>OX101813.2:69348382-70548382 GCA_944452925.2 Chrysolina oricalcia
CGTCCGATGCCAAACCAAATTCTGTTTTCATTTTCGATGATGTAATATGTAAAAAACAGGACATTGTAAGATCATAATTCTGTATGAGACGCCATAAAGATGTTGAATGTTTTTATCTTGCTCAAACATATTCACGAGTGCCCAAACAGTTAGTGCGAGATAATACCAACTTTATCGTAATGTTCAAGCAAGATGAAACGAATCTACACCATATTTATTCCGATCACGTGTCACTTGATCTAACATTCTTGTTGAGTAGTAATCTAAGAAATCGCCTTTGAGAAACTTCGAGAGCATACACGTGCGTTCTCGATACTCCTCCCCAACCAATAATTCCATAATTCAGGTGTGATTCAACTAAACTATGATATAGAATTTTTTTGTATTTGTAGTTCAAAGGTTTTACAACTTGCATAAGATGTCCGGAGGACTGCTCATTGCTAATATCCTATACAATAGGAAAAGTTGGATCGAAAATCCATCAGAAAACAACTACTTTCCTGGCTAATGCCACGACGAACATTGAATTACATCTGATGAAATTTCCGTGCAGAGTTCCTACAAGGTTATCTCTGCAATTGCTTGGTTGCATGGGAATGATCATAGAAACATTCGGACCACCTATATATCGATTTCGGAGTGTTGCTCCTCATCAGTATAGGGTAGGTCTAGCAGGACTTCCGGCGCTGGGATGGCGCTCGCAGTTTGGAGTTAATCCACTGTGCGGGCGCGATCTCAGTTTCGGTCTTTAAATGGGAATGGTCGTCGATTCATTCGTTGCAGTCATTAGTTATTGACTGCTAGACCTACCCTATACTGATGAGGAGCAACACTCCGAAATCGATATATAGGTGGTCCGAATGTTTCGATGAACATTCCCATGCAACCAAGCAATTGCAGAGATAACCTTGTAGGAACTCTGCACGGAAATTTCATCAGATGTAATTCAATGTTCGTCGTGGCATTAGCCAGGAAAGTAGTTTTCTGATGGATTTTCGATCCAACTTTTCCTATTGTATAGGATATAAGCAATGAGCAGTCCTCCGGACATCTTATGCATTTTGTCATAAGCTCATTGTGAACTACAGATTTCTTTTCCGTTTTACAACTTGTTTGAATCGATATAGAATACAACGTAATTTTTTAGTTAAATACTTCATATGATGGTCCCATCTGAGATGATTATCTATATATATACCTAGATATTTTATTTTTTTAGCAGGTTTAATTACAAAATCTGTTTGAATGTTGAGATTGTATTCTGGCAAGGATGTAGTATGACTGCTAAATGGTAAGTATACCGTCTTATCGAAATTAATAAAAAGTAATCTACTGTCAAACCAGTCTTTGATGTTCCCTAGATCTTTTTCAATGTTCAGTTTTAGATTGTACCAGTCATCGTTTTTATAAAATATGACAGTGTCGTCCGCGAAACTGATGATCTTTCCAATTGTATCTTGGATGAATAGGTCATTCAAATAAATCACGAATAACAACGGTCCCAGTACTGTCCCTTGAGGTACACCACATGTTACTTTCATGTTACTTTCATTAGATAGAAGGAACACTTCCTATAGTTTTAAAGAGAAACATTCTCAATTGAAAATTTGAATCAATACATGACTCCTCTGGAAATGGAAAAACCCTACGATAAAATTAAAGTTACTTTTTTGTAATATCTAACATAAAACAACTACTTCCCCGGCAAAAGCCACGCTGGACATTGAACTATATCTGATAGATATTGAGTCGCAGATGATTCCACAACTGACTTTATGAACATCCTGTTCATATTTTCAATGAAATCAACTTCCTATAGTATTTTTACCTACAGGTAACTCACTGCATTTATTACTTCTGTAGGTTAAAAAAAACCTTCGTTGTTTACATCCTTCTGGTCGTAGTTCAATGAACTTTTTAACTAACTTCAAAGCTCCTATTTAACTTTCTTCAACAATGGTGAACTTTTTTGAGTTGCAGGTCTTGGTTTCTGGTACCATGGCCAGTAAAACGGCTCCTCTGTCTTCAATTTCATCAATTGTCATCTTGACCATTTCATCACGTCTTAAGCCTCCAAATACGCCCATTACCAAAACAACTTTATGTAGCAGAAAAGTATCATCTGGAGCTTTTTTAAGGAAAAGTAATACTTGCCCACCTTCCAACACCTTTGATTTTTTAGGAATTTATTCTTTTTATATAACTTTCAGAAAGGCCATCAGTTGACTGAATGCTGATATATTAATGTTTTCTTTAACAATCAATGTTGATTTCAGCTGTGAGTATTTGGTCCATATTGGTCCATAGACTATTGCACTATATTTTTCAAACTGAAATAATGTAAAATAAATAAAAAATATTAATATTTTTCATGAGATAAATTCACCAGTTCCTGGAAGTATGCCATTAAGACAGTTTCATTTACGTTATTCACTCTGTTTTCATCTTTCTATTTCAAAAAATGGTCATACTCCTTCTCGTATAAGTATTTGGATTTCACAGGCAGTAAATTTCCTAACGCTTTTTCAGCTTTGAGCGTCACATTCTGTGGGATCTCCACAATTAACATGAACACAACCGTTTTCAGTTTCCTCCACTAACAAGCTTGTCAATTTTTACCAAAATGCAGCGTCATTTTATTAATTAATTTTAATTTAATTTTTTTTATTGTTTCAAAGCATAAATGGCAATTTTTTGAAACAACGAAAAAAATAAACTCGCGCAGTTTTCAAAAAACATTTTGATTTTGTTTATGAGGAAGTATTATTATTATGACACTCATTGTGTATTCTGTTCTTGAGATCTTCGATGTTTGCATGGGCTCAAACGTAAACAAGTTTCTCGAGATCGGACCAAACAAAAAAATCAAGTGGGGTGAGATCTGGCGACTTAGCTGGCCATTTTACCGTAGTACCACCCGATCTAATCATACAGTGTCTCACTTTGAGCAGCCACACCCTCATATTTCGTAGAGCATGAAATAATTCGAAATTTTCTTTGACTCAAGTTGTAGTACTCGGAAATACCTACCTTTATGTTTACGGAACCTTTGTATATCCATTTTCCACGGTTAACTACGACCAAATGAACAGTGAAAAATTGGGAAAAACATACTAGGCATTTTTTTATCGCAAAAATAACACCAGATTCTGTTTCAGAACACCTTAAAACCCCTAAATCTCAATGCTTGAATCATTTGAATATACAGGGTACCATCTGTAGCTGGTAGCATTATCAACTCTAATCCATTAATAATGCTTGGAAATTTTCCAAAATGTCTTCTCTTGTCACACAATTCCCAAAAATATTTAATTAATACTTTGAAAAATAGCCAAATATCACTGTTGTGGTTTAGTTCAGAAACACTCTGTATTAGTTATATTAATTATTGTGACGTTGAAAAGAAAACAAAAAAATGTTGTTGATGTCAATAAATTATTCTGAAAGGAGACAGACTTTTCTTAAAAGAACATTATTTCGTTCTTCGACCCGGAATAAAGCATAAACTTTCAGGTAAACACTTACATATGGTTCTTCGACCCGGAATAAAGCATAAACTTTCAGGTAAACACTTACATATGGTCCTTCGAGTTATTTAAAGAACTGCACCGTGAACGTACAATGAACGGAAGTAAATCTGAAATGAATGTAAGGCGTAGTCAAAGAATAAAAGGACAGAAGGTGACAGCAGAAGTAAGATCCGAAGGTATAGCAGCGAAAGCAGAAACACCAATGGAAACTCAAGTATCAAAAGCTCCTTCGAAGTCAAGAAGAAGCAGTCATAGCAGTCGAGCTTCTATTGTGAAAAGGTTGGAAATTGAAAATGCTATCAGAAAGAAGAAAAATGAACAAGAACTACTGGATTTGGAATTAGCTCTGAAATTGGCAGAACTTGGTGAGGAAAGTGAAGAAGGTGAGTCAAGGTCGATGCATGAGTCGATGCATGAGTCTCATAGGCCTAACATGGAAGAATGGATTGATGGTAAAACTCCATGGGATTATAGGCGTGAAAGAAGTGAGGAAAAACATTCAATATTTACTGTAAAAGACGACAACATGGTAAGAGAATATTTTCCTTCAAATAACCAGAAAAAACAAATGTATTCTACTCCTAAGAATGACGATTCGTGCCCAATGACACTTCCTCAAATGACAAAAATTTTAACCCGTCAGTCTTTACCTAGAGATCTTCCTACTTTCGATGGAAATCCTATCGATTGGCCGAATTTCATTTATAGCTATAATAATTCTAACTTTATATGCGGATATACCAATGAGGAAAACCAAGCGAGGTTACAGAAGTGTCTGAGAGGGAATGCTAGAAAAATTGTTCAATCTCTCTTAATCGTTCCCCAAAATGTTGATAAAGTCATAAATTTACTTCAAACTCGTTTTGGTCGCCCAGATTATATAATAATGATGCTTTTAGACAAAATCAGAAAATTTCCACACATCAAAGAGGACAAGCTTGAACTTTTTATTGAATTTTCCGACGAAATCAAAAATTTTGTAGCTACAATTGAGTCGTTGCACGAGGAAGATCATCTACAAAACACAATATTGTTGAATGAAATTATGTCAAAATTACCAACCTCATATCAACTCTCATGGGTAGAATACATTTCTAAAATACCCAAACCGAAATATAAACTTGTAGAGTTTGTTAATTGGCTTGATCAAAAAGCCAATGCGGCATGTCAAATTCATGTTCCAAAATTTGACGTTCAAAGTGACAATTCGACTTCAAAATTCAAAAACGTAAAGAAAGGTGTTACTCTAGCAACGATGAAAAAGACATGTCTCTGTTGTAAAAATGAACTTCATCATCTTACGGGGTGTTCAAAATTCAAAGCGTTCACTGTAGACGAGAGGTGGTCTTTCATAACAGAAAATAAAATATGTTTCTCTTGTTTATTTCCATTTCACAACATAAGACAATGCAAGAAAAGGAAGGTTTGCGGAATTAATGAATGTAAAAGATCTCATCATGAACTTTTACATAAGGATATTTCTTCAAACACTGAAAATATTAAGGTTTCTGATGAATCTGCAGTTGTCGGTACTAACAGTCGGGGCAATAATAATAGGAGCGTGTTGTTGAAAATTTTACCAATTGTAGTTTGCTGCGGTAAATATACGGTAGAAACTTTTGCGCTTTTGGACGACGCTTCTACAATATCTCTGATTGATGAAGAATTTGCCAATTCTCTTGAACTTTCCGGTCCCGTGCAGAGTTTGTATTTACAATGGACAAACGATGACTTGGTCCATCAGCAAAGTGATTCGAAAATTGTTTCGTTCACTATCAGAGGTGGAGATAATAGTTCTTCTTTCCAACTTCGTCACGTACGAACTGCGAAATTGTCACTCCCTTCACAAACAATAGACGTTGACGAAATCAAAAGGCTGTATCCATACGTACAGGACAAGATTTCTCCGATGAAAAATGCTCAACCCAAAATATTGATTGGACAAGACAATTGGCCTCTGCTGGTAAATAGAAAGCTGATTACTGGACCTTGGAATGGACCTGCAGTCAGCAAGACGTTATTAGGGTGGGTTCTTCACGGAAATGTGGATGGATCTACGAGAAATCAACACTTTGTTTGTCATATCAGCAGCCTAGATTCAAGAAAGGAAAAAGATGACTTCATGATTTGGTTAAAGAACATTGGAAGACTGAAACAGTCCAAGGATTATCCGAAAAGTTATTATCTGTGGAAGATAGAAGAGCACAAATAATTTTGCAGACGACAATGAAACGGAATGGTGACAGATATGAGACAGGACTCTTATGGAAAAGAGACAATGTCAAACTTCCGGAAAGCAAAACAGTCGCTCTGAAGAGATTGAAGTTTGTTGAGCAAAAAATGGACAGAAATAAGTCATATTGTGAGATGTATTGTAGGAAATTCCAAGATATGGAAGAAAAAGGATATATTCGAAAATTAACGACTGAAGAAGCTGAAGCAGTGAGTGACAAAACATGGTACTTGCCTCATTTTGGGGTGACAAATGTTAACAAGCCCAATAAGCTCCGGATTGTCTTTGATGCTTCCTCAAAAAGCCATGGTGTGAGCTTGAACGATGAGCTAATAACAGGTCCGGACTTATACAATTCCTTATATACAATTTTGTTGAATTTTCGAATAAAGAAATTTGCATTCACATCTGACATCAAGGAAATGTTTTTGCAAGTAAAAGTTAGATCTGAAGACTGTTGTGCTCAACGAATTGTATGGCGTGGAATGAACAGGAATATGGAACCAGACATTTACGAAATTACCGTGGTATTTTTTGGATCGACATGTGGGCCATGTCTGGCTCAAGAGGCAAAAAACAGAAATGCTGCTGATTTCAGGGACCAATTTCCGGAAGCTACGAATGCCATCATCAACCACCACTACATGGATGATTATTTGGGTAACGCGGACACGACAGACGAAGCCATAAAAATTATCCAGGATGTGATTCAGGTTCATAAGGCTGGAGGTTTCGTCATTTGTAACTGGATAGCCAATAACGAAGACATTCTCCGAAGCATAGATGGAACACTCTTAGTTCCAGGAGGAAAAAAGTTAGAGAACAATGAAGAAACCGCCTTGGAAAGAATACTCGGTATATTTTGGAATCCAAAAGATGATTCTTTTACTTTTCAAACTAAATTTCAAAAGATTGATAGGGACATTTTAGAACATAGACGACGACCGACAAAAAGGGAAGTTTTGAAAGTTATAATGTCCATTTTTGACCCTTTGGGGTTTTTGGCCAATTTTGTGATTCAGGGTAAAGTCTTATTACAAGACATTTGGAGAAGTCAAATTGGTTGGGATGACGAAATCACGAACTGTATCAATGAAAACTGGCAAATATGGACTACTGATTTGAAAGAAATTCATAAATTCGAAATTCCTAGGCAATACTTCACTTTGAACCAACAAGACAGTGACATACAGTTGCATGTGTTCTGCGATGCTTCAGAAAAATGCTATTCAGCTGTGGCTTATCTGAGAATCCAACAAGAACTTGACATTCAAACAAGCTTCGTCAATGCCAAAACAAGAGTGGCGCCCTTGAAACCCCTTTCTATTCCAAGACTGGAACTTCAAGGTGCCCTCATGGGTGCCCGTTTGGGACATTTTTTGATCAAAAATTTGGAATTGAATATTTCTTCTGTTTTTTATTGGAGCGACTCTAAGACAGTCCTGCACTGGATTCGTTCGGAAGCTAGACGTTTTAAAGTATTTGTGGCCCAAAGATTGGGAGAAATACAGGATTTGACTAATGCTTCAGAATGGAAATACGTCAGTTCCAAGGACAACGTAGCTGACGAGGCAACGAAAAGAACTCAAAAGTTCACATTTTCTGATAATCATCGTAGATGGATTACAGGACCTGACTTCTTAATGTTACCTCAAGATGACTGGCCCCAAGAAAATACTTTTCAAAATTTGGACATCGATGTTTTAGAAGAAAAACCCAACGAATTTGTGTTTTTGCAAGCAATTCAAGAAATATTGGCTCCTGATTCGAGTCGGTTTTCTAAATGGTCACGTATTTTACGTACAACAGCGTATGTTCTAAGGTATATTGAAATTCTCAAGACAGGGTTAAAATTGCAATCTGAATTGACAGTGGACGAGTTGTCTAAAGCTGAAGTTGTTTTATTCCGAAAAATTCAGATGGACTCGTTTCAAGAAGAAGTCAAACTTCTAAAGAACAAAAAGAGTTTGCCAACCAAAAGTCGCCTTTATTCTTTTTCATGCAGTTATTCTGAAGCCGACGGACTCCTACGAATCAATGGTAGATTGGACAAATCACCGGACCTGATTGATTCCACGAAAAGCCCCATTATATTGGACCCGCAACATAGAATTACTAAGCTGCTGATTCAACAGTATCACGAAAATGTTCACCACCATGGACAAGAAATAGTAGTGAACAATCTCCGTCAAAAGTTTTGGATCCTCAGGGTGAGACAAGCAGTCAAAAGTATCTGGAATAGTTGTCAACACTGTAAAAATCGAAGAGCTCTTCCAAAAGTACCAGTAATGGGACAATTACCAAAATGTAGGATCGAACCAACCATTAGACCATTTGCGAGAACAGGTGTGGACTATTTCGGGCCTCTAGACGTAACAGTAAAAAGAAGTCACGAAAAAAGATATGGGGTAATTTTCACATGTATGGTGACAAGAGCGGTGTATCTTGAAATTGCACACGATTTGAGTACGAATTCATTTATAAACGTTCTCCGCCAATTTGGTTGTCGTAGAGGTTTTCCAGATGAGCTCTACAGCGATAACGGAAAAAATTTCAAGGGAGCTGACAAAGAGCTCACACATCATTTGCAGAGTCTCAATCAGAATGAACTGATGCGATTTTGTTCCATGGAAAAAATTAAATGGTTTTTCAATCCACCGCTCGCCCCTCATATGGGTGGTTGCTGGGAGAGACTCATACAAAGCGTGAAGAAGATTCTCAAAGAAATTTTGAAATCTAGATTTCCACAAGAACACATTCTGAGAACGCTCCTCATCGAATGTGAAAGCATTCTAAATTCAAGGCCTTTGACTCATGTTTCACTGGATTCTTATGATGCAGAACCTTTGACTCCAAATCACTTCCTTCTTGGATGACAGACCTCTGCACTTTCCTGTACTGCAACTTCCGATCGAGACTTGAACTTGTTATCTAGTTGGCGAGCAGCTCAGAAGATGGCAGATATGTTCTGGCGAAGATGGATCCAAGAATATTTGCCAAGCCTCATAAGGAGATCCAAGTGGTATGAAGATATGAAGAAAATCAGCGTTGGTGATGTGGTCCTAATGGTAGACCCCAATGGACCAAGAAACATTTGGCAGAAGGGTATTGTCAACAATATTTATCCTGCCAAAGATGGAAGAATCAGAATCGTCGACATAAAGACTAGTACCGGTTCTATTTTTCGAAGACCTGTTTCTAGACTTATTGTTTTAGATGTTAGAAATAGTTCGTAATTGTCATTTATTTGAGGAATGAAATTACTAGGGGGGAAAATGTTGTAGTTTAGTTCAGAAACACTCTGTATTAGTTATATTAATTATTGTGACGTTGAAAAGAAAACAAAAAAATGTTGTTGATGTCAATAAATTATTCTGAAAGGAGACAGACTTTTCTTAAAAGAACATTATTTCGTTCTTCGACCCGGAATAAAGCATAAACTTTCAGGTAAACACTTACAATCACTTTTCCAAGGCTAACTCTGATCAGAATGAATGATACCCTGTATATTCAAATGATTCAAGCATTGAGATTTGGGGGTTTTAAGATGTTCTGAAACAGAATCTGGTGTTATTTTTGCGATAAAAAAAAATGCCTAGTATGTTTTTCCCAATTTTTCACTTTCAATTTGGTCGTAGTTAGCCGTGGTAAATGGATATACAAAGGTTACATAAACATAAAGGTAGGTATTTCCGAGTACTACAACTTGAGTCAAAGAAAATTTCGAATTATTTCATGCTCAACGAAATATGAGGGTGTGGCTGCTCAAAGTGGGACACACCCCAGGTAGTACATCATATCGGCTGAATATTGATTCCATATTGGGCCAATATAGATATATTGTAAATGAAAAATCAATGTTGGTCCAATATGGGTGAATATTCAAAAAACAATATTATATTAATAATATTGGTGGAATATTGGATGAACTAATTTTGAATGTACATTATCACACAAAATATTGGGTCAATATTGGTTGAATAATTTCTACCAATATCGATAATACAATATTGGTTATATATTGTTTTCTACATCTAGAATAAATATTGCAATTCAAATATTCCAGTCATATCGATTCTAAGGATAAAAAACTATATTGTATTTCTAAGTTTGTTAGAATATTGGTTGAATATCATTTCCACTTTATTTGACAAATTGTAAAAACTCATATTGAATCAATATTGGTTGAATTATATTTACCAATATCGATAAAATAATATTGTCTTCACATCGATTTTAATATCTAGAATAAATATGGCAATCCCAATATTCCCCTAATATCGATTCAGGAATAAGAACTATATTGTATCTCCAAGTGTGTTTACACATTGGTTGAATATTATTTCGCCATTATTCAACAAATCTTATTAATTAATATTGGGTCAATTGGTTCAATAATATTTATCGATATAGTTAAAACAATATTGTCTTCATATTGTTTCCTACATCTAGATTGAGATGAAATTTGAATATTGGCCGAATATTCAATGAAACAGATTGAAATTATATCATGATCAAACCTGGATAAAAATCCGCTAGGTGGCTCTACATATAGAACGTCTTCTAAAACCTACGAAAGTATATTAAATACTTCCCATAACTTGTTTTCAAGACAGCTCACTCAGTGGTAATGGCGATCCAAAGGCAGACTCTGGTGTCAACTTCATCAACTAAAATACATTTAATAATTTACCAAGGTATATTGACATCCACCAATATATCCAAATGATATTGTACCAATATCGATAAATATTGTCAGGCCATTATAGCTTCAAGAATATTTCACCAAAACTATTTCTAAAATATTCAAACAATATTCGACCAATATCGCAGAATGTTCACATTTTACTTCTCGACAATATAACTTTTGAATATTGTGCCAATATTGTATCAGCGATATTGTATCAATATCGCCGAACATTTTGAGGCCAATATTAGTTCAAGAATATTTCGCCAATATTATTCAAGTAATATTGGACCAATATCGCCGAGTGTTCACATTTTTTTTCTCGCCAATATTGTATTTCAAATATTTCGCCAATATGTTCACAGCAATATTGTACCAATATTTTACCAATATAGGTGTGCTACTTGGGACTGTATATGATGAAAATCATCTTTCACAATCAAAGCTATGACAACTTATTTGAAAAAAAAGTTTATGTATTAATCTCTAATTGATGAGAAAACGCGGATAACAATTGATTTCAATAAACTATTCCAAAACTGTGTGTCATGTTATGGTTTTTTCTTCAAATAAGAAAATTACAGGGTCGTGAATACCTGGCTGAATCACCCAGTATTCCAACTTTGGTAATAGATTCATTGGGGAAGGGCTGCAATACTTTGAAAGTTTTGCTGATAGTACAAGATAATGATAGATTTTGCCCAAAATGGCTATTGAAACCTGATTCAGCAGCCATGGAAAAATGGCCAGCAAATAATGCAGACTAGTTTTTTTGTGTTTCTGGTCCATTAATTTCATCTGTCAATAAACAGGTGATATCATAACCTCATTAACTATTAGTTACCTATACTGGTTGAAATAGTAAACAATTCAATTCGATCATAATCCCCGAATTACAAAACTTGCAAAAGTATGATGACATTTACGAAGAAAATATCTCTCATTCATATCAATTATATCGGCCAATAAAACAATATAGGTACCCATTTTATCTATCATTCATCAGACCACCGGAAAAACCATAAATAAGACAATTATCTACGTATGTTTCGCCAGAGTACTAAAAATGTTGACAGGAAATTTATACCACCAATAATTCCAATAGAACAGTCATTTAATTACGAAATTCATTCACTTTCAGCTTAATTCATGAAACGACACATTTTCGCTAGTATATTTCAGTACCACAGTTGAGATATCCAACATTTTCCCAGCTCATCAGAAGGAGGCTAGTAGATGAAGCTAAGATTTTTAGTAATTGAATCTACAACCATCATCGAGCTTATAATTCAATAGAACTATAATAGAGTTCAAAGATGAAGTTGAATTTGTTGGCCATGTTTTTCCTGGTACTTCATGTAGCAAGTTACGATGAGGAAGTTCTAGAAGAATTCGTGACGCATATTCCAGATCCAGGTAAGGAGTCATATTTCCTGGTTTCCGGTGTAACCGGTAGCACATCCAAGTTTTTTTTGTTCGGGTATTATTTTTTTTAAATTGCGGTTCGGTATAGAATTACCTTTCCAAAGATATAATACAATCATACTAGCAATCCAAATACGATATAATTGTGATTTTATAAGAAATGTACTCTTTGCGTTCCCCTCGTAATGAAACATCTTCATGAAGGTGTGCTATAGATGTATGAATATAGAATGTAAGGAACAATAATTCGATGTCAAAGTTTTGACCAACTGATTTAAGTTTTTCTTTATTTTCAACACCAATAAATATTTTTTATAATGGTAACATAGAAATTTGAGTTGGTTAAAAACTCACATCCATATTAAAATATTCAACATAAAACAACTTTATATCGTACCTAACAATTCGTGAGCAAGTGGTGCAATCAATAACAGTTTCAGTCAAACCGGTAGCGTTAGTCAAGGGGTGCCTCAGGGGTCTATTCTTGGACCTCTTTTATATATAATTTTTGCTAACAATCTCCTTAAAGATATCCAAACGTAAAAATAGTTTGTTATGCCATGACACTAATTTCATAATTACGGAAACTAGCATCGATTGAACCATGGCTACTGCTGAAGAGATATACACTCGTTGTTTTACATGGTCAGAAATATGTTCCATCAATTTGAAGAAGGGAAAGACAGTATCTATTAGATTCCAATCGAAGGCATAATCAAATTCCAAGTAACAATAACGTATAAAATTTCGAATTCCAAATCGATGTTGAGATCTTGGGAGTTATCTTTGATCTAAAGTTGAACTGGGAAACTCACATACATAATAGCTGCGGTAAATTCAGCCAGCTATGCCTTGAGGTCATTAAAGGAGCACATCAGTAAAAAAATACTCCTCGCTCTGTATTACACGAATTTTCACTCTCAAATTCGATATGGTAAAATGAATTGGAGAGCTGGTACTGTTCAAGAATATTAATTTTACAAAAATCCGCGTTCAGAATCCTCTGTAATCTTCCCTGGGGACTCTCATGCATGGAGTTTTATAGAAATAATAAAATTTTAACCGTAGTTGATACCTACATATACGAAATATCGTGCTATGGTCATAAGAATCTTTCAGTGTTTAGCATCAACAGATCGAAGCATAGTTACTCTACCAGATTCAAGAACAATTTACTTCCGGCAAGGCAATCGACCAAATTTTATCAAAGAAACTTGTATTACAATGGCTGCAGAATATGTAATAACTTACCAGAAGAAGGGCAAACAAAGTGCGTCAAATATTTTCATTTTTCAAAAATAGCCTCGAAGACTTTTTTTTTTTTAAAGAACTTCCACTCACTTGACTAATTCTTTTCATCTCCATCTCGTTTGGCTATGATATTCAATTTCATCTATACAGTGTGTCCAAGATAAGAATGAACAGCATGGGGATGTCGGAAACAGTAAGAGATACGGGGTCGATTAAATTAGAGAAAAGTAGCGCATTTATGTGCCCAACAATATGCCATTCAGAAAGTTTTAATATTCCGCGTAGTTACGGAGATATCCGAGAAAAACCGAAATTTGAGAATTTCGTTTTCTCCTAGGTTTATTTTCGAAGGAAATGTAAAACAAATAGCACTTTGTCGTGGCCACTTTTTAAAGACTACCTGATAACGTAGGCAGAATTTTTCTGCGGCGTTTCGTCTTTTAGAAAACACCATCAACTTTTTATTTTTATATGGGCCAAAACTAAAGTAAACCCTGTATACGACTGCATTTTTAATTGTGAATACAGCAACGTATCACACATTATGATTTTAGAACCATTTCTCGCGCAAAATTTTAGATAGTAGGCGCTGGAAAAAATGTCATATTTTGACACATGAAGTAAATTAATTAGTCTTATTTATACAAGTATAAATTTTAACTTACCACTTGCCGGAACTTTTGCATTGTTGAATACAAAGATAAGTCGCAATATCAAAAGTTTAGTTTATAAATGTAATTGTAATGTAATAACAAGGAGCTAATATGTATTACAGGAAAATAAACAGAAACTTATAATAAGTGTTCAAATAACCCGCCGTTATTTTCTAAGCACAAGTACGCTCTTCTCACAGACGAATTTAAAACTTGAGTTAACATATTCGGAAAAATATTGTTAAAGGATGCAGTAACCGATCTTAGCAAATCTTTATTTTGAAAATTATGATTAGCGTACACTTGATTCTTGATATATCCCCAAAGGAAAATATCTAGTGGGGTTGGGTCGGGGGACCTTGCAGGCCAGGATGTATCACTATGAGTACCAATCCACTGTCCTGGGAAGCGACGGTTCAAATAATCACGAACAATTGCAGAGTTATGTGCTGGAGTACCATCTTGTTGAAACCAGCAGCTGTGAGTAACCGCTAATGGCAAATTATCTAGAGCGTCTTCCATATCATTTACTAACAAATTTATGTACCGCTCTGCTGTTAAATTGTTTTGGTCGATAAAAGGCCCAATTACATTCGTACCAAGAATTCCAACCCACATGTTAAAACCGAAACGATGTTGATGTCTGGACACTTTGTGTACACGCGGATTTTGTTGTGACCAATAATGAACATTCCGCCTATTGAAAATACCATTGTTGGTAATCATACTTTCATCAGACCAAATTATTTTGAAAGGAAAATTTTTATCGTCTTGGCTTTTTCTAGTGTACCATTCACAAAAGGTTCTTCGCCTTGCATCGTCACCTGGTCTGAATCCATGACAAATCCTAAATTTATATGGATGATATTTATTTTTTCTTAAAATGAACGGAGCGGTGGATTTGGCTACTCCGATATTATCTTCAATGGTGCGAGTGGATATCTCAGGATTTTCGACAACGGCCTGTAACACATCACGCTGACTTTCCTCATTAGATAGCTTTTGTCGGGAAACCACAGGTTTTTTAAATGATCCGTATTCTTTTAAATTAAAAACTAACCGTCTAAATATTGATTTACCGGGTTGTCGCCTCTCTGGATACTTTTTAGAGTACGCACGTTCAGCATCAACACAATTTCTTTGTCACAAAATGTAACATGACAACATATAAAATTTTTCAGTATTCGAAAAGCTGCCGTTTTCCATTTTTAACACAAATTAGGTAGGTAACGAGATGTAAAAGTAGGAACGGTAATATGTCAAAAATTCTACCAAACTACAGACAACAGAACATTATGTGTCATTTTTCCCAGCGCCTACTATCTAAAAATTGAAGAAAAACAGGTTAAGTAATCTCTAAATTTCATTTTGCGCGAGGAATGGTTCTGAAATCATACTGTGTGATACGTTGCTGTATTCTCAATGAAAAATGGAGTCGCATACAGGGTATACTTTAGTTTCAGCCCATATAAAAATAAAAAGTTGATGATGTTTTCTAAAAGACGAAACGTCGCAGAAAAATTCTGCTTACGTTATCAAGTAGTCCTTAAAAAGTGATCATGACAAAGTGCTATTTGTTTTACATTTCCTTTGAAAATAAACCTAGGAGAAAATAAAAACGAAATTCTCAAGTTTCGGTTTTTCTCGGATATCTCCGTAACTACTCGGAATATTAAAACTTTCTAAATGGCATATTGTTGAGCACATAAATGCGCTACTTTTCTCTAATTTAATCGACCCCGTATCTCTTACCGTTTCCGATATCCCCATGCTGTTCATTCTTATCTTGGACACGCTGTATTATTATCAAAATTACAAAATTTGGATGCAACATTATAAAGAAAAATGTACATTTCTGCAGTTGATCCGCCTTGATTTGTGGTCATATGTGGACGCCAGGAGTCACCAGTTCCACACATATTGTATGCAATATTTGGGAATATTTATAAAGACCATGAAACGATGTTCATTTGTATTACAGAATAGTTGACTACACATGCATACAATGATTTTTTTGGTATTCACATATCTTCCATTTGGTGTTAAAATATTTTTCAGACTAGTATCTACACATGCTTCACACATACTTACTTGATGAAGAGAATCAACCGAATAAGTAAATTTGAACAACATGCAAATATTTCTGAAATCAAGCAATATGGTCACCCAATAGAAACTATCAAAGTGAAAAAGAGAAATGCTCGGTTTCATTATCACGTTACAATAAATACACAAAAAACTTTGTGGAAATTATGAGGGAGAAATAATTACCAGTTTTGTTTAATGAATATTTTGTGTAATTGGGTCCAAATTACAATACAAACATTTATATCCATAGACTTTATAGTAATGAATATTGTCAAACTAAGTACCCTAATTAAACAGTAAAGTAACATTACAGAACTTGTTATAAAAAACAAAACAATGAACTTTTATAAACTTGCATCGTGTGATCTTGTTAAGTGGGTATATTAGAAGGGCTTCAGGAAGCCAACTATTAATAGGTCAATTATTTAAACTTTTACGTCGTTATTTATGAAAATGGAGACTGGAAAAAAATGGTTAATTAGCAATTGTATAACTTTTTGAATAATAGACTCACACAATTTTTTTCAATGGGGATTTATTCTTTTAAGTGTCCACATGACACCATGATTGATTCAAAATTTTAAATTTACATTTAATGCTATAAAAAAATTATTTTCCACGGATATACTGTCTATTGCAGCTGTGCGCCCGTGCTGATAGAGTTCGGAAAGTCAGGAAATTTTTGTTGGAAATTTCGTCCTCTTTACGGAACTTTTCTCAAAATTTCTCAAATATCAATAGTTTTTGAGTTATTAACAAAAAACTTGAAACCTTTTTTATTCGTCTTCTTTTGTTAATAAAATTCGCAATTTTTTACGTGTGGTAGAATCCTTCAAAATAATTTTTCTACACGGAAAAAAATGGTCCAAGTAAAATGTTTTCCTGACTTTTTTTCGATTGTGGTAAAAAGTTAAAGTACAGTGAAACATACATAATTATTAGAAAACAAATTGCGAAAATATTCTACAAATAAACAAAATGTTCTAATGACACCATAACAAGTATTAGACGCAAGGTCAGAGACATTGTAATTAAAAAAATCATTAATTGAATAAAATTAATTTTTAATTAAAATTACTTTGAAGGAATTTTCGAATTTGTGATTATTTTATATCTGTTTCAAGTCAAGTGGCAGGTTATTACATAATTTTATTGGTAGAACAATAGGACTGTTATCTACCTTGGTCAGTCTGTGCTTGGGTAAGGCCAAATCCATGCTTAAATATATGGTTCATTCAACGGCTTTTGAACCCGAGTTGATCATTTATTCAGAGAAAAAAATCCCAATACCATGCAACAATGACAATGACAAGTTTATGATAAAATAGTTTTTAATCATGATTTAAATAGTCGTAGAAAAAGTATGGTGTACAAAATTTCATATACCTACTCGTGGGAAATGTATGTCATTTCATGCGCATTGTACGGTATACTATTATTCAGTTCTTCAATGCAAAGTTGATGTTTTCCGAGAAATGTCATTTTGTGACAGGATTTCCGCTCTAGAGCGGCAATATTGAAAAAATGCTCGATCTCTACCGCTTTTGTTGAAAATGAACCTATGTTTTAAAGCATTCTAAGATTCAATGTTTCGATCTCGTCGTGTAGGTTTTTTTTCTTAGGCATGAGTTAGTTTTCCTTTTTTCCCAGAAGTTACATAAGCTTTCTATTTTTTAAATGGGACACATGGTATATTTTCACTTCTTTGCATCCATATATTATATCATTCTGAATACAACCATTTATCGCACTTGCTCCTTTATAAGCAATCAGTTTTTTTTGTATGTTTAAAAAATTATTGTTGTTTCAGATAGATCAGAGTTCCTGCGTTATGCTTTATCTCAGGGATATACTACTGTTGAAAGACGTCCTTTGAAGGTTAGTACTTGGTTGTGAAGAAATTATCTGTTTCGGCCACGAAAACCATCCATACTTTCGTTTCATTGTATTAGAGATTTATATTTTGCCTGGATGTCAAAGCCCATCTTCTGCAATCAGTTTGTGGCTTGATTTGGTGTACCTCAAGGATCAAATCTGGGGCCTCTACTATTTCTCTTCTTCGTGAATGATATTTGTGATAATATTAGTCAAAGAAACTCCTTTTTTTTTGATGACTCGTCACAGAAATATCTTCATAATTTACCTTCAACAACATACAAAAATGTAAATTTATGACGTATTCACGTAAACTTCCTCTCATTAGTACTTAATAATGCTACGATCTTTCGCGTGAATGAATGTAAAAACTTGGGTATAATTTTTGATAACGAACTAATATTTTCTTCTCAAATAGAATATATTGTTACTATTGTTAGTAAATCGACCAAATTACTGGGGTTCGTTCTTGGAAAGTGGAGTTTTGATTGGTTAATTTTCAGTCGTTCTAGTTGATCTGTTTGTTGTCTTTAGCTTATTCTTACGGAAAATCAAATCTCTGAGAGAGAAGTTACTAATCAATACTTATTTTGGAATGAACACAAATAAAAATAGGAAATTATTTTTCAGGGATATCCACCAAGAACGCCTGAACTGTTTGGAGAACTGTACGAGTATTATTTAAGATGGCACCATGTTGAGGATACCGCATATTATCGGGACCCTCATAATACCATTTGTTTTCCAAATGCGGGATGTGTGGACATAAGCGATACCGCAATCCACCCATAAAGGCATGTTTCGGTGTCGTGATAAGACCTACATCTTATTTTATACTGTATATGGTTGAAATAAATGTTTGATCAAATGCATTATTGTTTAAATTCCCAAGAACCAGTAACATACATACAAAAACAAAATCACATCACCGCAAGAACTTAAACATGATATAACAATTATTTCCATCAACTTTCGATTCTAAATAAGTAGTACTACATTTTTTTCTTGAGCATGTACGATAAATATTTCCAATCCTCAACTGCATTTTATTCATTGTCAATAATTATTCTCTCAGTTTTCGAAAACAGTTTTTCGTGGCTACCACGAAATATTATAACTGATAATAATATCACTCACAAACAACGCTGTGACCTGTCAGATCGGCTTGTTTAGGAAATCGTTGACTTCCTCACAAGTTATTCGACCCCATTTCAGAATTCAAAATTCTGACTCCCACTTTTATTCCCGCACCAACCACCATCAACCAATCATAGCACACCAAGCTGTTTCATGAAACCCCTCTCCCTTGTCACCTGTCACTTGTCATATATCACCGGTCATGCGTCATCTTTCATGGGTTATCTGTCACTTACTATCTGTTAGCTATCAACTGTCACTGGTACTGGTCACCAATCAAATGTCTTTTATCACTTGTCAACTGTCACTTGTCGTTCGTCACCTGTCACTTTTTATATGTTGTTTGTCACTTGTCATATTATTTCTGTAACCTGTCAATTTTAACCGATCACCCGCCACTAATTTATACATAGTTACCAGTAAAGCCTGATTCACATAATGGCAGTAGCAGTGGCACTAAAGGCAGTGACTCCGCCCCTTTTGACGCTGTTATCCGAATGAGTGACATTGGAATGGAAATTTTCAACTAATTGTTTGTTAAAAGCAGTAGAAAGGAATCATAACAGCAATCTCGATTTCATGATAATTTTAAGGTTAGAAATGCAAACACTGCTAGATTTTACTGCAAAAAGTTTAAATGAATCAAACTTTCAGCTTCGTGACCTTGAATTTTCAGCATCGTCTAAACATGTTTGCCATTGGTTATCTTATCAATAGAGGGGGGTGACGCCACTGCTACTGCCATTATGTGAATCAGGCTTAATGCGTTATCCATCATCACTAACCTGTCATCCGTCATAGATCATCTGTCACCTATTATTTGTCAGTTGTTACCAAGACTAAAAACAAGGAGTGTTTGATTCCCATAAGACAATGGGGACACTAGTAGAAAGAGATGAAAGAACATTTGTGACGAAAAGTGACGTAGTTATACATGTCATGGCCGCCGTTCTCTATAGACAGTGACGGACTAGCTCTTGATATATGAGAGTTACTGCTGACAGTTTTGTTGCTTGATTCGAGTTCAACTCTGTACTCATACCCAAGTACGTCACTATGACGCGTTGATGATACAAGTTTCTGATTGGCTAGAGCTTATTAAACCCTCCTTGTTTTTAGTCTTCTTGAGTTGTTACCTGTTATCCTCAGAAAAAGATGAGAAAAAACAAAATTATAAATTGGAGACATTAGTCAATATTTGAAAACGGGCAATATGAATGCATATTATTTTTCTTTAATAGTTACTATCTACCGGCGCGATGAGGACGACCCCCTCGGCAGCCCTAGACGCCCTGATGGGTCTGCCGTCGCTTCCAACTTGTATAAAGAAGGAAGCGATGGCGTCCTATCTGAGAATGCGTGACTCAGGGAGCTGGCGAGGAGAGGGGTACACAGGGCATACCGAAATCGCTGTGGTAGCGGAGAAAGAAATCCCACTATCACTATCAAAGTGATACAGGCAGAGGATAAAATTAGGTGGAAAAGGACGATCTCGCTAGAGATCCCAGACAGGAGAGAGTGGGAAGAGGAAAGGGTGATATTTCCCCCAGAAAGCCTGGTCTGTTTTACAGACGGGTCCTAACTGGAGGAAGGGCAAGCCGGAGCAGGAGTTTACCTGGAAAACGGAGAGAAAAGAGCATATGCGCTAGGTTCTCTGACAACAGTTTTCCAAGCAGAGGTGTATGCCATCCTGGAGGCAACCAGAATGGAAGAGGTGAGATCCGGCCCAGAGAGACATGTATATGTCTGCTCGGACAGCCAGGCCGCCATCAGAGCTCTGAATGCAACCAGAACCAGATCAGTACTGGTTCAGGAGTGCAAAGATGCCCTGGAGAGTCTTGCGACTGAAAAGGAAATAACGCTGATGTAGGTCCCGGGCCATGAAGACAACGAGCAGGAGGACCAGCAAGCCAAGCAAGGAGCCGGACAACCCTACTACGGGCTCGAACCCGCACTCGGCATAACAAGGAGACAAGTAACAACGGCACTGAATGAGTGGGCCGTTGATACATTAGGAAAAGAGTGGAGAAGGATAGACGGATGCAGGCAGTCAAAACAGATGATATCGGGGCCCGACATGGCAAGGACGGCCAAGATACTGAAGATAAGCCGCAAAGAACTCCGACTGTTGGTGGGAGTTCTAACCGGCCACTGCGGCCTCAGGAGGCACCTGGCTCTCATCAGAGTTGAGGCAGACCCACTATGCACGGAATGTGGGGAAGAGGACTCCTTCCACTTCCTGTGCGAATGTGGTATTTATGGCAGGCTCAGACAAAAAGTCTTCGGAGCTACCACTATTAAGGAGGAAGAATTGCACTCGTTGCAATGGAAGGACATTTCGACTTTCATAAGAAGGTCGAAGAGGTTCGAGCAGGTATCCGACATGGGTTGAGTGAAGATGCCGGGGATTGCGAAAAGGGCCCACTGGGGCCTAGTCGCTGACGCTTGCGTCCCCCACCCATTACCATTACTATCTACCTTGGAAACCTGACAGCATCCTCACGGGCTGATTACCGCAATATTTCATTAACCAGATTCTATGAAAATTAAAAGAGCACCACACGAAGAATATGTAAAAGTTTCGTTTCGATATTTTATATTTTTGAAATTAAAATGAGAATCTTTATTAAACAGGGAATCCTTATATAAAAATACTTTGCATACCTTATCACATTGAATAGATTTTTTTTAAATCTATCAATAAAATATTTCAACAGACTCATCCACAACATCCTACAACATTCCATGCTTAGAAATCAATACCTTTTATTAGTCACATTGATGCACCCTTCTATTGTTTTTAATCATTAATCCCTTTGACATAGATAAACTGAGTGTAGCATCGATTTGAACCTTTCTAGAATTTTTTTATGCGTTTTGGAAGTTTGCTATATTTTAAAATAACTTAGTGAAATAAGGAGTTCATTATTTTAAAGTAATTTAGTTCTTGTAACATATAAATCCCCATTGTTCCTAGTAGGATAATTATGAACTTCATGTCATAATGTCACATATTCTCCAAAGTAAGCCGGCCAAAATTATTTATTACAAAAATGTTTTCTCCAATTATTATATTCATTTTCTCTCGGACAGTATATCGGTTGTTACGTTTGTTTGAAAGTGGTTGACAATGCATTAGTGTTAGTAAAATTCTTCTGGACTTCCATTGTCTAGAAACAAAGAAAATAAATTCTTTGTATGTGTCTGAATTACGACGTTTCAACAGTTAACATCTACTGTCGTTCTTAAGTGTGTGAATGCGACAAGATATCTCGACACATCGCAAGAGAAAAACTCAATTTATGACATGTGTCTAAATCGAATTTTATCTTATCGGATATGCACAAACTTTTCCCCAGAAATGTGTTCCCAATACTCTAACAATAAACTTTTCCCCATGAGGTATACAAACTTTTTGGCGGTCACTGTATGTTTGAGAGTTATCTGATTACTTAGATATCTCAAGTACTTGGATAACTTTAGTCCCCGTTTAAAGTTACAGCGGCATCATCTGTCTTACTGCTAATCCTGTAGACTTACCCGATGCATTCTCACAATAACAAATATGACAGTGTATTTTTCTGTTTATTGATCGATGAAATATTATACTGGATTAGGTGGTCGATTGTTTTCGCAAATTGAGGATCAGTATTTACGAAATTCTAATTAATTTCTTCTTGGAATTTTTCAAAATAAAAATAACAATTCAATAAGAATTTTGTGATGTCTTGACACTGTATTTCCAGAGTGTAAATACCTACTCTAGGTGAATCGTACCTGACAGAGTGAGGAACAAGTTCATAATATGATAATAATAATATAATAATAATAATACCTTTATTGCTTTTTAAAACATGGTTTTACGCAAGAGTTGAGTAAAAGGGAAAAAAAGTTACATAAAAATGGCAAGACATAGAAAATAGAACATTATCGTGCCTAAAAAAAAATAATAATAACAACAAAAAAGTAAGCTTACTCGTTATGAATGAAAGATCTGAGCCTCAAAATATTCCATACATAACTAGCTATAATTTTAGCCTCATCTGAGGAGAGTGCGTCTGAGGAGGAAAGTAAAGATTCCCAGGACTCAAGAGATCTATAATTGGGTTTCATAACAATATCATTCAAACAGAATATGGAAAATGGTTTCAGCATCGTGTCGATTGCAAACTGTGCATATCTCGTTAGGGTCCATCAGATGAGACAACCCATTCATGGTGAATTTAATTTTGTAATTATTTACAATTATAAACATGATTTCAGCGGACTGGCCCAATTGAATTTTACATCGGTGGAACTCAGTAATTTTAATTGTTGTCTAAAACACAATTTCGGTAAACTGTTTTCGTCCATCTTTAGGATTTTTTGAAACCACTTCAGCGACAGTTTAAATATATTGTAGGCATATTTAACTCTGCCTGTTTCTACTCGCACAACATAGTCAGGTGAATTATTATGAATAAGCAGTATTCTTTTGAGAAATTATATTTGAACCCTCTCTAACATGTCAACATATCTTAGACCCCAAATAGGTAGGCAATTAGACATAGTACTTAGTGCAAGCGATTCAAATATTTTCATCCGAGGAAACCAGGTGTCAATCTTGGCTTTAGACATAATTGGCAAAATTGCACCTACAGCTTGCTTGGCCTTATCAATGGTTATTGTGGCCATTTCCCTAAATAGATACGAAGAAGTAAATGTCACACCCAGATATAGGTATTTATTCGTTACATGGAGTGGCTCATTGTTGAGGTAAAATTTATAGTTGTTTTGGTGAAATCCACCTCTTGAGAAGGACATGATTTTAGTTTTTGCAGAATTTACAGTGAGATCCAGTAGGGCGGTATACATTTCCAGAATTTTTAGTTTTCTTGCTACATCAACCTCGGAGTGTGCAAGAATAACAAGGTCATCATCATAGAGTAAGGTTAGAGCATCATTTCTGTCGTCAATAATGACCCCTTGAGCACCCTTTGCATAAAAAAATAATAATAATATCCATTATAAGTTAATTTTGAATACGGAGAATGAAGCAGTGGTACTGTAACAAAAAAAGTTACGTTTCATGGGATAATTGTTCATAGGAATTTGGAAATGACGAGTCATACAATTTCTGAATCTACTCATATCGATCTCAGCAATCCTCGCCATCCTTTCTGGAGTAACCTATTCTCTGAAATGCTATCAGAACTCGCTTCTCCAATTGCTGCAAAGCAATAACAGTTACCTCGAATAAAAAAGTCTAGTGGTGTTAAATAGGGTGACATTGTGGGCTACCTGACCATTCGTAGAAATAGTCCTTTCTTGAAAATGTTTGTGTTAGTATTGAAAAACTTTTATCATGAGGGGGTGCTCCATCCTGTCGGAAATATATGGTGACTACCCGGTATAGATCATATAGTACTTTCTCGCCGGTCCGAATATAATGAAGAAAATGTGATCAAACTTCTTGAATGAATCTGAAGCTACAGAACAGAAAAGAACAGAACAGAATGCCAAGACAGAACACAATCTCAACTCTAGCATGATCCATAAACTGATAACTGGCCCAAGTATCTCGAAGATCTAAAATCTCCATATTTTGACACTCGAATATCAACTGAAGATGCTTTTGATATCGCATCGAAATTCATATCAATCATATTTTATTTTTATTTATATTCGAGTGACTTGAACCAATGAACACTATAAATATTCAAAGTAAACGTACCATAAGATATAATATCTATTTTAATTGAATATTGGCAATATGAGTCACTTCGTTTGAATTCATGTGCAAAGCGCTTGAACTACGGGATATGTATGTCCTAGATAATACAGAAGAACATGACAAGTCGGGGCATTAATAAAATTAGCTGTAAGGACTGTGAGAAGAAGTACGTGGGTCCAACTAGAAGGGCCACGAACGTACGGTTCAAAGAGCAGATTGCTCAAATCAGACTTTCGAGACCAGAACAATCAAAAGTAGTTTGTTTCGACTATGATTAAGTGCACTCTATATACTGACAAAAAATTATGGTGGTTTGGCAAATCTGTGACATGCGATTTATATAAAATTCTCTGTAGGTTCTTGTCATTTTGTTTGGGATTTCAAACTCAAAATATGATGTTTCGGGGACTATGTCTGTATCCGTAACCAAAACTTGTTGAAAACTCTTTTGTATTATATTTCAAATGATTTAAAACTGTAACATTATTTGACATCCTGATACATGGGGTGTCCGTTATCAGTATCACTATTCTCTTATTTCTGACTTCTTTTCTGAGAAGACTTTCCTGACAGTTGCTCGATGAAAGAATGCTGGCAGATTATTTTTACTTTCTCCACTCCTGGTTTGATTTTCTCATTCAAATTTTTATATCCATTCCATCATATGATTGTCATCATATTATGTGAGAATATGTTCGAATATTCTTGAATCTGTTATTTTCCGATTTCTTATGTGATTTCTATATTCTATATTATTATATCATTCTGGGTTTTTTCGTCGTTTAATTTCAATTCATTAGCTATAAACCAAGTGTTTGCTCAATTTTTATTATTGTTCATCATTTGAGATAAACTGATACCTACGTGATCTATTTGAGCCTATGAGGGTTGGGCCGGTAGCAAACAAAATACAGTTTGTTGATGCAAGAAAACTACATAAGTCATTTATTTAAATTATACACGATAATGGGCCGAGGACAGAACCCTAAGGAACTCCATTGGAAATTGGCTTCAAATCTAACTTGATATCGTTAATGTCAACACACTGATATCTATTTACAAGGTAAGAATCTACTAGATCACCAGCCAGTGCGCCACCATGGTAACTCAATTTCTGAATAAGGGTAGAGTGGGATTGTTTTTCGTTGTTGTTAATATTGTTGTTTTCGTATTTAGTATTTTTATGTACCTTCATGCACAATGTACAATACATTACAACTACAATTCACGGAATCCTGCGTGATACATCCGGTATTACAAATACAAATGCATAATGGTTTCAAGTGCCTCAGGGCAGACCCTCAATTTAATGCATTTTTATTATTATCATTATTAATTCTATGTCATAAATTTGGCTGTTACGCTTACTAAACATATCCTTCTCATTGGCAGTTTTCCCAGAAACTTGCAACAATTCCTGCCATCTTTCACAACGTAACTAACCTTATTTGCTGTTTGAGAATAACACTTGAGAAACAGTATTAAAGCGTCAAGGATTACCGGATTACTGTCGTGGGTATTATATTCAATGATAAATCTATGGAGAATACCAATTTGCTATTGATCTGTTTGTCGTTTACTAAAGAGCACTAGTAACAAAAAAATGGAAGTGAAATTGGTTCTATTTGCTGCGACAGTTTTTGTTTGTGTTTGTGCAGACCTCTCTCCAGCAGACAAAAATTATCTGAAACGGATCTTCAAACCAATTGAACCAGGAGGTAAGAATAATTTCACAGGTTATCTCTTATCTCTTTACGACCAACACATTGTCGGGTAAAATCTGAGAAGATAATTACTATGGGAACCAAAATATTCATAATTTCTTTTCAATACCCTTGAAGGAGATCGCTTCTACATAACAATATGTTTTTATTTCCATAGCTTTTATGAGAAAGGGGGTGAGACGGATGGAGCGGTAAGACTTCAGTTCATCCATCAGGAGTCTTCTAGTCTTTCATATGAAAGCTACCACAGCCTATCTTCAATCTTGTGGTATGTAACCGTAGATGAAGCTGGCCTTAAATAGCCTTTTCAAGAGGAATTAAAGGCCTTGTATTAGCAAGGCGGGTAATAATCCGTCCTATCTTGGTGACTCAAATGTTTTAAAGCTTTTCATATCCCATTTGATTCGTTGAGCTGTGAAAATTTTTCCGGCTAGGCTTCTGCTGGACGTAATGGGGTTGTGGACCACTCCCTCCAGGTGAGCGCTTTGCCCTCAAGTGTTTTAGTACCAGGAAAGTGTGTCTGCAGTAGAACACTTAAGCTTTCCTTGGTGTTGTCAGTGTATCCACTCATTTTTTCATTCAGACCGATACCATTGGAATGTTCTTTTGCAATAACACAAACTGAACCAGCTGAAAAGAACTGCTTGTGTCTCCTGATCAGATTGCTGTTGTCGAGAACATGGATTGTTTTGACATTGACGTGGTGAATGAGTCGCAGTTTAGGCGAATTTGCTAATGGGGTGTCTTGTTGACTATCACTTATATAATTTCATGTTTCAATTTTGTTTTACAGATAGGAGACAGGTTTTAATTCATCAACTTTATTTGGGATATGTAACGAAGAATCCAAAATTGCCAGTGAGTATTTTTCAGTCTCAAAACCCCCAACACAATAAAAGCATTGATTCAATAAACCTATTTTTATTTTGGTGTTGAACTGATACATGTTTATTAATTCTAGTAATTCACTTATCACATCAAAATTCAATGTGTTTCTAACTGACATTAATAACTAATGATAATTTTCATTTTGAAAATCAAATATACATAAAAAAATACATACACATTCAGAACGAAATATTCGTCTTATAAATTTGATATATAAATATTTAACAAAGAGGCATTTAAGTAATTTTGTACTGTATTCGGTTCAATATCTACCAGAATTTTGTGTATTGCATTTTTAAAATGGTTTCGACTTTCTATCAGTCTAAAATTCTGAGAACAATGTCATACAAAAATATTTTGCATTTATTTTTGGAACAGTCAGTCTTTGAAAAGGATATACCGGTCTCCACTATTGTACGAATGTGTTGATAAATTTGAGTTGAAACAATGCTTATTATTAAATAGAAACATTCAATGTATTTTGCTGCAACAGTTATGCTTGAGCAAGAAGCTCTAAAACAATTTCTTTCAATAGTTCTCAGTGCTCTTTTCTGGCATTGAAATATTTTTTCTACTGAGTTGCTACTATCTTAGAAAATTGAACCGTATCTTCACTCAAGTACTGTGAGATTACCCTCAATGTATAGCAGAGTGAGTTCAAGCTTTCGGTGAGTTCTCCTATACTTGATTTTCCCATGACAGAGCTGCATCTGGAAACACCCCAACCTTAATAATATACTAATTGCATATGTCAAAGGATAATTAAAATTTCATCACCACTGCTTTGTTCATTTAAAAAAAAATATCACAGACAAAGGACCACGCAGGTTTCTTATGGAAAATGGCTTACCGTGAATTTGTCCGAATTTTTGGTATGGTGTAGATCTGGATGCACCGATCAAAAGTGTCCATTGCCCAAAACTCCAAAAATGGACAGTTTTCGAGATATGGCTCTATCAATGTAATTTTTTTTGCTTTTTTGGATTTTGAGACACAATCAGTTCACTCTCATACTTAGGAAAAACCGAGTTTCAATGATTTCACTGCAGGAATCGATTGAAAAATAATTCTTTCTTCGTTTCAGATACTGCCATTTGAAGAAATTATTATACACTGCTCGTCACGATGTAACTGGACTATTATTTTCAATTTCTATAGTCCAGTTTTTTAGAAACAAAAACTTCTGAATTGCTCAAGGTATCACAGAGTCACATATATTCAACACCTTTTGATAGGGGCACTAGAAAAATAATATTCGATACACACTATAGGAACTGAATCTGAGATATTTTTTTTTTAAATAGTTTCCTAGTCGTCAAAGAAATAATGGTAAATGCAAAATGAGCATATAGAAAATCGTTCATAATGTAGGCTGACGACATAAATACTCGTATCGAATGCAGTTTGTTTATACCGAGTGTTAAATATCAATAGAAACAAGGGAATACATGCCCAATAATCATTTCTAATCGCTAATCGAACCGTTAAGGCAAACGGATCCGTGAAAATATCTGAATATTTGATATGATGTGGATTTCGATGCACTGATCAAGTGCCTATTGCTACAGACTACAAAAATGGACAGTTTTCAAGATATGGCCGTATCAATATCTGATTTTTTTCGTTTTCTGGATTGTGGCCCACAATCGCTTAGCTCTTATACCCAACAAAAACGGAATTCTATCGATTTCTGAGAAGAATTGACTAAGAAAACAGTTGTATTTCATTTCAGATACATTCATGTGGAGAAATCCACATCATATCAAATATTCAGACATTTTTACGGATCCGTTTGCCTTGACGGTTCGATTAGCGATTAGAAATGATTATTGGGTATGTATTCCCTTGTTTCTATTGATATTTAACACTCGGTATAAACAAACGGTATTCGATACGAGTATTTATGTCGTTAGCCTATATTATGAACGATTTTCTATATGCTCATTTTGAATTTACCATTATTTCTTTGACGACTAGGAAACTATTTTTTAAAAAAGTATCTCAGATTCAGTTCCTATAGTGTGTATCGAATATTATTTTTCTATTGCCCCTATCGAAAGGTGTTGAATATATGTGACTCTGTGATACTTTGAGCAATTCAGAAGTTTTTGTTTCTACAAAAACTGGACTATAGAAATTGAAAATAATAGTCCAGTTACATCGCCAGTGACGAGCAGTGTATATTAATTTCTTCAAATGGCAGTATCTGAAACGAAGAAGGAATTATTTTTCAATCGAATCCTGCAGTGAAATCATTGACACTCGGTTTTTCCTAAGTATGAGAGTGAACTGATTGTGTCTCAAAATCCAAAAAATGCAAAAAAAATTACATTGATAGAGCCATATCTCGAAAACTGTTCATTTTTTGGAGTTTTGGGCAATGGACACTTTTGATCAGTGCATCCAGATCTACACCATACCAAAAATTCGGACAAATTCACGGAAAGCCATTTTCCATAAGAAACGTGCGTGGTCCTTTCATTTTTATGTAATTGGCCTAAGAAACAAATCTATTAGCTTCTTGAATGTAAGATATGTGATTTCTTTCAGGTAATTCAGATACTAAGTCTGATGCAGAGTAAAGGAAGTAATTATTGAAACGGTTTTCACCAGCTACATTACCACTCGTTTTTTTTTTCAATAAATCATCACATCTAATGGGATATTTGTGTCCATTGGATTGATTTCCATAGCCTTCACTGTTTCCATAAATCTAATAAAGTGGAGAATACGAATACAAAAAATGTGGGAGGAGACATGATTCCTAATTTATGGAAAAATTAATGATAATTCTGTAAATACATTAAATAATGACAATAACTTCATTCGAAGAAAGAAATATATACAGAAAATTAAATATTCAAATGTTCATGAGCATCAACATAAACACGATAAATGCTGCTGCACTTGATTCATACTTGATTAAACAACAAGGTTCGAAAACGACTCTTTGACAAGAGCGAGACAAATTGATGTACGGAGCCGAAGGCGAGTTCCAAAAGTCGAGAGAGTGTGCAAAGAGTTTTTTACTAAACTTTTTATACGACTGCTTCAGAACTTATGAGGCTTGCTCTTCGCAAAATTTCGCAGAATCCGATTTGTTCTTCAACAAACTTAGGAAACAACAATTTCTTGAAGTATCCGATCAACAAAACCATGGAGCCGTGACGGTTGCTATGGAACTCAGCCATCGGGAAACATTACAGATTTTTGACTTTGTTATAGGAGAGAACCAAAAAAAAATAGTGTAAATTTCAGAGATTTCTTATCTGTTATCTATTGAACGTTTTGAGATTAAGTCATACTTACTGATGAAAGTAGTTACTCGGCTTTTCCTCTTTTTCCAATTTCCTTCAACAGTTTCACAATTCTGGAATATTTTGACGCACGTTTTAGCTAATTGTTTAACTGAATTTATTTCGTTTCAGAATTTCAATATTCCAATCGAAGATACGTTGAGGATTTTCAACATCGTCTTGAGACATTTCAGAACCCCAGAACTCAATGGCGAAATCTGCTTTCCCAGTGGGGAATGTGTTGATCCTGATGATCCGGGAATTTATCCATAAGACTGAAGGAAATATTGAAAGTATTATATATCATCAGTATAGAAATAAGTTTTTTCGTAGTTTATTATTGTTTCTGTATTTTATCTTATAATTATGTTGAAATAAATATATTCCACCAAAAATTATTTGTAAAGAAATATGTTGGCGACAATTCGGACATGAAAAATCAAAAGTGGTTATTGAAAACTAAGTTTAAAATGTGGACCAGTTGGGATTTGAACCCGGGCCACTCAATGTCTAGTCGAGTGCCATAACCAATAGTGCTACTAAATCACATCAGTATTTTCTTTGAGCAAGGCGTTCGACACGGTCAGTCACCATTTACTACTGCATTCACTGGAGGATATTGGGAAGCGAAGTGAAACTATTCCAGATAGACAGCAGATTGCAAGAGTTCCGCAAGGCACACTTCTAGGACCGGTTCTGTTCAACATATAAGTCAATGACTTATTTTTCATTCAAAGTCGGAGCATTTGCAGATGATACTGTATTGATTCATTCCATTGAATCCTGGGATAATTTTAAATCAAAGGATGTTGATTTCGTTCATATAAAGAACTAGATACCTTGCTAAAACCTAGTATCTCCCATATAACATTAATAAAACAACTATAGGAACGTTTCAAAGCCTATACTTCATAACACCAAACGAAGCTTATTCAATCTCAGCTGAATATGAAGTAAAATACCTAGGTTTGTTGATTAATCTTCAATCGAAGTGGTTCTCATAAATAAGATTCATTACCAAAAAACTTAACTGAAAATTATACAAAATATCATACCACTCGCTAGTAGAAAACCATGCGCGATACGAAATTTCTGCTACAAAAAAGTATTCTGAAATTAATCTTTCAAAAAAAACGATTTTTTCCTTATGAAGAATCAGGTGTCCTAAATGTAATACAACTATTTACATAGTAGAACTTTATCATATGTCCAAAATAAAACAAAAAACCAGAGTGTTCTCATAAGTCCGAAACGAGACAAAAAAGCAACTGTGTTAGTAGTTCTCTTCATGAAAAAAGCTATCGGACAGAATTCTTATGCATTTGTTGTCTCTCGTACCCAAGAAACTGAAAGAGATCATCAACATTCAGGGTCAAGAAAAATAAACTACCGAAACACCAAACCTATGTCAAAATCACACTCGACGCGCGTTTCGCCAACAAAGTTAGCATCTTCAGGAGCTAAAAGCTTACAGTGAGCTTACAGTAAGCTTATAGTAAGCTTACAGTAGCTTACAGTAAGCTTACAGCAAGCTTTTAGCTCCTGAAGATGCTAACTTTGTTGGCGAAACGCGCGTCGAGTGTGATTGTGACGTAGTTTTGGCTAAAGGCTTACAGTAAGCTTACAGTAAGCTTTTAGTTCCTGAAGATGCTAACTGTGTTGGCGAAACGCGCGTCGAGTGTGATTGTGACGTAGTTTTGGTGTTTGGGAAGTTTCTTTTTCTTGAATTGTATTCACACCAAAGGTTCCAAATTATTAATTTATTTAAACATTCATGTTTACAGAAAAAGGTTAAAATTTTATATCATCGCAAACTTCAACTCAGTGAATCCCCCCAACCAAGTTCAATTGCTGATCGTCTTGCTCATTTTACTAATTTGAATAGAGTTATACCTATTTTTACAGTTAATTTAATTTTATCACCCATTGTATTATTATTATTGTTTCTATTTTTGCAAACAGTTAATTGTCAGTCTTTTCTGTACTTGAAACAAGTGTTCAATCGCTCATCAAGATCTCTTTATTTACATGATATTTTATTTGTATATTGTATTGTCTTATTCTATGATATTATTTTATTTTCCTGTTTGTGAATAAACAAAAACATCAAAATATAAAAAAAGCATTTACAAGTTATAGTTATAATCACAGGTTGAAAGAACAAACAAATAACCATCTTGATCTGAGGTCCAAGTCAAGATAAATAGACTTCAATTCTGGATAAGACCCCTATGGAGGTGGTGTTTAAACTCAATGATATTGAGTGGATAAATGCACAAACAAATACTTTAGTATTCCTTCACGTCATTAAAGGATCAAAGTTGAAACTCGATGAATGATCGGGTTAGCTGTACGTCATTTTTAGCATGGCTTATCAAGGCTTCTCTAAATCATTGATAACTTATCATTTATTATCCGGTATTCCTCGTACCCAATCATGAATAACAACCCAATTGTTGAGTGGTTCAGAAATATTTCACCTCATACAAGATAGTGACTAGGTTTGCACTTTGCACACGATGAACTGTTACCAAGTATGTTCCCAAGTTACAATACCAGACAGAAAAATATGTTTTTCTTCTACCCGCATCATAATCCTTGTCAAATATGCACTAAAAAGCTGGCGAAATCTTCACTACAAAGGCTGTTGCTAGGGAATAGCGCCAAGTTCTCAGTTTTTGCATATAAAATGTCTTTTCAACAAAACGTGACATCAGTGTCTTGATTTACTTGTTTATTTAGATGTAATAAAATATAAAAATATTATCTTGATATAAAATTCCTTTCCAGCATTGTTCAGGATGCAGGCATAGTAAAAAATATTGTATGACGCACGTGTACAAGTGCCTTTAAAGCACTAGCAACGTTAAGAGTACTGCGATTCTCGTTGTGTCCTTAACCTCGCTGCGCGTACTTCTCACTTCTCTACCATGATATACTATTATGTACAGTTACCATGGCAACTAGAGCAACTATCTAAATAGCTCACTTTTGATTTGAAATGGGCACTACGAAATAGTAAGGTCCTATTAATGTGCTTGGAAAAAAATTGCGTATGGTACACGTGTATAATAATATAGGTACACGTGTATAATAATATAGGTACAGTTATTGACAGAAAATAATGGAATAGAATAGAAGTTTATTTGCTACGTCATATATACATCCAATACATATGTAGCAGGTCAGTGTTCCGCATTTCTGAAAAAAAAATGAAGTTAATGTACAAAACAAAAATATAAAGATAAAATAGATGAAACAACGCTTCAACCTATACAATTAATAAATACATATTTATCTACTCGTGCTCACACGGACATATATTTATATATACAAATATATACATATAATACATACATAAGCAAGTACATACCCCTGTATAATAGTATAACTATCTAACTATTACTCATGCTGAAAATAATAAATACTGCACATCAATTAATACCTTATCGAGTTGTAGTTCCGTGGAGCTATTGAAAATTCATTAATGGAGTAAAAACAATATTTTACTAATAGTAATCTACAATTTTTCTTAAATAACCCTAGTGGAAGCTGTTTCAAACTTACATTCGTATAATAATTTTCATTAATATCTATGAAAATGGGTCATTAAAGTCCGCACCATAAATTATCATTCTCATTGAATTTTTTTTGGAAAGTCAATACTTTCAGAGCATGGCTAGAGTTTCCCCACAAAAGAATCCCATACATGATCTGAGAATATATTGATGAGTAGTAAGTACATCGAGAGCAACAACAACGTAATAAATAAATATACCTAACTGTATACTTTCTTACTTAGTTGTTCGATGTGCTTGGACCACTTCAGTTTATCATCCAATACAACTCCAAGCAATGTTACATCATTATATTTTTTTGTAAAATTTGTTTTTACGAAACTCTCAGGTTTTCGGAGAAAACCCCTCAAAAGCAGAACTTGTGCGAGCAAGGGAGATCCGGGACCTACAGTTTAAATAAAAGTGGAATCCGAACCACTTCAGCTCAGTGATACACGACCGGGGATCGAACCCGGACCGTCTGGGTGGAAGCCAAACGCTCTAACACCTCGACCACTTCGCTGTGATTATGTATGTATGTATGTGTTGAAATTAGGATATTCTGAGTATTTTCCTGTTCAGTTTTGAATTATTTAAATTATACCACAGTTCCGCTTGATATCCGGCATGTTCAATAATATTCTTCAAGTTCTCTGTATTTTTATCCGCATTTATGAGTCTTGCGTCATCAGCAAACATCACTTGGAAATAATTGAAAGAACAGATCATTGATGTAAATGATAAACTATAGTGGTCCCAGTACTGACCCTTGTGGTACACCGTGTGAAACTGGCTTGGAACTAGAAAAGCAGTGGTTAACAAAAACTCTGCTCCCTGTTTGTGAGATACGAATCAAAAATTTTTAGTGGTACTCCTCTTATGCCATAATGGAACCTTTCTCGCATGCACCTGCGGTTACCCAAACGACGAGAAGCGGAGTTCGGGAAAGCAGTCGAATGCGGGAAAGTAGCTTTCCGCATGAGTTTAGAAACAACATTTTTCCTGCAAGCGTAAGGAAATTAATTGAAACTTAGATTTTTTCTATTTTTTATTCATGCAAGTAGCTTACCTAATATATTTTCTCCACGATCATCACAGAATTTGCCAATTCTGAAATCAAATTTGATTACAGAATGCTGGAATTCTCTCTCTTGAGATTGAAGAAATATTCTGCAACACCTCTGCCCCCATGCAATTTTAACGTATTTACATTCTCTCTCTTGTGATAGAATAATATTCTCACACTGGTTAGCAATATTAACATTAGCCTTGACGCAGTTGATTGTCATCGTAGTGGCAAAATTTGAGTAAGTGTCAAAATTATTGCTGTCACGTTTCCTATCTTTGATCGTGGAGAAAGTATAGTCTGCTACTCGGTTAGAATGAAAATTCGTGATGCTCGTGGTTCCTCACGCTCGCCTTCGGCTCGCGCTCGGAACTTTCCACTCGCATCGAATTTTCATTCTAACTTTGTTATGGAATATGCTATTCTGTCCACTAGTGTGAGAAAAATTTTTCCGCACAGGTTTTGGATTTATTATATATGTTCAGTTTACTGTTTGAGCCACAAATTCTTGGATCCATTAGTTTTCACTAGTGGAAGTGCCTCAAAAGTACTCGCAGCGTTGGGCGTGCTTTAAAAGATTACTTATTCACGTGTATCTTAATATGTAATGTTTTGCTCGCGTGTTTTGTTGAACACAACTGTGCCTCGTTCCACAAATTTGGCGCTCATACAAAAGTCCAACTTTTCGAACTTGTATCATAAATATTATTTGCTTTTTCAGTATCAAGTGTCGAGATGGTTACCTCGGGGATTAGCGGATTAATTAAGATACGATTATCCATTATAAATACAGAGAGACTTTGATATTACGATTAGTTCGGTTGTCGTTTATTGATGTGGATTAGGTGACAAACAAAATGAACGTGAAATTGATAATATTTGCAGCAACGCTGTTTGTTTGTGTTAGTGCAAACATTTCTGCAGAGGACAATAATTATCTGCAGAGAATCTTCGAACCGGTTGACCCAGGAGGTGAGGATTATTTAGGAAACACTGAGTGAGCAATACCTTTTACAACCAACTTACCCATGGTCCAGGAGGCCATGAAACGGCTCCCGAGAAACTAAAATCTCCAGGCATGGACAAGAATAAGGCAGTCGTGCTTATGAATCTTCCGAGAAAGTACCTCGTTCAGCTAGTGCATATAAAATCAACGCCATCATCAAATGGCAGATTTATCCGCAATGTCTCAGGCAGGCGTAGATTATCCCAATGCTCAAACAGGGTAAGCCGGAAGAGAGGCGAGAGCTACCGCCCCATCTCGTTGCATGCTGAGCAACATAGCCAAGGTGGTAGATAGAATCCTCCTCAAGAGTTTGTGATTCTAGAGGAAAAGCTCAAACTTATCCCAGCAGTACAATACGGGTTCCAAAAGGTACACTATACGTCCACGAGGTGAAGGAGGACTTTCACTTTTGTCGCAATATAGTAATGGTCCTGTTAGACATGCAGAAAGCATTTGATGCCGTCTGGATAGAAGGGGTTTATCATGAAGATGCAGGACAGGCATGCCTGAATTCATGGTAAAAGTTCTAGGCACGTACCTTGTCAATAGGACTTTCAAGGCTAGAGTAACCAATATCAGGAGTGCCGCAGGGGTCGAGCTTGTCTCCACTTTTGTATTCGCTATATAGCACGACTTTTCAACGAATGAGGCTACAAGCACGGCGGTCTACGCTGACGATACGGCTGACTATCTATGCCCAGTCGTCTGTCAGTCGCGTCTTGGGTGGAAAACCACATCGTGGAGTTTTTCGTGCCGAATTTAGGGAAGAACAAAATAGTGATAAATGCTGATAAAACAGAACTTATGAATTTCACAAGGAAACGCACTAACGTGAATATCCTTGGGGGGTACAAGGTTCTGGGAAATATCTGTCACTATGAATATATTTATCAATTACATACAAAATGTTTTGTCTGAAAGAACTTAATATCTAACATTACCACTCTCGTCTTCCTGATCTAGTCACATTTACTTGTTTTGTTCATGATTTGTTTCTTGATTGAGAGATAGACCAGGAGGTGTAACAATAAGTTCTTGCGGGTAAAACTATTTCAACTATTTGATGAATATCTATTAGGTATGTGATGACTGTCGCTCAAAATCACAGTTAATATTTAAGATTCTTTCATATCGGAGTGCTAACTTTATTTTTATGCAAACAATCCACATGCTCCCACCATATATGTGTTGAGGCTGACGACCTTTGTTATACTACTCATTTCAGACTGGTGAGATCAGCAGTTCGGAAGGAGAAATACCCGTTACACCTAAAGGCTTACTTCAGCAAATAAATAAAAAAATTCTGAGTCTATTTCGCACCTAGTGTTATATCCACCCTTTCGTTGAATAAAGCTTTCTCCAATCCTTTTTGGACAGTTTGAACTGCCCTCTCAGCAAGCCCGTTACTTTCGTTGATACCATTTGCTAAACAAGAATTCACAAATTCAGCTGTAGAAAATGGTGGTCCATCATCACACACCAATTCATGTATTAATCCAAAAACAGAAACATTACTTTCAATGCAAAAATTGTTTCTTGTACCTCTACTCATTGTTTCCACTCACTTTTATTATCTACAAGAATCAAGAAGTTATAACCATTTTTGTGGAACAAATCAATGTTTACTCTGTAAAAATTACATGGAGTAGTCGGCCAAGGTATAAGTGGAGCAGGTTTTGTGATATTTGACAAATATTACACTAGCTGATACATTTTTCAATATCTTCCTTGATGCCTGGCCACCAACAATATGAACGTATCAGCATTTTGGATCGAACAATACCAGTATGACCCTCATGGAACAATCCCAAAACCTCATTTTACAAAGAAGTTGGTATACCAACCTTGGAACCCCAGACAAATCAAATCTTTTCAACAGATAACTCATGTCTTCGACTAAAATATGTTTCAAAATGGTTGTAGTAGCAAAGAGTAGATGCTTATCTAATCTTTGATATTGGTACACAATTCACTTCAGTTAGTTCAGTTGTGAGTTAGAAGGTTTGAAAATTAAAAAGAGTTGAAATCTGAATAAATTTGAATGAAACTATTCTGAAAATTTCACACCTCACTTTTAGAGAGAACCAAAACATTCGTTCTTATTTAGATGCCATGGCAACCCAAAAAATTTCCGTAAATTTTTATCCTCCTGTGTACCCTGGCCGAAATTAATAAGTGGAAATTTTTCTGTCAAATATTTGACAGGTGATAGTTTATATTTTGCTTTGATGTACAAATTGAATTGTATTTTTCATTTGAAATGAGATAACATTTCATATTTATGTATTTATTAAATATTTCAAATGTGTCTGAATATTTTCTTCACGATAATCGCAGAATTTGCAAATTCTGAAATCAAATTTCAGAAACACTTCAATACACCAGTTGTCTACATGTAAATCAAAGGCCCCGTGGCGAGTCGGTAAAGTGTCCGCTTCGTGGTCGTGTGGTCACTAGTTCAATTCCTAGTGGAGCAAGTTTATTTTTTTTTGATTAAATTTAAAAAAATCAAATTGAAATTTTGTTAAGTGTGTTTTACATATCAATATTTTCATGCATCTTTTTTGTACTATGCATATAAATAGTTCAGGTGAACCATAGTTAGTTATTTCTTATGAATTGTTGGATATATTTTGGTGTAAAATTTTCTTACCGAATCCCCCGCGTGCTTGAATTAATTGCAGGAAATTTATCTCGTACATGAATAATTCAAGCACTTGGGAGATTACAAGTGAAAATTTATAATTGAACCATATAGTCGAACGTCAAATACACAACTTTTAATTATTTATTTATACATCCAAGAGGCAAATTACTCAATGACACGAGTATTTTACATAAATGAGGTTATACGGTAAATATAAAAAATAGTTAGTTTATAGTAATAAATCGAAAATTCTCTTTTGAATGCTCTTGAGGGCATCAAAGAGATGTCAACATTGACAGATTGCAAATAATTTTTTTTTTATTCCTAAAGTTTTGCTATCGCGAGTGGCTTGCTTCCTCAGAGGTTCGCCTATCTCCGATCGACCAACAACCATTAAGGTTTCCCCAAACCAACGCGGGAACGCGGGAGCGGGAACGGGATGAATGCGAGACTAAATTCGATAGTGGGATATGGAAAAATACATACCGGTGTGAATATTCGTATCCCGGAATGCAGACAAGCAGAGTAATATATTATATGGTTTGCTACGTTTACTGTTTTTCTAGAAATTAGCACGGTTCCCATTTTCCGTTCCCGCTCTCGCTCCCGCGTCCCGCTTTGGTTTGACGGAACCTTCATCGTATTCTAATCAGTTGCCAATTTAAAAAAAAAATATTGTACTCAGCAAACACTGATACCTATCTATGAGTTTAATCGAATATTATCTTTTCATATTGTAGATAGAAAACAAGCCTTAATCCATCAGCTTTATTTGGGATACATTACGAAAAATCCAAAATCACCGGTGAGTATATCAATAAAAGTGCATCAGTATCGCTTTATTTGACTCAAATTCGAATTATATTCACAAAAATATTACAATTCATTTAGACTTCAAATCAATCAAATATTTTTTTGTAATTTCGTTTCAATATGGCGACTTTTTGTTTACAATTTGAATGTCAAAATGACGGTCATATTTGCACAAGTGCGAATATGAGAGTTCATATTCACACTAGTGTGAATATGGAAATCAGTTTTGATGTTCATTTGGAAGTATGAATGGGATGCTCATAATTTCAGTAAATTCAGTCAACTCAGTAGATTCATTCTTTATTCGATTATCAACAATATAGGTAAATGCCTCCTCCGCGGCAGCTTCAATATTACTTAGCACATTATTTTCTGTATCAGAATCACTCATTTTCGTTTGAATTTAATCAGACAGTCCGTCAGGTAATTCAATATGTTTGTATCTATCCATGACAACTGTCAACTGACGGCTATATATCTGGCAGTGTCTCCGCTACCGACTTCCCGGCAACCGAATCGCAACCATCATTCTAGACTCGTGCTATGTAAAGTACTAAGGAATATTAAAATAGTTATTGACCGATGCCCGTATTCAGTGTAATCCATGATTGTATATGAATAAATATTCCAACGAAATTACAAAAAGCCATGTATATAACACATTGCAAAATAGCGGGTTTTTTACACACGACGTGTTGGACCACTCGCTACGCTCGTGTTCCAATGTTCACGTCTGATGCAAAAAACACGCTCATTTTGCAACTTGTTATATAAATAGCTATTTCAGAAATAATCATGACACTGTCGCTACTAAAATAAGTATTTCAGTCATCATTTTTATCCCATCCAACTAGTTAATCTGACATATGAATAAACTATCAAATTGTAACAGTGTGCACTGTTTTATGTATAACGTTGTGCCCTGTATAAGATGGTCCTATATTAGTATTAGAATAGCCTTATTTAATTTTCTGAGTTTATTCAAGATATCACTTCTCTGGGTTAAAGTTTATCGTAAAATTTCATGAAGGGGTGTTAAACGGCGCGCTAGACTAAACAATTTCTAGTGGGTCTCTGTCTGAAGATAAGCCACGATCTAAAAATAGCACAGAGGGTAGGTTGTGAAGAATGCTCTCGGTTTTTCGGAAGAACGAGCTTTTGGAGCTGGACAGTCGGTGTTGAAGTGCTAGTGACAAGAGTTGGTTCGATTTCGAACGCCCGGTGAGGGTGGCTTTTTGCCACCCCCGATAATGGGGCCGACGATAGGGGTGTTAATTTTTAGGAATAAGTGGGTGTTCAATTATTCAACAAAAATAAGTAATTAAATATATATTTGGGGTATTCTATTTGTTTAATAATAATAACAATAATAGAAAAAATTGTTTTCTAATTTTGGGGCGTGAAATAATCTTCAATAATAATAATTAAAATAGTGTCGTTGTGTACCCGGTGGACAGAAATAACTGAAGTTTTACGCTGGTGAGTTTTGCTGGCTTATAGAATCATATGTATTCAACAATAGAGCAAACTTTTATATAATTTTTTTCTATGAGAGGGTGACTATCCCATTCATCGATTTTATTTATTTTTTCTTTTTATTTTTGATTACTAACGGAGTTATGAATTGTTCCGATACTAAATGCACATTTTATTCTTTAGGATTGGTTTATTTGAAGCGTTTTAATTATTTCACACTGTCTGTCTATATTTGATACAATCTTTGTTATATTTCGTTTAATTATTTCCCACCAGTGTGCTCAGTAAATAAAGCTGGTTCGTGGAACTTTGCTGACTATTATTTACCTCTTCAACCCCTTATGTAAAGTCCACGCATTTGTGAAGCCGTGGCCGTACCTGCAAATTAATAACTGTCCTTTGAGATGATGGTGAAACACGAAAACCAGTAGCGCTGAAGAAGTTCAGCATCCAGCAGAATCATCATTTTTTTAAAAGCTATCCACTGTCTAAAATCCGTATGGTCTTAGCGGATTCAAAACTCAATTCGGACCTGGTGGCAGCATGCTACCATTTTATAAAAATATTTCCTAGTGTGGGCGACTTTTGGAGTGGTTCATGGTTGCTTAGGTGAAGTGTGGAACCGATCCAAAGAAATTGTCGCCTACCACACTAGCGATTTATTACAAAATAGTACTTCCCTAACTAGTGCGGAAAATGAACCATTCCGGAGAGAAATGTCCTAAACATACTGCAACAGCAAATATTTGAGAGAGATAGGTTAATTTTCGTCTTTATACTGACCAATCCGCTGTCATCTGCGTACACTGGTTGCGCACTAGAAGAAAATCTCGTTCAATTAGAGTAAAAAGATAAAAGTTGGCCAACTTTCACTTGTTACTTGTTAATTGAAAATTGGTTATTGTCTGCATGAATACATTTATTGTAAGACAAGAAGCTCAACTTGCTAATTATTGTTAATTTGGTGCTGCAAGTAGTCTTTATTAAATTTTTGCTGATTACTGGTTTTGATAATGATTTTTTACAAGAAAAACGTTTCTTTTTGATGCTATGTTGTCCTTGAAAATGAGATTAGCATTTTCATTATAATGCTTTGCCACCAGCGTAGATTTGATTGTTGTAAATTCGTAAAAATTTTCGAGTTATTGATTTTTTTCAAATGTCATCTCTATGAAGCACCCTGTATCTCAGATAGTTTTGAATATCTGTCAATTATTTTCAGAGTTATCCCTATTATAAAAAAATTACCAAAAAGTTAAGTGGTCGCTGGACTAACCAAAATCGCAAATAAAAATAAATTCGAAATGTAATGTGTAATATGAATGTACCTAATAACAATTCTGGTCACAACAGATATGTCTAAAATTCACATCTTAAAAGAAATTCGTCTTTTTGAATACATTGCGTTTTTCAAAAATTGTGATAAATTTATTTAATATTCCTGAACATTGCATAATTTTGAATTCAACAGAATAAGTTCAAGGAACGATAATTCTTAATGTTTCAATTCGTCAGCAGATAATTGAGTAGAATGAAATTTCAAAATTTTTAACAATTGGGTCGTTGTTAGTGCAGCGGCTGCACTACTTTTCAGTACTTTTCTCATAATAGTGATAGCTCTGAAAATAATTGTCAGATTATCAAAATTGTATTACTATTCGATTCGTCTCTTCTAAAAGTATCTGTCATATAGGGTGCGCCATAGAGATGCCATTTGAAAATAACTAAAAAATTAGATTTTTTGCAATATCCAAATCCCGTCTGGTGGCTAAGTGGGTACTGTAATCAAAATGCTAATTCCATTTTTATGGACAACTTGGTGTGGGAAAGGAACGTTTCTCACGCCAAAAATCATCTACAATAACAAAAAATATCAAAAAAGGATAGAAACTAGCTCGTTATGCCTAGAATATGCTCTAGATTATAAAAATATGCCAAATTGTGTTCCATGTAAAAAACTAAAACCAGGCCCATATCCAGCGAAACCAGAAGTTCTACAGAATCCTTTTTTAATACAAAAAATCAGTTTTTTATTCTCCATAATAGCCCTCTGAATTTTCGTGATTTGAATCATATTATTTCTCTCAAAAATAGGGATGCGCCATGTCTCAGACTCACCCTGTATACTTACAATAATAAAGCAGTTTTTCATATGCATCATGAGTTTATTTCATTTCAGCATTTTGACATTCCGATTGAAGATACGTTGAAAATTTACGAAATAATATTGAAGAATTTCAAGTTTCCCAATGACAGTCCACAGCTCAAGAGTCCAATCTGCTTTCCAAGTGGAGAATGTGTTGATCCTGATGATTCTGGCGTGTATCCACAGGATTGAAAAATGTGTCAAACGTACCTATTGAATGTTATCAGAATGGAAATATAAGTTTGTAAATATTCTGTTTATTTTTTTTTTCAACTGTTTTTGAAACTATACTAATAGCAGGTATTCAAAATCTTGAACAGCAGAGCTAAAAATTAATAAATGGACATCGTTGTGCTTGCCTTCGATATCAAAATAGGAGTTATTGAGCAAAGTCACCCAAAATCGAATTCAAGAGGGTCAAAATAAACAGGATCTCTCATTTCAAAATTTGCACATTCATAAATTTTTCCAAGTGAACATAGAATTTGTATTTCTGTACCACCCTGTATGGGTTAGGTGAAATTTTGCTTTTAGGCAGAATGCCTCAAGGATTCACCTATCTCCATACCAAATTTTAGCTGATTATTATTTGGGAGTCCAATAAGAATATAAGCAGTTTTTATGGAGGTCATGTTTTTGAAAATTTAATTCAAATAAATTTTTAAATCGAAAACTGTCACAAAAAAATAAGTATATGAAAACAGATGGATTTTTAAAATGATATGATATACAGGGTGTTCCATTTGAAATACCAAAGAATACCACCACCACCAAAGAATATCTACAGTATTGTAGATATTCTTTGGTCACATCTACTTTCTAGTAAAAGCGACGACGCCGCTTTGTCCATACTATTTTACGTTGGTGGATCGTTTCTACTTTATGTTCACCACCAAATTTTGTAGGCTATCCATAGAGAAACTAAAAATTTTTTTGTCCTTGGTATATAGCCTGACTCGCCAGAAATATCTACTACACACCATAGACAAATAAAAAACCCACTAATCCAAGGCGCTTGATCAATTTTATGGCTCCGATCCCAGCAATTTTATTGCTTGGGGGGTTGATTGCGTTTGGCAGGAAAATTTTACAGTCCAGTTGTATTCGCAAAGGGTGTGACATCTACATTCATTTTGTTGAACTGATATAATGTAAGATCTCTCTTGCCATAAGCGGTAATATACCTACCTGTTTTAACCTATTTTAACTGTCGTTACTAATCGATTTTTTGACAACAAATTTAAGGTGCATTTAGTCAACATCATTTTAAAATTGTGCTTAAATATATGTTAAAAACGAAAGTTGAATCTGTTATATCAAATGGCGCCATTTATACAACATTGTTAAGTTTATGCTAAAAACCTTTGATGTTATAACATTATGTTTATGATAATGCTTGTGCTAAAGTTGACTAAATCAACCCTGAGTCTACGTAGTAATATTTTCTAGTATTCAAAGTGTCAGAATGATTTAACTTCAAATGGCGGCAGATGTCATAAAGTCCATTACTAGGCGTATTTGCTCAGTATCTCAGTGCCCCAATGCATCAATCGTACTGCAGTCAATGTTCATTTGCATATTATTAATTTGCAATAAAAAACAAAGAGTTATGCAAGAAGTGGCAATGCCTGTATGCATAGTTTAAGAATAAAGTTAACTTGACGCAACAGAAGTATTTGCGTATTTGCTCAGTTTCCCAATGCATCAATCATAGCACAGATAGATAGATAGATAAGTAGATAGATAGATGTTTTCCAACAAAAAACGAATAAGTTATGCAAGAAGTGACTATGCCTGCGTAGGGAAAAGTGTCTGATGAACTTATACCAACTTTCTTTATTTTTAGCAGTATATTCCAATTTGAATGAGACTTCGAGCATTGAAAAATATTTTTCAACTTGGAGTGTTCTACGCTTAAATTTTGAGCGCTATCTAGCGAGAACATATTTCGCTAATTTTGGCAGATGTGACTAAAAAACCGAAGAAGACACTAAATTCCCAAATTGACAAATCTCGTTTTATAGGTTATAGGTTAAAATTAAAGTAAACACAAACGTAAAGCAGAAAAACTTGGAGAAGATAGACGTGCGCCATCATCCTCTTCCTATTAAGTTTAAATATCCTTTCAAGTAAGTGGGTGTTTGTTATATTCTTCATAAGGATTTTTTCATGGTCAAATTGAGTGCGTTGAATATTTAGGTTTTGGTTTCATTTGAGAGGGGAAAAAAAAGATATACATATTTTTTTCCTTTATTTTTTTATTATTCTTTTTTATTGATTCTACCTAGAGTCTGGAATATAATCCAGTGGTATAAAGATTATTAAGTTGTAATGGGGGACCAATCCCCGGGTGATCCCGGGGGAAGTTCTCTGGACAAAGATATTCATGTGTACAAAGATTTAATAAACAGATCCCCGACGACTAGGGCTGCTGTCGACAGTTTGATTCTTTTTGCGGAAGAGGTTGAATATAACGATTCTAAATGTGTTCAATTGGTTTCTCATGTTGATATAAATGAAGAATTTGCTTCAGAATTCAAAGACGTAGTTGAGGAAGGTTTTTTACTAAACAAAGATAATGACATTAAGGTTAAGATCTCACAAAAAGTTAATATTCTTTCTGACCTGGTTTTACAAAAAGCTGGGTTACTGAAAGAAAAAAAAGTAAAGAAAGAACATATATTTCCCAACGTGTTAGTAAAAGATACAACTCCTAATGCTGAATCTCCTCAATCACAAATGATGGATGTTAATGAAAATCAGAATAATCCCCATTTAGGAAATTCTTTTAGTTTAGAAAATAGATATGATATCTCTGATTTTGGTCCATACAATATTTATATTGAGTCTTTGGACAGAAACGTGGGGTATATGTCCAGCTTAGCAGTTGGGAAAATTTTCCACCAAAACTCTCAATACAATCCAAGTAATATTGAACGGCGAGGTAGAAACAGACTTATGATTTCATTTAAGAAAATGCAAGAAGCTAATAAACTTCTCGAGGATAGTCACTTCCTATTAAGCAATAAATTCAGGGCCTCTATTCCAAACAATTTCATATCATCTAAAGCGATAATTAAAGATTTTGACACTTCTCTCTCGGAAGAAGAAATTCTGGAAAATATGAAAACCATTGATAACAAAAAAATTCTTCATGTTCGACGATTAAAAAGGAAAATGTTTAATTCAGACGATGGTAACTTTCAGTATAGGGACATTCCGGTTATTCTTGTCACTTTTCGCGGCAAAAATCCTCCGGCTTATGTATATTTATATTCATGTTCTTTTAAAACTCTAAATTATTATTCTCCGGTGATCCAATGCCATAACTGTCTCAGATACGGCCATACCAAAAATTTATGCAAGGGAAAAACCAGATGTCCCAAATGTGCTGGAGAGCATGATAAAGAATTCTGTGAATCATCTACTATATCCTGCCTTTTTTGCAAAAAAGGCCACCTCACCAATGAACCCGACGTTTCCTTTACAAATAGAGTTTGTCCTGAATTTCTCAGACAAAAAACGATTAAACAACTGATGGGTGAAAGAAATCTTTCGTTTTTCGAAGCTTCCAAACTTGTTCCAGCTATGAATATTACTAATCCTAAAGACTCTCAAAATAATTATAGTTTTAATATATCGAGTTACCCTGATCTCCCGGCTATAGATCATTCAGTTTTACAAATAAATAATGAAAGGACTCCCATCCGGTCAAACAATTCTACAGGGTACAATAAAATAGTAAAAGTCAACAAGGACACTTCTTTCCCAAATAAGAAGGACTTTAAGCCAGTTAAACGAGGATATGATGATATTCATAAAGAATGTCTTATCAATCCGGAAGGTCAAGTTAAAGTGTCACCTGTAAAGCGTACTCTAAATAAGTATGCTCTAGGTAATTCTCCATCAGACAATTATATCAAACAAAGAATGAGGGAGGATATTAGCAAAATATCCGCAAAATTCCCTGACATGTTTCTTGAATTAATTAAGGAATTCATTCCACATAATAATTATAGTAAGAATAATATTGTATTTTCGGACGAAGAATCAACCTTATGGCCCCGGTAAAAGTCGTGAACTGGAACATACGAAGTTTAAATTCTAATAAAGTTAATTTATATAATCTTATAGACGATTTGAAACCAGACGTTCTATGTCTTTCTGAAACTTGGTTAAAACCAAACTCTTATACTTTCATTAAGGGTTACAATTTCTTCTCACATGAGAGGAACGACGGATGGGGAGGATCCGGGATTCTTGTTAAAAAAAATATCACATGCAGTGTCATTAATTTTAATTTTCCTATTCCACATAGAGTGAATATAGTGGGCATTAAGGTTAAAAATATAAACATTTACTCTATTTATATTCCACCAGATATCTCGGTTGATGTAAATTTTTGGAAAGCTTTCACTAATAATCCCGAATATATAATATGTGGCGATTTCAATTGTCACCATAAAAATTGGGGCAATTCTATTACTAATAGAGGAGGAATAGAATTAAACACTGCGGTAGACGAGGGCTATTTCGTAGTAAATAATGATCTTCAACCTACAGTGATTTCTTTACAATCTAAAAGTGTAATTGACTTAATTTTATCTTCCCCCAATATTCTCACTGACTTCGTTTACTGTAAAACTCTGAATGATACTTATGGGTCCGATCACTTCCCAATCATAGCTGAAATAACAAATAAGAACTTTCACTCGTATTACCAACCCCATGATGACCATATAGATGTAAATATATACAATTATAAAAAAACAGATTGGCTAAAATATCAACTCCTAATAGAGAATAAAGAAATTTCATCGTATGATGATCTTATCCATACGATGAAATGGAGCCTTTCTCAAAGTACCCCAATTATAGATAGGGACAGCAACTGTAGGTATTCTTCAAAACCCCCTTGGTGGGATGATGAATGTTTGGAAATTATTAAAAAAAGAAAGGAACTCTTCAGAACATATAAAGAAAATCAAAATCAAATTAACTTTATAGAGATAAAAAAAGAACTAGCCAGATCGAGAAGAATTTTTAAAAGAAAGAAAAGGAAATCTTTCCTTACTTTTACAGAGTCACTTTCTAGGGAATCGGATATTTCACAGGTGTGGAAGAAAATAAAAAGATTTTCTGGTTCATTTCTTTCTCATCATAACAAGAGTCAGCATGTCCTTGACAATGATACTTTCTGTGAAGCTCTTCTTGATAATTTTTGTCCCCATGATATTCAAAGACCTCCAGTGGCTTTTGAAAATATTGAAATTAATAGGGATATAAATTATATATTCTCTGAAAGGGAGGTTAGATGTATCATTTCAAACAAGAAAAATACTCGCCCTGGGAAAGATGATATTTCATATCAAATGATTGAATATCTGCCTAAACAGGCCTTCACATGGCTGGTAAATTTTTATAATGACCTATGGTTGAATAGAGGAAGCATTCCCAAAGTATGGTATGAAACTATATTAATTCCTATTTTAAAATCTGGAAAAGATCCAAATGTAGTTAGCAACTATAGGCCTATTGCTTTGACATCATGCGTAAAAAAAACTTTTGAGTTGCTTATTAAATATCGGTTGGAATGGTGGGTCGAACATAATAATATCCTTCCTCATAATCAGTATGGGTTCAGGAAAGGAAGGGGCACAACAGAAGCTCTATTTGACTTCTATATGGACTTACAAATCAGCAATTTAAAAAAAAAAAAAACTGTTGCCGTTTTTATGGATATTCACTCTGCCTATGATAATGTCTTGCCAGATATACTTACCTCTACTCTCCTCGATTTAGGAATTAATAAAAATGTCGTTAAGATCATCTATGATTTAATTAAGGAGAAAGACATGTTTATTAGAGACAAAAAAGGGAAATTATGGGGTCCTAGGAAAAGCTTTACCGGTATTTTACAAGGTGCTGTTCTTAGTCCATTATTATTCAATCTATATTCGGTGACTATTTGGGATGCACTCACTCCTCATTGCAAATATATACAGTATGCTGATGATATAACTTTATACAAATCTCACGAAGTCCCTTCACTCGCAATCCACTCCATTGAAAGGGCTTTAATGTCCTTTGAAAATTGGTTGGATTTCCATGGTATGACAATATCAATAGAGAAAACCAAAAGTATGCTCTTCTCCAATTCTCACCTTCAGCTAACCTTAAATATTGAAATCTCTAATCAAGTAATTAATCAAGTTGAACAACATAAAATGCTGGGACTGTTCTTTGACAGGAAAATGACATGGAATACTCATGTCAGTGAAATCATAAATAAATGTCTGAAGATCCTGAACATCTTTAAATACTTAGCAAAAGTCAGCTGGGGGGCAGATCCCAAGATAATGTTAAATATGCATAGCGCAATGATTGCTTCAAGAATAGAGTATTGTCTGCTTATTTATGGGAATACTAGTAAAACTAACACTAAGAAAATTTCTAGTACTCAGTTCAAATCTCTGCGAATATGTCTTGGACTTATGAACTCTACTCCCACAAACTCTATTTTAGTTGAGGCTAACCAACTGCCAATAGAACTTCAACAAAATAAGTGTACTCTCTCATTCATCATTAAACACTTAGGTATACAATCTAACCCTAGTGTGAATAAAATGCGGATGTTTGAAGAACTTATCACCAACTCTAACTCTAATAAGATGAGATCGCGTGTATTATACAAATCTATTCAAGAATCTCTGGTTCCCCCTTACAACCAAATTATTGCTTTCCCTTATTATCCTATATTTAAGTTTCCGTTGGAAACTTTGTATGGAGCCTTCGATGCCTTTTCGACTATTGGACTTGATAAAAGAGATAAAGACTGTAGTAACATTAATGCGTCAATGCTAGACATAGTCTATTCTAAATGGCCAACTTACAAACTGATTTTTACGGATGGATCAAAATCGGCAGAACAAGTTTCGTTCGGAGTCTACATTCCCCATCTACAACTTTCAAAAAGTGGAATTATTCATCCGAAATCTACCATTTTAACAGCAGAATTAACTGCAATCCACATTGCACTTATTCTAATACAGGACGCTCCGGATAATTACTTAATTTTAACGGACTCTAAAAGCTCTGTTTTAGGTTTACAGAACAGTAAAATCAAAGCTTCCTCTAATATATTATTTAGTAAAATTAAGGATTTATGGATGGAATTCCAATCTCACAATTTTAACATCAAAGTAGGTTGGATTCCTGGTCACTGCAATATTGAGGGAAACGATAAAGCGGACTTCTTGGCAAAAAACGCCACTATTCCATATAAAATGGGAAAAATTCATTATTATGATTTAATCTCCCATATCAAGGAAACATCGAAAACTAAATTTCAACATTTCTGGGATCAGTCCTCCACATCCAGAGGTTCTCGGTTCAAAGCAATCCAACCAAATATACAAAACATGCCATGGTTTTCTTCCTGTCAATCTGTTTCTCGTAAGACTTTGACTTCTATTATCCGTTTAAGATTGGGACACTGTTGTATTCCGTCTCATTTGCATAGAATGGGGGTGGTCGATAGTAGCCTGTGTGAGTGTGGGAAGACAGGCGATATAAATCATCTTCTATTCGAATGTGAAAATAACAAACCAAATATAGATGCATTATACCTCAGCTTAATCAATATAGGACTATCTCCCCCTCTCTCTGATCACGTGTTACTTAGTGATATTAATTTTAAAACAATCGAAATTCTTCATAAATTTTTTGAAAAAAGTAAAATTAAAATTTGAATCATTTCATCAATTTGATCTATGAAACTTCCCCTATTAACCATGGGCTTTCTACTATGTAATTGTTTCAGTGTTATTATTGGTCAGTGGATCTTTATTACCCAATATTCCTAGATGTCATAACAACTACTTCATCCTTTTAACAAAATTAACAAACCTCCCTCATATTCAATCCTTACATCAAAGCTCGTATACACCTGATCTGGTGAAATTGACTTCACGAGGAGTCAGAAACCAATAAAACAAACAAAGAAGAAGAAGAAGAAGAAACGTAAAGCACAGCTTAATAAACGTATTAAGCTGTACGTAAAGTGTAAACAGAGAGTACGATTCAATCGAATTCTAAATACCAAAGACATGTCAGAAACGAATGAATGTCCCCAATCTTCGACCGAACATGAAACTAAAGAAAAACACATTTTTAAACCTAAAAAACGCAAACAACTTCGACAAAGAATCAAAAGTGATGACAGTGACGATGAAACAGTGGAACAAGTAAGGTAAATGAAAATTACAATAGTTCCACATGCAGGCGTTGTCACACTCGTCATTGATGTTATTAATTTTTTCAATAATTACCACTAATGCAGCTGGAATAATTTTATAGAATAAGTAATGACTTCGTTCTAATTTCAGTTCAAAACTCAGTGAAATGAGAGAAATTCAGAGGCTCCGTGAAAGGCCTAACGGGATAAATATCACCAGCCTGGCTCTAGGAACCAAAGGCAATCATGAGGATTCAAACTCAACAGTGAGTGACCTGAAATCTGCTCACATTTCGTTGGCATAAAATATTATTTTCAGAAAGACCCTTCCTACAATGTAAAAATAGGTGGAATGATCAACATGCAAGCCTTGAAAAGTGGTCAGTTAAAACAGGTTGATGATGCTTATGACACTGGTATAGGAACACAGTTCTCTGTGGAAACCAATAAGAGAGATGAAGATGAAGACATGATGAGGTTCATTGAAGATGAACTGTCGAAACGGAAAGGAACAGATAAGTTGAATGAAGATGGAGAAGTTGTTAGTAAGGGGCCTAAATATATGACACCCGAAGAAGCTGCCCTACAGTCAGTACCCACACATTTGAGGTAATTTCAGTGGTAGTGTGAATTTTAATATTTCTTTCAATCATGATTTTTTGAAAATAACGAAGTAAGCACGATTTTTCAAAAAATCCTAATTAATCATTATTTTGTTTAATTTTTCTTTTTGTCATACAGTTTAACTATATTTTTGCTTAAAACGTAGTAATGTGAAAGGCTATTGAATATGTAGCCAACAAAAATAAATGAATTAAAATCATGCAAAAATAACCTATTTTTATCAAATGAGACATTCAAATCGCGCGCCCCTTTTCCAATATGCTTGCTATTTTTGGAAGGACATCATTTTGTTTTAAACATAGCGGGTTAATCAGCCTGCTAATTAAAATGTAAAAATGTTTACATTACAAAAAACCGGGTATATTTATTTGCATCACTAATAAAACGGAACGCGCCCTTGGGTGTAAGAGAAAAGGGGAATTCCCGCGCCAAAGGAGAATCCCCGCGTCAAAGGTAAATCTCGCGTTTTGTAAACTTCGCATGCAATTATTGCAATTAACGTCTTACTTTCGTTCTAACAAGCATACATTCGTTCAGTTTTATTTAATATTTTCATTGCTTTGTTGGCTTATTTTAATTTTTAATAAATAAAAAATGCCTCGCCAAAGAGACATTTGCTGAAATCGCTGATTTTTATTAAAAAAATCATTTTTTCCAAAATGATTCAGTTGTGCCAACCCTGATTCTTGTGAAATATATCTCAAGATCTTTGTTCAGAAAGCACAATCATGCAAAAGCAATAGTATTTCTATAAACATGGTAGGATCAACATTTTTTATTTTGTGTTTGAAGGGAGTCTTCAACGAAAAGATCCGAAGAAATGTTATCCAATCAAATGCTGAGTGGTATCCCTGAAGTTGATCTAGGCATCGATGCTAAAATAAAAAATATTGAAGCTACTGAGGAAGCAAAGTTGCGATTGCTTTGGGAGAAACAGAATAAGAAAGACGGGCCATCTCCCTTTGTGCCTACAAACATGGCTGTGAACTTCGTTCATCACAATAGATGTAAGTCTGAATAAATCTATTAGAATATTTTTTTGGATATTTCTGAAGATATTGCGTGTCAATAATCCAATTAGTTCTTCTTTCTCTACTCTCTTAGTTAAAAATATGTATTTATCTATCTATCTCTCACTGTCTGTATCTTTCTTTCATCAATCAAATTGATTTCATGAATCCACTGACTTGTTTCAGTTAACATTGACCAATCAGAAATTCCGAAGAAGAAAACGAAAGCCGAACTGGAATCAGAGAAACCTAAAAAGAAAAGTGACAAAGCTACAGATGATTACCATTATGAAAAATTCAAGAAACAATTCAGGAGATAATTTTGGCCTCTGTCTAGAGTATTCTACCTACAACTGGAGCAGAAACCGGCAACAGTGCTCACCTGAGTGGCATGATCTTCAGATCTTTAAGAAATAGATGTAATTTTGAAATAAATGAAAGAAAAACAGTAAATGTACATGACTCATGACGACAACTTTGTTTTAATCAATCAATAAAACCCATCATATTTTGTCCAAACAGATTTAATCTGAACAACTTTTAAAACACACGTTACTCTACATCTTCATTTTACAAACAAAGCACACCATTAAAAATAACGCATTTAATTAATAAAGACTGTCACCATACAGATAAATACACCTCTCTGTTAGATAAACTCCTCTGGTTCTCTGGGAGCATCTAGATCCCTGTAGTGAATTACAGGCCTGAAGTCTCCAGGTGTGCCCCTGAAAGAAAATAGAATTAATAATGACAAACAGCTTTTGAAAGAAAAAATAAAAATACCTAGTGCGTGGTTGGTACCCCCTTGACCTTTGGGGAAAGCCTTGGTTGAAGTATGGAGGAGGTCTTCCATATCCAGGTCCACCATAACCACCACCGCCAAAACTGGAATGAAATTTATATTCAATTTGATTAGAATGCCAGAATACGTGAACAAAATTATTTTGTGCTCTCATAGTCCTATTTGCTACCCAACTACTTTTGATCCAAAGAAACTTTCAATTTCGGATTGCCTCAGGGCTCCATCTTGGGGCCCATATAATTAATTATGTATAATATTTTGGGTGAACAACACTTTCATAATAGATTCCTCACCTATGACCACCATAACTAGGCGTTTCTTCCCGCTTTTGCTGAGGAGCTTCTGCCAACATTGGTCTTTTGGTATCCTTGAGGTAGTTATTGAAGAATTCCACTTCTTTCTTGACCTCTTCGATTTTTTCTGCGTGCTTGTTGAAGATATGCTTTCTCACGAAATCCGGACCTGAATCACAAACACATTTGAGTATAATATGAAAAAATCCGAAATAATTTACTTCAGTTCCAGAAAAAAAGCGTTACCTTTGAATTTCTTTCCAGACAGTGGACACAACCATTTATCTTTGGCTAATTCTCTGGTATTAGCCTGTACAAACTTATCGATCTCTGTGTCAACGTCTTTCAGAGCCAAATTTACAAGCTTCAACTCGTTTTTGTCCTTCTCTTCCTTCGGTTTTTCCGATAAGAAAACTAGCATTTTGTTCTCGATTGGAGAACCAATAAATTGGGTCATATCGGTCTAAAAAACAATTTTTTTACATGAAAACGTGCATAAAATAGTAACAAAATGGCAAAAACAAGACAAAAGATTGTATGAAAAATAGGGTAATTTTTTGATACAGTGTGACCCATTTAAAATGGAACCACCCCTGTAGAATATGCATTTTTCAATCATTCTCAAAAATCAATTTTTTCAAGATTAAGCATCAAAAAGTGTATCCTGACACAAATTTTTATATAGCAGGTACATTAGTTGCATGCTAATTATCGCAAAATGTTCAGTACTGGGCTATTGAAAATCCGCACTGGGTAATAAATTGTAAAAGTCAATATTCCAAAAAAGTTAACGTTTGGTGTGGTGTAGTAATAATAATGATAAAGTTTATTAAAAATTCAATGAAAAAGCATTACATCAATTTGTATAAAAAGGTGAATAAACGGTATAAGTTAAAAACTTGTTACGAGAAATTACAGGTAAGAATTACATGTAGGTATGTTTTGTAAAGTTTTCAAATTCAACAAAATGATAATAAAAATAAACTACCTGAGTTAATTGAAGTGAAAGATGTCATGAAATAAATTTCGATGAGACTCTTGAATCCATTTTTTCAATTGTTTTTTGAATGAAAATAATGACTTGATCCCTTTTATTTGATATGGAATTAAATCACAGTAAAATGGCAATATTTGAAATTTTTCTTTATTTACCTTTATTTTTCACTGTGACACTATTTTTATTTCTTGTATTATTAATATGATTATTGAAGTTTATATTCGTTATATGTTTGTAGATATAAAACACTATGTTTTTATTTATTTATTTCCACTCACTTTTGATGTAGGAGGAGGCCCTCTGGCGTGCAGAATACCGCACCTGTTCGGCATCTCGTCCTCGTTGGGGTAATCGCAGTGATTGTAGTAATCGACGGAATGAACGATCCTCAAATAGAGAATGATGCGATCCAATACCGAAATCAGGGTTTCGTCTCTTTCCACTGTTGATGTTACGTCCTGGGATTCTGCCATGGGTTCAATGCCTAATAACTCTTCTTCCTCTGCGCTGGCCTCTTCTATCAGGTAGTCGGTTATGTTGTGAAGGACTGGGTTGTTCGAAACCAAGCCAAAAGTCTGAAAAATAAATGAAGGCTTTAATGAAAATCTTCCAAAAAATATTTTGAGGCCATCATATTGCTTTTAAACTGAAAACTCAGTAAGTCGCCCCAAAGTTTCACGGCAGATAATAACAATAGTCGTTCTCTACCCGCACAGACTATGGGGTACACTCTACGATTGTCTAATTGACTGGATAATTATGACAGAAATTTTTTGCTAATATAAAGTTCACAATCTGTCTGAACTCATGTACTGTAAAAACAACAAAACTCTAAATTTCATATTTCTAACCATAAATTTGTAATCCATTGATCGCCAGTACATGAAATATCGGTGACAACCAGATGAAGCATTTGTGTAATTCCATCATGTCTGAAAACTGCATTAATTATAATAATAATAATATTTATTTCGAAAATCACATATATATATAAAAAGATTACATACACATTCAGAACGAAATATTCGTCATAACAATATAATATCTAAGAATTTAACAAATACGCATTTGAGTAATCTTGTACTGTATAGGGTTCAATATCTACCAGAATTTTGTGTATTGTATTTTTGAAAAGTCTAATATTCTGAGGTAATTTATTGAACAGTTTCATGCAAGAATATTTTGTGCCCCTTTCTGTAACAGTCAGTCTGTGAATTGGATATATAGTACCTGTCTCTACTATTGTATGAATGTGTTGGTAAATTTGCGTTGAAATAATCCTTATTATTAAATAGAAACATTAAACATTCTTCAATGTAAATTGCTGCAACAGTTAGAATTTTATTACTTTTGAAAATGCTTCTGCAAGAAGCTCTAAAACCAAGCTTTTTAATAGTTCTCAGTGCTCTTTTCTGGCATAAAAATATTTTTTCTACTGAGTTGCTACTACCATAGAAAATTGAACCGTATCTAACAAGAGATTCGAAATTTGAAAAATAAATGACTCTCAGACCATCTTCACTCAGGTACTGTGACATTACCCTAAATGTATAGCAGACTGAGTTTAATCTTTTAGTGAGTTCTACTATATGACTCCCATGATAGAGCTTCCTCTAGTATTATTCCTAAAAGTTTTGTTTCTGCACCTATATTGATATTAGCTTCATCTAACTGAATGCTATTTGGATATTGTAACTGTGTCCTACTTGTTTTGAACATTAGACAATTTGTCTTTTTTTCGTTTAATAGTAGTTTCTCATTCGAGATCCACTCTGACATTGTTGTATAGATATTTTCTGCATTATCAAGTACTGTTCCGAAATCATGTGCGGTTATTAAAATGTTGGTATCATCGGCATAATTAGTAAGAAAGCAATTCGTGTTCGCTATACAGTTGGGCATATCATTTATATACAAGATGAATATTATTGGACCAATTATACTACCCTGGGGAATTCCCATTTTAACAAGTTCCGTTTTAGACTTAACATTCTCGCCCTGTTTGGTAATTATTGTTATTCCACTGCATAAAGGAGGGCAGCTTAACGAACTTCCAAACTAGCCTTTCTCAATGAATACAAAATACTGCCCTCTTCCCAGATTGGACTCCAGTCAAGTAAAAAAATGCTTTATATACTTCTCTAAAATTCTTCATCAAGTTACCAGTAAGAATTAAATCTATCTCTTATTTGAATGTCTTCAAGCAAGAAATTTGGAAATTATTAATTAATTTAGAGCCATACTCCATAAATGATTATTTAGAGTCATAACTAAAATGATTTTATATTTTTCTGTGCCCATTTATAAGTATAGTTGGAGGTGTGTGAGTGTATACATAATCTAATACCTCCACATTAACAATTTTATATTTATATCTGTTTTTTGTAATGCTTTAGTTACACTGCGTAGAGAGGCGTAAAGATTATTATTATTATATATATATATATATATTATATATATTAAATCTGCTAAACCAAAATGTATACAAGTATATTTTGACATTAAGATGTACCTTACTCTACAGACAATGTTATAGTTATACTATAGTTTCAGTTCTTTACTATTTTATACTCTTTTTTATTTTTTTCTTGTCGAATATCGTTTTATATTTGTATATATATATATATATATATATATATATACAGAAATTAGTAAAAACATGGGGAATTAGACTGAAAATCGGGAAGCCAATTGGTAAATATATGTGAACACTTAATTTTGGAATATTTCACAACTAGTATGAGAATTTTTGTTTGTAATTGGTGTGTTACTCCACAATAGTGTTGAAAAAAACACTAGTTTATGTTTAACATAACAACCTTTACATATAATTTACAATAGAAAATTGGTAACAAATAGTACACTTTCCGTATATTCAAGAGCTCCGCTCGCTTTGCTCGACTCACTAATACTGTCCGGTTCATTCTCTCATCTCTATCGAGTCGTCTAGTGTTGGAACAGGGACGTAAATCTAATTATCTTCTAGGCACAAGAGGCAAGACATTAAAACGATTGATTAAAAGGGGTCATTCCACAACAAAAAATTCCAGAAATTTTTAATCAAGGAAACGATTAATTTTGTAGACAAAGTCCAAAAACTTGTTGCTCATCAACATTCTCTACCCCACAAAATAAAACATGCTTCTCCTTTGACTACTCTTTCCGCTTATTTACTGAAATATCAGCCAAATAAATTTTCACCACAGGCATTTCTAAATTAGCACTCGAAAGTTAAAAGTAAAAATGCAATAATACTATTCACGTCAACAACTGTCAATAAATTACGTTTGCTTTGTTTTCCCGGAGTTTTGGTGCGCCACCCGGTGCCAATGGTGATCGCGAATATCACAGAGACAATTTGACAAAGCACCAATCTATTTCTTAAATGACACTTACCGGCTGAGGCTTCTCCTTATCTTCAGCGTCCAGCCACAAACCCGCCTTTTTATCCAAGCTCAAGGCCACCCTGGCGGATATCCGAATGTCGGAGCGAACGACCTGCTTGTGAGCCGTAATGCCGTTTATCGGTCTGATGCGTCTGCTCAGATCTCGATTGACAATGGCTCCAAGTTCGCAGTCCCTCAACCTGATGTCGCTCAGCTTGTAGCAGATGTCTTTGATGTTCACTTCCCTTTTGAAAGTCACCCATCCACGTCGCAGCCATCTTCTCTCAGGATGCGGGTCTGCCAGTGCCACGCGAAGAAAGCCATCGTACCTTAAAAAATACCAACATCAGTTTACTTTAACAATTCCCCTGAAACCGGATTTTTCCGAATTTCTACGCGTTTTCTATCTAGCTTTCGAGGAGGGAAGACAGGTAACTTTTTTCTTAAATCGTATTATTCAATGGTCAGATAATTTTCACAATTTTTACGGATTTTCACGATTTCTATTTTTTCCTAATTTTTTTTTCGACAGGAAAGGGGGGCGAGCACCCTGACCAATTTTTTTTCATAATTATTTTCCATATCCGAAACTGTTGAAACATTTTCCAAATTCCTTTGCGTTCACTATCTAGCTTTAGAGAGGGACCAGGGGGGTAAATTTTTTTAAAACCTCAATATTCGACTGTCAGATATTTTCCCCTATTTTTACGATTTTTATTTGGCGAGTTTTTCAAAGGGGGGGCCTAATTTTTTTTTCGCTGTAATTTTTGACGTCCAAATCCGTCAAGAAAGCTTCCGAAACCCTACACGTCCTCTACCTAGCTTCCGGGGGGCAGAGGGGGGCAATTTCTTCTTTTAAACCATAATATTCGACGGTCAGATATTTTTCCCTATCTTTACGGATTTTTACGATTTTTATTTGGCGAGTTTTCCAACTTTTTTTGAGAAAAGGAGGGGGGCGAGCCCCCTCTACCTAATTTTTTTTTCGCTGTAATTTTTGATGTCCAAATTCATCAAGAAAACTTCCGAAACCATACACGTTCTCTATCTAGCTTCCGGGGGGCAAAGGGGGACAATTTCTTCTTTTAAACCATAATATTCGACGGTCAAATATTTTTCCCTATTTTTACGGATTTTTACGGTTTTTATTTGACGAGTTTTCCAACTATTTTTGAGAAAAGGGGGGCGAGACCCCTCTACCTAATTTTTTTTCGCTGTAATTTTTGACGTCCAAATCCATCAAGAAAACTTCCGAAACCCTACGCGTTCTCTATCTAGCTTCCGGGGGGGCAGAGGGGGACAATGTCTTCTTTTAAACTATAATACTCAAAGGTCAGATATTTTTCAATATTTTTCCGATTATAATTTCGCGAGTTTTCCAATTTTTTACTAAAAAAAAGGGGGGGGGAGAAAATTCTGCACACCTGGAAAATATAGCCTCGATTTCTTGTCTCGTTATAGTTGGAGCCAGGTTCCTCAAAAATATTGAAGTTGTTTTATGAAGAGATTTCGGCTTTTCAGGCTTGTTACTATCGTCGTCGACAGAATGGACATCATCTTCCTTCTTTTTCTCCCCTTCCTCTTCTTTTTCTGCCTCCTTCTCCTCGGCTTTGTCCTCTTTATTAACCTCATTTTCGTTTTCGCTCTCGCTACTGCTGCTAGACGAACCGCTGCTACTTCCAGAGTAAGACCTCTTGCGCTTTTTCTCCCGCTCTGCAAAAAATTATAAAATGACAAACTGAGTTAGGGAACAACAAATTATCACTTACTTTTTGGAGCTTCTTCTTCGGGTTTCTTCACTTCTTCGGTTTCCATCTTTTCAGTTTTCTCTTCACCTTCCTCGCCTTCTTCTTTCTCTCCCTCTTGCTCATCCATCTCTTTCTTTTCCACCGCTTCTTTTATTTTCTCCTCCTCTTTGTTTTTATCTTCCTCATCTTGTTTGTTGTCCTCTTCAACTTTTTCCTTTTCTTCCGTTTTATCTTCATGTTCTCCAGGCTCATCCTCATTTTCCTGCCCACTCTCTTTAATTACTGCTTTCTCTTCATCTTTCTTCTCAGTTTCTTCATTCGCTTCAGAGTCCATGTCCACTTCTCCCTCTTCGTCTTTATCATCTTTATCGTCCTTGTCACGCTTCTCTTTATCGTCTTTATCGTCTTTATCCTCCTTCTCGTTTTCATCTTTATCTTCCGTATCGTCAGTGTTTCCATTAGTTTTGTGTGCTTCTGCGTCTTTAGCTACGTTTGTTCCCGGTTCCTCTTTGACGATAGTTTCACCATCTTTTGTCTCCTTTGGTTTGTCACCATCTACTTCCTTGGCTTTTAGTTCTCTGTATTTTTGTTCCATCTCTGAAATTGTGTAAAATATGACCAACAATAATACCAACAATCCATTTTTCATTATTATATTAATTCTCTTTCGACAAGTAATATCAACATTGTTCTCATGAAATTTTAATGTCATGTTCATTATTGTCAATTTTGTTAAACTCATGTGATGTGTTGCCTAAGTTAGTATTATATTATAACGTAGGCTCCTGTAAAATATAAATAAACTTGAAAATAGAGCGTCAAATTATACTAAGATGCTTAGTAACAGGCTGAAGCCAAACATGTCTGTTCCTGCTGCTCAACAATTCACCGTTGACAAAGGTGAATACAGAGTTGCATACGCAGTAGAGAAATAAATTAGTTTTCGAAAATAAATTCAATGTCAGCGTGTTCTCGTCTTTGTAAGATGGCTGCGAATGGTGTTACCTGACTTGAAACATGTCCGTATTTTGTATTTCGACCCAATTCGCCTTATTTTTTCCGATATACCTCTAACATAAGGAATGCACAGGGTGGCTTGTGTCGTCTCGTCGGTTTCTTGTTGTTATCCCCCCTGCGGGCTAGAACCTCTTCTATGTTTTTGTGGGTACCCATTTCGTCGCAGATCTTTCTTGATATTGTCCAACACGGATGAAAGTCTTACCATCAAATTGGACAATATCAAGAAAGATCTGCGACGAAATGGGTACCCAAAAAAACATATAGAAGAGGTTCTAGGTTCTAGGCCGCAGGGGTGATAACAAGAAACCAGACGAGCCGACACAAGCCACCCTGTGCGTTCCATATGTTAGAGGTCTATCGGAAAGAATAAAGCGAATTGGGTCGAAATACAAAATACGGACTTGTTTCAAGTCAGGTAACACCAGTCTCACATCTCACAAAGATGAGACCACGGAACGCTGACATTGACTCCAAAAACTGCATCTGCCGCATCCCTTTTGAATGTGGTGCTTATCTTGGAGATACTAAGAGACCGCTTAGCGTTAGACTCGCTGAACACAAGAAAAATTCAACGAGAAGAAACATCAGTCAGGGATAGCGGATCATGTCTGGACGACCCAACACAACATAAAATGGACTGAAGCCGAAGTCATCCATAAAGAAGAGGGCTGGTATAGAAGGAAGTTTAAAGAGAGTGCATATATTATGAAAAACAATGTCTTCAGTCAAGCAAGCATAGAAATCCGTAATGTGTGGAAACCCTTAATTAGTGGCATGGATCAACTGAAATTGCGAAAAGAATTAACAATGCTGTACCGGAAGGGCCCGGCACTGTTATTAACAAGCTTACCTGAACACAGGCAAATTACTCCTAAGCTAGTGACACAAAATTAGCCATAACGACTGTAGATTTTAACAGTTGAAATGTCGTGAATAAAATTGCAGAGAATTGAATTTTCTGTTCTTTTTTAGACAGTGAAAGTCCAGAATAAACTTACTCATCATTGAATATTTTAACTTTCTCGATATATTGACGGACTGTTTTTATATATAAATATAAAAACCTCTTCTTTCTTTGACCATAAAATAACTTTGTCAATAATATCATCTTCTTCAGACAATAAGGTGTATGTTATTATTATTATACCTTCATACTCTTGTTCGAGTAGGGCAAGATCCTCATCCGTGCCTCCTTCCAACTTGATAACCACAGTATCTAGAAGTTTGAGTAGCTCGTTGGTTTTGGCGCAATCTACAGTCACCCCTTCGATCTTTCCAGTCTTCAGTAAATCTATGAACACATCCACCCTCCTCTGAAACGAACAAGAAAACGTTTATATCACAGAGTTTGGGATTTACCAATAAAATGGTCACCTTTATCGCTGCCATTTGCTCTTCTTTTCGTTTGACGGATTCCTCTGGATGGTACTTAAGTCTAAACCTAAAAGCACAAACGTAAAAGGGGCTATTAGTATTGTGTTATTTGTATGGATTTAAAAATAATGCGTTCATTCAGGCCTTTCACACAAAATAGGTAATAATTTCGATTTTGAGAAAATGTGTAGATTAAAGAGACAAATTCCTAATCCCTTACCTATTTCACAGTGTGTTTAGGGGCTACACTCCATAACAGTATTCCAGGACAGGTCGGTATGTACCTTGTAAATTGTAATCAGTTGACGGACAAAACACAAAACGAAAAAAACAGAAAACCGAAGAAAACTTCTTATTCACCATCTTTTTGACCATTTTTTTTTTCTACAAACGCAGCTCTTAGACAAAAAAACAAAACTTCACATAGCTATTGTGTGAAGCTAGAGCAGGAAATCACTGTATTTTTTTTTATTTCAAGAAAACTATTGTATGCCACTAAATTATAGAAGTCGAGTATCTGATTAACAAAAAATCAGAAATTCTACTTTGTACAAAGATCATAACAATGTATCACCTCTTTCCATACCATAATCATCCCTCGCAATGAACTCCATAATAGCCTCAAATTATAACAATAATAATGACTGTTCATTTTGTTCAAGAATAGCTGCTCAGATATCAATGAAAGCTAGATTGATAGTTTATAATGGTATCATTCAACCACATTTCGACTACTGTTCTACAATACTCTTTCTATTAGACAATAACAGTAAAGCTTTTCTTCAGAATCGTGGGATGAGATTAATACTGAAATGCAATAGATATACCCCTATAATCCATATGCTAGAAACTTCACAGTGGCAATCAGTAACCAAATAATGTATAATACATTGGATATAAATGTTTCAATCATCTTCCAAATGAAATAAAAATGGTGACAAACGTTCATATTCAGTGTCACAATTTTCACTAGGTGAAGGCCGTCGTTTTTTTGGAATTTCTTCCTAACGTTTCGCTAGCGAGAGTGGCTAGCTTCTTCAAAGGCTTATTATACATCATGAATAATCTCAGATGACTGGAGATTCCGTCTGCGAAGATTGTATTTATTCTGATTTAGGTAGACTTGTTCGTTAATTACCGTATCTGGATTTGGTACATTCTCACTAACCCTAATTGACCCCTTTCCACCTGACGGCTTAATGTCGTTGATACCCTTTGTTCTTTCAGAATTACTTATTCTCGTATCTGGGTTAAGCATATTTTCGATAACAGTACTTGACACCTTTTTGCTTGCTGTCTCAATGTCGTAGTTTTTTTTTGTTACTCTGGAATTTCTAAGAATGGGATGCAAACATAAACAGGTCAATCGAAAAACCTATGAGGCAAGCTTATTATAATAAAGTTTCACTACTAAAAAAATTCTTCCAAGTTGTAGAAAGGATGACAGAATGGCAATTTTTTTTAATAATCCAAGTGATTCAATCTCCCTTAAACGCAGTGGTAAGCAATAAACCTTCAACCCACTACTATCTCTTGATAAAGCATGGACATTGTTATGATATAATTATGATTGTCCTTTTAGTTCCCAACTAAAATATGTTACTCTAGAGTTTGCCTCCTTAATCTACTCTTTTTAAAATCTTTTTCTGATACATGTCGTCTATGAATCCGGAAACTGCGAGCCAAAAACAATGTAGAAATAAAAATCATCCACTCAAAAAACGGCCGTAACGATCCCCCTACCATTCCTAGAACAGAACCGTTACGCTCGCCTTCATCATCCACACCAGTCATTACAGTCACAATTTGACTTATCTCTGCTGGAATGTAAATCTCACCTGTTTCAAATTACCCTAACAATGTACGCGATAGCTCGTGCATTGCGCGCACGGCTTTCATTCAACGCAAACAGATAAAATTCCACATATTTGTGTGTGTGTTCTATATTCATAACATTTAACTTTTCGATTTAAAAAACGCGAATGATTCCTTGTTGGAGCACACAAGTCGCATAATTATTTTTTATGAGGACTTCAGCTCGGCTCTCGCTGTGGAGAAAAAGGTGTTTAAAATAACATCGTCAAGAAAGGATCGGGAACGGGGAGGGAAGGGCATCGAAAAACACGACTCTTCTCGAGTCCACCTACAAAAATCGGTCAACCTGACACATTCACTGGTTCTGGTTGAGGTGTATGCCAGCGATCAAGGAAATAAGAAGCCAACAGTCTAGTTTTCAATAGATGTAGGGCAAACCTAATCATCGTGCATTGCAAGAATGTAGAGCCACAAGCAAAATTCGTTGATTAATTATTGCAATGATTGGTATTAAAGAAAAACTCAAGACTGATACTGAAATCAATTAAGCTCTACACATTAGTGTATGGTCTATATTAATAAAGTTTCAAGAACAATAGAATTACAATGGCTTTTTATTTCCCACTCTTGTTTCTGTAGAAACAAATTCGCAAATTCAATTTGAAATAATTTGGAAATTATGAATTTATTGATCAACTCATTGATGAAAATACTCGTCCCACACATCTTATTCGACGGAATATCAAAATTTCAATGAGAATCATATAATCGGCGACCAAACAAAGCCTATTCATCACTAAGAGCAAAATAATGTTTAAAGACAAGCTTTTATCAAAATGCGCTAAAAATAGAGAAATAAAATTAAAGAATATTTTAAAAGAAATTTATTCGAAAAAAGAATTGTCTTGTAACAGCCATCTTGAATTCATGAAATTGGACAAAAAATCAAAATCTGTCGCCCCAAAAACCCCCACATACCAATTTTGAATAGAAACGAAACATAATCACAAAACTTCTCCGCATCGTGAAGCCGCTATCTTGAATTCATAAATTTTGACAAAAAATTCATAATCTCCGACCCAAAAACCCCCTACATACCAATTTTAAATACAATCGAATCATTATCGCAAAACTCGTCCGCATCTTGAAGCAGCCATCTTGAATCCATGATTTTTTACAAAAAAGTCATAATCTCCAATCCTGAAAATTCCCTCATAACAAATTTGACTGGAATTGAACCATAATTACAAAACTCGTCCGCCATCTTGGAACCGCCATCTTGAATTAGTACATTTTGGTGAAATATTCATAACCTCTGATACCGATAACTAGCACATACCAATTTTGAATAAAATCGAACCATTATCACCAAAAAACTCGTCAGCACCTTGAAACCGCCATCTTGAATTCATGAATTTTGACAAAAAATGCATAATCTCCAATTTTAGATAGAGTCGGACAATAATCAGAAAACACGTCCGCCATCTTGGAACCGCCATCATGAATTCATACATTTTGTTGCAAGATTCATAACCGAAAACCCCCCACATACCAATTTTTAATAGAATCGAACCATTATCAGAAAATTAGTCCGCATCTTGAAACAGACATCTTGAATTCATACATTTTGATGGAAAATTCATAACCTCCGATACCAAAAACCACCACATACTAATTTTGAATACCATAATCACAAAACTCGTCTAGTCCGCCATCTCGAAGCCATCATTTTGTTTTTTTCTCTACGAAAAGTATCATAATGCATTTCAAATCAAAACAGGACACAAATAATTCGTTGTTAGTGACCCCAAAACCCCAAATTTATTAATTTTGAATATAATCAAACAAATCCGTAATTTTTAAATCTTGTCCACATATAAATTTAAAACAAGAACCAATCAAATGGATTTTGAAAAACTATGTTTTTGTTTTGAATAAAACTGCAACCAATTCCATTCTAAAAGAAAACATAAAAAATTCCTTCAACAATTTCAAATTGAATTTTAAAGCTAGACATACACCTTCAACATGAAAACATTGAAAACTTGTAAATGTCAACCCTACACAAATATATCTAATGATTGCACCTATTGCGAAACTTACCATTCGTCGTCTTTGTGAGCAACGAAAAACTCGTTGAGTTGCTGTCTCTGAAACTCCAATTTATAATCATTATACTTCTGGATAGCGTCGCTATCGGAAATATTATCGTCCTGGGTGGCCAAAAAGGCCTTGAAAGACATCATCGGAGGTTGTTGACCTTCAATCTGAGATGCTGGGGGCTCTCTGAAGAAATAACCTCTTTAAAAACGAGAAATAGGACAATGTTAGTAAGCAAGGAATGTTAGTAAGTATGATTTGAACTCAAAACGACATCTAGATGAAAAAAAAAACATGCATAAAATAAAATAAAATGTACAATAAATAGATTAAAAACGGGACAGAACACAAGATTTCGAATTGTTAATAAGTCTGACAGGGAACTGAGTAGTGACAACGTGTAAAAATCTCTCTTGAGAATGCCAATCAGTTTGCTTGGCCTGAAACCCCAGAATAACATCATGTAATGTTTGTATTAGCTTAATAAGTTCAAAAATTAATGTGTATTTTACTTTTAATAAGTTATTTGCATTGTATTAGTTTATACTGAATTTTGATTTGTATTTTTTACTAAATAAAAGAATTACATTCTATTTGGTTTGACTTGATGCTAGATACTTAGATAAAAATATCTGTATTATTCTAAAACTGATCATAAATAATTTGAGAATAAGTTTCCAATTAATTCAAAAATAAATTCTACAATATAATCAAGTTTTTGGTTTATATAATATTACTGTGACACTTCTCATATCTCTTTATCATTAAAAACGTTTTAGTCAAGTCCATCATAAAATGCTTCCATTAGACAAAAACCACTACATGCAGTAACATAATAAGTTCAAACAAAACAAGATACTGTGAGTTTAGCTTATCTACAAAAAGATCAACATCATATAAGTATGTTATTATTGGTATTTGGTTAACAATATGATGAAATATGGACACAATCATGCTAGGTCTAAAAATGCAAACATGCGAAAACAATATTGGAAAGTAAGACAATTTTCTGTGTGATGCAGTAACTTTTTTTTTGTAGTCTTCAATTTTTTGGCGGTTAAAAACTTGAAATATCAAGGTAAAAGTGGAAAATATTGGAATTTTTTATCCTTAAAAACTATCTGACTTTTTACTCTCTTTAGGTACAAAAAAAATACCATAGTTTTTTATAAAAAGTGTCCATATGATGAGGATCTCTTATAAAATGGGACATTATGTTATACAAGTAAAAGGTAGGCAGCCAGTTATTGTCATAAAAATTATCTGGCAAATCCTACAAGAAGACTTTCTGACAAACAATGTGTCAGAGCAGAAAAACTCATTTTCCGATGTATTTTATAGCACCATTTGACCATCAACTTAGGTTCCTCGGCATCAAATGTCAAATTTCTTAATTATATAAATATATATATAGAAAATAACTTGTTCACAAAGTAATCATACCTGTGAGGTTGTTGGTGATACGATCCATAATGATTGTAATAATTGTCTCCTCCGCCACCTCCTCCACCATAATAGTCGTGTCTTATCCTCTTCGGGGCAGGTTCCAAACTAGGGGAATATCCCCTATCTCGGACTCCACTTCGATAATCCCTTTGCCTTGGACGAGACCAAGAATCCCTACAGAAACGGTTAGAATATTCTATTTATTCAGGCAAAGATGTATCCATGCAAAAAAAATGTAAGGAAGGAATCTTACCTTTCATTCCAGTCATCCCTTGGCCTGGCAACACGTTCCGTACCCCTGTAACTTGCTTCTGCACGTTCACCGCGGAACTTGTCCCTCCTTTTTCTATCGTATTCATCATCGCTGTCAGCCATTCTTCAACGATTCTGTGAACGCAAAGCAAGATTTTGAATATTGTAATCAAAGCAATTAGAGCTTGGTTTTTTGTAAAGCTGTCATAAAAAAAACGAAAATTTAAACATTCGGTATTTTCCTGCGAACTGAAACAGATATGAATGATATGATTTTCAATAAGTAATCTTCAGACATGTTCGAGAAAACTAGGTAACTAGGTGAACCTGAAAAGATCATTATTTGCGATGACGTCGACCTAACCTGAAAAACGGCGTAACTAAGCTTTGAAGCAAAATATCATTCCGATCACCTCCTATAATAACAAATGTAAGATGTGATTTTGTATCAATTAGCATGCACAATATTTCTCGGTATTTGGAGGTGAACAACTACTTACCTTCTTTAATATTCAATAATATCCTGAAAAGAATATCTAAAATTTATAATACACGGACACGCCACAATCCACAAATTCTATGATCTGTGAGTTTGTTCATTTGTGTCAGTAGAGCTTGTTGGAGCAGTTATTTTCAAAAGAGAAAGACAAATTAATTTCAAGTATAGGAGAGAGACGAACAGATGTAGGTAGCTGCTTTACTGACACATATGAACAAACCGCGTGATACAGCCACACGCCCTTAAAACCTTGAACAGAGTTCTTCTTCGTTCGTATTCGTCCTATTTCTGTGCTTCTGTTCACAGTACCAACCAGACAAGTTACTTCAACTTCTAGACCTTTAAGGCTTGTTAACACCTTTGCGATTAGTCGCAATTCTTCTGAAATTTCACTCATATGGCGAAAAAATTGCAGTGAATTTTTCTGCGAATAAAATGGCTGCTTGTCATGCCGGATCAATCGTTGATGCAGAACCATGTCAGCTGCCATTTTAATCGCAGAAAAATTGCGAAATTCGCGAGAGTTTGAACAAGAATTCACATGAAATTTTTTAGTATTTGGACACAGAATATTGGAACTACAAATATTCTGTGCACAAACTCTAACAATACTTCACAACGATGTGTGTTGTGCAAATGCAGTTGGCATCTCTACATCTTTTATTGTTTGGAAGATGCGATCGGACAACACCAAAAAGGTCCTTCCGGACGCATCGATCAGTAGCACTTTCCTACACTCGCATTAGACTAACACATTCGCAGAACTCCACTCAATTCAAAATGTAGTGAGTGTGAAGACTCATTCATACTCTCGCGATTCAACTCAAGGTGAAAAAATTGTGGTGATAGATGAATCATAACATGTAATTTTTCAGAATTGGTGCTGAGATATTACTACATCATTGAAAAATGACATGATGATCCATCATTCACCCCAATTTTTCTTTGTATCAGTCGAATCACGACGGATTGCGAATATTCGCAAAGGTATGAACGAGCCTTAACACCAAAACACCCCACCGCACTTCTGTTCTATCACAGAATAAAGACCTAAGGCGCTTCCAATTGAGAGCTTGTTACCCCGGAACTACCCCTGTGATCACTTCATGATCAGTTCAATTGACAGAAATACTGTTATTTAATAGAAACACGTTCTTTCGTGGTCTGTGAGATCACTTCAGTTCCTCGGAGTAACTCTGAGCTACCCACAGAACTCGTACTATGAGTACTATGAGTTCTGTGGGCTCTCTGTATATTCTGTGGTTTGATCAAAGAACTGTGGGTTTGATGTAAAGAGGTGCGTTTCAATTTAACGTCTGTCGTCCGGTAACGGACGATGTATGACGTCATAGTTGTTTCGTCGGGCGATATCTGTCAGATTGAATTTTGAAACGCTCTCCTAAATCGTGGGGTAAATAGTTGACGGTCGGACGTTCCACTCAAGAATTTTGAAACGATGGAATGAAGTTGTCGGACAAGACGTTCTAATATCGAAACGCTTCATAAGAAAAGTTATACGTCGTACGTAATATTGAAACGCACCTCTTGAGTGGAACGTCCGACCGTCAACTATTTACCCCACGATTTAGGAGCGCGTTTCAAAATTCAATCCGACAGATATCACCCGACGAAACAACTATGACGTCATACATCGTCCGTTACCGGACGACAAACGTTAAATTGAAACGCACCGGAGTTTGATGTAATGGTGGATTTATGCAGCAATCATAAGTCATAAGTCTTTAGTCATAAGGAAGAATATTCGTCAATGATTGGTTGGTCCGTATATTCCAACCAATCATTGACGAATATTCTTCCTTATGACTAAAGACTTATGACTTATGATTGCTGCATAAATCCACCATAAAGTGAGGACCTAAAAAGAAAAACGTCATATGTCAATTCATTGTCATTCTAAAAAATTAAAATCACAAATACAGCCACACATGTTTTGATTTGTGAATTTTGTGATGAAAATAAAAAAAGGAAAGGATCGGATTTGTGATATCAAAAATTAAAATCATTTTTTTTAAAAACTTCACGATGTTTCATCGAAAAGAACTTTGTAGGATATGTTTAAACGAAAGTAATGAAATTATTTTTATTGATTCCTACTTAACAGACCACATTAATGTCCGAATCTACGAAGCTTTAGAAAAAGTTATGTCTCTTCATGTAAATACATATATTAGTTCACAATTAGTGTGGATTCATGCAGCACCAATTAACAATTATCAAGTAACAATTATCAATTAACAATTAGCAAGTATAAGTTGAACTTATTGTTTTACAATGAATGCATTCATGCAGACAATTAACAATTATCAATTAACAAGTAACAAGTGGAAGTTTGCCAACTTTTAACTTTTTACCCTAATTGAACAATATTTTCTTCTGGTGCGCAACTAGTACGCAGGTGACCGCGGATTGGTCAGTATAATGACGAAAATGAATCTCTTTCAAATATTTGTGGAGCAGTTTGTATTATTGTGTTCTGTTTTCGGTTTTCGTTCATATCGAAATGGAAATTGATGATGCTATTTTGGCTGATTTTGTACGACAATTTCCCAAATTATATATGATAAGGGCATAATTACGATCTTCAAAGATAAAAATATCAGAGATAATGCTTAATGCTTGAAACAATAGCAGGGACAGGGACCCTCTCAGTGTTGATAGTTTGTATTCACATTGCAATTTTTGGTCTTGCAGGCATACATTTGATGTTGTCATTCGGGGTATAAAAAAACGCCACATGCATGTGGTCATGCAAGATGCAATCACACTGATATTGTGAGATTGTCAAACATTCTTTCCCCCGCCTATTTAGTGACAATCATGAGTACACAAAACTGTTCATTTATTTTCGAAGAACAAATAGAATCTGAATTATTAAACAATATCCACGGAAAAGTAAGGTTAACTTGGTAATTGTTAATTTGGGTGCATGAATGCTATATTTTCAATACTTGTTAATTGATAATTGTTAATTGATAATTGCTACTTGATAATTGTTACTTGGTGCTGCATGAATCCACACTTACTGTATCCTAATTTCATCCGGCTTTCAGCTGATAATCAACGATGTATACCCCAATCAAATATGTAGAGTTTGCTTAGAAAATCTAAGAATAGCATATGAACTGCGGCTTGAGTTCGAAAAATCTGAATCAATTCTAAAGAAATGTTACAAACACGTACACCCATCAACGGATAAGAAAGCAAAAACAAGTTGTGCTCCAGTTCCAGTAGAAGTTATATTTGGCTCAAATAAATTTGATTTGAAAGACCTTGTGATTGTAGAAGAGCCACAGACAACAGAGGTGAACTTTGGCGGGTTTTTAAATAATCTTGGCCAGTCAATATCCGCGAAATTTGTTAATAAACAATTTGGTATAAATTCAAAACAAAGGAGTGAAATACCAGATATATCTGTAGAAAACAACATTTTGAAAAGGAGTTATAAAAAAAGTGTTAGAACACCAATTTTGTCCATTGATAATGTTGCAAAAAACAACAGTTCAATCGTCGAAACAAGGTCATTGGGCAGCAGCATAAAAATGAATAGGTTTGAAGGCCAATTTCAATTTGCTCTTGTGGATTCGGCTGATTATGGAGGTTTTGATGAAATTGACATTTCACAAAGCTCACAAATCTGTGAAGAGAAAAATATGGTTGAAGAGCATAATCAGGATCAGAAAAATGTTGAACTGATTGAATTTGAAAACCAGGATAATGAAAATCCTGAAGGGTCCACTGACAAAAATGAATTGATGGCAGTTGAAACTAAAAAGAAAAATACTAATAGAGAATCAATATTATTTGATCAATGTATCTTTCAAGCTGAAAATGAATATCTGGAAACACTAGCTAATGATATAAATAAAAATGATTCAGTAGCTGTAAGAAGAAAAGGGAAATGTGGCAACAGAGAATCAATATTAATTGACCAATATATCATAGAAGCTGGGAAGGAATATAATAAAAATTTAGAAATAGCTAATGATGATGATTTGATAGCAAAAAGTAATTATCCAAAAGTAGTTAATGAGAAAAATGAAATCAGTGCAATAGCTGTTGGGTCAAAAAAGAAAAATCACAATAGAGAATCAAGATTAATTGAGCAATATATCATTGAAGCTGGGAATACCGTGGAGTTTGACATTTCAGAAGAGCCATACACATCAGAATATCTCCAACTACAAATCAACACAGCCACAGATGACAATCTGAGACATTTGGAAACCAGCGAAAAGCAACAGGCCAACTTACCACTTACTTGTAAAATATGCAAACTTAAATTCAAAACTAGAAATTCATATGGCTACCACAGGCTCACTAAGCATTTTGAGCAAAAGTACATGTGCCACTTCTGTGGAAGGAAATTCCACACCAAAGGTTCTCTATCTAGGCACATACTCAGTCACACAGACAAAACCACTGTTCTGTGCATTTGCCCCGTTTGTGGAAAAATATGCTACTACCAAGGCCGGCTGTTTTATCACATGAAACAGCACACCAACGAAAGGAAGTATTGCTGCGATTACTGTGCCAGAAGGTTTTATACGTTGACTACTAAGAAACGACACCAGGCAACTCATACCGGAGATCGGCCTTATAGCTGCAAAGCTTGCGACAAGAAGTTTTTCTCCTTGGGAGAGCTGTGTAAACACGAATATAGGCACTCAGTCGAAAGGCCACATCATTGTGAGTTTTGCGGAAAAGGCTTCACTTCTCGATTTAACATGAATATGCATCTATTCAGTCATCCTGGAGATTTCATTTGTGAGGTTTGCAACAGGGGTTTCATTACCAAAGATATTCTCAAGTCCCACTATATATCAAAGCATAAAAACCGTATTGAGGAAGAAGCAGGCAATTCCTGAATCTAACTTCCATATCTTTGCTAGTTATCTACTTGATTGTTATTATCCAGGAAGGGTAAGTTTTATCAGGTTGAATAATTTCTGTTGATAGTGTCGAAATTGGAATAAATTATTTCCTCCATTTAGGAATGACGTTTAAATCAGTGCTATAATTCAGTAACTTATTTGTGAATTCCCTTTACAATTTGTTATTGTCCACAGAATAAGAGGCAATCCAATCATTTGCAACTACTAGTGAGACTGAAGACAAGACTTCCACTTACCACTAGAAATAATAAATTCAAGACTATATTCTTATCTTGAAACAAAAACATTGTATCAAATTGTTAATTATTGTATTAATTTTCCTTCTTGAAATGAACAATGATTTGTTATCTGATATATTTATAAATGTTGTAATTTTAAACTTATTGTTTACATATTTTGTCAAATAGAATGAGTAAAGTATTATTTCCAAGTAATAAACAGTCCTGAGATTACTATTTATCTGTTTTTATCCATATTTTTTACATCAATGACGAATATTTATTACAATGAAAATATTTCTCATATAGGGTACCTAATTTAAAATTTAACAATATCATATTTTCATTACTCCAGATGAATCAAACAGATATCTGTAGACATTTTACTAAAAATCTAGACATTATTAAACAAATTACGTTTAACAATGGTTATAAATCTTCTTTGATAGAATTCTGTCTAAAAAGCTTTATAAAAAAGCAGTCAAAGAGCTGTGTGCTCCTCTCAAATCCCACGAAAGGTTCAAAGTAATTACCAATATTAGAGAACCTACTAATAAAATAGAAGCGAAGTGAAATCTGTATTGCTTTTAAGGCAGATAACACTTCAGGTGGAAATATTAAAAACAACAAAGATAGAGTTGAAAAGCCAGTAAAGTGTTGAGTCTAAACGTTAACTTGTGATACTTTGTTTTACATTGGACAAACAGGGTAGAACTTTCATTCTGGTTCTTAATTTCAGTGAAATGATTATAATAATAATAATAATAATAAAATGTCTTTATTTTAATTATCCTCGGCGAAGTCCAGATAAACTGCTCTACTTAACCGAAATTATAATAATTATTGAAATTTATTTGAATTGAAATAACGGTATAAGCAGTACATTCATGAACACAACTGCCAAAAAGGAATTAATGAATTTACAATTTGAACACAAAAATTAAAGTGTATTGTCATAAAATTCTGCCAAATTGTATCATAAAATTATTTCAAACTGTAATTAATGAGTCTTATCACTTTTTTCGTTTTGTTTAAAAGTACTGGAAATGTTTCTCTTCAATATCACTTTTAGTAGTCATATTTCACTAAATTGTGAATCAGATAATATTTTGTTAAGTTGAAGGAATGGAAAGCTTTAAGTAATTTTCATTCTGGATGAGAGTATTGCATACTGCAATCTATTTGTATACCATAATTAAGACAAGTGTTAAGGTCTTATGTTCTATGAATAAAGTTCACATGATTCTCTCAATTTTGTTTTACAAAGGTACTTATAACTGCCCATTTCTGAAGTATAAACACTGGTAGTGATGGTGATTATTACATATACCTCCCAGAGAATGCTATGCCATAATGCAAATGGAAGTCAATAGGTGTTAATAACCATATTTGGCAGCAGTGGATTTCAATTCGTAACAACCAAATGCCAGTTTTTTAATTAAACAAATTATATAATTCTCTTAATCACATTCATGATTCTTCGAAAAACCTGCTTCTAATAAAAATACTCTACTTAAAAGGAAAAAACTATATTCTTTCCTTTTTTCTATATAAATAAGCCAAAATATACATACAGTATTAAATGCAGTAAAAATAAGGCAACAGAACATAAACATCAATTCCAACAACTCCAAAAGCAAATTATATAATTAATCACATTCATGATTCTTCGAAAAACCTGCTTCTAATGAAAATACTCTACTTAAAAAAAACTATATTCTTTCCTCTTTTCTATATAAATAAGCCAAAATATACATACAGTATTAAATGCAGTAAAAATAGGGCAACAGAACATAAACATCAATTCTAACAAAAAGCAAAACTACAATTCAGTTACTATTACCAAGCAAAGCAACATTAATTTCCTTAACCATTTTAACTCTATTAACTATTTTGGCCAACGCTTCTCTGGGCAGGGGTTCAGCCGTATACCACAACGGGCTATCGGAAGTACAGTGTTTCTCAGGCTTCAGATACATCATGTCGAACTTATTCTTCACAATCTCTGGACACTTCGAAAGATAAAACTCGTACAACTTCACAGGACACCTCAACGGATCTTCCAGGTCTTCACGCTGTTCGTACACCCTCTCAGAATTGCTCTTTGACACCGGATAGAACCTCAAAGCGATAGAGTTCGACTTGGAGTTCTTCCTGTTGGTCTTCATCACGTGGTAGAACGAGAGCTCCATGTGTTCGTCCACGGTGGAGCGGCAGTAGTACTTGGTGTTGAAGTACACCAGGGTGTTCAGCAGGACGAAGGGGGAGTGGCAGCCCAGTTGTCTCGTTTCCCAGAGGTGCTCCTCCTCCACGCGGGTTACAATGAAGTGGGATTCGTCATCGTATAGGGCACAGAATCTCATCGCCAGCTCGTTGAGAGAATCCGTGAACTTTTCGTAAATCGCGTTGTGGAATATGTTGTCCACTTTTCCGTTCTCTTCCAAGTAGAACTGGATGCCCAAGCACAAGTAGTAAATCGTGTCAGGGGCATATTCGTCTCCATTGGGCTTTCGCAGCTGGTTGATGAACAAACACAGAGCGTGGCTGAATTCTTCCGGGGCCATCTCCAGTATTTCCGCTTTGAACACCCTTGTATTCTTCGCACAGTGCGTTTTAGAAACCCACTGCTTCCAAGCGTTTATACCCAAGGAGTAGTCCAGCCGCATGTCGCTGGCCTTGTTGAAGAATCTCTCCCCACTGTCACAGACCTCCTCAAACTTGGGCTTCTTCCCTCCCACATAGCTCATTTCATTAGGTCTCTTCATTCGCTGCAAGCTTTCGGATTTTATTTGTGTGACTGAATCTGGTAGAGCCCATTCCAAGTCGAAGTGGTTAGCTAGGGCTCCTTCGCATATATCCATATCCTTGACGTCCTCGGCTTTGGTGGGTAATTCTGCTTCACTGTCTGAGCCGAACTTGTCGCTACCCGACAGCATGCCAGCTATGTTGAGGAGTTCAGCCTCAAAAGGGTTAGAGGGGACCTGGCTTTTCACTTTCTCAATTTCTTTCATCATACCCTTGGCTGTATTGCGGCCTGTTGGGACAAATACAGGTATGGGAATCGGTATAGGAATGGGCACTGCAAAAGGTACTGGCACAGAGTACATAGCCATGGGGGTTGGTACATATAGAGGCACTGGGACTGGAATCAAGGTCCTCACTACTTCGTCTGTCTGTAGTCTTTTGTTCAACGTAACGGGTACAACTTGGATGCCTCTATTAGCTCTCTGTACGGAGCACATGGTAGCAACATTACGCTGTGACACAACTCCTTTAATAATGTGACTGGTTTCTGACTGAGTCAGTGGTAATTTGGGCAGTATAACCCTGCACTTCTTTAGGCTCACCGAAGTGCCCTGGTGCTTCTTGAGGCAGTTCGAAGAGCAGAAATAAAGCGGTGAAAACGAGCTGGAGTGGCTAATGACCATGCCAGTATCGTAGTTGGCGCTTTGGCACCAAGTGCAGGCAACTATCTTCCTTCTAGAGAAGACAAAAACGTTCTTGCAAGTATTCGAGCAAAGCCTAAACTCAGCTCCTTCGAGGTAAACCCTGTGGTCGTCCAGAGTCTTGCTGGTGTAGTACTTCTTGCACATCGAGCACTCTGAGGCCCCTGATTGCAGCTTGACGAAGCTAAAAGCGGTAAGGCACTGCTTGCTGCAGAAAAAATTGCTCTCCAGGCCGTTTTCCAGTACGATCGACAAGGGCTTGGTGCTTTCACACACATTGCAAGTCGTGTTTGCGGGTATTTTTTGCGTGGCACTTCTGGTCATCTCCACGAATTTCTTGTAGCAGTTGTGCGAACAGAAAGTTACAGCGCTCAGCAAACAAGTGACTTGTAACCTCAGGATAATCCAGTCCGAAGATCCGCCTTCTGGCTTTACTCTTTCGCAGAAAGAGCAGATTTTGACGGTTGATCTATACTTGACGAGGCAGGCTTTCGAGCAGAAGAGAGCGAAGCAGCTCTTGAGTCTCTGGTAGTATTTTCCAAATGATGCTTCCTGTATCTTCAAGGGGCAGCTGGAGCATTGAGAAGGAAGGGAATTTTGGTATTTGGAGATGCATGCTACGTCGCAAAAACTCATAAACTCCCATGATATGAAGCTTTCTGGTCTGATGTCTTTCATGCAAGCTGTGCATTTTCTTTTATCAGTAGCGTTGACGTTGTATTGATTATTATTCTCGCTATTCAGTATTTCGCAGTCGTTTTCTTCTCGGATTGGAAGCACCTCCATTTTTACTCCTATATTCAACAAATAATCAATCATTTTCATTTGAAAAAAAAACAAAGAGGAGCTTCCGAAAATACCAGAAAAACAATTTATGTTCAATAAAACATACCCTGAAAATCTAGAATACTAGTTTTGATTAGATGGAAAAGAGTTCTTGGAACTAGTTACATTTTTCAAATTTCGGGCCAGAACAACTTTCAATTCATTTTAAATAGAATACTTCTGTCGTTTTGATTTGTCTTGAGTTGTCAAATATAAAAAAAAACTCATTGAATATTATCACCTACAAATTAAAGGACTCACCAGTAGAAAATTATTTCCAAGGAAAAATTCAAAAATCAGCTTATGATAAGATTGATGTCGTTCAGATCACAGTTCTGTTCAAAAAGGTTGTCTTGCGTTACCGCTCTTTTGTTTGAAACGTTATACCACAGAACACTTACACGCAGATATTTTCGGATCAAACGAACAGACCTATATTAGGCGTTTTCCATTTAGGAGTGTTAAGCCCCAGAGCTTCAAGCCCCTGAGATCGGAAATTACGTTATCACTGACTTTTTCGGCAAAAAACTGTGTATTCGCGTTTTGACTTTTGTCTACTTGTGCTTCATGCACCAATAAAACGGGTGGTACTCGAGGGGCAAGAGGAATGTTAATCGGTGCTTGAAGCCCCACTAAATGGAACGCAGGGTCATACGCTCTGGGTAGCTCTGAGGAGCTCCTTACGTTAAATGGAAAGCAGCTATAAAGTGGAGTTCACAACCAAGTGGTTATTATGTGGTGTGTTTTTATCTCAGGGAAAATGTGGTAAAATAATCTATTTTGTATCGCAACTGTGAAACCCAAAGAGATCTTGTTATTATATCTAATTATTATTTGTGCAGCACCAAAGTGCCGATACATTTTTTTATTGTTACACTGTTATTGTTTCATTCTGTATTTTAATAAAGCATTATTCTTATCATAATTATTTATTGTATGACAAAGCCGAGGTTGTTTTTCTTGTTATGAAGCAAATCGAATGACGTTTCTGTTGTATACATTTCATTTCGCTTTGGTTTAATTTCGGATTCTGATTCACTAATCAAGAAACAAAAAATAAAAAGCAAACCTTTTTCTGATCTTAGATTTTTGTATATCTCAGAGCAATAAAAGATGTAAAGAAACCTTGAGTCAAGTCTCCGGTCTGACCAATATGATTAGACCAGCGCGGTCATTTGGTTGACTTGACGACCTAATTAGAACTGTATGTATGTGACCAATATTTTCAATCATCTGATCGGTCCGACTCATCGTCATACTTCATACTGAACGTGCGTGCCTTGTCCGACCGGTGACTTGACACAGCCAAAAGATGCCTTTTCTTGAATGCAGTAAACGTGGCTTTGTTTATTTACATCGTAGCTTGGATCATGTTAAAAAAATGCATTATCCAGTATTTCCATTCAAACTCGTAATAAGATGAGGAGTTTTCCTCCTGGGGCACTATCCAATTAAGAACTTCTTACCATTGAACTAAACTGAATGCATGGTGTTCATTCATTTATTTATTTAGATTCACTTACAAACACATTCAAAAATTTAACAACATGTAAGGGGTTGCTTAAAACTAACTTATCCCAAAGGAGAAGAATACTCCACAAGGAGTAAAATTTCGGAATTTCAAATAAATGAAATAAATTCAATTGGAACATGATTTTTTCGTGATCTATGAGATCACTTCAGGAGTAACTTGGAACTAATCACTAGGACAATATGAAAGCCACCGATCTGTAATATTACAGATCGGTGTATGAAAGCAGATATCCTCCAACGAGAGTAAACTAACAATAAGAGGGTTTAATACTCTAGCCAATCAGAATCGTGTAGCATCGAAGCGTCATAGTGACGTACTTGGACATAGGTACAGAGTTGAACTCGAACCAAGAAACAAAACTGTCACATGTAACTGTCATATACCAAGAGCAAGTCCGTCACTGTCTATGGAGAATAGCGGCCATGACATATCCAACTACGTCACAAATGTTCTTTCATCTCTTTCTATAAGTGCCACACCATTGTCTTATGGGGATTAGACTCTCCTAGTCAAATAACGTTTAGTCTCCTTGGATATCCTCAGCTACGTCACTACTTCCAGGTTATATTCATAACTACTGAGAGTGTGACACTGAAATGAAATTATAATATGATGACTGTAACCCAATTTTTGAATTGCCGGAATTAATTCTTAAGATTCTCAAGAGAAATATGACGTCATTTTATAGGCACCTACCTACCTATTGCTCGAAATTGAGAGAAAATGACGTCATATTTCTCTAGAGAATCAATTCTGACAATTCAAAAATTGGGCCCCTGGAATGCCCTAGTTCCACTGCGCACCCGTATAAAGTGATAACTCTAGGAGATGAAGAAAGGAGGCACATGCAATCTAGCAGAAAATACTTTATTGCTTACTTGTATGGGTGCGAGAGATACATTCATCTGCACGTACGTGTTATTAGTTTCCCAATTTATTGTTTGTAAACACGCCAGTGCAGTGCAGCGCGTCTTTGTATCAGTTTTATATGTTACAATCAACTCAATCTCGATTCCTCCGCCACTGCCAGGAAGCACAAAACAAACATGGCGGCCTCCATGAGAAATCACTTCGCGCAGCCTGTCAAGCATTCCAGTCAACATAATATAATTTCATTTCAGTGGAGTATGAGTTCGACTCACTGTATATTCATAGTGATCTGTCTAACTTCCCATCAAGAAAAGGCAAAATTTTAGAAGAATTTTGAGCGTCATCTAGCGGGAACGAATTGACTTCTCGATCTCGAGTTTTGACAATTTGACATAAAAAGAAGAAAAAGAAAGCCCGCCGTTTTGTTTCTCTAACGTTCATTATTTTTTTAATTGTTTGTGTTTTTATCAATGAATTTCCTTTCATACAGCTGATAAAAGAGTTAATCGTTTGTTTTGTAGGAATAACAAAATTGTAGTAGAATCTGGGATCAGCAGTCCACCTAAACGAATTTTGTATTGAAAGGTTAATTTCTTGTTGAAATCTGAACGTAAAATTCTGTGAAGGAAGTACCTGAATTCATGCATAATTTCATGAATTATTGTTCAATTCTCTAGATCAAATTGATACTTACCTACCTGGAATCATCTAAATAAATAAGACAAGAATTGCCAGGTTATTTGGAGTCTCCAACTGAAACTGATTACATTTTCGATTTGCAGTTGTCAAAGTTATTAGTTCATTCATCATGATTGAGAAGAACCCCAAAAGAAAAAGCCGAGCATTAGCTCAGGCTGCAAATGTTGAAGATGATGAATCTGATGATGAAATGACCTTATCTGATGACGAGGGAACATTTGTAGATGGCATCCGTATACCTCCAGCTACAAAGCCTACATGTTCATTTGATCCAACTGGTCCCCGGCTTATTATCACCAAAATTTCAAACAATTTTTTCAAGAGCTATGCTGAAGAGCAGGTTTTGGGTCCTTTTCATAAGGTATTGGTTACTTGTTGGAATGTTTGTGATGAATTTTGGATTGTCACAGATGCTATCTTCTTGTCTACTCTCTAACAGTTCTTGAAAACCTGCTGAATCAGCATCAATGCTCGTTTGATTTCAGTGTTTCAATGCTATTGTGGGACCCAATGGGAGTGGAAAAAGTAATGTTATTGACTCCATGCTGTTTGTTTTTGGCTATAGAGCTACTAAAATAAGATCTAAGAAAGTATCTGTTTTGTTGCATAACTCAGATAAATACAGAAATGTCCGATCTTGCACAGTGTCTGTCCACTTTGCCTTAATCATCGACAAGGTAAGTTGAAAACCTGTATATACGTGGAGATTTTGCACAAATGTGCCAAAAGCTCCAATGTTTTCAGCTCCAGTAAGAATATGTTCTGGTTGATAGGTGTGTATGTGGTGTAGAAATTAGTCTAGAGAAAAAATAATCTTAAAACCCCTAACAACTGTCAAATCATTTTAAATTTCTGATTGCTCATAAATAATTAATAATTTCAAATTGCAGTCTCTGCTTATCAGTAAAACATGCTCTTACTTGTTGATATTTCAATAAAGCCTCTCAAAATATGATATAGTGTCAAAGATTGTTACTAGTGTTGGTACTTTTTGGTTATTGTTGACATGTTCTACTCCTACAAGGCTATTTTATGAAAAAAAGGTATGAATATATATCTAATTGAAAGAAAATATGTTTCAGGCAGGAGATGAATATGATACTGTGCCTGGTAGTGAATTTGTTGTATCACGTACAGCTAACAAGGATAACTCGTCATATTATACACTGAACGGCAGAAAAGTTCAGTTCAAAGAAGTTGGAAAGTTGCTAAAACAGCATGGTATAGATCTGGACCACAACAGATTCCTTATTCTTCAGGTAAGAAAAATCTGCTAATTCTTGTTCCTTATTTGATACCACTTGAGCTGAACTTCATTTGTTACACTTAAATATTATTTAAGGGGGAAGTAGAACAGATTGCCATGATGAAATGTAAGGGGGAAGGAGAAAATGAATCAGGAATGTTGGAATATTTGGAAGACATCATTGGAACAACACGTTTCAAGGTGAGTATTGTGGAATATTTCTATTATTTTGGTATAATTTTTATTAGCACAGAAGAATGATGAATAGTTGTCCACTATTTAATATCCCCTTTTTGATTCCCTAAAATGTTATAATTGTTTCTTTATGTAAAACAAGCTGTTCATGTATAATTCATTGGTGCTTATCTGTAGTTAATGATAGAATTTTTTGGTTGAATAAAAATTCGAAATTTACTAATCGACAGAAATAACATCGATCCGGCTCGAAGGACCAATGTTTTCCTTGTGTCTTTTAATTAAATTTTTTAACCAATCTCCTTTGACCGTTGACATAAAATTGTCATAAACTACTACCTGGTGGCACAAACAAGAAATGTTGATAACTAAAGATATGATTGTTTTGATGCATTTCATGCTTTCTCTTTGTATGTGCCAGTAGTTATTAATAGCAGTTGTATGACTTGTGTTGAGTATGCTTTTCTGTTTATTTTATGTCTTCTGTAATATGTACCACATGAAATGAATAAAAAATAAATAATAAGGTCTTTGGAAGTAGTCACAATTCAAAGCAATTGTTTTACTGTTATTCAAAAACCTAAAATGCATGCCTTCTGTAAATTATAGAAACCTCTTGTGAAAGTACAAGAAAGAGTAGACTATTTAGCAGAACACAGAACTGAAAAATTGAATAGGCTTCAGCTCGTTGAAAAAGAACTGAGCGAATTGAAAACTCCTATGGCAGAAGCAGTGGGTTTTTTGAAAACTGAAAATACTGTTGTTAACAGCAAAAACTTCATTTACCAGAAAAACATGTGAGTGAGGTGAAACATTCTATACGTTGACTTTAACAGCAGAGTTTCTGTTCTTTTCTAGATTCGATATTGAACAAAAAATGGAGAAAGTAGAGGCATCAAGAATAGAGGTTTTAGAAGTGCAAAAGGGATTTGAGGAAAAAATGGAAAAATTTAACCAGGAAAAACACGATAAAGAAAAGATTTTGAAACAAGAATCAGAGTGAGTTCACTTGTCAATTATCAGCTTGTATTTAACTATCTGTATTGCAATAAAAATGCTCTGTTTAATTAATGTTAACTAGTAAAATATATCTAATCCAACTAATTTAGTCAAATTCAAGTCAAAATATACTTCAATTTAGAAGTTTTTCAACTTATCAACAAAGCTTTCACAAACTTAAAATGACTACTCCATATACAGCTATGTATCCCGTGCTGTGCGTTTGTACCTAGTAGAGTTCTTCCCGATTGGTTGCGAGTCATCTAGAATCAACGAGAGAGGCCGCTCGTATTATTGCCCGACAGTTCGTCATCCAGAACAACCTCAATTGTACGTTACTTCGCGACTCACCTCTAGAGGGCGCCAACCTCTAATCTCCTAGAAGTTCACAGTCTTTTGTTCATTATTTCACTACTCACATCTAGGGAGGCCGAATGAGACAGGTCCGGCTTCGGATCGTTACAGTATATTTTTTGTACATTTTGACTAGTACTTCAGCTTTCTGGGGTTTTCAATGGATCATTGAAGTGTTCATATATCTATTTTTGCCGACAAATTCTAGGAAATGCGAGAAATTACAGAATAGAAAAGATACTCTGACTGAGGCTTTCAATAAAGCGAATAATAAAGACATTCAACTGCAAGAAACGATGACACAAACCAATACGAGTCGAAAGAAAACAAAGGAACTCATTTTTGATGAGAAGAAAAAATTGGAAAAACTAGGAAGAGTTCCTGAAGAAAGTCGAAAGGTACATTTTTCGATAAAATAACCTAATCAGTAGCATATTTCAATCAGGTTCAATGCTGCCAATACTGATTTATCTCTTTTTTTTATAGGGGATTGAAGAATGTGAGGCGATGGCAGAAGATGTCACCTTCAAAAAGGAAAAATATGAAGAAGAAAAAACAAAATTGTTGGCCAGTTTAAGGACCGAAACCAAAGCTCTACAAGCCAAAAAAGAAGAGTTGCAGAATGATTTGGTTGTCTTGAAGAAATCTGTAGATGAAACGAAATCAGCGGTACTTTTTTCATAATTAAAATATTTTAGTGTCTTATTAATAATTTTTCCTTTTTTTGTTCAGTTTGCCCTAGCGGAGTCTGAATTGAAAATTTACGTCAGTAATGAGGAGAACGAGAAAACCAAGCTGGAGAATTTGCAGAGAGACTATGAAACCTCCAAGTCGACCGTAGAAGAACGACTGAAGCAGGTCAGTTCGTTGAAGAAGAAGATACCTGCTACAGAAAAGTCGCTGAGAGATGCTACTGAAGAACTGAATACTGTCAAATACCAAGAAGCGCAAATCATTGACGAATTACGGAAAAACAGGTCTAGTCTAGAAGAAAAAAAGAGCTCCATGCAAGCATCAAGATCACGAGGAAAGGTTTTGGATAGCTTGACACAGCAGAAGAATGAAGGAAAATGTCCTGGCTTGTTTGGTCGACTGGTGAGAAGATACTGTTATTTTTTAATGTATCAAATTTCGTTTTTATCATTACACAATGTTTTTTCTTTTTATATTAGGGTGACTTGGGCGCAATTGATCAAAAATATGATGTTGCAATCTCCACTGCATGTGGTCCGTTGGATAACATTGTTGTGGATTCTGTTGGTACAGCTCAGTGGTGTATAGAATTCCTGAAGAAATACGATCTTGGCAGGGCGACATTTATCGCTTTGGATAAGCAAGAACATTTGAGGGACCAAGCTAACACTAAAATCAAGACGTAAGTTCGATTATCTGTATTGAGTATTTTTCACAAAATCAAAAGTAGTTCAAATGTACCCTCGGACCATGCCTTGTACTTTCATTCATTGTAACGTTATATCGGTGTGTCGCTGACGGATGTTACTATGACCCTTTTGGCTATTGGATCGAGAAAAAAAATTTTCGTTTTTTATTTTTCAAATAGTTTTGATGGCAAAAATGGTTTTTTATTTGGGCTCCACGGTGTTTGTAATAATCTTCAGAATTATATTGACCTTATTATACAGGGTGTTAGACAGGTACTTAAACAACAACAAAAAAAATACATATTGAAACTGATATTATAAAGTATATTATAATTTCAATTCCAGTCCTGAAAACGTTCCAAGGCTTTTTGATTTGGTACGGATTCAAGATGAAAATGTGCGTCCTGCGTTCTACTATGCCTTACGAGATACCCTTGTAGCTAACGACTTGGATCAGGCATCCAGGATTGCTTACGGCGCACAAAGATTCAGGGTAGTGACAGTCAAAGGAGATCTAATCGAAACAACAGGTAAAAATCAAAGCCTTGCGATTGAAATTTATACTATTATTTTCGTCATCATAAAGGTACAATGAGTGGTGGTGGGAAGTCCGTCAGCAGGGGAAGAATGGGACAGTCTGTTAGAGTTTCGAATGTTAATCCTAGAGAACTCGAAAATATGCAGCAAGACATAGAAGATTTAGAAGGTAAAATCAGAGAACTGAGAAAAAAGCAAACTTCTCTGGAAAGTCAGATCAATACGCTGCAGCCTGAACTGAGACAAATGAAATTTGATTTTGAGAAGTTTTCCATGGAATTGAAGGTAAATTATTATTATTTGATTTGAATTAAAATTCTCCAGTCGGACCCTGTCTCCGATGCACCGATACATTCGGAAGGCGCACTGGCAACATCATTACCCTAATAACCACTCCCCAAACTATGAGTTAAGCAGCTATTGGGCCCGGGAATCGTGTGCCCTGAGCAGACGTAATGAACCGAGGATGACAGCCTTCTGCATTCTTCCGGCTATGATTTCTGACATCTTTCTACATGCCGGTATGATTTTTAGGTTCGAGAGTAATGAATCCATCACACCGCCAAGGGACCCTATTATCAGAACAACCATTTTTACAGAATGGTCTGGGTAGAGCCTGCGGAGTGCGAAGAGTAAATCTCGATATTTCTTCCGTTTCTCCTCCTCCTTTCGGACGATATTCGTTTCGCCAGGAGCCGAAAACTCAATGACGAAAATCGTCTTACTTCCATGGTCGAGGAGTATTACATCAGGCTCATTCCAGTAGATCCGGCACTTCTCATTCTCCACCACGGACACAATATCCCCCGGAGCGTAAGGCAACACTGGTGTCTCGTCTATACCGTACGAGTGTCGAAGATGGTAATATAACACTCCTAGAGCCGCGTTATGTCTGTGGATATAGGCTGAGATCGCATATGCTGGACATGCTGACAGCAAATGCATAATGGTCTCAGGCGCCTGACGGCAGGCCCTGCATCTAATATCAGGGACCTCTATACTCATCACGTGGCTTCGGTAGACCAAGGTATTGAAGACACCATCTTGGCAGGCCATTATGAATCCCTCGGTCTCTGACTTCAGCCCACTTGACCTAAGGAAGGCATATGTCAAGTTCTTGGATAAGCCAAGGTCTTCGACGGTTCTGAAGAAGACCCCATGCATAGGTTTATTCCTATGCAGCTGCAGCAGAGCTGCATTTTCTGCGGCCTTTACATGGGCTTTTTGCCGAACGGGTGCCAACTCTGTGACAGAGTTCGGATCACGCCGTTTGGTGTCGAAATCGAGACCAAGTTCATCAGCCGCACGGGCTGCTGCCTTAAAGAGAAACGCTCCAATCCCTGCGTTTTCATGGTCTCGGACCATGCAGAGAAGGGGATCCAAACTCCTGATTACTTTACATACTCCATCCAATATCATTATTATCATTATTATTATTATTGCTCAAGATTCGAAATATTTGTTGGAGTACTCAAACATTGAGTAGCAAGACATTGATTATATGTTTCGGTTAAAGGATTTGCAGCAACATATACCCCAATTGGAAAAACAAGTGAAAGTGCAAGAAGCCAAATCAAGGGCGACCAAAGCAGATCCTGCACAGGTCAAGAAACTCACCAAAGTCGTTGAACAAAAGAAAGTGCTTTATGAAGGCGCTGCCAAAACTGCGGGTGAACTTCAGGTTCAAGTAGATAAAATATCGCAGGAAATCAACGAAAAAACGTCGGGGAAAATGAAAGCTATCGATAAAAGCATCATAGAGGCTACTAGAACTATCGATAAGTGCAAAGCCGAGATAACGAGGTTACGCGTAGCTGTCACCACAGCTGAAAGGTAAGTGGCAGATTTTCAGAAGAAAAAATCGTTTGATCATAATTTCAATAAAAGTCATGTTCAATTTTACTAGAGCATTTCACCTTCATTTTAACCTCATACTGCTGTATTTGAATTGTATCCCACTGCTGACACCATATAAAGCATCAACAAAAAAACTTTTTCTGTTCAAACATCTTAGAATATAATAAATTACTGTCTGCATATTCATGTATCTATACAGGGTGGTTTTGGGTAATAATATCGTAGATGTGGCCTTTAAACCTTTATCAATGAACTTATATTAGTTATTAAGACAGAAAAACTTAGATCTTTGAAGTAATATTTTTGTATGTCTTTTATTCAACTCTAATAGTTCAAATCAACTGTCTGTCGAGCTGTCAATCAAGTATTTGGCATATTCATTAGGTTTTGAAAGACAAGAAACTTCAGATTTTATGGGAAAGATTCAATCAAAAAAGTGCGTCAGTGTATTTGTTATTATTAATCTATACCATTATCTGACGATTTATTAAATCGTGTTTTTTACCGAGACATGCATTCAATCAGGCGTCAATAAGACGAAAGAGTTTTGTCATATTTGGTTCAATTTTGCTTTGTGTTTCCCTTTTGACGCGGTTTCTGTATTTTCTTTTTGTGAATTATATTCGTCTTATGTTGTATTTTATCCCACTGCTGACACCATATAATGTATCAACATCAACGTTCATATATTACAATAGAATTATTGTCAATGAAATAATATCAAACAGGTACTATTACATGTTTTTTTTTAAACTTCTTTGTTTGTTGTCAAATCTTCTACCCAATTTTTTTGTATTTGACATTCTTGTACATATTATGTGAATTTGGCAGTGTATGTTCACTGTTAAATTACATCATTTTAAGATGGCTGTACTAAAATGGCAATTATGACTTGATACAACTCGGATTCGGGGTTTTTCAGAACGCGCAGATTATGAATTAAGCTAGTAATAGTATTTATGCTATTTGGCGCGAAATTAGTTGAAAAATAATTTCAGAAACGCCAAAAAGTCCGAACAAAAGATAAAAACCATGGAAGAAGATGTGGTAGACATGGAAAACAAGTTGCGGCAAATGAAGAGTGAAAGAACAGAAATCGAAACGGATGCGTCAAAACTATTGACTTGCATCAAAGAGATTAGCGAAACCATGGAAGAAGCTGGAGAGGCGTACTCAGGTAAGAATTAAATACGAATAAATAGGAAAATAATTTTGTATTTAAACTTTTGCAGATATTAAAAAGCATGTGGCATACTTGACAAAGCGAGTAAACGAGTTGAAGTCTGAGAAAGTGGACGTTGATCAAAAAGTGAAAACGTTCAACAGCAAGATCAATGATTATAAGGGGTCTATACATCAATTAGAAGTGAAGGTAGATACTAAATAAACAATTATTTAAAAAATTACATCCAAGAATGAATATTATTAGTTGTGTTTACTGTCTCTAAATTTCGAAGTTCCTTGGAAAGTATTGACTAGAGTTTTGTTGTCCCTTTGTAGATATCCCATTTGAAATTACAACAAATTCCGAACGAAACTGATGCTGAGCTCAAGAAATATACCCCCCAAGAATTGGAAGAAATAGATGCTGATAACGTTGTGAAAGAAATGGAAGCTGCAGAGAATCATTTGAAAATAGCCAAGCCCAACCTGAACGCAATAGAGGTAAAAGCATGCACTTGTACACTTCATCAAAATATAATTATGTCGTTGGGAATTTCCAAGTCATTTGGAAACAAGCATTTCGATGCCCATATTTCTGGTGATATTTACGAATAAGGTATCTTGCGGAAAATCAGAAATAGCAAAAATAATACCAATTCATAAAGCTGGCAATACTGCAGTGTCCAAAATTGTAAACCTATTGCTTTATCATTCCCATAGAAATATGTAGCAAATCATGTAGAACCCTAATCAATATGGTTTTAATTGAGGAAAGTTTCCTTTGAATGCTATGATTTTCTTAGATTAAGTAAAACATTTGATCTAATCAACTATGACATTCTCTTGACTAAAAGTATACATTTGATTCATAAGTTTTCAAACGAAGAAACTGCAGTAGTATATACAAGCAATTGACCATAGATCTGAAATTAAAATTAATTCTGTAGAAGTTCCACAGGGATCGGTGTTTGAGTCCACTGCTCTATCTAATGTATAATGATGTTAGTGCCAAGGATTGTATAATGGTAGCAGATGATGCTTCATTAATAGCAACAAAAAGTAACATGCTTCATCTTTATAAACTTTTTGTATAATTAGTGTTTTATTTTTGATTTATATCAACTCTATCACAAATTTGGAATTGAAAGGAAAAATTAATTGTACTTTTTGCGGATGACACTACGTTAATATATTTTGCAAACGATTTCAAAACGAGATACGTGAAAATATGAAGAGTGATCTGATAGAAATTTAAATTTGGTTGCAAGTTTTGAAACTCACTTTAAATTTTAGTAAAACCACTTTTATGTATATTTCTAAAAAAACATGAACAATGCCATTGATCCACTATTATTTGAAACTGAATCTATTAAATATACAAAAGTTACTAAATTCCTAGGTCCTTATATAGACGAAAAACTAATATGGAATAAACATACTGTAGAAATTTATTCGTGTTTACCTTAGTGTCACAAACTGTCTAAGCCTGGGAAATTTCAGGTCTAACTTCGGAAAAAATTAATATACCATAATGGTATAGTAATTTACAATTCACTTCCATCTGAAATAAAAAATATAAAAAAGTGACGATTTTGAAGAGTAAAATCAAAAAATATTTTCTTTCTTGAATCTTAATTGAATTCATTGATCCTCGTAAGCGAAGAATCTCAGTATATCAATTTCAACATTACCTTTTTTTCATTCATTAATGTCTCTTAGCTCTCAATCTAACTCTTCTGGATAAAAAATCTAAAGGTTAGGTAGCATTAATTATATTTTTATTTGCTATGAATTATACTTGTATTAATTTTATGTATTACTGTCAAATAAGTTTGGATATTTATTTTGTAATTAATCTTTAATATCTCTATTATAAACAAAATTGTTTCTTGGGATAACAATAAAGTACTACTACTACTATATTCAGTATGTTCTTGTATTGTGGTAAGATATGATTGTTCAAATTAGTTATTTTCAACAAAATATGATAATATTATATTATTTTACTAAATATTAATTACTGAAAAATAAATAACGTTGTCCTGCAAAAACAAAACACCTTTGGATAGCTTTCCGCGTCTTTTCTCTTTAATTTTTTCCCGTCAGTAATGTCGAATAGTAATCTCCAGTTATTGTTCTACCCTTTTTCAAAAAAATCATCATGATTACTCCATGGCAATCCCAAAAAACTGAAGCAAGAACTTTTCCAGCAGATTTTTGGACACGAAACTTCTCAAGAAGACTAAAAACAAGGAGGGTTTAATAAGCTCTAGCCAATCAGAAACTTGTATCATCAACGCGTCATAGTGACGTACTTGGGTATGAGTACAGAGTCGAACTCGAATCAAGCAACAAAACTGTCAGCAGTAACTCTCATATACCAAGAGCTAGTCCGTCACTGTCTATAGAGAACGGCGGCCATGACATGTATAACTACGTCACATTTCGTCACAAATGTTCTTTATCTCTTTCTACTAGTGTCCCCATTGCCTTATGGGAATCAAACACTCCCTGTTTTTAGTCTTCTTGGAAACTTCTTAGGTCTTGGAGAACCAGAGTGTCGCCATTCCATCGATTGTTGCTTTGTTTCTGGATCGTAGAAATGTACCCAAGTCTCATCCATAGTAACAATTCGGTTTAAGAAGTCTACATCGTTTTCAAATCGAGCACAGATCGAACGCGATGCTACTACCCTTGCACGCTTTTGGTCAACATTCAAACATTTGGGGATCCATTTTGCAGCAATTTTTCTCATGTCCAAATTGACGTGAACCATATGATGAACGCGTTCGTATGAAATATTCAGTGCTTCAGATATCCGTTTTAGCCCAATTCGACGGTCTGTTAAAATCATGTCATGAACTGCATGAACTGACACAGAAACTGGCCTTCCCCATCGGTCATCATCTTCAATAGAAAATTTACCTCTTTTGAAGCTTGCATTCCAATTTTTCACGGTCGCATACGAAGGACATTGATCACCAAGGGTATTAAGCATATCTTCGTAAATCTGCTTACCTCTTAACCCTTTTAAATATAGGTACTTGATGATGGTTCGATACTCCAATTTTTCGATTTTCACAATTTCGGTGGACATATTTTTTCTTTTAATTATAGCGTAACTCTGGTTTACTTTTTTGACGTCAAACTTTACACTGACACTTCCAATAAGTCATTGTTCGTTGCTATGGTAACGCAATATTTTGTTTATGCAGGGAACTGGTCTAGGCTAACTAGATATCAATACATCCCCGTATGTTGACACATCGTATTTGTTATTTGTTAACAGAGTAAATAGATACAAATTCTTATTACTGCATTTAATATGTTCTCAGGAGTACCGTAAGAAGCAAGGAGTGTACATCGAGCGTTCGAAAGAGTTGGAAGAGATCAGCAACAAAAGGGCGGAAATGCGCGCGCTGTACGACTCGCTGAGGATGCAGCGCAGGGAAGAGTTCTTGTCCGGCTTCAACATCATCCGGTCCAAGCTGAAGGAGATGTACCAGATGATAACCCTGGGGGGAGACGCCGATTTCGAAATGGTCGATACGTACGATCCTTTCACTGAGGGGATACAGTTCAAGTATGTACTATGGCCCGGTGCGTCGAGACTGTTTTGGAAGTGAAGTTTGTGTATTTTTCAGTGTTCGGCCGCCGAAGAAGTCCTGGAAGAAAATATCGAATTTGTCGGGAGGAGAAAAAACCTTGGCTTCCTTGGCGCTGGTGTTTGCTTTGCATTACTATAAGCCTTCGCCCCTGTACGTTATGGACGAAATTGATGCGGCGTTGGACTTCAAGAACGTTTCTATTGTGGGAAATTATATCAAGGTGAGATGTTGTTTGGTCAATTTAAGAATCAATGAAAACAAATTTTTGTCTTCTTTTGGTTTACTGTAAATCTCTCGTTTAATTTTTTGTTTGGTGTATTTATCCTTTGTGTACTATGTATCATTTTCAAAAATGATGAAAATTCATTCAACAAGTTCGAGGTTTACAAACTTGAGTGTGAGAATTGCAATGCACTGTATATAGGCCAGACAGGTCGTAGTTTCAATTAAAGATTGGGGAGCGCTTGAGAAGTTACAGGATACAAAAAAACTAATAAAATACGCCGTACCGTTAATTTGGAATAAATTTTGAAAAATGCGACTGATAGAGCTCCAATAGACAAACAAATCCTACTATTTTTCTTAAAAAATAAACGGAATATTGATTTTTTTTTTTAGAAAACCACGAATAACTCAAATACGGCGACAGATTTTCAAATTTCACAAAAATACCATTTTTGATCACCCCTTAAAAACCCTCAAAAAATATCCGTCATGTCAATATTCCGGGAAATATTTAAAAGAAACGAAAAATAATGGGCCAACAAATCTACAAAAAGTTCCCATGAAATTTTTTCATAGGTACCTTAAAAATTAATTGAGATCGACTTAAAAAAAATCCATATTTTTCAAAAAACGTCAAATATTCGAAAACTAAAAGTGATATCGAAAAAAATGTTTATGAACAGTTTTATTATCCTCAAAAATGTTTTAAAAAAGTTTCCATAAAATTGTTCATATCTTGCAAAATAAATTTAATATTGATTTTTTTTATATATAAATCCACCAAAAACTCAAATATGACGACAGATTTTTTAAATTTCACAATATTCATTTTTTGATCACCCCTTAAAAACCTTCAAAAAATGTTAATGAATTTTTTCCTAAATATCAATAGCCCGGGATATATTTAGAAGAAACGAAAAATTATGGACAAACAAATCTACAAAAAGTTCCCATGAAATTTTTGAGATGTGGACTTGAAAAAAATATACCATTTTTGCATTTTTTTTTCGAAAAAAGGCCAAAAACTCGAAAACTATAAAAGATATCGAAGAAATGTATTTGGACAGTTTTATTGCCATCAAAAATGTCGACAAAAAGTTACATAAATTTTTTTTCATTTCCTGAAAAATAAACGGAATATTGTTTTTTATTTGTAAAACCAACAAAAACTCAAATACGACAAGAGATTTTCAAAATTTGACAGGATATGCGTAGTTTCGATAGAAACCCAATGGTAAAAACCCCATTCCTCTAGCTCTAGCTCTTACCTTTCTCGAGATAAGAAAAATTTTGGTCCTTCGGGCAGGATTTTGGTCCTACGAGCCGATTTTTTTTTTTTGAGTTCTCGCGGATTTCGGTGAGTCTAGGAGGTGGAGGACGAGGGATGGAGTTATATTAGCGAGTCGGGGGAGCGGGAATAGGAGGATGAAGAGAATATTATTTATACCCGTAATACTAACAGTCTGGGAAATATTAAAAAAAAAATTTAAAAATTGGTTAATTACTTTGCTCATTACCGTGGCCAAGAGTAATTGGTTAACGATAACATTTTAATTTATAACAACAGTTCAGGAAATATTTCAAAAAAAGTTATGAACTTTCTAACATTTTTTTCTAAAAACAGCAAAACCTCGAAAAAAAAGTATCGCATTAGTCGTGGTATTCAAATTATTATTGGTGTCCACTTATAGTTTTAAACACATTGAATTCGTAGTATTCAAAAAATCCCTACAACTAGGCAACTTCACAATTATTAAGTTTTCTTCAAAAAATTTCTGATTCATTTCTTTTACGTTCATTGTGAATCAAGATTCATTCAAAGTACTTTTTCCGAAAGTTTCATTTTGAATAATCCGAAAAATCTTTCAACGATTAAATGTTTCTTGTATTAAATTGTTAATAATCTCATGAAATAATAGTAATGCTGAAAACCACACGATTTTATGTTCATTTCAGGAACGCACCAAGAATGCCCAATTCATAATCATTTCCCTGCGCTCCAATATGTTCGAACTTTGCGACAATTTGATCGGCATTTACAAAACTTACGACTGTACCAAAACCATCACAATTGACCCGAGGATACACGATAAAAGAGAGGAGCAACAACCCCTTGAGGGCACTGAAAACTCAACTATGGCAAAGCCTGTTGAAAAGCTCAGTGACGAAAATATCGATGAGGCTGTGAATGGTGTTGGAGATGGAGTTGTTGTGAACGAGACGTCGGATTCGTCCAATTCTATGAGCCAACGAGATACCACGGATAAAATCATCAACGATTCTTTTCAATCCGAGGAAATGGAGGTGGATACTTCTGAGTGAAAATGCAATAATGCTACTCCAGAGCACAAGGATATATTGTATAGTTGTTCATTTCTAAGAAATGTCATTTTGATATTGCTTTATAAAGATATTTGATGTAACAAAAGTGGAATTTTAGTTAGTTATTTTTTTTTGATAAACTTTATAAAAAATATCTTTGTTTTTTTTTCAATTATTAGTCACTAAACACTAGACAAAAACCCCTCAACTGGTGGTGTTTTAAAGTAAAATATTAGAGATATTAGAAATAAAATTGTTATACAAAGAGTAGGCTTGAAAAATGCGAAATGAGAAACCTACAAAGCTAATGGCCTCTGAGTAAAATATCGAAGACTGGTAACCAAATCGGTAAAATAACAAAACAACAACAAAGTTCTGGTATACGTAAGTTTGAATGTACGTTAATGGCCAAATATAGTAAACAAATTCTAATAGACTATCAAATAATTGCAACCAAGCAATTGCAGAGATAACCTTGTAGAAACTCTGCACGGAAATTTCATCAGATGTAATTCAATGTTCGTCGTGGCATTAGCCAGGAAAGTAGTTGTTTTCTGATGGATTTTCGATCCAACTTTTCCTATTGTATAGGATATTAGCAATGAGCAGTCCTCCGGACATCTTATGTCTCTTGTCATAAGCTCATTGTGAACTACAGATTTCTTTTCCGTTTCATATACGGTCTTGACGATCGTGGAGCACGGATATTGTTTGGTTGGACTTCCAGCGCTGGGATGGCGCTCGCAGTTTGGAGTTAATCCACTGTGCGGGCGCGATCTCAGTTTCGGTCTTTAAATAGGAATGGTCGTCGATTCATTCGTTGCAGTCATTAGTTATTGACTGCTAGACCTACCCTATACTGATGAGGAGCAACACTCCGAAATCGATATATAGGGTGGTCCGAATGATTGTATGATCATTCCCATGCAACCAAGCAATTGCAGAACCTTGTAAACTCTGCACGGAAATTTCATCAGATGTAATTCAATGTTCGTCGTGGCATTAGCCAGGAAAGTAGTTAGTTGTTTTCTGATGGATTTTCGATCCAACTTTTCCTATTGTATATAGGATATTAGCAATGAGCAGTCCTCCGGACATCTTATGCCTTCTTATCAAATAATTCATAAAGTTTTATATTTTGATGAACATCATTTCAATTGGACCCCGCACAAATCAAATGGTGCATGGGCCCGAGACCTAAAAATGGACAGTTTTTTAGTTATCGGGACATCTTATGCCTTCTTATCAAATAATTCATAAAGTTTTATATTTTGATGAACATCATTTCAATTGGACCCCGCACAAATCAAATGGTGCATGGGCCCGAGACCTAAAAATGGACAGTTTTTTAGTTATCGAAGGTCAAAAGTTGCGACTAGGCAAATCTCTCACGCGATCGAAAATAATAATAATAGGACTTTTTTCAATCATACACTAAAAATAAAATACATAATGATAAAAAATAGATGACTGAATAGGCGAAGTGTCACTGTTAGACAGTGTTTTTCAACTTGACCTCGAAAACAACAAAAAGAGAGAAAAAAATTCTTATTTGGACTTTGTAACAATATAACTTTCACTTCCACAACATAAAAACTGATAAGTCAACAAGAATGATAACAACATTGTTATTGATAGCAATAATATAAAATGAAATATCTGATATCACAAAAAAGATCAAGAAACATGGCCGTACGATTGTGTGTAATGAGCTACATAGAAGAGAGAAGAAGAACTTTCAATTTCTTTTTGAAATTGATTATAGAGAAGTTGGAAAATTCTGGAGGGAGCGCATTATAAAGTGTACACGACATATAAGAAAAGCTTCGTTTGAGTATTGTGGTGGAGTGTTTTGGAATGACCAGCATACGTCTATTTCTTGTATGAATGTCATTAATATTTCCAAAAAGTTTCAGTTCATTGGTCAAATATAATGGCGTCTTGGTAACCAAAGTTTTATGGACGAATGTTAAAAAATGTAATTCACGAAGAAACGGGAGTTTTAGTTTTCCAGTGTCTCGGAATGCCTGGATGATCGGATCGAACTGATGATCACTTACCTAACACCAGGCAAAAGATTGATTTCATCAATTGTATTTCAATGATAAACCAGGAGTCGTGAGTTCAATCCTCACAGGAGGCACCAAACCAGAGATGGCGTTTAGATCCACTTTCCTAAATTAAAATTCACGAGTTTCACTATACCAGTTTTTTGTACACTACTTGTTTTTTTGCAATGTTGAAGATTTCGATACAACTACTCAGTAAGAATAATTGACAGCCTTGTGGTTAAGTGTAATCATTGAAATACAATTGATGAAATCAATCTTTTGCCTGGTGTTAGGTAAGTGATCATCAGGTTTATTCGCTTAATTTTATGTTAAAATTATCTTAACATGATAGATCAACGGCATTATTTTTATTTTTAGTTTTTTCCATACTGAAGTGCAAAGAATCAAATACAAGTGTGAAGCAAGTTCCCGAGTTTATTTTCCCTCTTTGCGAGAACCCAAATCGACTCTGTTACAGAGTATTGTATGATATTTTCCTTAGGTGATTTACATGTTTTGTGTATCTCATATCGGTGTCTAACCATAACCCTAAATTTGTACATTCATCCACTACTGGAAGGACATCACCAGCAATGTTGATATTATTGTGTCCCATAAAGGACAGTCGCTTGAGTTTGGTACCAAAAATCAGTAGTTTGGATATGGATGCATTCAATTTCAGGTTATGGGCAGTTGAAATATCGTACAATTGCGCAAGATCTGCATTGATGTGTTCGATGGCAACTCCTACATTTTCTATTTTGAAACTGAGATATAATTATATAATTAACAGAATTTGCATCTCTTCCTTTGCTCTCGTCTGCGTATGGCGATTTCACATTTGTCGGCATTTTCTTCTAAAAGCCATATTATTCCAAATATAGCGATTATAAGAATATTCAAAACACTACCTCTTGTAGAAACTTGACATTTATTGACAATTCAGAAATAGTTATTATTCCTGTCAAAACTGGACAAAGTCATTATATATATATATATATATATATATATATATATATATATATATATATATTAGTTAATTATGACATCTACAGTCACTAGTTGATGTCATAATTAACTTTCTGTTATATCTGTCTTGCCTTCGCGGTATTAATTCTTGAGTGGATTCGTTTTAATTTCGAGAGCTCCATAAATCCTTTCTGATGAGTGCGTTAGCACGAAACAGCTGTCAAAGGTTAGAACTCTCGGAGTTAAAACGAAATATACTCTATTTTCACTTATATATATTTATATATGGTCGATTTGCACAAGTTGCAACTTTTAACTTTCGATACCTAAATAACTGTCCATTTTTAGGTATCGGGCCAATGGAGACTTTTGATCAGAAGGGTGTAAACTACAACATATCCAAATTTCAGCCAATTCGACAGGGATCCATTTCCCATTTGATTTGTGCGGGGTCCTTTGTGGAAAATCAAATTATAGTTTTTTGAATTTTTTATTTGTTCTGGTAATTTATTAAATGTTTCTGTGGAGCTGATTTTCCTTTGTTGGAATGAATATTGTCTAAGTGAAAGTGGTTCAATATCCGAGTGTTATGACTATGTAATTTGGAATTTTTCTGAATTGGCGTATTACTCTTTTTATCACTCTTGATTAACTTGAATGCAAATTTAGCTTTTTCAAATTCAATAAGTTGGTCCAACGTCATGTTATTGGTGCGTTTGTACAAATCTGAGGATGGTATATCTCAAGGTTTTCCAAATATTACTTTTATTGCTTCAGCAATCTATTTTTTGTTTTTTGTTTTTGACTGCATGATGATTTTTTCTCAGAAATTGTATTCTTCTGATAGCTCACATCAGAGGAATAATAGAGTTTTTGATTTTCTCTATCCATATGACTTTCAAAATATAAATATTTGTCAATCGTCAGAACCAAATATTCAACTTCTGAATTAATAGTTAAATTAAGTTAATTCAACCATAATTTGTTTTTTTATCTTTTTCTAAATTTATTTTTTAGGTTTGGATATTTGTAAATGTGTGCTAGAGTACAGTATCATCTGCAGAAAAATACTTACCAATTAGGATGATATTCATAATGCTATTCACATAAATCAAATGAATTAGTGCCAAAACGGAACCCTGCGGAACTCCAAATGTCTATACTTTTTCGTAACTTTTATATTGGTCAATAAGTGCATAGTGTATACGAGTTTGAAATTAATCTAGGAATACATTCAATGCATGTACCCAGATTATTCAAGATATCTAATAGAATTGTTTGATCGAAAGTGTCAAACGCTTTTTTTAGATCATGACTACTTGTTTCTAAAGTTTTATGAGTACTACTCAGAAAGTCAGTCACTGCTGCTTGGGTATTGGAATGTTCTTGGAATGCATATTGAAATGTATCATAAACAATATTTATTTCAGTGGAATATTACAAAAGGCGGTGTTCTAAACAACTCAACAACTGACTGAGAAATTGCTAGAAATCCAATAAAAATTAAACAGAATACGGCACTAAGGACTATTGAAATGGAAAATCTGAAATTAATGCAATGAAATTCAATTCAAATATTTGGATATAGAAAATCAATAAAACTGAAGCCTTTTCACAAGCTTTTCATCTGCGCGTTCTGGTAAAAAACCTGTGAATCAATTGTGCTGAAACATACATTGAAATTCAATGAACAGAATGACGAATCGTCTAATTACCCTAAAAAAAATAATACCAAAAGTAAAATAGACGAGCTTTTATTCAAATGGACAGAAAAAATTAAATTAAAAGAAAAAAACTGATTCATATTTTGATTCAAATACACTAAAAAGAAAAAATAATTAGATACTCTAGATATGTGACGCACGTAGTTTATTCTGTTAGAAACGTATTCAAAATCTTGCCGCCCAATTGACATTTTTGCGCGGCAGCTTTTGAATTTTGTAACTCACATCATAAAACGTATAGGTTAAAACAATTAATTTTCCCTTTTCGGTGCATTTGTCTTGTTTTACTTTTGATTTTTTCGGGTGGAACAAAAAAATTGTAATTATGAGATGAAAACTGCGAATTAAATAAACCAAAAATACGGAACCAAAAGTTTTTTTCTAAGGATTTTTCTTTGATGCACTCGCATACTCTTATTTGGCTAATATCACCATCATTATTATTATTTTAGAGTACTTTTTCTGTTACACTGTATATTTATAGCTGAATAGCCATTCTGTCTGTATGTGGAGTGGTACCTGTCATGTTTTTTCTAATGATTTAACACCCCGTGTACTTTATAATTTTTGACAATTTTTTTTTCTAATGCACTTTTGACACATATCACTACTCTTTAATTTTTGAAATGCAACAAAAATTCAAAATAAGAACCTCAAAATTATTGGCCTGTTTTTGAGAAAAACCAAAGATTAGAAGCCAATAAAGACCTATTTATTACCTATTAGAAATTTGCAAAAGACTGGATTTTTAAAAATCTATTTTCATTGAAAAGTTCTAATTGCGTTTATTTTTTCAACTTTTTTTAAACCTTGTATAGAGACGTCCTGCATTCTCACTAACATTCTCACTCCTCCCAATATTTGTTTAAATATCGAAGTGTGTGTTTGTGGTTGTACTTATCTATATCTTATCTTGACTGGAGTTTCCTGTAAATTCAATCATCACCTCTTATTATATACATTTTCTAGGAGTACCAGGGTTTGTTTGAGTGTGATCGTTTCAAAACATAGTGTCGTGATTTTTTGTCAAAATGGACGGAGAAGACCTCATTGAAAAACCAGAGATCCAAATCTTGAGCAGGCAGTCTTCTTTGGAGACGAGGCTTTCCCCAATGGTCGATGAGTCTGATTACGATGAAGTAGTGGAAAGTTCGCCGAAAATAGTTGAATACATAACAAAACCAAACCTAGACCTGCGAAACTTCAACTCGAAAGATGAACCTGCCTCAAGCGTGCCAAAAAAACCGGCGAGGAAACCTGACATTTTAAAACCGCCGTTAATGATTGTAGACGATGTAGAAGAAGGGAAAATGGAAGACATTATGTCAGTAGGGCTTTTGAAAAGTAAGTCGATCACTTGATTATTAACTGCACAAAAGTCATTAGAAATTTTACTCGATTTTGCGAAAAATTCAATGTAATTCTAGTTTCTCTAACAGTAGAAACTCGTTAGAGTGAAAGGTTTTGACAAATATAGTGCCCTGTGAACAGTAAATTATTCTTAAAAAATTCAAATTGGTTTTAGGTTTTAGTTAGATTGTAAAAATATATTATATATATATATATATATATATATATATATATATATAATATATAATATATATATATATAATATATATATATATATATATATATATATATATATGAACCCCATTTGGAAGCCCCTTCTTCCAACCGTAATTACCAGGCCACGTGAAACTTATCCGCAATCAATTATTATCCCATTAACTCCAACTACACAGCAGGCACCAGCAGACAAGACAAACGAGAAAACCCGTAAGACCCGCCCACCTCCAGGTAGCCAACCACCTATAAATACTACAGTGCAACCAACATCGGATCGTCTTTTGAGATCAAGGAGTAGGCAGGTTGAGACCTTGATATCTCTCAAGACCACGACTCGAGGAGTAGGCAGATAGAGGCCTCGCAGTCACACTCTTGAAAATGGCTCCAAAGCAGGAGCCGAAACGTCGAGTTATAAACTCTCAACGCGGTTCAACCCATGAACTTAGTAATGTACATATATATATATATATATATACATATATATATATATATATATATATATATATATATATATATATATATATATATATATATATATATATATATATAATATATATATTTGGCTTTTCAAACAACCTTTGAGAAACTATACCTAATTCACACTAAAATTCAAAATGAATGTAAATCTTTCATAACAGCCGAATTATTGCATGATATACAAGTTTTGGGCAACATGGTACATTAGAATAACAAAAGACGTTTTAGAGAGGATGCAAAATTACCATTTTAAAATCAATTAGGTATTCATTGTAATAACAATAATACTCCGCATATGGTTTTGTTTTTGGCGTGATGTGATCACATCAAAATTATCCCATGAATGTCAATCACTCAGGATCAGATAAGGAAGTTACATCCCAATATTTTGGATATAACATAAATAAGGATCAATGATTGAGCCAATATAATTTTTTAACTTATCTGCAATTGAACAATAATAATCGTTCAAAGTGACATTTGATGACAAACTAAGAGAAAAAAAGAACGACTCGAAAACGAAGATGGAGAAAACGATTGCATTTAATTTTATTGTGACTAAGAAAATGGAAAGACAAAAAACACATTTGGAACCGAGCCCAGCTGTTTTTTTCAAAAACTATACAGTGTCCTCTGTGGAGTAGTAGTTGCAACAAGTAGAAATTATTTGAAGGGGTCAGAAACAGATCTGATGTAGTTTTAATACTGCTTCATAGATGATGCCACACTATAAATAAACATTGTTAACCCTGTAGCGAAATATTCATTAAACAAGTCTACACTACAGGCAAAAATCTATATTTGAATTCCACTAGTATCTTGTATCTAGTCATATGCAATGCTGAAATCAACTGCCAATTTGGTTTTGGATTGAATCTAAAATTCGTCCTTGGATATGTCGATTTGGCCTCATTTTATTTTGAGAATATGTGTATTATTACGGTACCGGTAAGGATTCTTTTCTGATATTTTTCAGGTCGAAGGGGAGTTAGAATCAGGAGTCGTTTATGTAATATCAGTAATATCACATCGCTGTTTGTAGAACTAAACAATGGTAGAACGGGTAGAACTCTTGCAAAGTTGTTCTTGTAGAAGCTGAGTCGTTGTATGAGGATTACCTCATACAACGGCTGAGTGGATCATAGACGTCAAGGTGATATTGCCGAAAGTGCCATCTATATTTAGAAACGATCTCCAGGAGGTGCCTCGACTGCCCCGTTATGAGTTTTTCAATCCCCCCCCCCATTCCCCCCAGAGCAATTAACCACCAACTGAGGTGCGTTTCAATACTACGTCCGCCGTGCGTCCGACGTATAACTTTTCTTATGAAGCGTTTCGATATTAGAACGTCTTGTCCGACAACTTCATTCCATCGTTTCAAAATTCTTGAGTGGAACGTCCGACCGTCAACTATTTACCCCACGATTTAGGAGAGCGTTTCAAAATTCAATCCGACAGATATCGCCCGACGAAACAACTATGACGTCATACATCGTCCGTTACCGGACGACAGACGTTAAATTGAAACGCACCCAGTGTTGTTGGACGCGTTAAACCATAAAGTCCGATTGCGTTCCGAAAAAAGTCCGATTTTACACGAAAAAGTCCGCCATTCAAAAATGAAAAGTATCTCCTGCATGGCGTGTTCCCCGTTCCGTGTTAATTTTGACTGTTGATTATTGCCAATCAAAACTTGTTAGTTGATGGTGCTGCAAATATGTAATATCCAAAAAGTCCGAAAAAGTCCGAATTATTTCCTGGTCCGAAAAAAGTCCGCTGAACGAAAAAAAGTCCGAAAATCGGACTTTAATCCGCCGATTAACAACACTGAACGCACCTCTGGTGAAGTGCTAACTCTGTTGATGTGCCTGCTCTATTTATATGATTGTAGGAGTTTTGTAGGTTTGAACTTTAAAACCAGTATTGTGCTCATGTTTTGTTTGTCTGATGATTTCAATAAGAATTACATCAAACTTGTAGATCTGAGGGATTCATTAGCATCGAAATGATTGTCTTATGATACTCCTGGTATTTTAAAAACTTATTACTACCATCATATGATTTGGTTCTAGATTCTCGGGCGGTCTTCATTCCAGTGCTAGTCCAGGTTTCGATCCCATGAATTTTCTCTCATAAAACTAGTTTTACTGTGAGCCAATGGCTTAAGAATTATAATACCGGAACCCGAGACCCGGGAGTATAAACATTTACTAGTGGGTTTTATGTTTTATTTTATTGGGAGTGTTTGTATATTTTAAATTTATAATTAGAAAAATTACAATTTCCCAACATCCTAACTCGGTATGTAAATTAAGAAAAAAGAATAAATGTGAATTTTTCAGCGTTGTCGTCTAAGGCAAAACAAAAACAGAGAAACGTTTCGGAAGAGAATCCAGAGAAAGACATGAATACAATTCGTCCAAAATCGCCTGGTCCTAGGCCTGTGCCAGTAAAAGGGGAAAAAGACGAATCGATATGGGATAAACTTGGTACCCTTGGTCGTAAAAAACGTATAAAAGAAGGTATGTATCTTTTCTGTAGGATTTATAAACCCTTATAAGGATATTGTTGACAAATAAAAAACTAACTCAAAGAGGTGTGGTTTTTGTTACTGTACGCCCACGTATATTACAGTTCAAGAAGTCCAAGCAGAAGGAAAGTATGCTATTGACTCACCCGGATGCCCTACAGCCCCCATCATACCCCCAGAAGACTATAATCTTGGTAAGTCAAAACTCTCAGTACGAGTTGTGGTGTTTTCACTAGCGATACCATTTCAGATGATAATGAAGAGGTGTGCATGGTTGATGCAAAAACCTTCGAAAACCCAAAATTTATTGATTTGTTAAATGTACTCAAAGACTGGATAAACGATGAACTCGCTTCACAGAGAATAATCATACAAGATTTAGCAGAGGATCTGTACGATGGTCAGGTACTGCAGAAACTCCTAGAAAAGCTGACAGGAGATAAACTGGATGTACCGGAAGTCACCCAGTCAGAAGAGGGGCAGAAACAAAAGTTGACAGTAGTTCTCAACCATTTCAATCAGGTAAATACAGAATATTATCAGTCCAATAATTCGTTCATTTTACTTTTTTTTAGGTTCTGGGTATTCAAAGAATCACCCATAACAAATGGAATGTTGAAGCCATACACTCCAAAAACATTGTAGCCATCATACACCTGTTGGTGGCCTTGGCAAGGCATTTCAGACCTCCCGTGAGAATGCCAGAGCATGTTTCAGTGGAAGTTGTTGTGGTTCAAAAGGTGAAGGGGCAGCTTACCCACAAACGAATCTGGGAAAGTCTGACTAAGTCATATGATGATGTGGGAATGAGATGTGAACGTGATGCTTTCGATACTCTGTTTGATCATGCCCCTGAAAAATTGCAAGTTGTTAAAAAGGTAAAAATAAACACTTTACAGCTCTATCGGTCATGTGCAGTAATAAAAACCTTTTTTTAAATTCCTTTTCCACTTTTCAGTCTTTGGTAACGTTTGTCAACAAGCACCTGAACAAGATGAACTTTGAAGTGACAGAAATCGAAAGTCAGTTCCATGATGGAGTCTACTTGATAATGTTGATGGGTCTTTTGGAAGGTTTCTTTGTGCCGCATTATACCTTCCACTTGACTCCTCACGAGTTTGATCAGAAAGTCCATAATGTTAGCTTTGCCTTTGAACTGATGGAGGAGGTCGGTCTACAGAAACCCAAAGCAAGACCAGAAGGTGAGAAATAAAAATTATTGCATTGAAATTTTTTGAAGAGTTTTGCTCTACTTTCATAATAACCAGCCCTGCCAGTGACTTCGTTTGTGTAAGGTCTTAGGGTTGCCTGAAGGTTCCCTAAGTTGGTCATAGTTTTGCTACTCGACGCTAGATGTCATCACTTGTAAATTTCTCGCACTATCCAACCATTGTTTATATAGAAGATAGTCAACCTTATGGGATTATAATTGGATCAAAATGGATGCGACATGTAGATGGCGATAGTGAGCTCGCATCCAAGTCATGTCGTAACTTCAGTGATCTGGCCTCCAAGTCATGTCGTAACTTGATTAAAACAATGGAAAAGCATTAAAATGACGTCAAATATTCATGTTTGTAACTAATCACGCTAGATGACACTCGCGTTTGTGTCCAATACCTTTTCCACAGGCATTGACTATGTTCTATTTAAACAATGATCCAACTCACAAGCTACAACATGCGGGTGCTAAAAAAAGTCAGCAATGGTAAATGGGGCTTGTCTAGCAAAAAACCCTACGAAAAAACTCTATAACAGTGTATTTGAGAAATGGTTGATCGAAAACGAAATGTTGTACAATAAATGAAAAATGTTTATTCTATTCCAACTCATACTTTCCGAAAATGCAATTTGTGTTTTGAAATTTTTATACTGCCACATGACTGGCCTTATATCCCCTTTGTGGATGGTCTTTTCTTGGACTCATATATCTATCACAAACATGATGACTACAAAGCACTATAAGAAAATTTTGTTTTCAGATGTCGTTAATATGGATCTCAAGTCAACGCTTCGAGTGTTGTACAATCTTTTCCTTCGTTATAGGACAATACAGTAATAACTTTGGTGTAATACTATAACTGGACTAGGTGCCTTATTCTGCCTCGAATTTTTGATTGTAGAAACTAAAATTGACAGATTATAAAATATTACATTTACTAGTTTACTAATGTACATAATTTTTTATTATTATTTATTTAATGTGATTCCTGGTGTCTACAAATGGGTCATCATCCTGAAGAGATGGGGAACTTTATGCTGATCCATCATAAAAAATTTCACTTCTTTGTCTTGGCATTGAGATATTGCTGAGATTATGTAGATGCTTGGAAGAAAGTTTGTATCCATATGCTAATAAAAAAATTATTAACAAACACTTGTTTCTCTGTAATTTTTACAAATAAAAAAAACAAGCTTTTATATTTTATAAACTAGTAAAGTAAAGTAAATTTGGAATTTTATCTTATTCTGTAGTGTACTGTCATGAATAAATAAATAAATAAATAAAATACGCAAAAAAAACAAAGCACTTTTTTAAATATTTTCTAAATTGTATTCATTTCAAGTGTAATCACTTTTCACGCTCCAAGCTTTGAAGAACATATTTAAATTTTTCGAAGTTTGTTTTTCATACACTGCGATGTTTTTAATTTTTTTTACAGGTTGCGATTTTATTATTGCATTTTTATCAAAGTTACATGTGTATCAAATTTCAGCGCGCTAATGGTTGTGGAGAACTGGTCTAAAATTTAGTTACAAGACTGTCACTAACATGGCAAAGTTAAAAACAGAGCTTGTAATGATAATACAATAGATTTATTTGTTTACTTGTTTATTATAAGAATCAATAATTACTTTCAGAAGATCTATTTCATCACTTATGCCTAGTATTATTTGCGGAAAATACATGTCATGTAAAACTTGCAGACGTTCTTTATATTTTTCTGTGGGATCTGCAGTCAATAGTAAGTAAGCTGGCGATTGTTTTTTCTTGGCACAAACAGAAGCACAATCCAGAAGGGTAGTTGATAAGAATGCAGCTGTTTGAGGTTCATAATTTTCTTTGTACAAGTTAGTGTACACATCAAACCCTGATATTATTATGATGTTTGGGGTCTTGTGCCACAGGTGAATAGTGTTTAGGTGATGGATGAGGGATTTGTAGTCTTGGAGGTACCTGGAATAGAAAATAAGTTATTTGAAAATTATTCTGTAAGTGAATTCATCTAGATTGTAATTCACAGAAAAAAAATTTTTCTGAGAATTATGAAGTACCTACTCACACAAATGTTATACGGCACAAAATATCTTTATTGGGTGGGTCAATATTTTCTGGTACCTTGTCAAAAGCTACTGGGGAAATGAACCATACTCGTAATCCTGTTTCAGCAAAATGAATTGCTGCCTAAAAAAATTTTGAACTGCATGTATAATATAATTTAATAACTATCAGGGATTTTGAAATTAATCAATCTTAAAGTATTCATATTATTTACCTTGAAAAGCGTATAATCTAAATTGCTTTCCAACAAGAAACTAGAATAGACATTTTCAGGAAACATTACCAATAGTTGTGAGAGACGACGACGTGAGAGTAGTAATTAACACTTAACAGTAGTGAAGTAATGATTACACTTCTATTTAACGAGAGCACAATCGTTCATAATTTATGGCAACCATTTGAAAAAATATCTTTGAATTTTCTTTACATATTCAGCCAAGGGTATCAGTCTTCATGTCCAAAACTTATTTACAATTCTTTTGATTTGTTTGAGAGTTTGAGGTGCTTCAAGTTTTTAAACATTTTTGAGTTTATAACCTAACTTTTCTCTCTAAAATTGTGACATTTGCGTCCACTACAGCGCATTTTTACCATCTTTCCCGTGTAGTGTAAGAATCCGCCTTACTCCTGATAAATCCGCTTATGAGTAGCTCCGAATAAATCCCAGTAGTTACTGGAGTGAACTCACATACCACGAAAAATCATTCAGTTCAGTTGAGAATGTTGAGATTCAGTCCGTTCATGGATAACATCACCCACAAATATTGCCGAACTTGTTATCATTTGACAGCACGTATAACAGCATGACTTTGGTGGAAAACAGTATTCCATCACATGCGCATATGCCGCATGTTGTGGGTTGTGTGTTTTACTTCAAATTTGAAATATTGGAGTAAAAATATTGGTCAGAATATAAACAAAGCGTCTACCAAGGAAGTATCATAAATCACACACATATACATTTTCATGCAAAAATACTTAAATGTTTTTCTCTTGATGAGTCTCCGGCGGCGAAACAGCACTCAAACCTAGCCTGAACAAACCTGTTCACCACATAGAGCAGAATAAGGTCTTTTTAACAAAAGATCTCAATAAAATCCGTTCTCCCACCAATATTTCCATTTAGACACAACCCACACAACATGAGAAGTGCATGCGCAAATAATGAAATACTTTTGGAATTTAACATATCGTCTCATAAAATTGGACAATGTAAGCACAATAGACGGCAAACATCACAATCATTATCAATATATATCTCTTCACCTAGAAGCCTTCAACCACAGTCTACCATTCTTGTGATCATTGTGTGGAATCTGTTGAAAAAGAACCGGATCAAAAAGTCCGATGTCTGATTTATTTATATCGATGTATCTCGAAAGGATATACCAAGTGATTCAGTTTGGTATTCGCAGGTCCAGGATGATTTGAAGAAAAAAATCGTTAATTATGATAGATAGAGGCTGTTTTTCTGAGTTTATAAGAACATTTCATCAGTTATTCAAAATTTGTACACACAATGTACCTGAAAGTGGTTCGACTTTTTGCCACTTTAGCGCTGGCAACTAATTTTGGTGCTAGGCCATTTTTGGTACTTTCATCGTCACCGTTGGTAAGCATGGTGATGCTTCCTTTATGGTAAATTCACTGAAATGAAATTATTATTATGTCGACAACATAATTTCATTCCAGTGAAATTATTCACCCCATTGCCATTCATACATACGAAAAATTCTAAAAATAAATACATTTATTAAATCTTTGATGGCAACATTGGTGGAGCACGCGCTGTGCGGGGATTGCTTCATTTTGATTGGTTGGTTTTGGGTGTTGGTGAAGTCGTAATGGAAGGTTGGAAGAATTTCTGAAATTTGAAATAAAATTAAGATGGTCTCCCCAAAAGCGGTTGTAGGAATATGTGCAGGTGTATCGGCAACACTTTTCCTAGGATATTGTATTTATTTCGACAAAGTGAGGCACAGTGACCCAGACTTCAAAAAAAAACTACGTCAAAGTAGGTAACCAATATTCTAGGTTAGATTGTATTTGACTTGAGGAATTTTGTAGGACGACGAGCCAAGAAGGCAGCTGCCTCATCGGGAAAACAGGCATCTACGGTGTTCCCGGACATGAAGGACCACGAAGCAGTTCAAAGATTTTTCCTGCAGGAAATTCAGTTGGGTGAGGAATTGTTGGCTGCAGGTGACCTTGAGAATGGCGTCGATCATCTTGGTAACGCCGTAGCAGTTTGCGGACAACCGAATGATTTACTGCAAGTATTGCAGCAAACACTTCAACCAAATGTGTTCCATTTACTCATTCAAAGACTGCCTGCAGTGGCACCTCGTCTCATGAAAGCACAACCTACTCCCAGCGCTTCCCTGCAGGAGGACGACGTTGAGTAGATATAGATTCGCCTTTACTAGTCTCACCTCGTTAGATTTTTCTTGTACCTATCCACCTTCTCTGTTATTATATTGATAAATAAACTGGTTGAATCGAGCAATATCTAACTAATTTTTGTTTTGTATGTTTTTAAGATATTCTTGTATTAAATATAAAATTTGTGTTCCTGTTTATTTTATTTTGAATTCTTCAACCCCTAGAAGTTTGAAGGAGAGTTAATGGGATTTCTACATTAGTTTGAGGTGGAGAGCAACATTGTTATACAACGACCTCTCAAGAAGCTGTATTCCTAGAGTTCTCCAGACGGACCACAACAATTTTATTTGACGGCTTAGAACCATGGTTACTTTGAAGGAAATGATCCCTGTCGAAAAAATCCCAGTAGTTAGAATACATTTTAATCCAAGTTAACTAAAGAAATATAACTTCAGCCAAAACTGAAAGTAATAACAAAAGAGTTGAATTTTCGAACCTCTACTACTTTTTATATTCGCAGATTTAACAATTGTGCAGTTGCCTCAAAAACTGGATTTTATTGAAAATAGTTTATCTGAGGAAATGGTGATGACCAAAATATAATTCAACTTAACTAGTGCTTCAACAATTTTTCGAAAAATAACTTTGAATATTCCAGAACTAGCATAAACTGTAGGTTTAGAAACCAAATTCCCAAACTGAGACAAATAATATCATCTTTAGGATATTATTCTTGAATGACGAAGTTATTTTTAGGTGATGAACTGATAGATCTGCCGAGTTTCTTGCTGTGTATACTGATGTCGTCCAACTCCGATATTATAACCGGAATAGGTTTTCTTGGCATAAATCCAAATTAAATTTTTACGATTGTATCAATTAGGAATACATCGTTGAATCTATATATGTCTTGCAGATGAACAAAAGGCCTTTGAGTTATTTATTTATTCATCTAGCAACAATAAAACAAATAGAGAATTTCAGAATTTGAATAGTTTCCGATGTTACACTGCTTTAAATGAAATTGGCTGGCATTTATACACCCACATAACTTTGAAATAAAATTCAAAAACACAAGGCCTTATTCTTCGATTTTTTTTCCAAACACAAGCACAAAAATCGTTTTGAACGTTACCATCGATCCTACTTTTTGAAATCCTAGTCATGGTGATTGCTCGACAGAGGGCGCGGGGAAACATCAACACACAACACTTGATTCAAGTGTCACATCATTCAAAAGGTAATTAAACTCTCTTTTCAATCATCTAAATATTTTTAAATTTCGTTAATACAATTTCGATCTCTATTCGTTTCGAAATTTTCAAGTTGTGCCCGCAGCGCCATCTGTTGGGTAATTGCATCTATCTTCTCTTAAAAAGTTGTTTCAATATTATTCAAAATATTTTGTTCCATTGTTCCACATCAAACCATCAAATTTTTCGAGATAATTGTACGATTGTACCATACAGATCCGCATTTATTCTTGATATTTCGAATACATATTGTAACAAATAATAGTAACGATTTTTTTTATAAAAGTACTTAAGTGAGATCTATATTGATGAAGAATTATGTGGCTCAGTAGTAATGGTATTACCATTGTTTAAATAGAAGTACCGTGTTATTACGATATGGTAAACAATTTAAAATCGTAATATTAAAATTTTTAAATAAGTACCAACACAAGTATTTTTATTCAAGATCCTGAATTTCACTTTACAGTCAGAAAACAGATTTTTTTCATTGTTCTAGTAGAAAATGGACATGAATCTTTCATCATCCTACATGATTAATTTGAAATTATGTTAATTCAAATTTACAGACTGTACTCAAATTCAGAGCATTTTTATTTCAATGAATACAGTTACATTCTTGTTAATATATTCAGCTTTTATTTTATTAGACAACAAAAAAGTATAAAAGTAAATTATCAATTTATTAAATCAAGCATGGAGAGCAGCTTTCAACTGAGCTTGTTGATACTGTTGTTGAAGTTTTTGCAGGGCTTCTCGGTGGGTGTCCTGTTTCTGATCGAGCATAGCAATGCCATCATCGACCCTCTTCAGTTCTTTTTCTATATAATCAATTCTCTTGCTGACATTTTGTTTCGCCTCCACTAATTCTGTCTTGATGAGAACGGGTCCTACTGATTTGAATACCTTTCCATCGCTGGGCAAGAGATTGAGTTCTTCTTTTACAATCTTGTTTTCGTTCAGTTGGCCATCTAGTTGCTGTCTTGTTTGAATGGACTTCTGCAGATCTAAGAAAAGAAGTTTCAAGAACATGTGTCTATATTTGGTAAAAAAAATAATTATATATTATATCAAAGAATATAAATAACACACCTTTCTGAACTCTTTTCAAATTGTCCAATTCTGACTGTACTTTTCTTTGAATATCATCACTCATTTTTATATATGGTTTAACCACAAAATCAATCAATTTATTTTATGACATTTGACAAGTGATTTTTCTGGAAATGTCTACTTTCCGTAGGTTCTTTCGTTTGCGTCGATGTGTTATCTGTACCACTTCCTACACTTGGTGTAATATTACTCGATTTTTGTATTCGTTTGCCGATTGGAATGACATTCTCCTTTATTCTAACTGGTGCGGTGTAAATTACACTACTACACACCACACCTTGAAGAAGACAAAAGTTCGACGTTTTACTTTCTGAAAGTACCTCATAATATGTCCCGCATTTCATCTTGGTTAAGGCGAGAACATACCTTTCCAAATTCTGCAATTTTTCTGAGAACAAAATGGCTGCCATAGCCTGATGTGCTGCAAGAAAGTTCCAGATGATTCAACTTTTTGCGGATTCCGTCAAACCACAGAACTTAAATCAGTAGGATCAGATTTTACTGCGCTTTCGCAATTTTAAGTAACCTGATACTTTTTTTTCATCAATTTTTTGCCGAATGAATATGAACATTCATGCTGCGTTTTTTCTTTCTTAATGCGAATCGCAAAAAATTACGAAAATTCGCAAGGGTATGAACGAATTTTTACAGGACAGGGCATCCCGTGAGTGGAGACAAGTTATTGTTATGATGATATCCTAGAAGCAGTGGTGTGCTTATCACTCATCTAAAGTCACAAGTTAAGATGTAAGAATGGAAAGCGTTATCTGATTACGAGTGAAAACGGAAATACCCGACAATATCTGATCTCACCATATCCAACGTATAATGTAATTAGAAAACAAGGAACAACATTTAGAAAAGGACAAAAAATAAGAAAGAAAACCCATGCATAGCATCGCTGGCCGCTGGAAACAATCAGCTGTTCTTTGTTTTTATTTCTAGTGATACTTTTTTTCCTTATTTTGTTTGTATCATACCATGGCCACAGCCACGATAGTGGAAAAAACTGCAAAGGATTTCAGCAAATACTGTGAAATAGATATGAATTCTAAGGTAATTATTAAGTTGCCCATAAATCGAGGTATACACACTGAAATGAAATTATAATATGATTTCAGTGGGTATACACCTATCAAATTTTATCATGAGTGTTATGGAAGTTTCTCATTGTGGCTAATATTCCGGTAGTCGGGAGCAAATTGAGGCTCTATGTAATTTAATATTTAATTTTAAAGTGATGAATCATGAATACATTTTGAAAACCCTTCGTGTTTGGATGATCGCTTTATATCGAAAATGAAAAACTACCATATCCACACCCATGTTCTTGATTTTTTTTCAGATCGAACCAATTTCTGTATCGATTGACGAAATGCTATCCCGGTTAGAAGAATTCCAAACAATGATAACTTTCGTTGTCCAGGATAGAATAGATTATAATGACATTTTATCTTCAATTCCAAATTACAAGGAAGAATTCGGTGAAATGTGCAATAAAATAGACACACTTGAAAGGTTAATTTTCCACATCAAAACAAATTTAGATCAGCTAGAATGCGGAATTGAGAAGGCAGAGAATGAACTTGGATGCAGTGAGACCACTACAAAAGTGACGAATATCTTCAGTCCCCTCTTTGTAAGTTCTTTCACAATTTTTTCTAGAGTTTAGTTTATTTTTTACTTTTGATTATCAATGTATCATCAATATGTGGTTTTACTGCAGGAATGGTAATAGCTAGGAATATTCGTAAAATCTCACCAAGCATTTATTATATTTACAGAAAAAACAAACGGAGAAAAAAGACGTGCATCACCATTCAGATATCTTCAAAACTGAAGACTACTTCGATTGAAAGCAGGAATCCCCCAAAGATTGGAAGAAGGGCATTTGGAAAATATTAGTTTTAAGTTTTGTACCCAGTTTAAAATATAAAATGACAAAATTCACATATATCGAATTTTGACGTTGTATTAAAATCAATTATATGCTAAAAAATGTAATGTATCTTTATATTTTTTGAAAATGTAAATAAGATTATTTTTCAAATTCTGCATTTTAATTGTCTTATCTTCAACATCTGAATAACAGGTCGAATATTAGTTTCTACTGCTCGGAGTAAGAGAAATATTATCTCTGCTGAAAACATTGCAGGATCAAATTAGGGCTCATGAAACAGTTTGTAAATGCTCTCAACAAGGATAATCGTTTTAGATACATCTCTAGAAAGTTCCAAAATTTGAGTTCAGAAAAACTGAAAGCCGGCAGTATTCTCTACAGTCCTCAAATAAGAAGGTTGATCAAGGATAAAAACTTTAGCATGTAGTTCTATGACAGATACCTAGTGAAACAAATGCCTGGAATGTTAGCTTAGCATAAACTTTTCTGGGAATCGAAAAGGATAAAAAATACGTTAGTTTCAATGATAATTACGATGGAAAATTACAGCCTATTGCAGCATCAATGTTTCGTTATTGAAGTACTGCAACACAATGAACAATTTCAAGAAATGTTCCCACATATTCATCTTTGCCAAATCACTTGAATTTGACTAAAATTTTCTCATTCTCTTGTAATATTTACCGTACTTAATTCAATATAATTAAAAATGTGTATTCTTGAATGTGTACTCCACTTGAAAAAAAAATTAATCAAATTGCTGTCTCATTTTTGTAACCATGAAAAAGGACAACCATATCGCCCATTCCAATTTATAGACGAGGGCATCGAAAAGAATTCCATCACCGGTATTAGCAAGAGGGCAAGATTGGTACTAATAAACACATACCTTCAAAGCAGTTTCCGGTGTCCCGCAGGGTAACCATCTTGGTCCATTATTTTTTATCATCTACAAAAATAATATAAAGAACTGTTTTGAACATTGTCGAATACTACTGTACGCTGATGACTTGAAAATATTTTCCCCGGTAAAAGATTTCGACGAATGCTTGAAAATTCAAAGTGACCTTGACAGACTTGCTGAATATTGCGAAAATAATAGTCTCTTATTGAACCCAACCAAATATTTTACCATAACATTCAAGAAATAGAAATCTCATCCAGCATACCTACAAAATTAACAATTCCAACCTTGAATAAACCAGTGAAATCAAACTGGACACAAAATGGACTTTTGACAATCATAGACAAATTATTCAACGGGACAAACAGGATGGTTGGGTTCATAAAAAGAAACGGAAAATATTTTCATAATTCTGATACTATATCATCTTTCTATATTATGCATTCGTCAACAGCAAGCTTTCTTTTGCCTCAGCAATTTGGAACCCCTCAATATGCAGTACACTCAAGTAGGATAGGAAGTGTTCAAAATAAATTGATAAGATTCCTAGCCTTTCAAAACAAGATTCGCTTTCAGGACCACAATTATCAGCCGATTCGAAAACAATTTAAAATTATGCATTATAGTGAAAGACGTACTATGTCAGACTTATCTATTATCTTCAAAATTGTTAGACATGAAGTCGATTGCCCATATCTACTTGCAAAAGTAAACTTCAATGTTCCCAATAGAAACAATCTTCGATATTATACTCCATTCAATATTCCTTTGTAGAACCAATCTAGTACAAAACTCTCAAAAAAGCAAAAAGCATTCAACACACACTGTCACGATCCCAATTCATCTCTAGACATTTTCTCGATTCAATTTTTTTTTGAAAAAAATGTTTCTCAATTCAGATCAATAGGTACAACAATAGGAATAACAGGTATAAGTACAATGAGGTTTCCAACCTTATTCTCCGAGATTCAGAATTAACGTTCATTAATCTTCACAAGTACCATAATATTTCACTAAAACCGGGCCTGTTACAAAAATCACTGATGACGCGCATGTGCATTGCGGACTAGCCTGAACTTTTTACAACACTTGACATGGGGATTCGCATTCTAGAGTAAGGCTGTGGCAAGTCACCGGTCGGACAAGGCACGTGCGTTCAGTATGAAGTATGACGATGAGTCGGACCGATCAGATGATTGAAAATATTGGTCACATACATACAGTTCTAATTAGGTCGTCAAGTCAACCAAATGACCGCGCTGGTCTAATCATATTGGTCAGACCGGAGACTTGACTCAGCCTAAGTATATAATAACATATATTTCTATGGTTTATTCTCAGTGAAACTCAGGTAACATACCAATCCTGGATTCTATCATTTCTAACCTGGACATCCTGAATCATTTTTTTCGTTTTGATAGATAGAAAAGGCTGACAAGTTTGTCATGAGATTTTTGTCACTTATCTCAAGTTGATGTGAATGTTTTCAGTTTATTCTCAGTAAAACCATAATTTTCCGCCAGTGTTTTCTGAATTAACCCATAACTCTTTAATTTCCCATTAAATGCTACAATAAAGTGCAAAGTTGCCCGAACTGAACTCGAGTGAACTTCAGCTGAAGCACTGAAGCGTTTTGATCAACTTTCAGTGACATTTTCAATTCATTTTCCACACCTCTATGGTGTAAAATATACAAATTGTAGATATTGATGCCAGACACCGTTCACATAAATCTTCGAAGATGTGCCATTAAATTGTTTATAGCGCGAGTGTGCAAAAACTACACATCGGACAGAAAACATCTTGTGCACAGTTGAATCACGTATTATTATCTATCAGTTTCTGCAATATTGTTTGTCCAGCTTCAGATTCATATAAATTATAAATTTTTGAAAAATGGTCTCTTTTTCGAGGTTTTCCCGGATTTTCTCAGTGGAAAATGCACCGATTCGGTTGTATGAAAATTCATTTTGTAGGTTTTATAAATATCTACAAAAGTTCCATTAACTCTTAAACGATTCCTTGAATAATCTTTGAGATATTTCCAAAAAACCTAAAAAGTTGTGATTTTTTTCACTATTCCGTGTTTAAAAAATTCCACCAATCGATTTTGCTGTGGTGAAAACTGCGGTTTTTATGAACGAACTATCTTATAAAAATTAGTATAGGCCATTTTCGTCTTTTATTTTGTGGGGGAAAAGCCTCTATAGCTTTCATTTTCATGGAAATTTCGGTGTCTTCGTTGACTAGTCTATCGAGCAAAATTGCCAAAAGTTGCCCAACACACCTATTACCGAGGATTCTGACATTCCCAGGATGCAATTCATCCTCGAAGACAAAGTAGCGAAAATTCTTTGCTAATTTAAATACACTACCATGGCTTCATATCTCATAGTGGGGATCCACGAGTATGTATGGTATAGTCTACTTTCTCTTTACCGTTGGTAACGTTCCAGGTTCGTCGAGTGTCGAGGATAAGTACCATACAGTAGGTGATAATTTTGTGCGCGATATCGTGGTATTCGGACTTTTTATCATGAAGATGAATAAAAAATATGAGTGTTTTGTAGCAAAGTAGGTTGCCGGTGTCTATTCACAAAATTCGTTAAAATTTGATAAAAAAAAAAGTTAATTTAGTGCTGGTAAACATGAGCAGATGATCTCTGCTCTCAAGGAAGCAAGCAGGATGGCATCAGGATTTTTTTATTGCTGCTTCGTCCTAGTTAGCTTCTCAACGGTTGGCTCAGGTCAGTATTTTTGCAAAATGGGTAATTTTAGCAGTGAACCGAGGTAAATTTCAATCAGTCAGGCTTTTTTCATTTATGCCAATAAAAATTGCTATTATAATGATGATAATATTATAATGGATGAGACTACTTTGGTAAATGATGTAAAAGGAAAAAATCCTGAAGGCTGTGCCCACTTCGGTGCATGTATTTGTTCTGCTCACAGTTTATTCAACAATAGCTAGTAATTGATGACTTGAGTCACGTATTGTGGAATCCAGTAGGTAAGGTATACCTATTTATTTTCTAAAGTTGACTGGCGTGCACATATTTTTGTGAGAAATAATCTCATAATTTGATTATTATATACAGTGTCCCCCATATAAATTCCGCATCATATGAGATTATTTTATTATTCAGTTATTATAAATTTAGAGTTAATGAAAGGTTTGTGCTTTGAAAATAAAGCAAAATGACTTTTACGATATTTTCCTATCGATCGTCTACATCTGTACAAATATTTAGACATTTTTGCGAAAAATTACTGTTAGGTTATTTCTTAATATTTGGAAAAAAAATTATTTGACGTTTTAGATCCATAGTTACATAGGACAAAATGATCCCCGTCAAACTTTTTTTTTCTGTCGGTCTGCCTGTTTGTATAGCTCCGACCGTCTGTCGTAATAACCACTTCAAACCTTTATATTTTCCGAAACCTGGGAGATATCGCTTTGAAATTTGAACCATATCAATATTTTAGGACAATATTTGCCAGTTCAATTCTATCTGCGATCAGATTACCCGGAAAATGTTACGGAAAATGTTACGGGGTTTTTCCAGTTTCTCATACTTCTGTCGATAGCGGTTCAGGAATTGATTTTTTCCCTTTCACATTGATTGAAGGTATACGTCAAAATGTGCTACAGGATTATATAGCCTTTGAGAAGGATCGGAAAAGGCTAACGGTGTTTCCGGTCGATTTTCCGAAAATTGAAAAGCTCAAAAATACGCCAAACCGATGATGAAATCAAATTTGGGAAAATGCAATAGGTAGAGCTTGAATAGACGAATAAAATATGTTGAAACGATTTTTCACGAAAATGATCGGTAAATTTAAAATAAAAATTTGAATTTTGGAAAATACGGAATATCTCGGAACTGGTGAATATTTTTTCAATTTACCAGGATATCTTTGTTGACCGCCTTCAGAAAAGCTACAAAAACTGTCATCAAGTTTATTCTGTAAAATCAATAGTCCGAGAAATATTATAAAAAATGGAAAATTGACATATTGACCGTACTAATGAAACAAATGAAAATCTTACAATTGCTTCGAATACGTCTCCACAAGCCACACTGATACCTCCAAACCGTTTTTCTTCAACTCTATTAAAAAAATGTAATCGTCAAAAACCCGAAAACGAAGCAAGATATAGAAAAACTTTATATATGAACAGTTTTATTGTCCTTGAACCGATATACAAAAAGTGTGCGCAACGTTTTTTCCCATTTTCGAAAATTGATTTTTTTTATAAAAACACAAAAAACTCAAATTGTTTCAATTTCACAACATACCTGTTTTTATCGCCTTTTGAAAATCCACAAAAAATGTAAATACATTTTTTCCGTAATACCTACCAATAGTCCGGGAGATATTACAAACAAATTTAAAAATTATCGACTTGGAAAAATTTTAATTTTTTTTTTTTAACAAAAACTCGAAAGCGAAACGTGATATGGAAAAAAAGTAAATGAACAGATTTATTTTCCTTACAAAGGTCTACAAAAAGTTACAATGAAATTTTTTCATATCTTGGAAAATTAACAGAATAATGAATTTTTTTTATAAAACCACTCCAAGAGGGAAACATCTCCTTTAAATCTCGTACAACTAGAAATTTTGAGACATTTGAGTCAATTTTCAGTCATTGAATCTTCAGTCTTCAGTCATCAGTTTTGAGTCTATCAGTCATCGGTTTGAGTCTTCTGTCTTTTAAATATTTAAAGTCTTGTACACATTTTAGCGAGATGTTTCCCCCTCGAACCACTCGAAACTCAAATATGGTGACATATTTTAAAATTTTACAAGATACTTACTCTTACCTACCTTTTTTGATCACTTCTTACAAATCTACAAAAAATGTTTTAGTATTTGTAGTTTTGTAGATGTGAATTCTACCGCTTTTACTAAGAAAATTAGCCATGAGTTACGAATTAGCAAGAAAGATTTTTAAAGGCAAAGAAATAGTCCGTTTCAAGTGTCAAGAGCACCATTATTGATATTAAAATGGTAGAAACCGAAGTTTATATTTTTGCAATTGCTTACGTCAGAACAAAATACTGCTAATCCCGATTTCGTTTCTTCGATATTATTTTCCGACCAATCAAGATTCACGAACAATGTACTGTTCAACCAAAGAGTCAAAAATAACGTTGATGTTCAACAGACAAAACTTCAAATATTGGGCGGAACAAAATTAGCATCTCGGAAGGTTTGCTTCAGAAAATATTCTAGGAAAAAACGTATGGGTGTAATCGCAACTAAAATAATTGAACCAATTTTATTCCAAGGACAGTTGACGGCGTAAAGGTAGGTAGGTATTTAGAATTCCTTTAAAACGATACTGAAGACTTGTTAATGGACTTACCACTTGCTTTCTGTTTCTGAAGTTATGTATTTTCATCAAGATCCGCGTCATAATATGCTGCCCAATTCATGAACTATTTAATGAACCGGTTTAATAAGCGAGTAATTGTAACGAACGGTCCTGTAAGTTGTCATGTCCAGTAACCATTTTAGACTTTCTTGTGTGGTTATGTGAAAGAATTAGTGTTTTATGCACCATCTCAAACCCTTGAAATTTTTCAAAAGCGCATTCGTTATGAGTAAAATGATCTTTTTTAATTCAGCTTCATTCAGTTTTTTATCCACAGCACACTTTATGAGCGTACACCCTAATTTCCTCATAATTTTTCAAGTGTATTAGGATTTTTATCCATCTGTTTTTCGATTCGAAACCATCAATAGATTCGCTGTAAAAGAAAATTAGAATCTAAAGAATGCGTGTTTAAAAGTTGTTGCCATTTTTAAGAATTAGTGGTTTTAGAAACTTCATCCGCCATATATAGGTACTCAACTAGGCGGAAAAACTGTTCAGAATATTTTTTATCCATCATTGATTATCCATTTTTCAAAATGCTTCTGAAAACTCAAGAGTACCTATACTTTGTATCTCAAAACTACGTCATATCATACGCAGAAGCGTCCCTAGAATAAAAAAAGAAGAAGTATACAGAGTGGTCTATTTGAAATTCCCAAGTTGAGGTCGTGTTCGGTGAAATATTGAAAAAATTAACAATTTTTAAATCCCATATTCCTGCCAAGTTTGAATCCTAGACCTTTGAAACTCTGGAAACCATACCTTGTCTAGATACGTTGACACAAATCAAGTCAACTATTATGGAATTCAGTATGTATTACTTAATTAATTTTCAGAATTTGAAAGTGCAACATTTTGTGTCAAATGATGACGCAAGTTACTAACACTCTTATAATATTCATTTTTATAGTTATACAGGGAAGGCAATAGTACATTCGAGTCCGATTGTCTATGAAGCTACAGGAAGATTATTCGAAGTAAACTAGACAATGTTTACATGTAGGTAAATTACAATTTTTGATAGGATTTTGAAGTGCTTCATCATCTTTTTTTGATCAAGAAACGATTTTCTATTTGAAAAGAAAATTGTTCTTGTACGCTCAATGATATTTCTTCTTTCGCATTTGCTTTTTCAATGAATTCATTTGTGCATTCAAAGTTTTACACAGCTCTATAAATACCCATCGTTATGCTAAAACAATTCAATACTGCTACCCAAACACCGAGAAATAGTACCTACAATTTACATTTAAAATGAATGATTCTCTTTGCACTGTTTAATATGTTTGGAGTAGTTTTATTTTGTATAAAGTATGTATGTATATTATCTGCATTCACTGAAACTTGCCACTCAACCATATACTTCTCTAATTGCTAGATTCTTAATTACTTATGTCTACATACATTTATTTTTGAGGGCTGTGCCACAGTATAATTGCTATAAGTGTAATGTAGCATTATATTCTATGCCTGTAGTAGGTAGTCACAAATCTCTGTCTCTGTTCAGAAACCGATCTTGAATGATTGTCGTCATTATGCTGTTTTCCCCGCTATACGATGGTAGTAGTTTCCGAGATTCCAATTTGAATGAACCGGTATCCACCATAAAATACTTTTGATTTCGAATATTTTAGTTTAAAAAAATATGCGATATGTTTGCGGCGAAGTGTATATAAGGCTGAGTCAAGTCTCCGGTCTGACCAATATGATTAGACCAGCGCGGTCATTTGGTTGACTTGACGACCTAATTAGAACTGTATGTATGTGACCAGTATTTTCAATCATCTGATCGGTCCGACTCATCGTCATACTTCATACTGAACGCGCGTGCCTTGTCCGACCGGTGACTTGACACAGCCTAATTCTTTTGTGTGTTGTCATAATAGTGAGCCAGTTATGACGTTATTTTTTTTAAATGTCATTTTCCAGAGAACACTTTTTTACGTACATCATTTTGAGACATGGTCCATGTTGAATTCAACATTTACCCAATTAGTAGATAAGGCAATATTGTATAATCAATTAAGACAAACAAGACGCAGGTATCTAGCAGAGATATCTTGGGTATAAAGAAGGACAATTCTGTATGTAAATTTAGTTTAATCTTCCTCTTGAAGATGATCACTTGGTGATCGAAACACATGTCGAGGTGTTAAATAGCACTTTGGTGTTGGGAAAAAACTCCAGTATATTCTTCATTGCATGTTTAGGAGCTGCACTCCATATAAAGGGAACATTGTTCCAGAACAGGTCGGATTAGTGTCTTATTACAGATCATGAAATGTTGACAGAGAAAATAGCTCATGGCACGAAACAAAATGGGCCTAACATAATATGCCAAGAAGTATTGTTTCTTGTTTCAGTGACATAGTTACCCTTGACATAATTAATAACAAGGCATTGTAAAGTCGGGGGTTTTCTAGAGAAAAGATATGCTTGGGTTCTATTTGTGAAGAGTTCCACCAAATTTTTGGATCCCCATTCTAGAATTTTTTAACTGGTGTCCTTATTCATACCGATCACATTCCTTCCCCTTTCATTTCAGGTTGTTTCATCAGCTGAATTTTCACAAAATAACATCAATCGAACAAGTAACATGATAATTGTCGCAAGCTTATTTTAATGTCATAGTGAGTCAAAAGACGTCATGCGTTTTCAAAGTTCCCTGAAAATGAATATATACGTTTTCAAGACAGCTAATTAGGTACAAAAAATTCGTTCCATATTAAAACATCAATCGGATTCACTTATTAGGTACAAATGGAACCGACAGGAAAATTGTATGTTCGTTTTCGAAGAAGTACTTACTGACGGATATGGACAATCGGTCTATTCTCAATCGCCGAACCGGATCTTTACATTTTAATTATCACTTGCTGTGAATTCGATGATTCACATGACTAATCTGAAGTAGTTGGGAATTTGCTCTTTTATTTATTGGTTTATGTCCATTTTTAGCGTTTTTCGGCGAGCATTGATGAATTCCGGATATTTTACTTGCCAGGACCGGACTTTGTTGGGCATAGACAAACAGAGATATTTGAAAAAAGTTATCAATACCACACAAAATAAATGCCAGCAGGCACTCGAATAATTGAAAGTGTCTAGATTTCCGGATGCGGGATTCGCTTGAAAAAGTAAACATCTCGAAGAGATGTGGTTTCATATGACGCCTTTCCAGGTTAGCTTGCTCAGGATAGGTTTGAGTGTAAAATCGCAGCCGGAAGCTATGATGAGGCTATTGGATGAATAGTCTTTATATTCAAACGATGCAAAGCAATATTTGCCTTGCGTGTACCATCAAAATTATTACAAATGAGGTAGTAGCCAGGACAGTATATTTCGCGAACTTCCACAGTCTCTTTTGCAATATGGTATCGAATTTTGGGGTACGGCAGTTTCATCGCATACATCTTTTATAATTGAAAAACGAGCTACCTATTCGAAAGCTTTATGGAGTCAACTTCAGGGTCTCATGTAGGAACTATTTTAAAAACCACAAAAATTCACCCTTTCAAATCTGGATATCTACAAAGTACCCTTTTTGATCTATAAAAATCGAAACTATCTGGAACGAACCACAGATAGACACCATTATCCAACAAGAAATCAATTAGTCATCCCACCAAATTAGATACAACCAAACGGGAATAAAAATCCATAATCATCTCCCGAACTACTTCAAACTCTTATCGTTGAAAGTTTAAAAAAAAAACTGTAATATTACTAAGTACATCAACATATTTTTCATGATCTTGATGAATTTCTCAAAAACTTCCAATAATAATATTGCCCGGTCCAATGAACTTTACTGAATCAATATTCTCAATTCTTATAATTATATATATATATATATATATATATATATATACCAACTTTTATGAAGAATGAAATTTTCTTAGAAACTATTAATAAAAAAGTTTCTCATATGGTTTCAAGTTTTTGGCAGTCACTGTATATACCATGAAATGCATTCTACTCATTAAAGCAAAACTGAATGATTTCTCAATTAATTCAGATAGCTATGAATACATCACTATGATTACAACACTCGAAACAAAATATGTTTTATAGTACCTTTCACCAAACTTCGAATAACTCAAAATGCCCCAAACTTCGAGGCACCAAAAACCTACAATTTCATTCCGGTTGACATTAAAAAAAGTAGTATGATATATATTTTTAAAAAGAAATTTAAAGAGTTCCTTGTTTAGCATAGCTTTTGTACTATTGAAGAGTTTTTAGATCATTTCTGAGAGAAAGTATTTTTTACTTTATTCAATTGGACCCCGTTATGCAATAGAGACCCAACAAGCATTACTCATGTTTTGAGATAATCAAGAAAAACTATTTTGATCTGTATTGAAAATAATTTATTATCAAACATGAGTATATAAGTATGAAATGAACTTTTTAATGAAATATGAGAAGGCAACACAATAATTTGAACAAAAAAATAACTCAAAACATCTTGGGAGTAGAGAAAAATCACTTGGTTCTCTGTTGCTTAATGTTGATTTAAGAAATTTCTTCTGGTTCAAAGTCTATTTCTCCATCGTACTCGTCGATGTCTTCATCAACAGTTTCGTCTCCAATGAGATTTTTGTAAAATGGATGATCTGCGACCGGAATGAGATGCATATAGCTTTTGATGTCCTTCAGTTTTAGTGCAGCAACCGGTTTACCATTCGGCCACAATGGTTCTAAAAGTAGGTTGTTTTCCTTTGCCCTTTTTTATGTTTATTTATTTGTATGCTTCAGTGCTGTTATGTGAGAACTTTTTTTTGTAACCTTAATAGCCTTCATATGTAGTCAATTATTTTTTTCAGAATCGCAACTTTTCTTTCTATTAACAATTGCCTTTTCTAGCTTACGGGTGCTTACAGTAATACTCCTGATTACTATTCGTACAAATTTTTCGCGTTTTTCTGTCTTGTTCGGCATATTTTCTTTTTCTTTCTTTCCTGGGTCTCCCCTTGGCAGATCTGTCTAGGTTCGCCAAACGGCCTTCCTCATTTGGTTTATCTAAATTGGATTTTTCTTCTAAATGTGATTGTTCTCCTGTATCCGTATTCGAGGAGATATCTCTGGTGTAAGGCTCATAGTTTTTGTCCCTAACTGAATCGTCGGAATCTTCTTCTAGAACACTATTTTTGTTGGATATACCTTCTTCTACTTCCGCTTCCATATCTTCAGAAACTGTTTCTACATTCGATTGAAAAACCGCATCTTTGATGTTTTCGTTGCTTCTTAACCTACATTTTCTATTGCTGAGAATATTACTGCCTGCCAAATCTGCTTTAATATTTTTTGTCACTGGTGCTTTGACCTCCTGTGTACTTTCTCGTTCTTGACTTTCATTTTCGCAACTGCTAGATGCCAGTTTTGGACAGTACGAGTACGGGTTATCCTAAAAAGGAATTTGCAATAAGGAACCAAGTATTTTTTTTTATAATGTAACCATGTTATATTCTAACTTCAACAGTTCTGCAACCTCATACACTATATTTTTTTCTAAAAACTTTAAGAGTCGCACCACTACAAAACTTATTTTATTGTACTAGGATTTTTCAGGAATGTGAGGTTAGACATTATTGAAACTATCATACAATAGGAAAAGGATATCTTACCACATTTTTTAATTCACTTGATAAACACAATGCGTTGTTCATTATCTTTGTAACTCTTGCCGACATTATTGTATTAGAGAACATAATGACAATAATAATAATTAGAATTATTTTCCAGTCACCAACAATAATATTAAAATGACAAGTGTCAGAAATGTAATAATACAATTTGCTACAGAGAACCAAGTAGCTTTGGATCCCATCATATATTCATTTCAGTCCAGAGAATAACGCAATATAGATCCAACAGACTCTGGCTCTTTGTTGCAAATCTTTTTTCAAGATTTCTTAGTTTTTCAAAGTAGATCTATTGCTCACAAGATGGCGCTAGAGACGATGATCTCTGGTTCTATATTGCAAACCGATGAAGATATAAAATTAGGTCTGTCTGGTATTATTATTTCATATTTTTACAAATTGTCGGTTGGTTCCTTATTGCATAACGGGGTCCTATTGTTCTTAGTTGATACTTTTTATTTGTGTAAATCTTTTATTTCACTGCAGTCTTGAAAACAAACTGCATGTATTTTACTCTGAAGGTATGTGTCCCATTATTTTTGTCTTTTTTTAACTTTTTCCATACAGCATATGTACTGTCTTAAGGAAATAAAACAAATTCTATTCTATTCTTTTCTACTAGACATGGTGATCTTGAACAGATTCCATATCACAAAACTATTTTTTATGAAATAGCTCCCTCAATATTTAGGAATTCCAATGTACAACAAGCTATGCGATGAAATAAAGCAGGAACGGGTCTATAATATTTTTAAAAATGAGTTGGGAACATTTCTAATTGGAAAGTGTTACTATAGTGTTAATGAGTATCTGCAGGAATAAGTGTAAATTTTAAATATGTTTTTTTTATTTTTATTGATATTACTGGGGTATATACTTACTAATTGAATTTTATGAAACAAATTTACATTTGTTTAATTTTAATATATTTTATCCACAATCACCTTATAATTGAAGTTTTATCCACACTTATGAACCGTATAAAGTACCACTTTATCCACTAGTGGAATAATGAAATTACTTTATTCCACTAGTGGAATAATGAAAAATACAATCTTGAATATCAATCACATTTTACTTATTTCTTGCATTTTTCACCAACTTTACAAATTTTTACAAATGGAGTCTATAAACAATCGAAAATACATAGCAACCATTCAACACCTCCCGATATTTTTGTATGTTATTTCAATGATTTTTGAGGAGGTGACAGCCGCTGTCAGAGCAAAACGTCAAATCATTTTGTAATGAAAAATTTCCGCGATTCTGATTCTAAATGAATGTGATTGTGAATAAAACGTTGTATTGCATGCGTGTTTTAGATACATTTTATTTGCTTAAGAAATTTAAACGCTCGAGCTTCGCTCTCCCGTTTAAATAAAATGATATCTAAAGCACTTTACAATAAATAACTATTAAAATACCATTCTACTTTTTATATTTAGATATAATTTGTTTTTTAGATTTTACAATTTGCCTAGCGGAAATTTTATTTAATATATATATATATATATATATATATATATATATATATATATATATATATATATATATATATATATACAGTGACCGCCAAAAAGTATGTACCATATGGGAAAAATTTTTATTATTGGAGTATGGGAAAAAATATTCTGGGGAAAAGTTTGTGCATGTCCGATAACCTAAAAATCGATTTTGACACATGTCACGTGATCGCTAGAATGGCGGCAAAATGAAAAAAATTGCAAAAAAGGGGTAAGATGGCAAGATATCAAAAAAAGTTATTTGAAAAAGTCACTTAGAATTCAATTTTATACACATAAACGAAGTTTCAAGAGATAATTCAAAAAAATTGAAAATAGCAATTTTTTAAAAATATTTTCCCATCTATTTAAAAATATTTTTTTTTTTCTTATGAATAGCTTGACTATACTGAAACATTTGCATTTTAATGATAATGACAAAACTTTCTCATTTTCTCCACACCAGAGGGCACTAAATTGAAAAAATGGAAATTTGTCAGAACCCTTGCTGTTACATCGGTTCGTATCTAACAGTTATATCCGAATTCCACGACCATTGTGATGACATGACATTCCAAAAACATGGTAATTTCCAGATTATAATCAAGTTCCGATGATAATCGTGCATGAGCGTTTCACTTCGCACATAAACTTGAAAATAGTGCGTCAAATTAAAGATTCTTAAAGTTTATGTGCAAAGTAAAACGCTCATACAGCATTATTATTGAAACTTGATTAAAATCAGGAAACATGGTGTTTCTAGATTGCCATATCAACACAATAGTCTTGGAATTCTGATATAACTGTCAGATAAGAACCAATGTAACAGCGAGGGTTCTGGCAAAAACCAATTTTTTTAATTTAGTGCCCTCTGGTGTGGAGAAAATGAGAAAGTTTTGTCATTATCATTAAAATGCAAATGTTTCAGTATAGTCAAGCTATTCATAAGAAAAAAAAAATATTTTTAAATAGATGGGAAAATATTTTTAAAAAATTGCAATTTTCAATTTTTTCGAATTATCTCTTGAAACTTCGTTTATGTGTATAAAATTGAGTTCTAAGGACTTTTTCAAACAACTTTTTTTGATATCTTGCCATCACCCCTTTTTTTGCCTTTGCATTGCAATTTTTTTCATTTTGCCACCATTCTAGCGATCACGTGACATGTGTCAAAATCGATTTTTAGGTTATCGGACATGCACAAACTTTTCCCCAGAATAATTTTTCCAATACTCCAATAATAAAAAATTTAATTTTTTCCCATATGGTACATACTTTTTGGCGGTCACTGTATATATATATATATATATATATAAATAATAATATTGTAGTATATTTAAACAAATTCACTCTAAAATAATTTATTTGACGAAATACAATGATTCAACAATTTCAACACAATACTCTAATTTATATCACAATCACTGGACTATTTATGTTCGACTTCTGCTTTACTAACTCTGCTGCGTGGTTTTTTTATATACACCGTTCATTTCGCGGAACGCTCTTGATATTTTTAGAAAGCCTTAGGAACGTTATATAATAATAATAATAATAATAATAATAATAATAATAATAATAATAATAATAATAATAATAATAATAATAATAATAATAATAATAATAATAATAATAATAATAATAATAATAATAATAATAATAATAATAATAATAATAATAATAATAATAATAATAATAATAATAATAATAATAATAATAATAATAATAATAATAATAATAATAATAATAATAATAATGATATACTTATTTCTCTAGTGAAAAAGTACATCGTAGGAGCAAAGCAATTACAAGTGTACAATGACTAGGAAAAAGTAAAGAGAGTTTTTAATACTACGATTGTTAGAATGTATGAGTACAAACTTACATCCTAGAATGTCAACGACGAAATAAGTAAATAAATAAAAATAATACTAGAACAACAATAAAATCACATAATTAAAAATTATTTTAAAAATTCGTCGATGGTGTAGCAATTTTTATCGATAAGACTCCTTTTCAGAGCAGATTTGAAAATATTTATGTTTGGTGAGAGTTTAATTGATTCATTTAACTTATTATATAGTTTTGGTTCTAAATAAAGATGACTTTTTTGATAGAGAGAGGTTCGATGTGCATTGGGTACTAGGAAATTTTTCGAACGAGTTGGATATTCATGAACTTGTCGGTGGGGGGAAAACACACAGTTCTGTTTTTATGAACGTAGACACATATTTCATAGATATATAGACCAGCAACCGTGAGTATTTTAAGCTCTTTAAAAGCACTTCTACATGATTGTTGCCATCCCAAACTAGCAATGATTCGAATTGCATATTTTTGACCAGACCAGATTCTTCTCGAAGCAAAGCGCCTCGGAAGTAATTCCCGGTCACGCGCTGTCTACGTGAGCGTTCAGGTCCGGCATCGCCCGCAGCTTCGCCACAATATATTGTTATAATACAAGAATTCGGTAAGAGAGAAGTATATTCATTTATCTTTTCAAATATATAATTTTTTTTCAATTTCCGTCAATACGTATTTTCACAATTTCGATGTCTTTGCCTTTTGAAATTATCAAGTTCATGTGCTCCCAGCGCCATTTGTCGAGTAACTGCTATTTATCTCCTCTCGGAAAGTAGTACCGTTCAAATTTATCGGGATAAGAGTATCATTCAGATCCGCACTAATACTTGATATTTCGATTGCATATGGTAAAAAAAGTATCAACGAAATCCGAAAAAAATTTGATGGTTGAAAAGAGAATTGAATTCTCTTTTCAAAGATGTGCCCCCTCCATCAAGCGATGACAATGTCTTTTATTTCAAAAAGTAGTATCGGTTATACCTTTCAAAATGGTCTTTGTTCCATTTCTCTATGTCAAACCGTTTGAAAGTTAACAGGTGGGGGACTAAAAGACTACACCGTATGACGAATTTTAGGTACATATGATTGTCCTGAAATAGAATGGATTGACAAAAACATGTCTGAAGAAAACAGGTTCTTCACTTTCAATGGAGTTTAATTGTGAATGTTTATGAACTATTTAGAATAAGTGGTTTTATTCCTGCTTACGTAACTCCGTGATGTGTAACTATATCATCATCTACACTTGTTTATTTTTTCAGATCTACCCCAAGGCAAGCTAGAAAAGCAAAGACACGACGGATGGTTTAACAATTTGGCACATCCGGATTGGGGTTCTGCAGGTAAGATTTTTTTCTATATTTCTTCGTTTTTTTACTTTAAAACTTTGCAGTACCTATTCAGCGTAGTCACTTTTAATCTAAACATAGTGAGTCAACAAAATCTCTTCGGTCTGTTGTTAGTTCTGATGTAAATATTTTAATGTTCCATATTTATCGGTATGGGGTTCAATAAAAATTGATTTCTTGTACCAGGTGATTTTTTAAAAGAAAATCGTTCTGTATTTTTGTTAATACTGAATTCAGAAAATGGCTAATTTGAAACTTTTTTACTAACACTTTAGTTTTATTTTAATGAACAAAATCTCCACGGCCATCGCAGAATTTGCCAATTCTGAAATCAAATTTGACAACAAAATGCTAATAATCCCACTTTTGAAGAAATATTATACAATTGAAACTTCTGTCCCTATGAAATTTAATCGTATTCCAGTTTATCTCGTGTGATTAGAAAAATATTCTCGCTCTTGTGTGGCAATGATAACATTAGCCTTGACTGCCATCGGATAGTTTTTAGAGTTTGTCATTAACTACTTATTCATCGTGAATAATTTATTGAGTGATTCAGAAATAGAGTGTGAAAAGGCTCCGCCTAAAATTACAAAACGCGCATAATATTCGGGAAAGTCTACCTGCTACCAGAAAAATCAAAGAGTGAATAGGAAAAATAATTATTGTTTATTGTTGCTTATCATTTTTGATCGTAGAGAAAGTATCTGTTACTCGGTTAGAATAAAAATTCGCATTACTCATTGACCACCACGCTCGCCTTCGGCTCGCACTCAAATATTCCACAAGCTTCCAATTTTCATTTTTACCTTGATAGAACAATAGTAGTCTATGATACAAGTTCGTAAAGTAGGATTTTTTTGTATGAGCGTGACGCAAAATACTGTCTTATTGAAAACATTTTGAACAGTGCGTAAAATATTACTTTTAGTTGATTTTTTTTACGAACTTGTGCTAGAAAGTATCACGACAAAAAAAGAGGTGAAAATATCGATCGATTTCTTTAAAGAAAATTTATACAATTGTAAAAGAGGGATGGTTTAATTTGCCCCGGTAAGTTTAAAAGATTCTGGTCTTGTAAACTTTTCGTGATCTGAAATTTGCCCATCTGACAAAATAAGTTCAAAATAACTAAAATAGCTATTTATGATACAAGTTCGTAAAGTAGGACTTTTTTGTATGAGCGTGAAGTTTGTTGAATGATGCGCAGCCGAGTTCAACAAACACGCGATTACAAAAAAGCCCTTTACGAAAGTGATTCATACAAAGTTTTTTCTTCGACAGTTATTATACTGCCAAATTGAAGCAATTATATCATTAATTTGAATGTTTAATGATATGAATTGTCGTCGTATTATCAAATAAACACTTCCTAGTCATACTTATTGACGCAAAATACTGCATTTTTCGAAAATACATAAAGGTATGAACAGTGTGTAAAAAATTACTTTCTTCTTCCGAAACAGTCTTGTAAATGCAGTAAATTAAGTGGCAAATTGATTGATTTCCCTTCTACCTTGCATAGATTTCCTTGATTTTAAATATTTTACCACTGGGACCATAGTGGGGGTAATAGCTAGATGGCACACACGATACTTGGGAATGATCCGTTTTATCAAATTTAAAGAATCCATCAACATATAATAATAATAATAATAATAATAATAACGCGGCGCTACGAGTGTTGTACTACCACCTACGACACTCGTACGGTATAGACGAGATACCGGTGTTGCCTTATGCTCCGGGGGATATTGAGTCCGTGGTGGAGAATGAGAGATGCCGAATCTATTGGAACTACTCATTCCCCACCCTCAGGCAAATACAAGCCAATAAGCCTGATGTTGTCCTCCTCGACCACCAAAGTAGAACGATATTCGTCATGGAGTTTTCCGCTCCAGGCGAAATGAATATCGTTCGAAAAGAGGAGGAAAAACGGACTAAATATCGAGATCTTCTCTTTGAACTCCGCAGGTTATATCCGGACCATTCTGTCAAAATGGTGGTTCTGATCATAGGAGTCCTTGGTGGAATGATGGACACACTGCTCTCTAACTTGAAAATAATACCCGCTTGCCGTAATATGGCAGAAATCTTAGCAGCAAGAATGCAGAAGGCCGTTATACTTCGTTCGCTCCGTCTACTCAGGGCACACGATTCTCGGACCCAATAATTACTCACCCTACGGACGTAGGGAGTGGTTATTGGGGTTAACGACACCAGCGCGCCCTCCGGATGGGTCGGAGCACCGGAGACAGGGCCTGACTGGTACACTCCTAAGGAGAAAAAAAAAAAAAAATAATAATAATAATAATAATAATAATAATAATAATAATAATAATAATAATAATAATAATAATAATAATAATAATAATAATAATAATAATAATAATAATAATAATTTTTTATTATTAAAAATGTCTATTGAAGTGAAAAAAAAAATAATCTAACACATCTCAAATATGACAAAACCACTTCAAAAAGACAGAATATTGGCAAAGCCATTTTTCAATTCTGCTTGACGATATGATGAATTCAAGGACTACAAATCTGAACCAATGAATTTTTTTGATATCCTATTTCATTTTTGAGTTTTTGTCATTTATGACAAAAATACACAATTTTTTGGTTTTCTGTAATTTTTTGTTTTACAATGGAGTTATAGATACATGTTTTGAGAATACTTTCGGTGCTCGTAAAAATTTTCAATTATTGTATTTATACGATCAATATGTTCATTGGTGTCCTTTTGAAAATAATAGTTATTACAAATGTTTTGAATAAAACACATTTTTTACATTAAATTTTTTTCTTTTGCAATTTCTTGGTCGATTTCGAAAAGTTTTTGAAATTCTCTGGTGGATTTCGAAAATGTGCACCCATAAAAATTGTTGATATTATTGAATTCTGCATATTTTTTTTTATATTGATTGATTGATTGACTGTGCTTTATTGTACAAAGATTACAAATCTCATTGACAAAGCTTAACTAAATAAAATACCACACATATATATATATATATACAGGGTGTCAATTTGAAAACTTCCCACCCTTAATATCTTCCTTCCAGTAAACAATATGAGTAATCGAAAAAACAGGTCAATTTTATTGTCAAGGGGGACACTTTCAAGGACTATTTGTAGCCCTCGTGGTTCAACCCCCTAGGAGGGGTAGATGTTACCCTTAGAATTTTAAATGGGAAGGGGGGTCAAGTGGCACATCATTTTGATGGGCGTTCAATTCTTGTTCCAATGGTACCCTGACTTATTATTTTGTGATGAGCATTTTCCGAAAAATTGCGTTCTAAACTAACAGAAGTAATTATTAGAACGCCTATACTGAGATGCATTATTGTATTGACTCCCTTTAATAAAAATGGTTAGAAGAGTAGGTGGCACCGCTCCAACCCTTGAATGACAGGAATAAATTTATTACGCATGGGATTTTTTATTTGGTGGTTATTTTCCTTCTACACAATTAAATTTAATTTGCGAGAAAGACATTTCCAACATAAAATCTACTTACGCTTATCTTATTAGCTGTTCGAAATGTTGTCCATTTTGCTCTAAACAGTAATACAGTCTGTTTTCGAACTCCCCTCTAACATTACGGAAAACTTCACTAGGAATTGACCGGCATGCTGCTGTAATTCGTCTTTTAAGTTCGTCAATATCAGAAGGTTGTGTTTTATAAACAACGGATTTAAGATGCCCCCAAAGAAAGAAATCTAAGGGTGTTAAATCCCGTGATCTCGGAGGCCATTCAACTGCTCCCCTTCTGCCAATCCATCTACCCGGAAATCTCTCGTTTAACCACTGTCGGACGGGAAGAAAATAATGAGGTGGAGCACCGTCCTGCTGGTAATGTGTGATGTAACAGATCCTCCTGCAAAAGTTCATTACCTTCTGCATCAATTTGAGTTTCTAGCTCGTGAGTTATAAGAGGATCGATAGTCTCTTCAAGCATATCAAGGTACAGATTGCCAGTCAAGTTTTCTTCCAGAAATAATGGACCAAGAATGGCATTTCCAAGAATACCAGCCCAAACATTAACTTTTTGTGGGTGTTGTGTATGCCCTTCCCGAAAAATATGTGGGTTTTCGTCACTCCAATAGCGACAATTTTGTCTATTAACATTGCCATTCAGAAAAAATGAACACTCATCGCTGAAACAGATGTTTAACAGAAGATTAGGGATGGTATTGACTCGATGAGACATGATTTCACAAAACTATTCTTCTATCATAATCATCCTCGTGGAGCTCTTGAAGAATCTGCATTTTATATGGATGAAATTTATGCATTTTCAATGCTTTTCTTATAGTCTCGCGTTACATTCCCGTCTGTTCTGATACTGATCGTAAGGAGCTCGTGGGCTCTGCAGCAAATGTTCCCAAAACTTCAATTTGAGCTGCTTCATTTAGTACTCTGGGGTTATTTCTTTTTTTAATTGTCACTGAACCAGTTTCGTAAAACTTATTCACCAAATCAAGCACATACCGGTGACTTACATTACAATTTGGATGTCTTTCGTTAAAAAGACATGCCGCCCTTCGTGCGCACTTTCCAACTTCGCCATAAATTACAATCATTTCAATTCTGTCTTGAAGAATGTAAACCATTTTTACACTTTTATACACTTATTAAAGTAATTCCTACACAGCCCAACAGGTACAACGGTATTCACAATACTACCACATAGTTCAAATTTGCTAACCAATTTTTTGCCGGAAAACAGAAACTTTTTACAGCAGAAGTAGCAAAAAAGGAAGGATATTTGTACAATTTCTGCGATGACACTTAAAAATTCAGCATTTAATAAACACAACTTTACTACCATCTACGTTTTACTATTAGACTACTTTTTTTATGTAAAGTGTTTGGAGCTAATGGCTAATGTTACCCCTAATAAAGGGTTGGAACGGTACCACCTAATATTCTAACCAGTTCTGGCCAAACCATGCATCTCAGTATAGGCGTTCTAATAATTACTTCTGTTAGTTTAGTACGCAATTTTTCGGAAAATGCTCATCACAAAATAATAAGTCAGGGTACCATTGGAACAAGAATTGAACGCCCATCAAAATGATGTGCCACTTGACCCCCCTTCCCATTTAAAATTCTAAGGGTAACATCTACCCCTCCTAGGGGGTTGAACCACGAGGGCTACAAATAGTCCTTGAAAGTGTCCCCCTTGACAATAAAATTGACCTGTTTTTTCGATTACTCATATTGTTTACTGGAAGGAAGATATTAAGGGTGGGAAGTTTTCAAATTGACACCCTGTATATATATATATCGTTTCGTCAAAATAGTTCCTAGAGACTAATATTAACCACAGGTTAATGGTGTTAGATTAATTAAATGTATAAATATATCTATATAATAAATGACTAACAAGATTATTACTCACAACAAACAGCAGTAAAGCCACAAGAAAAAGTGAAAAATATACATATAAATGTAAGTCGGTAATTAAATAAGATAAATGAATGAAATAGAAGAAACGAGTGATTTTCAAGAGTAGTTAGATGGTTAGATAGAGTTAATGGTTAAATAGAGGAATATATTCTTGAAGGTTGTAATAGGGTTTTTGAATTAGTAAACCTTTTATCTTTTTTTATTTGTTTTTTTTTTATTCTATTAGTTAAGAACAAAATATTTGATTTTGAAAATAATGGAATTTTGGAAACACATTTATTAGCTGGTTTACTCGAAGATTGCATCAAGTCTACGAAACAGGAAAAAAGTATTTGAAGATAGTCAATGGTTTGTATAAAATGTTAAACTTGAGCAAATGCTTCTATTCAAATTAACTGAGATGTTTGCGCACGGAAAGCAAGACATTCTGGACATAGGGGCCAATATATGCATTATTAACATACTGGTTATAATTTTCTATTTCCTAGTTTGTGCATATTGTGCGTATTGTAACAATTAAAGTATCAGAAAATAAACGTTATTTATTATTATTATTTTTAAATTATTCGACCGAGGCTCATTTTACTAAATGTGGCATGCGGGATCAAATACTTTCGATTTGTTCAACACAAACGATCGGTATTCAGCATTCACGTAAAAATACAAGACTTGAATAACTAAATTCGCGTAATCGCGTAAACTTGCGCTTTCTAAAAATCATAATCCACTCAGTAGCCATCCTTGTCGACCACCTGGTAGCCTACCTGGATGCATTCACTTTTATTATCAAATAATCGTAACGAAATGATGTAATGAATGTGTACTGTACAACCGCCATAAATTATTTCATTGCAATGCAGATTTTTCAGTATCCGATTAAGGAGGTCACGCACGGGATTTCTCGACATTTTTGTATCCGTGATGCAAATTCAGACCTCTATTAAGAGCAACCTTGGCAGGTGGCCGAACCGAATAAGTTGTTAGATTCGTCAATGAAATGTAGAGCACGAGGCGGTATCGATTTAAATGGTTGGGAAGCGTCCATAGTTCGCCTTCGGAATACTAAGAAAAATCGAATTGCCACGGGGCTTCTGGAGAATCAATCCAATAGCGGCTGAACAAATAACCTATGAATACATACATGAAAATCTTTTTTGTACAACAACCTCTTAGGAAGATTATTTGCATTTCGGACTTCCATTGTCTTAATGGTTGAAAGATTTCTACTTCTTTCAAGAAGATATCGAAAATGCTAACAAAACTGTCGATTTAAAAAAAAATACGCCGATCCGTTCATTTAAATCAAAGTTTGAAATTTGCGATATGTAGAGCTCGACTAGACGAACAAATCCTAATGGAACTATTTTTCACGAAAATGTTCGGAAAACCGAGAAAACTTGACAAAACTGAAAAAAATGCAATTTGAAAAATACAAAATATCGGTCGATATTTTTACAATTCGTCAAAATATATTTTTTGACTGCCTATAAAAACTCGACAAAACCTGTCAATATTTTTTCCGTGAAATCACCAGTCCAGGAAATATTTCAGAAAATCAGAAAATCGAGTTATTGACCGTACCAATGATACAAATGAAAATTTCAAAATTGCTTCGGATACATCTTCATAAGCCACACTGATATTTCCAAACCGTCTTTCTCCAACTTAAAAAGTAGAAAAAAGCTGAAAAAAAAATTAAACCTCAAAAACTCGAAAAAGAAACGAGATATCGAAAAATTGTACAAACAGTTCTGAAGTCCTCGAACCGATCTACGAAAAGTGTATATGAAGTTTTTCAATTTTTTGCAAAATAGTATTTTTTTAACTACCAAAAACTCAAAGATAGCGACAGATTTTCAAATTTCACAAATTTTCTTTTTTGATAATCTCGTAAAAGTCTACAAAAAATGTTGGATAATTTTTTCCGTAATACCAATAGTCTGGGGAATATTTCACTAAAACAAAAAATTAGGGACTAGTAAAAGTTTTACATTTTTTTGATACACCAAAAACTCGAAAACTAAACGAGATATCAAAAAAATGTATATGAACAGTTTCATTGTCCTCAAATAGTTCTACAATAAATTCCTATGAATTTTTTTATATCTTGAAAAAAAAAATTGTAATAAATAATATAGCGTTTTTTTTCCTAAAAAGCAAAAACTGGAAAATGAAAAGAGATATCTAAAAAATGTATATGAACAGTTTTATTGTCCTTAAAAAAGTCTACAAAAAGTTTTAAAAAAATAAATCTTGAAAAAATAAATTTGTCCCCCTCCCCAAATTCTTTCTGGCCCCTCGCTCCCAAATTATTGATAGTTTCTCTCCTCCACCCTCTCTCCCAAATTTTTCCAGGGGGCTTCGCGCCTGGATCTTTGATAATTCCCCATCCTCCAATTTTTTATAGTTTCCCCCCTCCACACCCCTCATCCAATTTTTTCTGGGAGCTCGCGCCCATAATTGATACTACTTTAGCATTTTTTCACAACATCTGTCAACTTAAATTAATCGTCAATATCTATTTTGCGTCTGTAACGTCTGAATTCATTTGTGTTTGGTTGCCTATGCAACAATTATGCATTCATAGAGAAATCGACCAATAACGATAAATCGACCATTAATAGGGGTCATTTATGGTGGATTTCATTTGCACTGAAGAACATTAAACAGACATGTTAATACAAGGTAGGCGGAAAATAATATTAGAAACTGGCACTAATTTTACAAGAGATTTGCAAGAGCAACAGAAATAATTCTAATAAAAGTAATAAAGCTAACTAATGCTACAAAGTAGACTCTGTATAAAGACTGTCCTGAATTCCACAATTTCATCACATTTACTCAAATCGCGAAAATACCCATTCCGCTACCTTTGCAAGTGTGAATTCGCTTGAACGCGGACTTCTCGCGGGAGGCGTGGCCTAATAGAATTCGAGCCGCGATTTCTCCGTTTAATGAAATGTCGAAGAAGTATTATCAATAATATATTTTTTAGGTTTCTGGAATCTAAAAATAGAATTAACCTAGTTAATTTAATAACACTCTGGCTATTTGATTTTTTCTGGTCTCGCGCTGATGAAACGGGGTCTATGCCGCTCCACCTTGCAGACAAAGCACGAAGCATTCTAAGTTTCCGGGTTTAAAGATTCAGTCAGACATTTTAACAAAAAACTCTTCTTCTTTCTTCTTCTTCTTTTGGGACATCGTTAAGTAACGATAGTCGTTGTCGACCAATGTTTTTTGCCTTTTTTTGTTGGTATTTCCCAAAATAGCGTTCACTGTAGGTAGATGAGAGCGAAAAGTGTAAAAAATCGGTCAACAACGACTATTTTTACTACAATTAGTGTTTGTCAAACATTTTTTATATTAGTTTCTGCTTGCTTCGATCGAAAAGTAATTTATAACTGAAAACTGATAAATTATTGAAATGTTGAGTATCCAAAATATCACTGACAGTTAAGTTCGTTTAAACATAATTTTCTATGAGAAGGTAATTTTTCGTCAGGTAAACAAATATAAATCTTTTCCGTTTTTCCAGATAGTCACCTCATTCGCAGAGCCCCGTCAGCCTACTCAGATGGCGTCTACATGCTGTCGGGTCAAAACAGGCCCAGTCCCAGGAAACTCAGCAGGCTGTTCATGAAGGGGATCGACGGCTTGGGTTCTATGAACAACAGGACGGCCTTATTGGCGTTCTTCGGTCAACTGGTCACCTCCGAGATCGTGATGGCCAGCGAGAGCGGCTGCCCTATCGAGATGCACCACATAGAGATCGAAAAATGCGACGAAATGTACGATAGGGAATGCGAGGGGAACAAGTATATTCCGTTCCACAGAGCCAGTTATGACAGGAAGACGGGGCAGAGCCCGAACAGTCCTAGAGAACAGGTGAGGACCCGTATTTGAATTATGTTGAATAACTAGGTTAGGTTTAAATGTGAGTGGACCATAGAAATATAATAAACACTTATACAGAATAACGTGGTCCCCCTACGGCAGATACACCAACCTTTGAGTTTGCGCAATAGAGCGCAAGTGTCGCCAGGGACGGTCTTAGGATTTTTGACTTCCTGTTCCTGAATCTGGTATAAGTTGTCGGTAATAGCATTTGCAATATAAAAGAGTTTTCCCTTAATGATATATACAGACATACAGTAAACCAATAATTGAGTTCTTGAAAATAGAAATATTGAGTGTAGGTCTTCTATTTTGTTCTTTCTCGCGACCAAGTAGGGAGAAATTAATGTGATCGTCTAAAAATTCAAATTTGATATTTTGATGGGAATTGATTCTATTCCACTCAGTCTGTAAATCAAGGAGAAATTTTAGGCTTGGAGGAAAAAGGGCTATAATAGTTCTCAACATTTTATTTTGTAATGTTACAAACTTATTTCTATCAAACGAAAATTGTTGCATTTTGTTTCAAAATCTAATCTCTTCAGTTCACCTCTAATTTTCTCAGTTTGCGACATTGCAATATTGAAAAATATAATTCTGGTGTAAATTCTTGTTATTGCTTTTATTTTCATTTTGTGACTCACCTCATAGGGAGATATATAAAAAATGTGGTTTTTATAGAGCTGAATAATTTTTCAGCCTGGAATAATATTGATGAAGTTTGGTGTATGAAGGTTTTCAGGTTTCCAAAAAATTCGTTTCATTTGGCATAAAATTATCAGTAATTGCAAGAACCTGTTGGATTTTTCTCTCAAAGAAAATACAAGTATCTATAACAGTTTGTGATGGCCTTATAAGACCACCTCACCTCTATTTTTTCTATTCAATAATTTAAAGTTTTCTACATCTGCAGAAGATTCTGCAATGTCTTCAAGAGTAGACAATCATACTCTATATTTGATAATTTTTTTTTATAGATTATAGAAAATATACATGAGATTATAGAAAATGACAACTATATGTTTGTTTGTTTAGTGACACTGCTTCGATGGAATAATCAAAGTGGTTTACAGTAGTGAGGAAGAAAAAGTTCAAATACCTATTTATACCAAAAAAAGATAACAAAGGATTATTTAGGAGATTTAAATAACATGATAATTTATAAAAGATGTTCCACCAATATTGCCAATGCATAATTAATAACGTCTTCTTATATTAATAATTTAAATTTTTCCGAATTTCTACGCGTTCTCTATCCAGCTTTCGAAGGGGAAAGAAGGGTAAATTTTTTTGAAACCGTATTATTCAATGGTCAGATGATTTTCACTATTTTTACGATTTCTATTTTGCGAGTTTTTCTAATTTTTTTTAGTGACAGTAAAGGGGGGCGAGCTCCCGATCGATATTTTTTCTATCATTATTTTCCATGTCCGAAACTGTTGAAACATTTTCCGAATTCCCTTGCGTTCTTTATCTAGTTTTTGAGGGGGGACAGAGGCGGTGAATTTTTTTAAACCATAATATTCGATGGTCAGATATATTTCACTATTTTTACGGATTTTTCCTATTTTAATTTGGCGAGTTTTCCAACTTTTTTCGAGAAAAGACGGGTGGGCGAGCCCCTACCTAATTGTTGTTTTCGCTGTAATTTTATAGAATAAGAGAAAGTGGTTCTCATTCAGATTGCAAGATTTGTCTAACTAACACACTCACACACACACGCAGAGCAAGTTAAATTCAAGCTTTAAAAAATTGCGTATGATACACGTGTGTAATATGTGCCTTTAAAGCACCTGCTCCTCGTCGTGCCCTTGAACTCGTTGCGCATGCTTTAAAGGCTCACTTATACACTTGTATTATAATATACCATTATTTACAGGTTAATCAAGTTTCCAGTTGGATAGACGGAAGTTTCATATATAGCACCAGTGAGCCGTGGATAAATGCTATGAGGTCCTTCCAAAACGGCTCATTACTCACGGATTCAACTGGCAAGATGCCGATACGGAATCATATGAGAGTGCCTTTATTCAATAATCCGGTGCCACATATGATGAAGATGTTGAGCACAGAACGACTGTTCCGTAAGTTTCTTTTGTATGAAAATTATTATTATTATTGTTATATTATGAAAAATGCATGAAATACTTTCTCGTAGCTCGACTGAGGTGATTCCTGCACGATTCACTGTTCCATTACACGGACGGGGAATAGATGGCTTCAGTGCTGTCTGTGTTGACCTACCCTTTGCACTGATGAGAGGCAACAACCTCGAAACTAGTCTGCAGGTGGTCACCCTGTCCAAATCAAAACATAATTCTGCTGTTTGGTCACAGAGGGCACTTGCAATTGCGTCCTCTGATATTTTGAGGAACGTTGCACAATTATCTGTTAGATTTAATTCAATACCCGTCGTGGTCTTAGCCAGGGGAGTAGTTGTTTTCTGTTAGGTACTTGCCTTAATAAGCCTACTAGGTGTATATGGGAGTAAAGGGTTCATCATCGGTCGGCAACGACTGTTCGACATCAGTTCATGTTAGGAATAATAAAAAAAATGTGTTTTCAGTACTGGGAGATCCTCGAACAAACCAAAACCCAGCGCTTCTAACTGTTAGCATCCTCTTCTTTCGATGGCACAACGTAGTAGCTGGTAGGATACAAAACCACAATCCAGACTGGAGCGATGAGGATGTGTTCCAAAAAGCACGGAGGATCGTCATCGCAACCCTGCAAGTATATTACCGGACTTGCTCCGGAGAAAAACATTCTCAACTTCATTTCTTTTCAGAACATCATAGCTTACGAGTATATTCCAGCTTTCTTGGGCGAAAGTTTGCCGAATTACGAAGGATATAGTCCTGACGTCCATCCAGGAATAACGCACGTTTTTCAAACTGCGGCGTTTCGATTCGGGCATTCTTTGATCCCTCCAGGACTTTATAGGAGGGATTCTAAGTGTAATTTCAAAACGACCTCGATGGGATATCTCGCCATAAGGCTGTGTTCGACTTGGTGGGACTCAAATGTAAGTACAATGATTGTTTTTGCGGTACAGAGAAAATGCATTTGAGAACAAATAGTATTCATTCAATCCCAATGTAGATATAGTCTTTCCAATATCAATTGCAACAACTCGTATAGGTTCAAAGAAAACGCCGCGGTCCACGTGACCTTGATTGACGTGCGGCAAAGTGCAAAATATGCGGCTGGAGAGTCATAAATCATCATGTAAATGAGGTGTCGCCATATCAAACGAAATTGTCGATACGGCTATCAAACGAGTTTTTATGATCTGCAATTGATATTGGATAGACTATACCATCGAAAGCGTTCATGTAGTCCGTATTTGTAAGCAAGCGAAAATATTATCAGTTTTCAGTGACACGATTTTCACTCGGGTTTGAAGGCCGTCGTTTTTTGGGGTTTCTTCTTAACGTTTCGCTAGCGCGAGTGGCTAGCTTCTATAGAGGCTTATACATCATTAATAATCTCAAATGACTGGAGATTCCGCCTGCGGAGATTGTATTTACTCTGACTTGTGCGTTAATTGCCGTATCTGGATTTGATTCTCACTAACCCTAATTGACCCCTTTCTACCTGCCGGCTTAATGTCGTTTATATCCTTTGTTATTTCAGAATTGCTTGTTACCGTAACTGGGTTAGGCATCAGTTCAATAACATTAATTGACACCTTTTTTCCGATGGGAACAAGGCTGAAGGAACATCAGAGGAACTGCAGATTAGGCCAAACGGACAAGTCGGCAGTGGCAGAATACTCGCTCAGTGAAGGAGATCACAAGATTATTTAGTACAGATTTAGAATCAGACATTAAAACTACATGTGTTGTTACTTTATTTTCATTTATCCACTTCAGAGATTCTTCAATGGCTATCATTTCTGCGGAGAATACCGAACAAAGATCAGGAATTTTACCGGAATAGCTAAATTTGGTGTTAGATATATAAAAGGCGAAGCCCGTTCCATTGCCTGATTTGGATCCATCTGTATAGATGTGGAGGTGATTGGTATAACATCTCAATATGGATTGAAGCAGTGCTTGATTATAAGAATTTATCTCGTTATATTCAGGGAATATAACAGTTGTCTTGGTCGAGATTAAATATTGGGAAACATTTCAGTTGGTTACACAAGTATGTGTTTGTATCTGTAAAAGCATCAGCCAACAGAGGAGTTTTCTTCAGATTCCAATATTCATAAGTGAGATTTCCAATAGATAACTTACAGATGCCCCTTGCAAGTGGGCCATCCGTGGAGAAGGATTTCAATTTGATAATTTCTTTCGATGCTAGATAGGTGCGTCTTATTCCAAGGGGCGGTTCTGGAGCCTCAGTTAAGAGTGCTTGCACGGGTGATGATTTCAGTGCTCCCAAACTTATTCTAACGGAATTATATTGTATTCTGTCAATCACGCTGAGATGACAGTCCGCTGCAGAACCATGCAAAACACTTCCATAATCTATGAATATCTATGAATATATGCCCTATAAAATTGAAGTGCGATATTAGGATCTGCAACCCATTTAGTTTTTGTTACACATCTTAGCATGTTGATTCCCTTTTCGCATTTAACCTTGATGTTTTCTATTTGTTTATTCCATGTCAGTTTACAGTCCAGGACTATTCCTAGATATTTATAGTGTTTTTTGACAGGAATGTTCAGGTCACTCATAGTGATATAATCAGCTGTGTGGAGCCTGTGTCTCGTGAAGAAAACGACTGCAGATTTTTCGGGAGACATAGCTAGATTGTGTACACTTAACCAATTTTTCAGGCAATAAACAACATATTTGAGTTCCCTCACACATAAACCGAAAGATCTCTGTACAGTATAGCAGCAGAAGTCGTCAGCGTACTGTATACATTTTATGCTATCATCAAAATATTCATGGAGTTCCCGGGTATAAATATTGAATAACAATGGGCTCAGAACCGCTCCTTGAGGTAGACCCTGATTCACCCATCTAGGGCCATGTAGATTATTATTTTGGTCCTTAATATATATTTTTCGATTTCTGAATATGTCAACGATATTGCCTGATGCTTTTGAGCCAATATTCAAGGAATGTAACTTTTCTGATAGAATGTTCAAGTCGACTGAATCATAAGCGCCTTTTATATCGACGAATAAACAAGCCAAATAATGATTATTAGTGAATGTGTTCTGAATATCAACCACCAGATGGGAGACCGCTTCAATCGTACCGAAGCCTCTACGGAATCCATATTGAGTTTTTGGTAATTTTGAAAAATGTTCGAGATACCAATCTAACCTAGCCTTGATCATCCTTTCATACGTTTTTGTCATGCATGGCATAAGTGATATGGGGCGATAAGATGAGATCAGATTGGGGTCCTTGTTGCACATGGGATGACTCATCGATCTGTGACTTAAATCACATATTCTTTTCCTGCTTGAATCACACTCCAGAAATAACACGACTCCTTAATCTACTGCAAATACATACTATTTCATTTCCGGTAAATATAACATATCTACTCAATATGCAGAATAAAGATATATTTGACATTTTGGTAACATTTTTGGAAAATATTGGTCTAGATCTCTAAAGCTATAAGCTAACAAAAGTCTGTGGCAAATGGATTCATCCAATGCCAACCCACCCCTTTTACATACATACAAGATTATTTTGAGGACGTAAAACTTCTTGCCCCCAACCAAGGATACCATAGCCGACTTGTACGGGAGGCAATAGAGATCCACAAACACACGGAGAATTTCAACAGAAAAGAAGAAGCGGTGAACCTCAACCGGATATGGAATCCCATTCTTAGAAATTCCAAAATAACAAAAGCAAACTACGACATTAAGACAGCAGGCAAAAAGGTGTTAATTAATGTTATTGAAAATATGCCTAACCCAGTTACGGTAATAAGGAATTCTGAAATAACAAAGGATATCAACGGCATTAAGATCCAAATCCAGATACGGTAATTTATGCACAAGACTACCTAAATTAGAATAAATATATCAATCAATCAATCAAGTATACTTTATTGTCAAAACAGAAGATATAAAATCTTATAGACAAAGCATCGTAAAATATTAAGTACATAAAATTATAAATAAAAATCGCACTAATAAGTAAAGTCATATACAATTAAATCACAGCCACCATCTGATAAATATCAAAAGGAGATAAAAATGCCTCAGTTAAAGTAAGGAAATCATAAACAAATGCATGCTGCACAACCAATAGTACATCTGCTCACAATAATTGATCATCGTTATATTCCTGAATGTTATAGTAGGCCTTGTCAAGTAGAATGATTTTTACTTCCTTCCGAAAGGAGAATAGGGATTTAATCGCTTTAGCTTGAGAAGGCAGATGATTATATATATATATATATATATATATATATATATATATATATATATATATATATATATATATATATATATATATATATATATATATATTGCTCTCGTAAATAACTGAATATTTTGTCAAGGATGATTTGGGGATCGGAAGTGGTATATTCCCATCTTGCCTTGTGCTATAACCAGGTTGTGGATTAACTGCACTTAAATTGACTTTATGGATAAGACAACACCGTCTCCAAAATAAATATACTAACCAATGTGAGTATTTTGTGCTGAATAAAGAGGGGTTTGCAATGTTCCCTCGACTCAGTATTACACATATACCTTATTGCTCTTTTTTGAAGAACAAAGACCGAATTTAAGAGCAGCTGACTAAAAAAAACCCAAAAGGCAATTCCATACCTAAGATGGGATTCTATCAAAGAAAAATAAGCCGTTTTTGCCATATCGAAGTTTAGTTCTCTAGCTATAGTTCTAATCACATAACATCCAGAGGAGAGTTTTTTTGTTAATGAATTCACATGATCTTGGAACCTCAATTTATTGTCAATATATAGTCCAAGGAACTTGCAAGAGGTTTTATTTTGAATTAGCTTTAACAACTTGATATCTGTCGGAGAGGTAAGAGTCGAACCATTTCAGAGAGACACCTTTGAATCCATATACATTTAATTTCTGCAGCAGGGTTCTGCGATTCACACAGTCAAACGCTTTTGAAAAGTCGCAGAATACCGCCGCTACGTGCTCATCATTATTCAGACTTGTGTAGACCTGTTCTAGTAAAGAAAAAAAGCATCATTTGTGCTTTTTGATTTTTGAAATCCAAATTGGTATTTCGATATTAAATTATTCTGATTTGCAAATTCTAGTATTCGAAGTTTAACAAGTTTTTCTATAATCTTTGATAGAGTTGACAATAGTGAGATAGGTCGAAAATTTGATGGATCTTCGAGGTTTCCTCCTTTATGTAGAGGTATAACAATAGCAAGTTTCAAACATGATGGAAAGATTCCAGTAAGAAAAGATTCATTAATAGATTCCGCTAGAATATCTAGTGCTTGATCAGGTAGGTTTTCAAAAATTTCAAAAATTTATTCCGGATGATTTTTTGTTCTTTATTTCTTTTATGATCTGTTTTATCTCTGCTGTATTCGTTGGTTGAAGATAGAATTCTTCGTTAATTCTAATATTATTATTCATTTATTCACCCAAGAAACATTAAATGTTTTTACAGGGAAGTCAACGATTAATTGGCTATATATAATACGTATATAGGATAAATGAATTCAAATTAAATTAAATTAAATTGTCAAATCTGATAAAATTCTAAAAAATTAGGAAACTAACAAATACTCTTTCAGTTGTAATTTGAACTTCAATAGATGTTTTATATTTTTCAAACGGTTAGGTAATTGATTATAAATTATGATACCATCATGCAAAATGCACCTCTTTCCAATTTCAGATGTTGCCTTACTGGGATATAGTTCATTGAAATTTCTTGTTAGGTGTTTATGAATGACTTTATTTTCTGTAAAATGCAAACCAGTATATTTTTTTAAAAATCGGCTTAAATGAATAAACAAACATACTGATAATTTGTAAAGAGATTCCAAGTTCAATATTTTTTTTGGCTTGTACAATTTTTTTGTTGGTTCAAGATGGGGAAGTTTGTGAATACATTTTATTGATTTATTTTGGAGTTTTTTCAAAGGTTTCAATACAGATTTATTCGCGGATCCCCATATAGATATCAAATATTGTAATTGCGAATATATGAATATGTTCCAGGTATTCTGTTGGATTCTTTTTAGGTTTTAGATGCGCTGTTAATTTTTGAGAAACCGAACAATAGTAGTCATTTATGTGATTTGGTTCTATGTTAACTTCCCCTTTCGTGCTTTTACCTTTTCCTCGGAGTTCATTTACAATTGCCCAACTTTCTTTATTTTTATTTTTTGCTTCTTCTATTCTTTTTGCATAATAAATACTTTTGGCGGTTTTGATTAATTTTCTGTATATGTTCCTGTATTTGTTATAATAATTTGAAAAAAATGTATCCGTGTTATACTTCCTATCCTATCCTTCCTATCCTATCTATATAAATATCTGCAAACGGAATCTCCAGTCATCTGAGATTATTCATGATGTATAAGCCTCTGAAGAAGCTAGCCACTCGCTCTAGCGAAACGTTAGAAAGAAATTCCAATAAACGACGGCCTTCAAACCCGAGTGAAAATTGTGACACTGAAAACTTCGGCCGCGAAAGCCTTAACCATTTTGTATTATAAGTTTGTGAAATAGAATTGCCACCCTCTCATAATAAATTCAAAGCTTGCTCTACTGTTATATGACTGTTTCTAAAAGCAGGCAACTCACCACAAGATATCTCTCCTAATTGGAATCTCTATACGCAAATTCGTTCTTGTTACACTTTTTAAACACACTCTGAGATACAACTAAACTCACCATATTTCTATCCAAATTATCATCGCTTTGAAACACATAAGTTTTAGGCGAAACTATTATTATTATTTCTGAACGAAGAAATTTGTCCTCAAACCGCATATTTCAATTACACTCAGCGATATAATATAAATGGAAAATTCCCTGTTGGATACATTCTGAGAGAAGTAATTTCTAATCTAACCCGAACGAACATTATATTTCTATGGAAGAAACTAACCTTACGTAAACGTTTTAGTGAGTGCTAGCAAATATTGGGTGAGGTGAATACAATCTAGCAAATGCTTATACTATTTATATATTTACCCCTTTCATTTCTCTATGAAATAAATAAGTCTGTCTCAAGAAAGTATGATCATTTACTTGAAATTGTATTCACATCCCCCATTATCGCGCTAAACTGCTTAATATGCTGCTTGTCCTAAGCGGAGATAAAGTGTGAAGGAAAGTTGGGTATTCCGTATCTGTCAGGTAGTTTTCAATTCGATGAATCTTTTTTCGAGAATTTTTACTGTCAGGTAATCATCCAGTCGGTGAACTCACTACATAGTAATCATTATTTAGACGATAAAATTTCTCCAAAATTTATTTGATTTTACTTTTGAATACGAGTGGTTTGATTTGGAAAAATAATTTTTGTAAAATATAGTTTTTGTTCAATTGCAGGACGTCTTGACCAACAACTCGATCGAAGAGCTCCTGATGGGCATGACGTCCCAACTGGCAGAACGCGAAGATTCCGTCCTTTGTTCCGACGTCCGAGAGAAACTATTCGGTCCGATGGAGTTTTCGAGAAGGGACCTGGGGGCGCTCAACATCATGCGGGGTCGGGACAACGGCCTTCCGGACTACAACACGGTCAGGTCGCACTACAATTTGCCGAAAATCGAGAACTGGACGGACATTAATAGGAAACTGTTCGAAGCGAAACCCGAACTCCTCAGGATGCTGGTGGGCGCCTATTCCAACAACATCGATAACGTTGACGTGTACGTCGGGGGGATGTTGGAGAGCTACGGCAAACCGGGGGAGCTGTTCGCGGAAGTGATTAAGGAGCAGTTTGTGCGAATAAGAGACGCGGATAGATTCTGGTTCGAAAACGAAGCGAATGGGTAAGTAACATTTTTCTAAAATTATTGTCCTCTTATGCTTCGACGAGGCTATCGTCCTCACCGTTAAGGGGGATATCCCCGTCATCTTCTTTTATAGGGGTCTCTTTTCTCGACCTCCATCGTTACTTCGTCCGGTCTGCGCGATAGGGGTCTAAGATGTGAGATTGTTCGTACTATCCACATCACTCTGGGAAGTACCTATAGGTTTCAGCTCCCCTTCATCTTTCTCTTTCTAATTCGGTCTGAGCATATTAGCCCGCTGCCAAAATGTGTAATGATTTCATAACGTATGCCCTTTAGGGTTTTGGTAATTACAAATATAATGATCAATGACCAAGCAAAATTAGCGCTGTCGCGTGAAACATAACAATAATGATAATAATAACACTTTATTTTCTCAAAGACATGCATAAACACGTATAGATTCAACAATGCCCTATTTCTCAACAGATTTGAGGGCATATGGTGGTCTGGTAGGCGCTAAACTATCATTAACATACGTGATTTCTTCACACAATCAACAACAATCAACTAGTTTCTAACAAATTCTACACGTGTTTATGCATGTATTTGAGAAAAAAAGTATTATTATTATGTTCCACGGGATAGCGCTAATTTTGCTTGTTCAATGATCATTATATTTATAACTACCATAACCCCAAAGGGCATACGTTATAAAATAATTACACATTTTGGCAGCAGGCTGACGTACACTATATGTATAACGATGTAGAGCTAAATTTAAGTAAATACACTCCATCTCCGATTTTCACGTAGCAATGAAGGCACTGATGTGTTAAAAATGGTAGACTCTGAATATTTTAATTGTCAGGACAAAATAATTTTGAATCGAAAACTACTTAGTATTCATATATCATAATAAGGTCTTTGAACAATTGTACCCAGAAAAAATCGCATTATAACCGGACCAATATACCTGGGCAAAGAGTTGGGTAATTATTTATAACACAACTATACGAAATGAGAACTCAATAGCTATACACTGTAGAATTTGCGGAAAGTTGCCAGAAATAGCTTTTTATGAAATGTGTGAATGTGAGACGTTGGCGCCCAATGTGGGGCCAATTTTCGTAGTTCGTTCTACTTTTATTTCTCATGCTAGTCAATAGAGAAGAGTGTGAGTTATTTGGACTATCTTGCCAGTTTCAGACCTTTTTTAATTGGCAAGTAATAGTTTAAAAATTTTTATTCTTGAGTTTGAATAGCTGGACGTCTGAATTTTTTTCATTTCTTGAAAAATGGAATGAAAATACCTTTTTGATATAAGGTAGATGAGATAATGTAGACTTCTTTTTGTAAATATTTTCAAGAAATTCGTTACTGAAAATGTGCCTGTCATTGAACTTTTCTAAAATAAAAATATTCAAATATTTGAAAAGTAAATACTTTGTCATTCGAGATATCACTGACACAAACCAGCCATTGGTTGAAAAAATAATTAAAAACAAAACTTATGTTTTAGGATTTTTTCCAAACAAGAAATAGAAGAAATTCGGAAAATTTCTTTGTGGGATGTGATCATCAACAGTACTAATATACAACCAGAAGCAATACAAAAAAACGTATTCTTCTGGGTAAAAGGAGATCCTTGTCCACAGCCTCAACAACTGAACGTTTCCCTCATGGAACCCTGCAAGATGTTAAGCGGATACGACTACTTTGAAGTAAGTTTCAAAAAATTATCTACAAACCAAAACTTGAATTTCATAGAAGAGCTAGTAAATTGAAGGTGACAGCTTTACGAAAAAACCACCCTAAAATATCAAGATGCAACCGATTGGTGATTACCAAGTTTAAATCCATGTATCTAACTGTTTACAGATTATTTCAGATAATCAACAATAACAAGTTTGAGTTTTATGACATATTTGTCTCTTGGGTTAAACATAGATGTTGCGCTGAGGTTCTTAGCTATATGAACAATTTTTTTAGGGAAACGAGCTGGTCTTCATCTACGCCTGCGTATTTTTGGGTTTCGTACCGATTTTATGCGCAGGCGCAGGATACGGCGTGGTCAAACTACAAAACAGAAAAAGGAGGCGATTGAAGATGAAGCAAGAAGAACTACGAAATGGCGACGTGAAGCTTCCAGTGGACACCATGATCGTACAAGAATGGCTCCACGCGAATCACAAAAGAGTAGTGAAGATAGTATTCGGGCCGGATGTGGCCATCCACGTCATAGGTCGGAAAGGAGAGAAGTTAAGAACTGTCAATTTGAAGAACATCGATTCCGTCGTAGTCGAGGAATCACTGGATGTGACGACGAAGAAGAAACCGATGCTTCTGATACACGTGCACAGGGACCACGACTTGGTCATAGAAGTGGATTCGATCGGTTCGAAGAAAAAGTTTCTCAATAAGTTGGAGCTGTTTTTGAACTCGAACAAAAAGAGTCTCATTTGTACTGAGGTAAAGGACTATACACATTGGTGGTAACAATTGAAAGGTTCAAGTCATTCGTCTATTTTGAAAAACAAACTTTTTTTAAATGCAGTTTTTTTTTTGTTGAAATTATGATACTTCAGAATATTTGACTTCATGAAAATAATATATCAACGATGTTTCAAGAGTCTTCATCCCTGAAAAAAGAGAGTCGGACCAAAACAGCAGACGAAATTTCTGATTTATTGTCTGATTCTTTTCTAAGTTCATGATTTTTTTGGTCAATATTTGATAATTCGAAATGACGGCTACAAAATGGTGGACTAGTTTTGTAATGGTCCGATTCCGTTCAAAATTGGAATTTAGGGGTTCTTTGGGACGGAAGATCTTGACTTTTTTTGTCAAAATTAGAAAATTTAAGATGGCAGTCAGATTCTATTCAAAATTTGCATCTATGAGTTTTTGGGATAGGATATGAGTTTTTCAAAACTCAATAGTTTAAGATGACTTATTTTACGAATGATCTGAAGATATTTGTTTTCAGTGCATCAGGAAACACACTTTCCACTTCGTCAAGGCTATTTAGCGAGAATCTTGGAGTTAGTGGCATATTTTTAATCGAAATTACTGAAAAACTTGCTCATATGACTCATGTGTCTGCAACTCTAATTTTTTTTTGGTCGGGTCTTTGATGTTTCTTTGAAGTGGAAAAGCCTTAGGGGATTTTTCTTGATTGTCTCAATGGGACATGGCGGCAAGGTAAACAAACGAAACATTAACTTTTACCATGGAGACCTAATACTAGGTGATTGTTCCTTTGACGGCATTTATATTGAGAATCATAATCATTCGAATTTATTCATTCCAGCCACGATTTGTACCCAATATAGATTATCACATTGCATTGGCTAAATGTGACTTTAAAATGTATAATGCAGTATTACTGGAATTATGAACACCTGTCAAATAACAAATCATTCGGACGTCTGCAAGTGAAAATTAATTTCAAAGATCCCGTTACATGCATACATGATACAGGTCAAGTTAATATGAAGCGTGTAATAAGAAAAATTAACAGGAAAAGGACTGTATACGTCAGCATTGTATATTTTTGCTGCATGCCTATCATGTTCAATATGACATTAGCTTTTATCTCATAGACGTTAGTGCCTATATCATTTTGCGGTATACATATCTTATTATCAGATTTTGCAATTTGCTAAATATTTTTTCAATTCTTGCTACATCGTGTAACTGGAGTCCAATATATAATGATATGAAATTTTCGTGCAAACTTTCGGATTACCACGAAAAAAAACTGGTTTGTAATTTGGAAGACCGAGCACCAAATTATAAGTTGTGTTTTTATTTATTACATCGTGCACTGCCATCTGGCGATGTACGTTTCTCATTTCGAAGGCTAAAGACTCTTGACTAACTACAGGTTACCTGACGATTTTTTAAAAAAATAAATTTCTCACTTTCAACTTTAGCCAAAAATGTAATGAAAGCTTTTTTGTTGAGAAAGTGATCATAAATTGAAATACATTATAAAGTATAGGGAATTCCGTTTGAAAAAGTTACATATTAATTATTTTGAGAATGCGCCCTCAGTTTTTTTGGTCTTAGCATCGAGATTGCCTTGAAAAATCCCACTAGTTTAACTAAATTCGTAGCGTCAATAATAACGAAGTTGGTAATGGTACCGACTTAATTTGGAACATATAGTCTATATCAATCCTATGATGTTGACATTATTAATTTTCTAGATAGTGAGGGAGATCATGCTTGCCAAAGCCGAAACCAGACAGCGACGAGAAAAGAAACTAGAACATTTCTTCCGAGAAGCTTACGCCTTGACCTTTGGTCTGAGACCAGGAGAGCGAAGAAGATGGTCGGATACGACCGTGGACGGAGAAGTGGTGACCGTGATGCGGACTTCGCTTACCAAAAGCGAGTTCGCCAGCGCCTTGGGCATGAAATCGGACGCGGTGTTCATCCAGAAGATGTTCAACATCGTCGATAAGGATGGAGATGGCAGGATATCCTTTCAGGTAAACTATGCGTCTAGGTAGCATCCGCCGAATATTCTACTCGAAATGCTGTTGTTTCAGGAGTTTTTGGATACCGTAGTACTCTTTTCCCGCGGAAAAACCGAAGACAAACTGCGCATCATCTTCGATATGTGCGACGATGACAGGAACGGAGTGATAGACAAAGAAGAACTATCTGAAATGTTGCGTTCGCTGGTGGAGATTGCAAGAACTACCAGTTTGTCGGATGATCACGTCACAGAATTGATAGATGGGATGTTCCAAGTAAATATAGTCTCAAATCGTAGTTTAAACATCTGAGCGTGATCACCATACGACTTTCATGTCAGAAGTTCGGTGGTGTTCTATTATTTAATTTATTGAGGTTCTGCATCGATATTTTGCCTTTTATGCGAAATACCCGACCGATTCAAGTTCTGATATAAGGAAACATTGGATATAAATATATGCCGAACATTGAAAATATATGGGTCTTTCCTTTGGTAGGAAATTGCTAAATATTCCGGCCTAGATTGTAATTTGATTATTAAACCTAGTAAGATTTGATATAATCAAATGGACCCGACATTCCGTCTTACACAATAATTTGGTTGTAAAATAAAATAGTGGATTCAATTATGGATTAGATTTCGTCTGATCGTTTGTCACAAACGTAGACGCGACGACAAGAATGGTAGGTATACGAAAATACAAAGAGATCTTCTGGGAAAATGATTACTTGAAGTTTTGAGGAAGACAGCAGATTTTGGATTTCAGTCCAGTTGAGTTGTTCTAGGCAAGCAGAGTGTTTACATATTGCCTTCCTGATCGCCACGTATTCGTTGCCAAGTTTTAAACTTATCACCTTTTAGCTACTGAGAAATATTGATACTATTCAATAATTATGAAATCGTCTTGGATAAATAGTTGCTTGTGCATATTAAGGATTAATTACTTGAGAAAGAGTATCGACTTCAAAATTAATCAACATAAAGGCTGCTGCTCTACTCTGAAACCTCCGCTCCGACATATAAGATGTCAAGAATACCTTTCATGAAAATTCACTTGAGAAAGTAACTTCGATACGAAAGCATTTAAGGGTAACAAAGAAAGTTTTTCATTTTTCCAACTTCAATCTCCGAATTTCCGACTTTAATAATAATGTCTTTATTTATCTCAATCAACTCAACATAACGCTACATTGTACCAAAAAATTTTAAATAGATTTATGATGAAATGGTTGCTTTTAAACTTTACCAAAGACGAAAACTGAGAATACGATGAAATACATGTAAAAAAATTTCCAAGAAAATGTTACAAAAAAGTTTTTGCATTTGAACCATTCAAAATGAGAAAAACAAAAATGTAATGAGAAAAATAAGAACATAGCAAAATAAAAGTCTGAAATTCCGATTTATAAGTCCTAATATCCGACTTTAAACTCAGAAATTTCGACTTTAAACTCGGAAGTTCCGAATATAAAATCAGCCTTTTGTTCTTCTGACTTCAATCACAGAATTTCTTACTTCTAACTCGGAAATTCCGTGAACTCAGAAATTCTGACTTTAAACTTCGAAAGAAAGACTTTGAAGTCAGAGTTTGAACTCGGAAAAACAAAATTCTGACTCCAAAGTAGGAATTTTCGAGATTAAAGTAGGAATATAATACGACTTTGAAATCGGAAAAATAAAATTCCGAGTTAAAATCGGAAAAATCTTTTGTGGTCCATAAACGCTTTCAAACTTCGAGGAATTGAATTACTCGTTTTGCTCTTTATATCATGAAAAACTCGGAGATACGTAACCTCTCGATTTGAATAAAATTTCATTTATAGCTTAATTTTCTTTTGGGGTGGTACATTTTGAGATTTAGAAACGAAACTCAACAAAAAAAAAAACAACTGGGCGTCGCCCAATGGATGATCAGAAAGTCGTAATGTTGGTTCACAGCCACAAAAATACCTGATGACTAATAAGTAATTTGAATATTAAAATTTAAGGACGCTGGCTTGGAACACAAAGACTTTCTCACTTACGTCGACTTCAAACTGATGATGAAGGAATACAAGGGGGACTTCGTGGCTATCGGATTGGACTGCAAAGGAGCGAAACAAAATTTTTTGGATACCTCAACGAACGTAGCTCGAATGACGAGTTTCCATATCGAACCTAACGTAGACGTGGAAAGAAACTTCTTCAGGCTGAAGTGGGACACGCTTACAACGTTTCTGGAAGAAAACAGGCAGAATATATTTTATTTGTTCCTGTTTTACGTAGTAACAATATTGTTGTTCGTAGAACGATTCATACGTGAGTACTCAAATAATGATTTTTGTCTAAATAGCTCTTCAGGTGGTGAGGTCCAGGTGCCATTCGGACTCAATACAACACCTTTCAGTTTCCAATGTTATACGGACATTACATTAATCAATAACCCTTAACAAACTGGTTATTAGTTCATTAAATTGCCATTTGATCCTTCTTCCAAATATTTTACTAACATTACATGGCTTACTTATATCAATAACTCTTCATACAGTGGAGAAGTAGCAAATAATAATAGATGTACTTTACCCAAAAGAGTTATACTTTTGAGTGTGTATGACTGTTATTATCCAAATACTATTCGATTTCAACACAACTTCCACTTTCCAAGGAGTTATAGAAGAGCTATTCAAATCAGCCATCCTTCATCAAGATTTATGAGAATATAACTAGACACTCGCCTAATATCATGGCACTCAGGCTTTATAACGCCCTACCTGAGGAAATCAGAAAATTAAACTTCAAATTCTTTCGAAAAATCTTTGAAACTGCTGTAACAAAGAAAATAACACAGCTCTTCTTTTTTCATTTTCTTCTACATGTTGAATATATTTTGTATTCTACGTTCATGTACACGTCTGACTATTCCTATTCAATTCTGCAATTGTCCACAGGAAAATGGAACAAATAAATAAATAAATGTGGTGTGTTCATCCAGATACCACATTACTATATGTTATGAATTAGTTCATCCGGATGCCATTCGGTCTCAAAACAACACCTTCCACTTTCCAACGATTAATGGACATTCAATAATCACTAATCCTTAACAAACTGGTTCATTAAAATGTCATTCATTTCATAAAAAAAACTTTTTACTTCAAAATGAGTTTCTATAACATCACATTGGTTACTTATATCGATCACTCTTCACAAAGGGTAAAGTTATTGCGGCAAATAATAGTAGTTGTCCTCTACCCGCAATAGAACTTTTTAGTGTTTAGGACCGTTATTATGCAAATTTTATTCGATTTCAACACTGATTGATTCCACTTTCCAACGACTTATAGACATGGAAAGAGTTATTCCAATCAGAACTCCTCCATCAAGATATGTAGTGACAGTTCCAATAAAACACGTATCACTTAGTAAATAATTATGAACATTAAACAAGACATATACATCAATTCATCTTCACTAAGTTATGAATTGGTTCATCCAGATGCCATTTGAAGTAAATAGGTCATGGGAGTTTGAGTCCAAAATACCATGTTATTTCTTAGGGAGGTTCATTCTGCAGATTTTTGGATCATTCAAGGTCACACCAGCACACAATCAGAGCCAACTAAATTGTCACGTGGTACCCCCACTTGTAATATGTCTTCTACTTCTATTTGGTCTCAACATAACACCCATAACATCCAGCGTGTCAGTTTTAATGACTGCTTCAAAAAATGGATGAACATTATTCTGAACTTTTTTTTCAGATTATTCCTTCATGGCGGAGCATACGGATTTGAGACACATTATGGGAGTAGGCATAGCCATTACCAGAGGATCGGCTGCTTCCCTTTCTTTCTGCTACAGTATTTTATTGTTGACAATGTCTAGAAACTTAATAACAAAATTGAAGGAGTTTTCGATACAGCAATACATTCCTCTAGACACGCACATACAGTTTCATAAAATTGCTGCCTGCACAGCCTTGTTTTTTTCCATACTCCATACAGTGGGCCACATTATAAATTTCTATCACGTGTCTACACAACCAGTTGAAAATCTGAGATGTTTAACTAACGAAGTGAGATTTCCGTCTGATTACAAGCCTGGCATTACATTTTGGTTGTTTCAGACTATAACAGGTATTTGCTAGAACCACAAAAATTAAATGTCATTACTAATACACTCATTTCAGGTGTCACCGGCGTACTACTGTTTGTTATCATGTGTATAATAATAGTTTTCGCTCATCCAACGATAAGAAAGAAAGCCTACAAGTTTTTCTGGTTCACTCACAGTTTATACGTTGTATTTTATGGATTGTGTCTGATCCACGGTTTGGCTAGGCTCACAGGGGCACCAAGGTTTTGGTTATTTTTCATCGGTCCCGGTATCGTATTTGCTCTAGATAAGGTAGCGTTTCTCAACAGGCCAGGCCCCGGAAAAGTTCTCATGTAATAATTTTTTTCAGGTGGTGAGTTTGAGGACAAGATATATTTCTCTAAACGTTATTGAAACGGAACTGTTACCATCGGATGTGATAAAAATCAAGTTCTACCGCCCGCCAAATTTGAAATATCTTTCAGGACAGTGGGTTCGACTGGCTTGTACGAAATTCAAATGCCACGAATTTCATTCTTTTACTTTGACATCCGCGCCACACGAGAACTTCTTGTCCTGTCATATAAAAGCACAAGGTAAAATATCCGGTTGATAACGAAATCAGATTCGAAAATAAAAGTAGGTGGATAAATAATACGTTTCAGAAATTTCAGCGTTGAGAATGTGAGCAAAATTTTTAAAATTATTCAAAAAGTACTTCCATAACATGCGTAAAATGTGAAAGGAAAATTATACATTTGAAAAAACGACAGTCTTGTCGTTTTAAGTTAATCTAACCAGTTTCAATTAGTATAACTAATTGATATTTGCACATTTAATGGATTCCAAACAATGTCCTCTTGTTAGAAGCAGTATTAATGACTGAAATTCGATAATAGATAATTCTGTTATTGTGGCATTTTTAATTTGAATGGTTGTATATTAGACTGCATATTTGAATAAACTATTCCAGTTTCAGAATCTCTATCGAGAATAAAATAAACTGTATATTAAACTATATAATAAACTGTGTTTCGTGCTACCAACACAACATTTCATAGAATTTACTGACATTTTTCAGCCAAAAATACTTTGATTGTAATCGTTTCAAAAATATTAGTTATTGAAATATTTTCAGTGATGGGGTGAAAAATGCCTAGCACTAAAAGTTAATGGAAGGAAACGTCTCCATTATTCTCAATCTAAAAGCCTGATTTCGTTCTCACCCGGTATATCATAACTTTAATTTTTTCAACATGAATTAAAAATAACCATCCGATTTTATGCAGCTCTACTCTGTTTGATTAGCGAATTGATTGATATTTGTAGGTCCCTGGACATGGAAGTTACGTAACTATTTCGACCCCTGTAACTACGATCCTGAAGACCAGCCGAAAATATTACTCGAAGGCCCTTTCGGAGGCGGTAATCAGGACTGGTACAAATTTGAAGTGGCAGTTATGGTAGGAGGAGGTATAGGAGTTACGCCCTATGCTTCCATTTTGAATGATTTGGTTTTTGGGACTTCAACTAATAGATACTCTGGAGTCGCGTGTAAGAAAGTGAGTATAGTTCTTGTAAGTCAACTGTGGGTAAAATCATCAACTGTACGTAATGTTTTGACCACTGTTCATACATTTTTCAAAAAGACAGTATTTTGCGTCAGATTGTACTCTGTAGTCATCATTAGATAATATGTCGAAAACTGAAAATTTGTCGATATAATAACAGTCGTAGACAAAAAATTGTATGATAAATTTTCGTAAAGAGCTTTTTTGTACTCGTAAGTTTTGTTGAATGAGGCAAAGCCGGGTTCAAGAAACTTCACGCTCATGCAAAAAAGTTCTACTTTACGAACTTGTATCATAAATGACCATTTAAATTCTTGAAAAAATCCCATTTACTTTTATTAAGATGTAGAGAAACTCCTTTGTCTGGGTAAAATCACTTATAACCTAGCTTATAACGGCCCACTTGATACACGTTTTCATTATTAAGATAATCATAAGGCTGTCGGGGCGTGGCGCAGTGGTAAGAGCGTCCGACTCTGGGTCCAAAGGTCCGGAGTTCGAGCCCTAGTTGGAGCTGGGACTTTTTTCATTTAATTCGACCGTTTAAATTATTAAAATCTCGTGGCTCGACTGGGTTGAGTCCTACACGATTCACTGTTGCGTTCCAAATAACAGTGCTGCTCCTAAGGTGGCGTATGGAGTTAGTGACAAGGCCTACCCAGAACAAATGGAAAATTTATTGTTTTCAATGTATAAAACAATGACGTCAAAAAATTATCAAATAGACTTACACTTCTTTCTTCAATGGGGATTTATCCTTCAAGTGTCCACTTGATACCATAACTTATTCAAAATTTCTAATTCACATTTAATGCTATAGAAAAATTATTTTCATTATACCTATCTGAAAACACTATATTTACATGCTTATTTAGCATACTGAAAAAGGGTTTTTTCCGTGCGTCCGCACGAAACTTGTTAGGAGGGAGGCGTGTCAATTTTGCTCTTAGGGTGGAGGGGGTACACGCAATTGACTCTACATCTACTGGACCAATTATTGATAATAAAATTACTAATTATGTTTCAAGAGATTGAGAGTTGTTCAATGATGGTTTGATTTCAGGTATATTTCCTGTGGATATGCCCATCCCACAAACACTTTGAATGGTTCATAGATGTACTAAGAGATGTGGAAAAAAAAGATGTGACAAACGTTTTAGAAATTCATATATTTATCACACAGTTTTTCCACAAATTCGATCTAAGGACGACTATGCTGTACATTTGTGAGAACCACTTCCAAAGATTATCGAAAACATCCATCTTCACAGGGTTGAAAGCAGTCAACCACTTTGGTCGACCTGACATGACGTCGTTCCTCAAATTTGTCCAGAAACGGCACAGTTATGTATGTCAGCAAAATAACAATAGTAGTAATTATTTGTTGTTGATAATGTGTGATTTTAGGTGAGCAAAATAGGAGTCTTCAGTTGTGGACCTCGACCTTTGACAAAGAGCGTCATGTCCTCCTGTGATGAAGTAAATAAGGGAAGAAAACTACCTTACTTTATCCATCATTTTGAAAATTTTGGATGAAAAACAGCTATCTTGATTTATACCAATTGGTTGTATATATGTACACATATAATGTATTAGGAGTATTTAATTACTTTTTATATCTACAGTTAAAAAATAAATTATTGTTTCCAATCTTCAGAGTGCATTATTTGCAAACATCTTCATTACATAACTTCAAAACACTGTGATTCAAATTAAAGATCTACTCAGACCCATCTTACGTGCTCTTCGTGCTTTCAAAAACGACATCCTCCCAAAATACTCAGCTAGGACGACAGTCCATGTCTCCTTGGTTTTTAGGTTGTATTGACTGGACTTCTTCAAATACATACTTGTCAAAATTTATCAGCTCCATCGGCTTCTTGTAGGTTATAATCAAAGTATTGAATTTGTGAGAAAATGACACACTGGACTGTTCCAGACCTAAATTCAGCCTGTCAAGTTCTGGAATGGTCAGCTTCTTATAGTACTTTTTATTAGTTGTTCTAACTAAGAGGCACCTTTCTTCAGGATTCACTGTAACAGAATAAGTGTCAACTTCATACGGCAAGTTCCGAATCCTCCATTCTAAGTTTTTTCTAGTATTTCTACGAGAAACACATGGTTGGTTTGAACTCTCAGAAATGATTGGTTGATTGTCGCTACCATATGTTGGCTCGCGGTCTCCTACTTCCACGTCCCATTGATCCTTGCCACTCAGGTCCTGCTTACATTTCCAAGCCCTTCTTGTGAGGACACCAGTATCCATGTTATATTCTTCCACCATTTCTTTTCCATTCTCGAAATCATAATGTATCTTTTTCAAATTATTATCTACCAAGCAGGATTTTTTAGCTTGTTTAATTTCGGCAATCCAATTATTCATTTTCGAAAAGCACAATTTAATTTTCTGTTTTGAGTTTTGACAGACGTTTGTTTTGATTTTCCAACGAATGCCAGTCAGATACCTCAAACTCCCTACAATGTTGAGAGCCATGCCACAGATCACATTTGTAATCTGTGATCTATGATTTGTTTTTAGAAATTCGGCGGGGAGCAGTGTTGCCACTTGTAACATAATTATCGAATTGTAACATAATTTCTCGTCAAAATTGAGTCAAACGATAATGTGTAACATAATCGATAATTGTAACATAATTTTGCGGTCTAGAAATTGGGAAATTTTGTATTGGATTTATGAGTAATTTACCATTCTGCCGCCTGTGAGAGGATATTTTCGAAGGTGAATTTAATAAAAACAAACGTGAGAAATCAAATGTACAGTGTGATACTGTAAATTCCCTAGTATTGGACTCTCAAGGCGTAAACGGCGAATGCTACAATTTTAATGTTACAGAGGGTATGATAATAAGTTCAATTACCTTGTGTGTAAACACAATAAAGATGGAAATTTGATGTTGATTTTAATTTTGGACAAGATTAAAGTTTTTTTGTTATTTTTTGTTGTTGTCTGTGTTTTTTATGTGATAATATATAAATTAAAATGAGTATGACGGATTTTTTAAAAAACAACAAAATAAAGAAAATTGTAACATAATTTTCAAGAAAAATCGATAATTTTGGCAGCGCTATACGATAATTTCTTCATCAGCTGGTGGCAACACTGGCGGGGAGGGACACTTCACTCGGCTATTACAAATAGTGAAGGACAACCGGCTTATGCTTAGTTTTCAGTAGCATTGGATGGATTTTTCAAAAGAATTTCAATATTGCTAGTGCTCGAAAAATGTGATCAACTGTCAACTACAGTGACTTTCGTATTCCCAACATCAGCAACTACAACCATCAACGAAGGAACTTTATCAGTTTCATACTATTACGCTGACTCCAGTGACTCCACCCATAATCGAAACGAAAATGTCAGTCCTGATAGTAGTGATAGTGAATGAAAGAAGGGGAGTGGTAGTTCCTAGGATTATAAATTTTACAGGGTCATTGTTCTGTAAGATGGCTTCAGTAGACTTGAAATAAAATGAAAGACATTTTCTGGATAATCTTGATAAGAACATAATAAAACGTTTTTAATAACTTCTGTCATTGTGTTCGAGGATCATCAAGAATATCTAAATAATGATTTTTAAAGGCGAGAACATTCTCGACCGAATGCAGCAATTTTTTTGAGAACAAAATGTCTGTCAGACTGCCAGTTCAAATGTTCCAATTTTTTGCGGATTCTGACATTTCTGACAAACCACAGAATTTAGAGACTAGTATTTATCACGAAATGGGTTTCCTTATTAGATTTTTGAAGAATTAAGGAAGATCAATTAGGCAAATGAATACAAAAATTGACTGTAATTTACACCGAGTGTAGGAAACTACTACACTTCGATGCAAACGAAACTACTGTGTTTCAACAAACGAACAAACAAGTTTGTATATTGGCAACAATGACATTTGTGACTAATTGACAAGACAACCCTGTAAAATGATGAAGTGAAAATAGTGGAACGAAAAATAGTTCTACAAATTTTCCTCTATGTTGTTTTTTTGATCCTATAAATATTTTTGCATAGTCCTAATGAAATGGCATCTGCGCTGGAACAATTCGTGAATACAGTCAGGACTTTGTCTTCACACGGTTAATAATGCAGTTTTGGAATTGACAAGTTTGTTAATTTGAGGTTATAATTTCAGGCAATTTTAGGGAGCTATGCGAATATATGAATAAAACTAGTGAAGTGCTGCTCAAGAACACTCAGCATTTGGACAATGTGTTAGAGACACTAGATATACAGCAACATTCTCTAGGCATTTTAGGTGTATTATGTGCGAAATTCAGTGTGCAGCCAACAGTAAACACCCCAGACAATCGGTTCACATTAACGCAGGATTTCATACAAAACTGCAATGGAGAACAAATCAGATTTGCACCTGATACATGTAAGTTAAATTTGTGTACCTAACAATATGTTTTTTGAAGTTTGCTTTTGCCCATTGATGGTACATAGTTTGTACCTCTGTCCTTGTCATTAGTTACTAAATGAAATGTTACAATTATATGCTACAAATTAATGAGTGAAATTTACGTATCTTTTAAAGGAATTGATTTGATTCATGCTTCGAGATTATCATAGGAGATGCAAATCAAAGACAGATCACAAAACACTATCAATGTTTGCTTTTCTTCTTCCAAATTCTATTACTGTGATGAAATATGATCTAATTGTGCAAATTCGTGAAGGCATTTTATTTTGTTCCAGTGGTGTTTTGGTTATAACATTGATATTTAGAAATTGGGTTACTTTTTAATATAATTGTGTTATTTTTTAATTCTGATCAATTTCCCTGATCGACCCGATTTTTTCTAGTTGCTGAACTATGTCACTCTCTTACAAACTATTTAGTTGAACAAAGACAACCACTGAAAGGTGTGATACTGTTGGAAAAGGCCATTTCCAAGCTGCGTTTATTTGATTCTCAACTAACATCAATACACGCAGATCTCTGCCAACTGTGTCTGTTGGCAAAGTGCTTCAAACCTGCTTTAGAATTACTGAATATTGATATAACTGGGATATGTCAAGAGGTATGTCATACAGTGCATTTATTTTGTGATTCATGTAACACATTATGATTTCACACACTATTAGCTCAATAATACTATTATTGTTTTCAGATTATTAATCCAGTTGGACCTCACTTCGATTCTAAGTATTTTTTGTTGTATTATTATTACGGTGGAATGGTATATTTAGCTGTCCGTAATTTAGATAGAGCTCTATATTTCTTTGAAGTTGCAATAACGACTCCATCACATGCAGTATCTCACATTATGCTGGAAGCTTTCAAAAAATATATACTGGTCTCATTATTATTACATGGAAAGGTACAGTATGTCAGTTTCTATGGTAACTAAATTTGTAAAGTGTACATTTTTTTTTTTTCGTTAATGAAAGAATAAACAATATTATATTTACGTTCTCAGTCTTCAAACTTCAAAGTAGGTGAGTTCACTTGCTTTAAAGTCCCCATTATTTTTCATTTTGTTCACTGATCTGACCTAAACTAATTCTGTTTTAGATTCAGGTGATACCGAAAAATGCCTCTCAAGTGGTGTCAAGATTTATAAAACCATTATCTCAGCCTTATTATGAGCTAGCAAATGCTTTCACTTCGAATAATACAGTAGAGTTGAATACGGTACTTAATAAACACACTGAGGTAAGATTTTTTCTTTTTTTATTTATGGTACTAAAACTTCAATGTATATTACAAATAGAATAACAAGAAAGTATAGTGTTCAGTAGTATTTTTTAATTTGATTTATGTTGGCTGATTGTTTCACATTTTGATGTTGATTATAGGAATTTCTTATAATTTTTAATATAGTAATTAAAATCCAGTCACTTCACCAAAGTAAAATATTTATTTTGGCATAAAAATCAACTTGAGTAAACTGAGTTTTCTATTTCCACAATTTTGAAATATTTTAACTTTTTTTTTTCATAGCTTGGATCCATATTAAAAAACCCATATATTTTTCTCTAGCCCTACAGGCCGGGTCTGTACAGAAAATCGTTTGGCTAATTCACGCGGAAATTTTGTGAGGATTGGCATATTTTCCTTTCGAAAATGTATCGAAAATTTTCATTACACATCTTCATTATTTAAATATATTAAACCAGGGATATCATCAACTGTCAAATTATTTACGCGTCTGATAATAAAATATTTAGAGAAGATTGATCCTGACATCTTTCTCTATCTTTGAAAAAAGACCACTTGGAACGACTTTCTTTGAAAACGAATATTCCACCATTGGTGAAGGAGAGGAGACAAGGGGTATCTGGGGTCGAAAACAAAATATTATTGAATAAATACGTGAAGCTGAATACACTTGTTTAAATAAATGAAGCGAAGTTTTGTATAGAAGTGTATAAATTCTCTTTATTGCAAAGCGCTTTCGACTTTCGTCATCTTCAGTGATTCATGTCAGGCAACAGGAAGTTTCGAAATATGTAAAAAACATTGTTAAAATTACAATATCATATTATTCTACATAAGAACTAACGAAAAGCATGTTAGAACTCAGACCACATGTCCTGAGTGCTTTGCAATAAAGAGAATTTATACAGTTCTATACAAAACTTCGCTTCATTTAAAATATTATTGTTAAAAATGTAAAGAATTTGTTTGTTTCACTTCCTTCCAAGCTTGGTGTCCCTCATCCTCAGATACCATGGAAAACCTGTAGAAGTCGTAACTTGATAGTATTACTAGTCGGCTATCACCAAAAACAGAACGTTCCTATTTTAATTTTGAACTTGAAATATTTTTTTATAGTATTAAATATCAATTTCAACATTTGAAAAAATTATGTTGTCATCTAAACACTTGAAAGAATAAAGTCCCGAGTTGGATAAATATTACTCATATATAATTCAAACTATACGAGATATGGATATGATTGAAAGTTAATTAATAACAAAATAGTCTTGAAGGTTCCATTAATGTATTTGCATTTTTCAAAAAGTTATAAGTCATAAAAGAAACGATAATTACAAAAAATCTTAAATTTTTATAAAAAAAATGCATATAACAGCATATCAACGATAGCTGCAAACTTGGTTTTTAACTCATTTTAAATATTAATTAATCCTTAAAAACGACATGAATGTCCATTACCGTATCTCTAAAAGTTATATCAGTTTGTTACATCACAAATCGCGTGACCGCAATAACTGACATTGACATTGGAAAGTGCTAAAAATTTTTTTTAATGATTCAGAATTTTGTTACATACGGCTGTTTCTGTAATTTTAATTATTTTAAAAAGTATAGTGATATATATGTTTATTGTACATAAGAATAAATTCTTGTTGACAAACACAGGTAAAATTATAAATAACATGTAATATACAAACTCTTAAAATTTAAAATATAGTCAAATAATAACAATGTAGGTATGATAAAGTTATGTTACAGTTAAAATAAGAAATTTGTTTAAAATAAAGTTCATTATTTTAAAATTACAAAAGAAAACATCAAAATGAATCATCATAAAACTCTGCTAAACTATAATATGCTTTATCACTAAGTAGTTTTTTTGTCATGTTTCTGAAAATATTGTACCTTTTTTCTTTGATTTCACAAGGTAATTTGTTATACATCTTCACCCCATTATAGATCAGAGAGTCTTTTATTAGATTTGTCATGGGAATGGGGAGCTTTAAACTATTTTCGTTAATATATACTGTTGGCCAGATTTTTATTTAAATAAATTGTTAACTCAACAAACAATGAAATTATTGTTAAAAACATTTTTTGTTACCCTATTGACAAATGCCAATTATGAATTTTGCCGAAAAAATAGTTTCTTAATTTATTATTTAAACAAAGAAAATATATAAAAAAGTATTATATGATAAAAATATGTCTTTAAGACTTTGTTTATTTTTTTTATTCATCAGTTTGCTATGACAACAAAATTATATACAACTTGTGTATAAATAATTTATTAACAAATGAAGTAAAAAAAAAATTATCCAGTCATAATGCCATTATTATATGCGAAAACATCAACAACATAACATTTGTTAAAAAAAGAAAATTTGGCATAATTCTTTGGATAATTCATTCATTTTTAACTTTAAAAAAATTATAATAAACAACTCGTTAAGCTTGTATCACGTGATCTTCTTGAATATATAAATAAGAAGGGCTCCAAGAAGCAAAAAGTTTATAAGTCAATTATTTAAACTTTTTTGTCGACATTTGTGAAAAGAAAGGCCGGAAAAAATGTGTTAGCATAACTTTTAGAAAGATCAACAGAATAACAGCAGAATATCTTTCCAACGGGTCTTATTCTTTCAAGTGTTTGGATGACAACATAATTTTTTCCAAAGTTAAAATTGATAATAAATATTATAAAAAATTTATTTTGTGTAGTATACTGTCTTCAGCGGCTGAAACTTTCGCGCAGAGCCCTATTTTCGGCATTAAATTGAAATTATAAATAATGAAGTTAGAATTCCGGTAGTCAGGACTTTTTTATTGTAAATTTCCTCCTATTTAAGAGTCTATCTTCGAAATTTCTTAGTAGCAGTCAAGATCCAGCCTATTTACCTACTTCCAAGAATTGTTGATCACCCCTCTTTGTAATTAGGAAGCAGGTATCTGTCAAGAACTATAAATTGCTCTTATTTCCTCAAAACAGGTCATTAAACAATTGATAACTATCGAAAAGATACCATACCGTGTTCCAAGTAACAATTCAGACAATGGAAGTCCGAAATGAAAGTAATCACTTTACATCGTTGTCTAATACTCCTGATTTCTGTCCTCTTTCAAGGGTTGTGTGAATTTTTTCAGGTATTCACTAGAGACCACAATCTGGGACTTGTGAAGCAGGTATCTTCGGTGCTCTTCAAAAAGAATATACAAAGGCTGACAAAGACATTTTTAACTCTAAGTCTCTCGGACGTAGCAAGCAGAGTGGGCCTCTCCAGTCCAGCAGAAGCTGAAAGTCACATTTTGCAGATGGTGAGGAATAGAAACATCCCCTGTAGCTGGCTAACAGTAATCGTTTTCTTTTTTATAGATCGAGAGCAAACAAATTTTCGCCACAGTTAATCAAAAAGACGGCATGGTTGTATTCCGAGACGAACCGGACAAATACAGCGGGCCGGAAGTACTCAAAAGCCTCGAAGAACAACTGGCTCTGTGTATGGAATTAGACAAACAAATTTTAGCTATGGACGAGGAAATTCAGGTGAATCCCCAGTTCGTAAAGAAATCGGCTGGAATGCAAGAAGAGGAACAGCCCAGTAAAAGTACCTACGCTATGTAATTAATTGTCTAGGTCGCCATACTGCAACTAAGTTATTGTTAAGAGAAGAAACCGAAATAGTGTATGTACAGTTAATTGCACTCTTCATATTTTTAATTAAAATTGAATACATATTTAATTATATTATTTGATTTGCAGGAAGTATTATTTTATCGTCTTTTGAAAGGTCTCATTTTGACTTTATGGACATCCCTACATTTTTCCAAAACATTTTGTTCAGAATTAATAAAAAATTCAACTACTATTAAAACGCTCTTTACATACACATGGGTTTTTCAACGATGTTTGGAACCGATATTTAAAGAAAAACAGTTTAATTTCAAGAGAATACAGATAAAATGCACACGGAAAGCGCTCTGTGTTAAAAGTATTCGTATGATTTTGCGGCAAATAAGTCAAATGTTAAATTGTTTTGTTGTTAAAAAAATTGTTGCTTCAGTTCCATTTCCGCGATGGCAGAGGTGGGATATATTTTTTCGTCTGTCCTCATGGATGGTACAGCGGATGTCAGTTAAAATTGGGTCCCCATTCTGTGTAGGTGTTGTCTGCCGTTAATAACGAGTATTGCACAATAATCGATTATTCGAGATTTTTTATTCGGGATGGGGCGGTTCCCCGTTTGACAAGGGAGTGCTGGACAACTGCCCCAACTGGAATAAAGTTGCAAAAAAAAACAGAAAATGTTTGCGAGATTATAGATATTTCGTTTATGATTTTTATTGTACCTTTATCAACTCGGGTCAAAAATCAAATTTGACAACTATACTAAACAGTACACTTCAGTGCGTGACAACTACTTTCAACTTAAGGAGAGAACATTTCCTTTCGAATTACGCATTTTTTCTGCGAACAGAATGGTTGCCAGACGTGCAATAAAATTCAAAAAACTTTATCTTTTTGGGAATTCGGACAAACGACGTAATTTTTGATCAAAATTATACTTTTATTCACAGAACCATTTGATTTGCATATTTATATGATTTTTTAAAAGTCTGGTAAAATTATATTTGAAATTCACCTACTATATACCGGCTCTAGTCTTTACAAGCTGACAAAAATTAATAAATGTAGTGTACGTCAAATACTCATGATAGAAAAGTTCAGGGATCTCTGTATATATTATTTGCTATATTCATTTTGGCTCCGTTTTTTTTTGTTCAAGATACTCAGCTTCTGGAGGCACCATGCATGACTTTGATGTCTTTTACATACCAAAGTTGAAAATCACAAATTATATTTGAATTTGAAACATATGTAATTTTAGCATTTTCAACTACGAATTGGGAGAAAGGAAACAAAAAATATCAAATTCTTATTATGTCTCTTAGCTTCTCGGATGGTAATGTTCATGTACGAATAACAATAGTTCAGAAACAGGACACATGCCTGTTCCCTATTCCCAGTAAGTGATGCACTTTTTTGATAATAAATAGGGTCGTTCTATGCAGCCTTGAAGCAATGTTTAAAGAGAAATACAAGCAACAAAATATCTTCACTTGAAAACCTTATATTGATTTTCAAGAGAGCCACTGATGAATTATTCACACATAATTTCTATTTTTCATTGTTTTCCTTCAAATAGAAAATGCCTATTAATATTTGAAAAAATATATTAGAATGAAGTAAGTCAGAGATAAAACTACTAAAAATAAAAAACACTTAGAATGTAGGTAATTATTATTTCTAACCGAGGGAGAAACATCTCACTAAAATGTGTACAAGATTTAAAATATTGAAAAGACTGAAAGACTCAAACCGATGACTGAAAGACTCAAACCGATGACTGAAAGACTCAAGCCGATGACTGAAAGACTCAAACTGATGACTGAAGCGAAGATTCAATGACTGAAAATTGACTCAAAATTTCTAGTTGTACGAGATTTAAAGGAGATGTTTCACCCTCGTTTCTAACACTTCTAGTTGGAAAGTACTCTTAAATCTTAATTTTTCGTTTGTTGCTTGGTCTCTGTCTTGCTAGGTCTACTTTTCTTATTGCCCCTTGAATATTATTCATGAATCTGTTGAATATTTCATCATTCAAAGCTTCTGCCCAATTTTTGAAATTTGTCCATTTAACTTCTCTTTCATTTTGGACCTCTAATTCTTCTGATATTTCCTCTGTGTCCATTTCTTCAATAAATAGTATAATTTCTTCTTCATTCTCAGATTTAATGACTGAGTTATATTCTGGTTCCTTGACTACAATAATTAATTAACTAGTCATTGTTAATAAAAATAGGTCAACTACATCAAAAAGAAAACTGAATCATATTCACTAGAAAACATCCTATCCAGTATTTTTTTGTAATAATATCTATAATGTTCATACCTTCTTCCTTATAATAAATAGTTGAAATTTTTCCATTTGCATTCCAATCTGGTACTTTCAAAGCAGTAGCTACCATTTCATTGGGATCTTTCTTTTTACGGACATTGTGTTTTCTTAACAAATAAGTGATGTCATCTCTGTTAATCAAATTAATTCTTTGTAGCTCTGGACCTTTTAAGTTTCTTGCATCTTCTAAGATTCTATTGATGGGTACACCAGATTTAATTTTATTCATAACTATATCCTGCTCTGCCTTTGAAAGATGTAGACTTCTTAATTCCCTCTCATGGCCAACATGTGTTCTCCAGAAAGCCATGGATACAGTTCCGTTGTCATACAATTTGCAAGTAAACTTTGAAGGGCACATTCCTTGAATCCTGATTGTTCCACCCACTTTCTCCTTTCTTCTTTGATAGTTTGCTTGGTACCCTAAAAGTAACCATTTTTAATCACATGTACCTCTACCAAAGTTTTTTACTGAAATACCCTATTTACCTTTATAATCACTTCTGTTGCAGATATAAGTTACCTCCTTGTAATTAGTACATCGCTTTGTTCTATGCATTGCATAACCCGACTGAATGATTTCTTTATTTTTCCATGATTCGTACTCCTGTATGGTCGAAAACTGTAAATTTAATAGTTCAGTATTAACTGCATGTTTCTCTTTGAGATGGTTTCGTAAAGCTTGATGGGTTTTGAGTTTATATCTTCCTTCACACAGTGGACAAATGATACGACTTTCTTTTGAAACTGAAACAATTTTGTGTGTACTTTGTTTGTGGCGTTTAAGTAATTGTATAGAAGCAAATTGCGTTGAACACATGGTACACATTGCTTCATTCACTACCGGTGAAGGTGCACCAGACGTTGATGGTTCTTTTGACGTTATTGAATCCATTTTCTAGGAAATTATTTTAACGGGTTAATAATATATTTCATTCCTCTGCTAACGCCCAACGATTGATAAATAATTATTGTTGTAACGAGAAGTTTTGTCAAATATTTATCTTGAAAATAATTTCGTAAATCATAAAAAGTAAACACACAGTGTGACAGTGACAACCTGAAAACAGAAAATGTTTGACGGAAAACACAGAACACAGATGGATCACGGTTGTTCCGTAACAATCTTCAAATGCAACCAAAATTGTGCTCGATTCACTTATTGATCACCTGAGAACCAAACACCTAGGACATTGTTTATATAGAAGTAAGATAGTCAATGCCTGTCTAATTGGTGTTGGACACAAACGCGAGTGTCATCTAGCGTGATTAGTTACAAACATGAATATTTGACGTCATTTTAATGCAGGTTTCTTCAAAAAACCTTGATTTAATGCTGTCCCATTGTTTCAATCAAGTCACGACATGACTTGGAGGCCGGATCACTGAAGTTACGACATGACTTGGATGCGAGTTCACTATCGCCATCTACATGTCGCATCCATTTTGATCCAATTATAATCCCATAAGATTAACTATGTTCTATATAAACAATGCCATAGCATTGTTTAAATAAAACATAGTCAATGCCTGTGGAAAAGGTATTGGTCACAAACGCGAGTGGCATCTAGCGTGATTAGTTACAAACATGAATATTTGACATAATTTTAATGCAGGTTTCTTCAAAAAACCCTGATTTTAATGCTTTTCCATTGTTTTAATCAAGTTTCGACATGACTTGGAGGCCAGATCACTGAAGTTACGACATGACTTGGATGCGAGATCACTGTCGCCATCTACATGTCGCATCCATTTGAATCCAATATAAATCCCATAAGGTATCTTACTATATAAACAATGGCCATAGAGAAACAGATAAACAAAAAATAAAGAGGGTGGTCGAAACGTGCAATAAAATTTGGCAACACTACCGTACGTAAGTAAAGTCACTCGCCGCCATATTTGGTCAACATACCTAGAATTTTACGCTTAGCCGACCCACGCAGCAACCAAACTGAGATCCAAACACCTTATGTAAGACAGAAGAGCTCTCAGCCGACCCCTCTTTGCCCCACCGCATGCCAGAAAAAATAAAATTTCGACCCGATACATCGAATGAGCCGACTGAGAGTGCACATATTCTGGTTAACTATGTTCGGTGGTAACCACTGAAATGAAATTATATTAATATAATTTCATTTCAGTGGTGGTAACACGTTTAACAGTGGCGACCTACCTCGCTGGTACGGTTGGTGAAACGAGGCAGGTTGCGCAAAAACATGATGGTCAAGTCAAGATCACTATCTGATTACTATAGACACAGTCTCTTTAAGTTTTCCTCAAATCACAGCGGGAATGGAAAATGGGAATTGTGTGAATTGCTAGAAAATCATTGCACGTAGCAAACCAAACATTTAGCTGTTTGCCTGCATTTCGGAATACGAATAATCGCACTGGCACTGGTTTTATAAATCCTGCTATATAATTTAATCTCGCGTTAACAAGAATAACTTCAATCCACTGATTCACTGAGAATCGAAAATTGTAAAAATGTTCAAAAAACGAAGCATTTTGCTTTAGATGTTCACGGGCTCACGGCTAACGGGTTCATAGACATGACCAAAAATTTTGACGTGCCTTGAGACTCTTGAGAGTTGAGACTTGAGAGGTTATGTTATGAAGATTGAAGTTGTTTGACTTTGTTGGTGGTTCACTGGTTAAGTATTTACAAAGGACACGGTCAACTAATAATCATGTACTTTTCTTTTTCTGATAATGTATACTTGAACTGAAGGTGATGACGCACATTCCAATTATCTCAGATTTCAATCTTTGGATAAAATCCGTTTGTTATTTAAGACAGCTACAAAAGCTCCCTAAAGTTCTGACTGATCCAGTTAAAAGTTTTCAACTGAATTTTTGGTACTATGTGTGAAAACCAAGGAGAAATTCTGATTGTGATAGGAATTTGTGGGGTAACATGTGGTGGAAAAACAACTGTAGCTACAAAATTATGCAACATATTGCCCAACAGTAGAATGATCTCACAAGATGACTATTTTCTAGATGAAGATGACCCAAGGCATACTTGGATCCCAGAGCTGAATCACGTTAATTATGATATAATTTCCAGTTTGGATATGAATAAAATGTACCAAGATTTGGTACAAATTATCAACAATCACAAGTTGAAAGGAGAATTTGAAGCCTTGGACAACTCACTGAACAAAATAGAGACTTGTGAATCATACAATATTCTTGATACTAAACTCAGAGATGCTAAAGTTGCCTTCTTGATTATTGAGGGTTTTTCAATATTCAATTATAAGCCTATGCTGCATTTATTCAATTTAAAATATTATTTTGTTCTGGATAGAGATGAGTGTTTCAGAAGACGAAAAACTAGGAATTACATCCCACCTGATTGTCCAGGGTATTTTGAAAAGTGCGCATGGCCTGAACATCTTGTTCAGTTGGAGGAAGTGAAACATTCTGTTGAAGATGTTTTATATTATGATGGAAATAGTGGTGTGGATATTATTGAGAAAATAGTGTCTGATATTAATTTATACTTGAAGTTTTAGGACTTCTTAGTCATGTGATGTGATCAAAAGTTTTTGTGATATTTTTTTATTATTTTGTGTTTGTATTAATAAAATCAAAATCACTGTACTAAATTGCGATCAAACAACTAAACAAATGTGGGGTATTAATATTGGTGAACATGATTGCAATGCAATTAATGGTTCTACCTACATCAGCATACTTATTAATATTTAAATAATTGCTATTTATACTGTATTCTGGAATTAAAAGATATTTTGAGGAATCATTCAGTTTATTCACCTATGTAAAATTGTAGATAGAGTATAAGAAAATACCTATCACTTAAGACTAAGAAAACATTTATTTCAATTATTCGAAATTACAAAGTCAAAATATACAGGATAATTTTGTTCTTGCTATTACTCCCACTAGTCCTTTTAAATAATAATATTTGTTTTTGAGAACATAACTCTTGTCTATGAAGTATGACGAATTACAAGTTGCAATTATTCTTTATTTTGAATTTCACTGTCGTAGATCTAACGTTATTTTGTAATTTATTCTACCCAGGAATATAATACAATAAGATCGTATAGGCACAGTATACCATGTGTTTAATCTGTGGTACAGAATAGAGGGAGAAGTAAGCATACTAAAGTGGCACCAAAGTAATGCAAATTTTTCCTACGCAACTAACGCAAGTTATTGGCTGAGAAATTTGGTTTGTTTCGATTGCAAATGAAAGAGCATCATTAGTGTTCGAACGTGCATTCCAGTCATCATATTATAATTTCATTTCAGTGTTTAATATGGCTGAGTCAAGTCTCCGGTCTGACCAATATGATTAGACCAGCGTGGTCATTTGGTTGACTTGACCTAATTAGAACTGTATGTATGTGACCAATATTTTCAATCATCTGATCGGTCCGACTCATCGTCATACTTCATACTGAACGCGCGTGCCTTGTCCGACCGGTGACTTGACACAGCCTATATCTAAATATATTTACATGTAGATATACAAACCCATACGGAAGGCATCGCGGTGACGTCAAATGAGAGACAACATTGCAACATATGGAATGGGCCATCATCCTCTACAAATAGTTTTCAGTATCCTTGAGAGATGGCGGGGTTACTGCAAAACTTCCATTCTGGTTCAGCTTATCGAGTTTACGAGCTTCTTTCTGGGAGTAGCTCCGAGTAACTTCGAGTAGATCCTGAAGTGATTTCCCGGACCACGAAATAACTATTTGTGTATTTAGAGCGAAAAGTGATTGATTGCCGCTCGACAAAGTACCGCGCGACGCGAATCGGAACACGGTTATCTTTGGAGAGTGGCTTTGCCACTTTGTGCTTGAAATACACACATATTTTTTCCACAAACGCAGCTCTTAGACAAAAAAACGATCGACACTTCTTCCAACATAGGCACTCAGTTGCAATCCCAAATGTATATGCTATCCAAATATCCAATAATTTACATCTAACAAAACTGTTGTTTTCAGTATGTTTGTTCACTTTTGTCAGTTTTTATCGTCCGTATCGTAATCTGCGGTAAAAACCAGCAAAGCGCCAAGCTCTAATTGACGCGGCCGCTTGAATCATGAAGTTCGTTGGACGCACCTACACAACTGTCATTTTTCACAGGTCAGCCAACTGTCAGACTTCAGACTGTCAGTGAGTGTCAGTTTACTTGACATATCGCAAATTAGTGAAAGTGTACGTCAGAACAAAAAATGTTTATTGTTTGTAACTATTTCGTTATAAAATAATAATAAAGCAGAAGTTTTGGGGCAAAATAATGTTAAATAATTCGAAGCAATGAGTGTCTTCGGTGATTTTCAGCAAGTGTGGCTCCAAAGGTTCCCCGAGAGTCCATTACCAGGGGCTTGGGAGGAAGATGTTCGCGCAAACCTGTCGAAACATAAACAGAAGGTGACATTGTTGAAGGAAGAACTGGAAAAAGAAGAGTTTTACGTGCAGTACCTGGAGAGATTGCTAAGTGATGTGGAACAGCACAAAATCAAGTTGGCAAGGGAAAAAAGCATTGAAAGTGAGGAGGCAAGTGATGTCACAGCAGATACCATATCTAAAGTAAATATTGCGTTTGTACTTCTTTTCATTCAGGTTGTTAAATTAACTTTCTTATCTTACTCATGAATTACGAATTCCCTGTTTACTAATTGATGGTAATAAGGTGTGGTTTGAGTAGGATGAGACACTGTTACTGCCTCATTTGAATTGGAATATTTCAGGAGAGTGACCATTCTGTAATAATATTTGAAATGAAGACATACACATTCCTATCATTACACTTCACATGAGTCTATTGCATAAGTTGATTGAGCTGCCAAATACCTATAACTTATTTATAGTTGTACACTAATTAATTTTCTTGGGGAATTCTTCTATCACTTCTCAGATTCCAGGACTGGCTCTAGCTCTCTTGTTATCAACAATTAAATTTTATTGAACTTTTCAACATCAATATATTTGAGAAAATATTAATACTTTGTTTCCAAAGTATGAAATTTTCATTACATCTAGGTATGTAAAATTTTATAATAATGAAAGCATGTTGTGACAGTGAATTCTGAGACATTTTTTATTTCAGAAAGAGCCTGGTAAACCATCCACAATTTGTCTTAATGTTGAAGAGACGGAAACATTGTCTGCCAATATGTGTGTCAATGAAATATCCAAGCAACTGATACCCAAAGATGGTCTTGACAGATTTGAATCGACTGCTGTCACTGAACAGGACCCTGGAACTTTTGTGACTGTCATTGAAGTTAATGGTGTGAAACAAAGCAATGTGTCTCCGGTGAAAACACCACCAAAGTAAGTCCATAAGTTATCTGAAAAAAGTATGAAATACCTTTTGAAATGGCATCCAAAATGGGTGCTGGGTAAAATTCCGTTAACCGGGCGCTACAAGCTACAAAATAAAATTTCCGCGCGCGCGGATTTGCGAAATGTCGGGCGAGCGCGCTCATTCCCATCACTACTTTGTCGATTTCTGTCAACTTTGAAGAGAATGCGCGCGCTCGCTTCGTTCGCGTATTTCTGGTCTTGTTCACTGACAAATAAGGGATGAAAATTTCTACTCAAAGTTGACAGAAATCGACAAAGTAGTGATGGGAATGCGCGCGATCGCCGACATTTCGCAAATCCGCACGCGCGGATTTGCGAAATGTCGAGCACGCATGCTCGCTTTGTTCGCGTTTTTCTGGTCTTGTTCACCAACGAAAAGGGATGAAAATTTCTACTCAAAGTTGTCAGAAATCGATAAAGTAGTGATGGGAATGAGGGCGCTCGCTTCTCTCGCGTCTTTCTCGCAGATATCTTCACCAAGAAGTAAGAGATAGGTTACATAAGTTACAAATGTAGTAATAGGAATGCGCGTGCTCACTTTGCTTCCGTATTTCTTACTGAATATCTTCACTAAGAATGGTTCACTCTTCGAGTGTTTATTAGGAACTATTATTATTATTATTGATGAAAAAATTGTCAGTCTCTAGGGCGCCAATACTTCCGAAAACTATTCACTACAAACATTTCATATTCATGAGTACTCAGTGTGCAAGAAATTTAGGGAATCTGACAACGTCGCATTGTACTCTTATAAAGTTATTAAGACTCATTGTTGTTGTTGAGTCAGTAAAAGACGTTGTTATGAACTTTGTTATGAAAGAATCCATTTCGTTGTCAGATAACTAGATTGGAAAAAAAATCTTGGTATTAATATTTTGAATGCACAAAAGATATTTTTAAATAGACAGAGCATGTAGCAGGCATTTTTTGCGAACAAATAATTACCTAACTAAACCGGATCACAAACATTCATTTTTGGTATATGCGCATGCGCAAACAGATAGAAAAGACGCAACCTATCCGTATCATATAGTCGGGTAAGCTCGGTTAGGTTTGCATAAGATCGGGTCTGTCGGGTTTATTTATAGTCATTAAAGTAGGTTATTTTATGTGAAAAGTGTTCTTTATTTTTTTGTGCGCATGGATATTCATATTTTTTTGCGCACATTTCCGTGATCTGTCTCGTCCTTTGAATTTTGATAGTCATTTAGAAATAGTATGAGTACCATTGTTTCAAATGTGCAGTCAGAGTGTTGATGGGAAAATGTTGTGGTTATATCAACTCATTTTTCACACTCATTCACTAAAATATTCCATGAGATAAGTGAATTGAATATTTCTGGAAACACATTGCAATGTCGCAAAATTAGCTTCGAACTTCCGTAAATTCCATTATTACCAACCTGACATCTGAAATTACAGATATTCACTAAACAAAACAGCATGAATTTGTTCATTTTGTATTTGCTAGAAAAAGCTACAATTTGTTGATAAAAAACTGTTTTCAATGAAAAAAAAAGTGCAAATCTGGTGAATTAGGGTGTGTATATTGTGCTGGTGAAAATAAGGAGGCATGTGTACCAGAAAATACCAATTTTCATTCAAAAAAAGGCCCGTATCTCCGAAATTACTTGAGACCGCCAAAAATTTCATTTGGATGACTTTTATTATTATTAGCCCCTGGCGACTTTCTGTACAGAATTTGAGATTTTAGCTGGATTTCAGTTAAGGACCAGGTTGTTCCATTTTCAATAATTTTCATTTTCAAAATAACGTCAGATTAGCACCAGCATACTTTGCTCCATTCATAGTATTTAATCATGAAGTTACATCGTCCTGACACTACCAAACTATCCACATCCCTACTAAATTTCAAATATGAATTTATGAAACATTTGAAATCCGATTACATTAGAAATTGAATTATAAAATCCATATTATTTGTTTAGTTTTTGACATTGTAATATGTAACCTTGGCACGGGCGTAGCCAGGTTTTAGTATCGGGGGGGGTTCAAGATAAGTATGAAATAAAAATTAAAGATGAAAAAAAAAACAGAAGGTTCATTCATTTATTATTGCTAATATCTTAACTTTTCGGGGGGGGGAGGTTGTGTTTGTATGTTTTGACAAATCATACATTACCTTTATTTTTTTATAAAGTTTTTTTTGTATATTACGATATTTATTTGAACATAAATATTATTATTGATGTAAGTAAAACCAAAACGTCCAAAACTGGCTAAAGAACTTTCCTTTGTGGAGCTACAATTGGTTTTTACCATGAGTCAAGTAACTGAAGATTTTCAGTAAAGTTCCACAAGTACTGGAGTACTGAGAATCAACCAGTCATTTGTGGGGTTCTATATCAAATGCCATTGTAAAGTTAACAAATACTATAGTGTATTTGTTGTTAATTTCTTAGTTTTCCATTCATTAATTTCCACTTATAATGAAAAACTTTTCACTCCCATTAAAATTGTTATAATGTTTACACACTTTCCAGCAGAAATACAATTCAGTGAAGTTTTAGATTAAAAATTGGTGTAGATTATTATGGAAATACATGTTAATCAAGGAATAAAATTTTCATACTTGGATGATTCCACATGTTGAAATATTTATTTCACATGTTGGGATATACTTTTAATTGGTATACACAAAGACCTTCTTGAAAGCAGCTATAAGGTTTCAAGCTTTGATTATAGGAATGTTTCTAAATTGGTAATCTCTGAGTGGACTTGAGTACAAATTCTTGATTTCATTTTTGAAAGATTTACCGCAGTTCGTAATTTGGGTCCCTTATTGTAAATGATTTCTACTTCAGAGTACCCTCCAGACCGGACTCTCTGAAAAACAAACCTAGAAGAAGTAACAGCGACTCAATTTCCTCTTCCTCCGAATTCCTCACCACCGTCGACGAACCTTTTTACGACAGGGTGGCGCCTGAAGATGACTACCTCGTCGAGAGTAATCATTCCAGTACCGAAAACGTGTTCAGCTCTTCCAGTACCCTTCTGTTGGAGTCCAAAAGGGATTCCACACATAATATTCCAGAACCACAATCGCCCGGAACCTCCAATTACGTTAACATCGAATATTTCATTAGGTGAGTGAATCTACTCTTCAAATTCAGCTCATGAGCTTTAACTATTATTACAATATTAATGTTATTATCGATACTTCGTAATTCTGGAAAGTTTAACATATTGTTACAGCTCTAACAAGAAGAATGGCAATAGCCACAGCAGCAGCGAGGATGAACAGGATGAAATCCCTGAATTGAGACGGCATAATGACAACAGTTCCTATGCAAGTTCTAGTTCCCTGGAGTCAAATACACCAGCTTCTAGGAGAAAATTCAGTCAAGTAAGTACGTTGGTATTTGGAAACTGCAGATGTTTACTTGATTTGGTCCAAACTGTCATGTTTGGTAGTGATAGCTTACCTCAGTATCTTACCTAATATTTTGTAACTACGTTAGTAATTGTCATAAGCTTGTAAGATAGGCAGAAGCAACAAACATTGATTTATTCCTGATTTCATCTCCGTTATAATAGGCGTATAAAAGCCCTTCTTGTTTTAATAAAATCCGTGATTTGTCTCTGTGTAAATATTGAGACCTATCATATTTTGTCTCAGCTCTATTTGAGTGTGCAACAATTTGAACAACAAAATGCAAATATTTGTGAAATTAACTTTTCTTTTTTTAGGGAATCACAAACTTCATGTTTGTTGCAATGATGTTAAACGCATCTTTAAAATTTCGCGAACATTGCAATTGTCTATTGCGGATTTATAAGTGCGAACCATTTTGGGTAATGGAGATTTGGTTATATTAACGTAAGGCACTTGCTCCATAAGATTTTCCATTCGGTGAAAGTAATCTGTTTTATCCAAGATTACAATTTTATTGCCTTTATCTGCTTTCTAATAAAAACAATATGTCTCTCTCAAACTTTTTACCACTTTACTAGTTTTTGTGCCACTTCGGCTGTTGGCTATGGAGTTATTACTGAGTTGAATTTAACAGGCGTTGCGTATGAATTTTTTTGTATTGTTATTGAAATTCCTGATACCAATATCTAATATACAAAATTTAAAATTAATAAAACCCGTTGATGATTTCAGAAAATTAGTTTGTTATGAAAGTATTGCTATTCGAAAAAGGGGCTTGAAACCCTTGCTTAATAATGATAATGGTCCATTAAATTCCAAACTATCTGACTTGATACCAGTAGAGGAGTAATTAAGTGCCTTTGTTGTAATGTTTATTGGTTAGGGTTGTACCTGTCCATTAGGAAGGGTCACTTCCAGGAAACAGATAACCTCATGGTAATTGATTATTTGGTATAAATAAGACTGGTATACCGATTTACAGTTTGGTAATCCCTACTGATGAAGATAACTTTGTCATCTAAATGTGCATCTAGGAATTAAATTAATTGTGTGGTGAAGGGGTAAAATACCTTTTGATCTCATTGAGTGACACCACAGAGGCGTCCAATATCCCATTTTTGATAAATATATACAAACACACAGATGTTCTTCTGTTGATATAATTATATACATAAATATTACAAACAACTAACGCTCTAGATATTCCAACAATTTACTTTTAAACCCTTTCAAAGTATTTTCCTCTTTAGTGACATTTGGTAAATTGTTAAATTAAAGTGTGAGTACCCTAAAAATGAAAATTAGCATTTGATCTTGTCTGGTGTTCATGTATTTGATTATTGAGAACAATAATTTTGTTAAGGTTGGAGTCCTTTTGTTATTTTGATTATTTTAAATATGAAAACCATTGTTAAAAAAAACGATTTGAAATTGACAGCCACTGCAGCCTATTTAACATTTGATCAATGGAAGTATAGCGACTGCATCTCAAAATGATTCTCATATCCCGATTTTGTAGTTTTTGAAGTTGGGCAGTACTCAAAAGAGGCTTAATTATTACAGTTATATGTTAATATGCTGGAGTTAATAGTCAATTATTTCATATTCTAGAAAAAAATATTATTTAAATTTTTTTTTAATTACATGTTCAGCATGACTGTTCAAACTCATACAGCCGTATGCATAGTCAATCGCCAGCGACTCGTCAGAGTTTCGCCATTCGCTACACAAGGATTTTAATGCACAGTCGAGCTCCAAAAAAGTGACAACTACGCGATAAGTCACATTTTGGCGAGACGGTGGCGATGTACCACTTTTTTGGAGCACGACTGTGCATTATAGTTCTTGTGTAGCGAGCGGCAAAACTCTGTCGAGTCGCTGGAATTGACTATGCATACGGCTGTAGTGTTGTCTATAACAACTCCCAACTTTATTTAATTAAGACACATTTTAATGTAGTGTTACAATTTCAAATTTTATTTCGTTATGGTTAATATTTATATTTATTTGATATCACCATAACTTTTGGTTTGTTAGCATTCAATTTTAATTTGTGCGTAAATACTAGAACCGTCTAAAGTAGTGGCTGACTAGAGGCTTGTTTTGGTTCCAAGCTAGAACTGTTCAAAGTAGTGGCACAGTTGAATGTGCGACTCTTCATAAGTGGTTCAGAATCGTTAATGCAAGTAACCAAAATAAACCTAAAGGGTGTGCAGTTCTCAGACCAGCCGCCTAAGGTGCAACATAGAGGAACGACGCAACAAGAGGCAAGCAAACGACGAAAGAACGTACAACTTAATAGACGAGGAAAGTGATGACGTCACAAATGTCATTCTTGTCAAAAACTGATTCCAAACAAACTTCCGTCGAATTTAAATCAGCTTGTCCGATAACTCCGATATGGTTTCCGTTAAGGTTTTTGAACTCCTTTTGCCTGAGAAAACAAAATTCAAACATCCAAACACAAACTAATAAGCAACGCAGCATATTATCAACAAAGAATGTCACCTAAAATTCTTTGTTTGGAATCAGTTTTTGACAAGTATGACATTTGTGACGACATACTTTCCTCGTCTATTAGTTGACATCTATTCGGAAACGAAAGGAAAAGAACTACGAAGCGGGACAATACTTCGGCCTCCGACTAGCTCACCGGAGCTTAATCCAAACGCTCCGAAGCGAGTTCAAAATTTCTTCAATTCCAGGTAGCTCGGAGAATCTCGTCGCAAAAATCCCAGCCACTCCGGAACTCTTCACGCCATCTATTTGGAAAACCAGCAGGGACGTGTCTGACATACGAATTCTTTTTGGATTGGTTGGTGTTGCCAACCAACGAGGTTCCATTGATTCGCATGCCAGACCGTAGATACCTAAAAACGCCAGAAATACTATGTACACGGGCACTTAACTCTACTGAGCCATCCAGAAGTGAGGGCTACTCCCCTGGAAACTGTCCGAGCCCTCGGGCGGCTCCTGGATGACTGCCTAAAACAGCCAAACAAGCTCAAATTTATACCATTGCCGAACATTTGAGTCGGCCAATGGTATCGCAAAAACACTGGTAGGCGGAGCCTATTAGAGCTCTCGCCTCCAGATATACTCCAGTGAGTATTGAAACTGTCGTAAAGGCGACAATTCCATTTTATAAAAATCCGCCCGGCTAGCAGCGGGTTCCCTGTCGCCAGTACGCTTGGTGTTGAAATCCATAACTCCAACACCGAATAATAATTTATTTTTAAGACCCTTTAACAAATGAATTCCCGGAGAGGAGAAAATATTAATAAACAGGCTAGAAACGCTCGTCGCTAGCCAGGTTCGGAAAAATGTATTTACTGTAGAAATATATGACTTCCGAATCCCCAGATTATTATAAATAATATGTACATTTGTTTAAGATGGTTGTAACGTTTTAGGTCTAAATTGCCAGGGCTTACGAATTCTTTTATTTGGTTCTAACAAGAACGATTACAACGATGGCTGCTCCAGCCCTAGCAAAGTCGACCCCTAAAATAAAGGTATGTCGGGCGTAGCCCGGAAAACAATACAAAAATACGACCCACCCTTCTCAAGCTGGACGTTAGCCAGAACGAAGGTCGAGTCAATATGTATACAACAAGAACAATTTAATTATAAGTATTCACTTAGTGTTCTGGCCCACAGACTGTGTATAAGAGCCGTATCTGTATTATCAAAAAAATAAAAAAAAAGTGATTGCTTAATTTACTTCAAATCTACTAAAGTCTTCAATTTAATATTAAGGTAACCTTTTATTCACTACCAAAAACAAATATGATATAGTCTATAACTTATTTTCGAAGGCAATTGTCTAATCTTTCGTAAACGGAATTACGTACGATTAGCAAAAAATTTAAAAAGAACACACTGTTGTTCCAAAACAATACGTTAGGTTTCACTTGATAGCAGTTTTTATTACAGTTTCAAGCTTACCGGATGTCTATCTTCATTCCATTTGTACACAGCTGAAATGCTAACAGGAACGGTCCATAAATAAAATCCAGACTTCCAATAAAATCACCCAGTGTGATTGGTACCCTTAGCCGGAATCGGATGGCTGGCCTTAGATTCTTTCCTTACTTTCGGGATATAAACCAATCCAGTATTTTGGAAGAATTTTTTCTTTTCGGCGAAGTCTTCGGGATTATTTCTTTATCGAAACGAAAAGAAATACGGAAAATGCCCCAGAGTTAAACTCTTCGGGATAGTCGTTTATGACTATTAAGTGAAACACTTTTCACAGCAACAGCGGAACCAGTAAAAATACTTTTCACTAAAAGAATAGCTTCTCTTGCAGGTTGTTACTCAGTTCGCAACCAAAGCTATACTGCCGTTTCGGTGCGCGCTGCGTTTCTTTTATAGAATCGCATCGTCGCGGAATTGGGCGGAGCCTAGTGGAAATTATCGCGGAGATATACTCTCGCAAATTTCTCAGTCGGACTCGGCCGTTCTGACGAAACATCGAATTTGGTTTATTTTATCCCTTCGATTAAAATTTCAGTTTTTATCGGAATTTATAACAAAACTAGTATTTCTGGCAAAATATAACATAGTGTCTATGATAGTCTCTGCAACAAGGACTGAGGACTGAACGCCCGACTCAGTGATCACTGTTGTCAATAATTATTGTAATTTTTTTGTTTTTCTAGGATAGTGACAAAGGAGACACAGATAGGGATAGAATGTACAAGAGTATATTCTATAATATCACAGACAGCGAGAGCAACTATGTCGAATGGCTTGGCGTTTTACTGAAGGTAATTTCATTGGGCATTAATAACGTCCCTTGATGCTATTGTTTATTTTAGTACATGAAGGCGATTCAGGCTACCATCGGGACATCCCAGCCCATTGTTAGTGAGGCAGAACTGAACACGATTTTCTATAAGATTCCAGACCTGTATAACTTACACGCCAACTTCCTAGAAGCACTCAAAAGACACATCCAAAGGTGGGATACCAGGATTGGGGAGCACTTCAAAATCATGGTACTGTTTTAAATATTCACTTTGTCATCGATATGTCATTGTGATTGTTGTTCCAGGCTTCCAATTTATCAGTGTATGGCGCCTTCCTGAGCAACTACGGGCAGGCTTTGGACACGGTACAGAAATGCAGCGCAGCTAACTCGCAGTTCGGCGAGATATCGAAGAACATAACTTGCAAACAGCTATCCGGGCAGCCGATAACCTTGGAAGATCTTCTACACAAACCTGTGGCGAGGGTGCAGAAAAACGCCCTGGTCTTGCACGATCTCTTGAAACACGTACCTCAGACTCACGCCGATCACCACAGCTTGGCGGAAGCTTTGAATTTGACGCAGAATTTCTTGGACCAGTTCAACATGATACAGACCACGTCGATGTTTCCTGTAAGCGAATGTATCATTTTTTTCATGTACCAAATACAATCAGCAGTAACTGATTTAATGAACGATATTTTCGAAACTTTAGATAAAAGTTGATATGGCGTTTCCATTTTTTACATATAATAAAAGCATTTGAAACAGTAAATCATACAATATTACTAGAAATTTTAAATAATTTGGGAGTCTTTCAGAATTATTTTGAAAATCGTATTATGTTGTTATTGATAAAAATGAAAGTATTGAAAAACAATCCACCATTAGATTCCCCCAAGGTTCAGTACTGGCTCCAATTTTCTATTTGATACATGTGAATGGTATAACCAAAATGAAATTGATATGTAAACATTTTTCTTTTGCAGATGATACTGTAATTATTCTGCTAAAATTTAAAAAAATTAGCAAGTAATATTGAAAAGATATTCAATTATTTGGGAAATGGATATATGAAATAAATCTAAATATTAATTTTAAAAAATACTGTTTACATGATTTTAAAACCAAATAATATAGACCAAATTAAATTTAAAAAATTGAAAATAAATAATAAACTATTAAATGAACTTGAATAACATAAATATTTAGGTTAGATGATTGAAAAAAAAAATTAATTATGAAATATCATTTAAATCAAATATAAAAATCAATTATTCCTTTAATTGGAGCAATAAAAAGAATAGATTTTCTAAATATTCAAATCCAAAATCTCATTCATAATGCCCATGTTGTCTCGCATATTAAATATTTGATAACAATAGGTAATTAAAACCAAAAAGGTATAATTTATCTTTTAATGAATAAAGCAATAAAAGTAGTTTAAGAAACCGTGGTAAACACCTTTTTCAGAATTATATAAGGATACTAAAAATTTTACATTAGATAAGCTAATAAAATTTGAAACTGCAAAACTTCCTTACAAGTTGACAAAAAATTTACAAAAAAGTAAAATTTCACAAAAAAATCAAAATTACATGACCATTATATCAGAAATACAAATAATATTAATAAAGGTCTTTATTTTCTTCAATCAGATAACATAATATACATTTTTAAGTAATATGAGCACAACACTCTATGTTGAAAAAAAAATGCCGAAAATCAGGTGACAGCACAATTTCTGGTTGCAGGTAGCACTGTATCTGTTTTTCACCTTAAGTTTTCATTTAAATAACATTCATTCAAATAAAGGCAAAAACAATCTTGTATTTAATAAATTGTGAAAGGCTTTCGCGGCCATCGTCACTTACATGGTGGTTCTTCGGGTAGTAAGGCCGACGTGTTTTCAGAGAAGAACTCGACGTTTCGCCAACACGAGTGGTTAGCATTTTCAAGAGTTATTTTAAAAATTTTCACTTTCTGACAGCGACTACAGAAAGCGAAAATTTTTAAAATAACTCTTGAAAATGCTAACCACTCGTGTTGGCGAAACGTCGAGTTCTTCTCTGAAAACACGTCGGCCTTACTACCCGAAGAACCACCATGTAAATCTTGTATCTAGTTCATTAGAAACTTTCAGACGATGTAAAAATACCAAAGTCAGTAAATAATTTCTTGAAAAAACTCAATTTGCTATCATACTGATGTTCATCAATCTATAAATATGCAAAGTTGTTAAATTTGTTATTTTTTATTCTTAAATTTATATTCAATGTATTATTTTCCTTAAGCTAGAATTTGTTCTGTTTGGAAGGTGTATTTTCAATAAATAAATAATGCATACAATTTTTCAAAAATGTGACTGTTGTATTGTAGAGTTAAATAGATGGATAGATAGATATTATTATTATAAACATGTATTGGCTATATGAATAAAAATCAGTGCTTAAAAAAAACACTAATATGATAATGTACATAAACAAGTAAAGTGGCAAACTTAATATCACAATTCAAAAATTTTAAGTAACTTCAGGGCCACAATATAATCTAAATTATGTGCATACAAACATTGAAAACAGTTGTCTATAGATGGGGAAGCAAGGGAGACCTGCAATGTAACCTTGGGTACCCCAGTTTTATCCGTACTGATGAGAGCTTAAGCTCGAAACACGTGTCTACAGTTGCATAACATTTTGAGGGTTATACCCAATAACTTTTCTACTTATATTTTGGCTATAAAGGTCGAAATTTTCAGGCTACAGACCGTGCCTTGCGAAGGTTAGTGAAGAATTCATTCATAGTGGAATTCGTTGATGGACACAGAAAACTGAGGCATCTGTTTCTGTTCAACGATATCATAGCTTGTGCAAAGTATAAGGTAAGTCAACTTATGTGTTTGAAAAACTTGGAAAATACTCAAACATCAAAAGTACACGTCAGAACTGTTACACAATACTGAATTTCAGTTTTACAATGTCGATTTTTCTGAAACCATACTGGTATTCTAGAAAAGTCCGTTCCCTTAGATTATTCAACTATTTGTAAACTGCATGTTGAAATGGCTTTAGATGAATGGACCACAAAACTTATGTAATGTTGTTAGTTATTCTCAGAAATTTTATGTTTTTCTCAGACAGCTGGTCGCAATGAAAAATACACGTTCGAGTTGAAATGGTTCATACCCGTGGAGGATGTAATAATGCTGGAAGAGACGACTGCAAACCTTCACGAAATTGCACCCTCAAATATAGTAGCCCTCAAGTCCCAGGCATCGAACGTTAGGGATCAGTTGAGACAAGAAGACAAAGCAAATGAAGTAAGTATTCTCGGCCCATATCAGTTTCTGATTTCTTGAAATGAGGCGTGTCTGTCCATGCATGATGAAAATGTTTTAATCACAATGAAAAACACAAAACAAAAAATGGTTGATGACAGTGATTCTTACTACTTTTACAAGTATACATTTTATTCATTTCCCAAGAAACATACAAGTTTATGACAGGAAAAAAAAACAATAAACACATTTTCTAATAAACTAAATTAATTACCAACTAGATATTTCTAATTTTCATATTATTTATAGAATTCATGATAAGTAATTTTTCAAATTTACTTTAAATCTCATTTTACCATTGGATTTCAAAGATTTTGGCAATTCATTGTAATACATTATTCCTTTAAAATATATTGATTGTTGGCCCACATTTGTTTTCACTTTGATTACTGACAAATTATCTGATTGCCCCGTCAATTGGTTATGATTATTGTTGATGAGGTTGAAAACCAAATCAGAGTTTTTGAAGTTATTTTTGACTTGATGAATAAAAGTACAAATCTTTAACTTATAAAGAGCATGGATATCCAGAATTTTTTTTGATTTGTATAATTTTTTTGTAGGTTCCCTGTACTCTAGTTTGAATATACACTTGATGATTTTGTTTTGTAGTGTTTTCAATGGTTTAAGTAAACATTCTGTTGCCGTTCCCCATACTGAGATTAAGTACTGAAGTTTGGAAAAGACTAAAGAATAATTAATTAATTTCAAATATTTCAAGGGTGAAAAGTTTCTGATTTTGGAAAGAATTCCGATTACTGGAGATATTTGCTTCCTTAATATTTCGATATGTTTGGACCATAACAAATTTTCATCAATATACAGTGTGTCCCACTTTGAGCAGCCACACCCTCATATTTCGTTGAGCATAAAATAATTCGAAATTTTCTTTGACTCAAGTTGTAGTACTCGGAAATACCTACCTTTATGTTTACGTAACCTTTGTATATCCGTTTTCCACGGCTAACTACGACCAAATGAAAAGTGAAAAATTGGGAAAAACATACTAGGCATTTTTTTATCGCAAAAATAACACCAGATTCCAAATCTCAATGCTTGAATCATTTGAATATACAGGGTATCATTCATTCTGATCAGAGTTAGCATTGGAAAAGTGATATTTGGCTATTTTTCAAAGTATTAATTAAATATTTTTGGGAATTCTGTGACAAGAGAAGACATTTTGGAAATTTTCCAAGCATTATTTATGGTTTAGAGTTGATAATGCTACCAGCTACAGATGATTCCCTGTATATTCAAATGATTCAAACATTGAGATTTGGGGGTTTTAAGGTGTTCTGAAACAGGTGTTATTTTTGCGATAAAAAAATGCCTAGTATGTTTTTCCCAATTTTTCACTTTTCATTTGGTCGTAGTTAGCCGTGGAAAATGGATATACAAAGGTTAAGTAAACATAAAGGTAGGTATTTCCGAGTACTACAACTTGAGTCAAAGAAAATTTCGAATTATTTCATGCTCAACGAAATATGAGGGTGTGGCTGCTCAAAGTTGGACACACTGTATAAGCCAAACAACTTCATTCTACAAAATCACCAAGACATCACAACTTCTTCAAATTGTAGATAAAGGGTACTCTGCCATATATGGTTACTTGAATACCTATAGTACCTAGGAAGGTGTGATGTAAAATTTGATTTGAACACCAAATGCATCATAATGTGTAATACAGAAATCGTAACACACTGAAATTTACTCCATCATATTTTACTCTTTATGTTATATTACTACTATATCAAAGAAAGATGTGAAACGCATATGTTTATTTATATTTATATGTAACCAAGTCCACAGACGTCTACATTCGTCCGCACCATTCTACACATTTTGTACATACAGGTTTACACCTTTGTTCAATGTGAGAATGACTACATCTCACACTGAAACAAACCAAATTTACACGTACAATTATACACATAGATACTCACCCACCTGTTATACATACCTACACTTATATTTAGTTTTAATATCCCCGCTCAAGTGTATACTTTTTAGGGTTCTCTATTTATTTCTATAAAATTTCAAAATCAATGGTTATTATTATATCGTCAAACGGTAGAAATCGCAATTGATATATAGTACAGGACAGAAATGTAAAGCGGCATATTGTATAGTTTCAGAACGTAATCTATCAGAATAATCACCATCATAACGTACTTTTTCCAGACGTACTCCGTCATAACAGTAAAATATGAAATCGTAAAGAGAAACATTCTCAATTGAAAATTGAAGTTACTTTTTTGTAATATCTAACAGAAAACAACTACTTCCCCGGCTAAAGCCACGCTGGACATTGAACCACATCTGATAGATATTGAGAAAGACCCTATATAACTTGAGAGAAAAAATCTGAAAGTGAAAATTTGCATTTTCATTCAGATAGTTGATTATTTCTAAAATGTCCAGTATCCATTGGGGATTCTTATCTATGAATGAGATAAGGGAGAATAAGACAGAAATCTTTGGGAGATCGTTTGCTAACGAACAGTCGTTACCGACCGATGATGAACCCTTTACTCCCATAAACACCTAACTATGTAGGCTTATTATGGCAAGAACCTGTCAGAAAACAACTACTCCCCTAGCTAAGACCACGACGGGTATTGAATTAAATCTAACAGCTACTTGTGCAACGTTCCTCAAAACATCAGAGGACGCAATTGCAAGTGCCCTCTATGACCAACCAGCAGAATTATGTTTTGATAAGGGAGAATGTTATTCAGAAGTATCACTCACAGAAAATCGCTCATTTCATTGATGCGTGAATTGCATCTCTTTCGCTAGGCCTCCAATACATTTTAGTCAACAAAAATCTATTTCACTCTTCTAAGATCATCAGGGAGGTCGGAAGAATTGGAAAACGTACTCTTCAGAAGCAATTTCACACTGTAGTGAGGAATTGTTGGACTATTTCTTGTGCGGTGAAACTTTGAAAATAGTTTTCTGACATAAAACCTGTCATGGGTATGGCATGTTGATTTTATTGAAAATATGAACAGGATGTTCATAAAGTGAGTTGTGGAATCATCTGCGACTGAAAGTTGGAATTTAGTCGCTGTTTTCCATCATACAAGATAACCTCTCTTGGAAGGAATTCATGTTGTAACCATATATAGCCATCTTTTCCATGTGATTCGATCTATTATAAAAGCGGCGAGGAAATCCAATCTTAATCATGTCCAATATACAGGGTTAAAACTCCAAACGTTCGGTTTTTTAGGTGAAAAGGAACATTTTTTCCTGTAATGTGTTGAACGTTTTTATAAAAAATTAGTTTTTTATCAATTACCTACTTGAACATCTTTTGTCTGATTTTAATTAAACCTGACATGCTTATATGCGGTAATAAGGGGTTTGATTGTACTTATGGCAAAATTATTAATTCCAGTGGCGTCCGAAAGGGTAATCTAATTAATATTAGGACGAATCATTGCACTCCACTGTTTTTTTAGCATTTTTTTTTCTGGATTGAACAATTAAAAATACAACTTTTCAGTCTATTCAATTTTTCAGTGTTATGCTTCATTTTTGAAAAACAATTTAAAAACCGATTCCTTGTAACAAGACAAAAACTACATAAGAAATTGGTATTAGAGAGAGAGAGAGAGAGAATATACTTTATTATCATAAGAAATTAAATTCTTGTTGACAAAGTTTGGTTAAGCTAATAAGTTATGAGGTATTTTTGATACATAATAATAAAAATAAAACATACTACGATAAAAATATCGAATTCGTACTTAGACTAGACAATACATAAAGTAATGTAAAAACATATAATTAATATAATACAATATAATAACACAAAACCAACAAACAACAAATTTTAAATGGTTTCCTCATAAAATTCTTGTATATGAATAAAATAATAATATACATAAATAAATGTAATAATAGCTAAATAACAAACACAATATAATAACACAGACGAATAAACAACATATTTTATATAATTAGGGTAATATTGAAATTTTAGAATGTTTCAGCATAAAATTCTTCTAAATTATAGTAATGCTTCTGTTCAAATTATTATTCATTGTATTTTATTAGAAAACGGGAAAACAAGTATCTACTCAAAATGACTACCACCACAAAGTTCGCACCTACGAACGACAGATTCTGCATCTGCACAGCACTCCGCAGAGGTCAAACCATCTCTCGTAGTGCTTGAACAACCCTATTAAGGAAAATACCTTCGTCGTTGATGGGCTCAGCATAACCTTTGGTCTTCATTGTACCGTATACAAAAATCCATAGGGGTTAAATCAGGAGAGCGTAGAGGCCAGGGAACTTTGACACCCTGTATCTCGAGAACGAAGCAAGTTAGGACACATGATTATGAGAAACAAAAATCATATATTCTCCTAAAAACCGATCCTATGCATACTGGCATAAATAACTGCCTATTTGAATTTGTTTTTCTAAGTAATTGATAATTTTTATTTAGGCTTTTTCCGAAAAATGTTAATACTTAGAAAACCATGCAGTCTTTCTTCCAGAATCGATCCAAGCTGTCGAGGGGTTCGGACAAATTCAGAAAAAGACTGATAGAACTAGAGAGCCAACTGGTGCTGGTGTCGCCGAACTTGGTGTACAGGATAAAAAACAGGATGACCGGGCGTACGTACATGTTCTTCCTGTCGTCCGACTTCGAACGCACCCAGTGGATAGAGGCCATACAGAATTTGCAGAAGACCGAGAGGATGGCCGAACGGATGGGCAAAATCACCGCACCCCCGATCGGCGAGCTGCAAGCTTGGATAACGGCGTGCCGGCAGTATTTGAAGACCAACATGGGCTCGTATCTGTTGAGGAGCGGCAACGACGAGAGTTTGCTGGTGGGGGATTTGCACGTTTCCATTTACGATTTGTGCGGATTGGAATATTCTTGTGGTGAGTTTTCGTGTTGTCCGTTTGCTTAGACGCCGAACCGGGTTTCAGAGGATAAAAATTTAAGAAATTTTTAGCAGTATATGGGTGATCGTAAAATGTAGTATTTTAGTATACAGGGTGGCCCATCGAAAACTTGACATGGGGGTTTTGGGTACTAATATCGTAGATCTGGAAAAACGCTCGGACAGGTCGATTTTAGTTTCGAGGGGGACATTGTGCCCTCCTACAGGCATCACCGTCAGGTCAACCCTCGAGCAGTGGGGTGAACAACCCTTGAAATTTGAATAGGGAATAGGAGTCGAGTGGCACATCGTTGGAAAGCCCGTTGAATTCTCGAAACAAAACGGTCGGCAGTTTTTCTAACGGAAATGAGCCATTATTAAGTTAAGAGTAAAATTCACTTACATTAGTCTCTTCGTAACAAATGCTCGAAATGCGCACCTCCAACTTCCATGCAATGATACAGATTTTGTTGAAAACGTTCTCGTACATTTTGGAGCATGTCTGGGGTGATTTGGCGACATTCTAATGTGATTCGTTGCCGTAAATCTGCTAGTGAAGCTGGTGGTGTAGCATAAATTCTGCTTTTCAAATGACCCCACAGAAAGAAATCTAAGGGAGACAGGTCTGGTGATCGTGGGGGCCATTCAATAGAACCTCGCCTACCAATCCAATGACCAGGGAAGTGGTGATCTAAATATCGCCGAACAGGCATAGGATAATGCGGAGGAGCACCATCTTGTTGAAATATCAACTGATCTTCCTGATAATGATGGTCATTTTCAATAATGTTAGTTAACATTGGTTCAATTGTGTCTTCAAGCAGTTCCAGATACATTTCCCCTGTTAGATTGCCTTCTAAGAAGAGGGGGCCCACGATACGATCCCCAAAAATACCAGCCCATACGTTTAATTTTTGAGGATATTGCGTATGTACCTCATGAAATATATGGGGATTCGAATCAGTCCAATATCGACAATTATGGCGATTAACTATACCATTTAAAAAAAAGAACATTCATCACTAAAACAAATGTTGAACAGACACTGAGGATTTGCTCCCTGCTCACTTAGTACCTCACAGAATTGTAAACGCCGATCAAAATCATCTTCATTCAGTTCGTGTGTTAATTTAATTTTGTAAGGATGGAATTTATGTAGTTTTAAAATACGCTGAATGCTAGTTCTTGAGATACCGGAAACAGTTGCTAGCTGTCTTGTACTCAACGTATGGTCAACCTCAACATGGCCCAAAATTGCCACTGTTGTCGCCTCATTTCTTACTGGCGGTTCGATTTGCCGTTTTTTATTTGCTACCGATCCCGTTTCTCGGAATTTTGATACTAATTCAGACACATACTGCCGCGACACAGTCCTGCCATATTGTTGATTGAACCGTTCCGCAGCCCTTTTCGCACATCTATTGTTTTCATAATACAGTTCAATCAACGCAACCCTCTCTGCCACTGTATACGCCATTGTTTCGTTTTAATTTCGACGTACGATACCACACACGAATGAAACTCACTTGTAGTACACACGTGAAAAACAGAAACTGCATGCTCTATCTGTTTGTTCTATGTTATTAAAAAAATTTCATGGGTACCGCGAAAAAAACTGAGCAAAAACATTCATAGTATCGTAGCAAATAAATGATAGATTGCAAAAACTGGCAAATGAGTTTTCCAGAGACGTACAAGTAAGCTCTTAACTTTCGTACAGGTTTATTCCTGAATTTATTTTTTCCCAAACGGTTCATCCCAACTTCAAAATCGGGACGCCGTTGGATAGAGAACTTAACGGGCTTTCAAAAGATGTGCCACTCCACCATTATTCCCTATTCAAATTTTAGAGTGTTGCCGTGACTGTGGTGCATGTAGGAGAACAAACTGTCCCCCTCGAAACTAAAATCGACCTGTCCGAGTGTTTTTCCACATCTGCGATATTATCACCCAAAACCCCGATGTCAAGTTTTCGATGGGCCACCCTGTATAATACTTTATTGATCCCAAGAAACATTACTGCTTATAGAGGGATATAAAAAAAGGTATACACTGAATAATACAATACTTATGAAACACAAATTAATGAAGAAATTAAACAATTGATGGAAATTAACAAGATATTTTAAGTTTCAAAACTGAAAATGATGGAATCAGAAATGATTTCAACTCATTAAGTATTTTTTTAAATTAATTTTTAATCGGATTTTACCATAATTTTTCATTTCATTGGGTAATTCATTGTAAAATTTTATTCTGTTGCATAGTATTGATTTTTGACCGATATTTGTCTTACTTTTATTCATTGTTATATTGTTGGAATATCTGGTTAACAATTATGTTGATCACTATTGATTTTGAATATTAAATTAGAATGTTTCATATTATTTTTGACTAAATGAATTTCATTTTATATAATGAATGAATATCCAGAAGCTTTTTTGGTTTATACAAATTAGCAGTTGACTCATAATAATCAAGTTTGAATATACATTTGATGATTTTATTCTGTAGCGTCTTTAGTGGCCTGAGCAATGAATTTGTTGCTGCACCCCAAAATAGAATCATGTATTGCAATTTAGAATAAACTAACGAGAAATAAATGCTCTTGAGATATTTGAGGGGTAAAACCATTGTTTATATAGAAGTAAGATAGTCAATGCCTGTGTAATTGTGTTGGACGCAAACGCGAGTGTCATCTAGCGTGATTAGTTACTAACTTGAATATTTGACGTCATTTTAATGCAGGTTCCTTCAAAAAACCTGATTTTAGTGCTGTCCCATTGTTTCAATCAAGTTACGACATGACTTGGATGCGAGCTCACTATCGCCATCTACATGTCGCATCCATTTTGATCCAATTATAATCCCATAAGGTTGACTATCTTCTATATAAACAATGGTAAAACATTTCTTATCCTGAAAAGAATTCCAATAATAGGCGAGAACACGAGATTTAAAAAATATTTAGAATGGATTCTGCAGTTTGTGAAAACTCTGTTGGTAGTTTTCTTTTTTTTTCTGTTAATTGTTTGAACCTTCAAAAACTATTTAAAGTCAAAAAAATTCAAAATGCTTCTTTCTTGCGCCATTGCAAATTGTTGTGGCGTACTCTCCCTAGAAGTCCGAGCAACCAATAGCATTGCCGATTCACCTCACAACCAACCCCGCCCTATGTCTGATGGTGCCCGGGAAATTACGACACATAGATCGCCAATATTAGTAGCTTTGAAATTTTCTGATTTTCTGAAGCGAATGAGAACGGCTGTAATTGAAATTTGATTCTAAAAATGTTTCCTGGGTTCATTTATGTATACGTTGTGTATTTTAAGGCATATTTGGTGCGATAATAGTACATTCTATAACAAGGTGAGAATGAAAATTCGAGCGTGTGCCGAAGGCGAGCGTGAGGAACCACGAGCATCACGAATTTTCATTCTAACCGAGTAGCGGACTATACTTTCTCCACGATCAAAGATAGGAAACGTGACAGCAATAATTTTGACACTTACTCAAATTTTGCCACTACGATGACAATCAACTGCGTCAAGGCTAATGTTATTATTGCTAACCAGTGTGAGAATATTATTCTATCACAAGAGAGAGAATGTGAATACATTTAAATTGCATGGGGACCGAGGTGGTGCAGAATATTTCTTCAATCTCAAGAGAGAGAATTCCAGCATTCTGTAATCAAATTTGATTTCAGAATTGGCAAATTCTGTGACGATCGTGGAGAAAGTTTTTTTCGTGCCCTTGTCTATTGGAGAAATCTGTTTCCTTAAAACATCTATGTTTTGACCACAATAAATTTTCATCTACATAAGCTAATAGAAATTTTAATGTGGGAGAGTATTGTATACTTTCATTTTTCATCTAAAAGGATCTTTCAAGCCGATACTAGAAGATTTTTTTGTGATGAACATAAACAAAGATTTTTCGAAATTTAATGTTAGTTTATGTGATGTAAGCCACGATGGCATTTTTTCAAGATCGCGTGTCATATTACTATTAATTTCACTCAAATTTTTTCCACTGTATATCATTGTTATGTCATCCGCAAACATTTTGATTTTTCCCATCAAATCCAAATCATCTAGCGAATTTATATTATATAAGGAAAAGAATAGGTCCCAAAATTGACCCTTGTGGAACTCCACATAGAACAGTCTTTTGTGGACTACTATTTTCCTCTAAAATCGACTGGACCGCAACAAATAACCGGAAGCGGGGTGTATTTGTAAGAATGAAACGTGGTTTTTTACAATTTCTGTCAAAAGTAGACCTATCGACAAAAGTTGGATGTAAAAGTTGAGGATAATTAAAAGATCTACAACTTTTACTCATATCATTTTTTTATGTAACTTCAAAAATATTGAGAAATTTTCAAAAACAATTTTTTGGGTTTTTATTTCAATTTCCACAAAAATAATTTGATTTTGATGGAATTTGGTGTCAAAATATTCTTTATTGTCCGAAGTTTTAAAAACTTATAGACACAGTTTCATTATATCAGGAATAATGTTAAAATTACTTGAAATTAAATTAATAATTATACAGTACAGTGGTGATACTCCCTACCATCCACACATCATTCCAGGTGAGAGGAAAAATGTACAGGAACAACCCGAGAAACCCCACAGTACCATCATATATATTATAATGATTTTTATACAATTTTGATAAAGTAAATTGCAAAACTTTGCATAACACAAAAATAGAATAAACACCTTAGCAAACAACAAACTTTGAAATCATTGAAACGTTTTATTGACAAAACACCCAGTAACTCATTTGTAAGCACACAATTACAAAAATTTAAAGAAAAGGCTAATTCCACAATGCCTTCTGCAAAAATAATAAAATCACCAAGTAGAATACAAAAATATCTGTTACTTACTTATTTTAACAATTGCAATACGATAATAAAATAAAGTAGACTAGTTGCTAGGAAATTTGTTGAAATAAAAGATAGCTAGAACATGGAGAAAGAGTCGAGTCAAGCAAAAACATTTAGAAACTATAAACTTAAAACCAAGAAACAAAACTTTTCGAAAGTATAGAAGAGTTTAAACAGCAAATAAAATAAAATAAGGAACAAAATAAAATAAGAAAGTTGAACATGTACATTTCTATAAAAGCGTTTATACAAGAAATAAGATAAAATAAGAAATAAGAATAACAACAAGAGATGGCCAACTTTTATCTTTTTGTCTTATTTTATTTTGTTCCTTATTTTATTTTATTTGCTGTTTAAACTCTCCTTATCACTTATTATGAATTAGACAAACACAAATTTCAAAGTAATTAACTATGATATAAAAAAAATAAAGAAAATTCATAATTATATAATAGTCCTTCGTGAAACAATACAACAGTTAAGCGCAAATAGATGCTCAATCGTCAAGGACTCCATCATCTCTGCCATTCCAGTCTGTGATCACCAGTTCTTTATCAGATGAAGGGTATGAACATGAAATCATAAAAAATGTTAATCAAAGTGTTGATGACATAGAAAAAAAAATGTTAAAACTCTAACTATGCTCGATTCATAATCTAAAATGATGAATTTTTAAAACTAAAAACTCTTGTGTATAATTAGTGAAATTACTTGGTGTCCTTTTTTAATATTCTGTGTAGAAATATAATACATATTATACACCCACCCCTAAATCCACTGGGTTAGTCAGTTCGAGCCTATCCCTATGTTCAGGGCGAAGAAGTTTTGCAAACAATTCACAAAGAAGAGAGTAAAAACAAGAGAGAGCAGCAGAAAGAGAAATGGACGAGAAAAATATTGAGAGAGAGGAGGTAGTGAAAGAATAGGGAGTTAGAAAGAGATTGAGTGAGATAGGAGAGAGTAAGAGAGAGGGGAGACGATAGTGAGAGAAGAAAGTGGTAAGTGCGAGGTATTAGAGAGAAAAAATAGCGAGATAGAGCCGTCACCTTGAGCCCACAAATTGATGTATTTTCATTTCAAGAAACTTTAATTTTCAGATATGTACGTTTGTATCGAAGTGGACTTTTACGGGCACTTCTTCCAAAAGGCGAAAACGAAACTACTGTGCAACACCAACAACCCGCAGTGGAAAGAAAACTTTGTGATCGACCTGGAGGGTTGCGAGAATCTTCGAATATTAGTTTACTGCGACAGCCATCCGAATCCCACGCTGTTCGGAAAGTACACCCAAAAGCTGAGCAGGAAATGGCTGAAACGACAAGAAACCGAAAAGGACATTCCTATAAATGGCTGCACCCTCAGGATGGGTTTCAGATACATTCCGTGCGAAGTGAGTTTGAGGAGGGTGCCCACAGGGAAAGTTGGTGCTTTATTCGGAGAGAAGATACAAGCTGTTTGCAAGTGAGTAGTATCGGTAATAATGAGAGTGATTGAAAAATAAGAGGAGTTCAATATTTGGTGAATAAATTATTATACATTATGAGAAAATATATGCGGAAAGACGGGAGGATAAAGAGAAAGAAGGATCTGAGAATGTAAGACTGTTGGCTAGAGAATGAATGAGAGAGGTTTAGTTGAAGAGATGGATATATGTTAAGTGGAAACTAGCTCTAGAGACAGAAAGAGGAGAAAGGGGGGTGGAAAAAACAGACAAGTAGAGATGAGAGTAGAAACAGGTATATCAAGATGAAGACAAGATGGGGGAGGTAAAGAGTTGGAGAAAAGTAGAGATCAGAGTAAGAAAAGAGCAGAGATATAAAAAGATATTTCGAAAAGTAGAGAGAACGAAAGAAAAGTAGAAAGTGGTAGAGAGATGAGGAAACGTGTAGAGAGTGATAAATAGTTGTAGAAAAGTCGAGAGAGTGAAAAATAATTGTAGAACAGTAAATGTTGAAAAAGTGGTACAGTTGTAGAACAGTAGAAAAGTAAAGAGTTGGAGAATAGTAGAAAGGCAGAGAGAGTGCTGAAGTGTTGTAGAACAGTAGAAATGTAGAGAGAGTGGTAGAGAGTTTTAGAACAGTAGAAACTAAAGAAAGTGATATAGAGTTGTAGAAAAGTCGGGAGAGTGAAAAAGAATTGTAGAACAGTAGAGAGAGTGATAGAGAATTCTTGAAAAGTGTAGAGAGTGGTAGAAATGTAGTACACTAGAAAAGTAAAGAGTGTGATAAAGAGTTGGAGAATAGTAGAAAGGCAGAGAGAGTGCTGAAGTGTTGTAGAACAGTAGAAATGTAGGGATAGTGGTAGAGAGTTTTAGAACAGTAGAAACTGAAGAAAGTGATATAGAGTTGTAGAAAAGTCGGGAGAGTGATAAATAATTGTAGAACAGTAGAGAGAGTGATAGAGTTCTTGAAAAGTGTAGAGAGTGATAGAAATGTAGTACAGTAGAAAAGTAAAGAGTGTGATAAAGAGTTGGAGAATAGTAGAAATGCAGAGAGAGTGCTGAAGAGTTGTAGAACAGTAGAAATGTAGAGAGAGTTGTAGAACAGTAGAAAAGTGGAGAGTGGTAGAGAGATGGGGAAAACTGAAGAAAGTGATATAGAGTTGTAAAAAAGTCGGGATGAAGTGAGTGATAAAGAATTGTAGAACAGTAGAGAGAGTGATAGAGAGTTCTTGAAAAGTGTAGAAGATGGAAAAGTATAAACTTAGCTTTGTCAATTAGTTGAAAAACTTCTGACATTAAATAATATTTTGACTTCATAATATTATACCCAACAAATGTCTCATTGGTTAGTGATAATAATTATCTTTCTATTTGATTTTTACAGGCGCCAAAAAAGAAATATTCCATTCATCATAACGGCATGCATACGGGAAGTAGAAAGGAGAGGGATGTCGGAAGTAGGAATATACAGGGTGTCGGGCTCGGCGCTTGATATATCCAAATTGAAAAAGTCGTTCGAGACAAGTAAGTTTAATAGTCGCTACTTTTGAGAAGCTGTAATTATTTCATCACGTTCATTAATTCGTTTCATACATTGCCTATTTGCAGACTCTTACGAGGCGGAACAGCTTCTGAAGGAGGTGGATATACATTCCGTTACGGGTATTCTGAGGCTGTATCTGCGGGAACTTCCGGAAGCTCTGTTCACGGATCAGCGGTATCCTGAGCTCCTCGAGGCATTCAATAATAGTAACGGAAATTTGAAAAAGAGGACGGAATTACTCAACGATTGCTTCTCTAAACTTCCAGAGCCGAATAGAGAAACGATAACATGTATATTGGACCATTTGATGAAGTAAGTTCAGTTTTTTTACTGTGATGATAATACTGAAATAGCGCTGTGATGAAAAAATTATAAAATAAAGGCGGATTTAGCGGATTCACAATGCATAATTTAGTGCATATGCGTAATTTTAAGGCGACTTTTCCTGATTTAAAATGCGTAATTTTTCTGCATACTCCATAACAGTTCAACACAGGGATATCTTTATAAATTGTGAAACGGGTAAATCATTTCAATCGAGTCCCTGTATTGAACTTTGATGGATTAGGTGTGAATTAAAATTACGCATATGCACTAAATTATGCATTGTGAATCCGCTAAATCCGCCAATAAATTCTCTTAAAATTATCTCCTATTGCTATTTGTAAGAACTAAAGTAAATTCTTATGCCTTCTTAAATATTCTTTGTTATGAAGGCGACTGTGTAAGGTCACAAAAGGAAGAATTTGGCTCCCCAAGTTGGGCTCCAAATTCTCTCTCACTTTCCGCCTGTTATCATAACTGCACTATTTTTGTTCCAGTAAGTGGACGAGTTTATCTTTCTGTAATTGTATTTTTGATGTTACTGTTGCTTCCTGTGAAGGTTTGCGTAGCCTTGTTTCTTTGCTATCCTTTTTTGTTATTGTCTTCCTAATATTTTTCAATATTTTATGGCTTCTTTCTGTTTTGTCTCTTGGTATCTAGAAATCACTGATTTATGTGGTTGTCTTTTTCTATCTGTATTTTTGTCATTATTTTTTAAGACTGTATTCTAACATTGTCCTCCGTCATTGTTTTCTGACGTTGTCTTCCGTCATTGTTTTCTGACATTCTCTTCTGTCATTGTTTTCTGTTACTCTTCTGTCATTGTTTTCTGACACTCTTTTGTCATTGTTTTCTGACACTCTCTTGTCATTGTTTTCTGACAATATCTTCCGTTATTGTTTTCTGACTGTTTTCTGTCATTGTTTTCAGGCATTATGATTCGTCATTATTTTCTGACATTGTCTTGAGTCAATATTTTCTGACATTGTCTTCCGTCATTATTTTCTAACATTGTCTTCCGGCATTATTTTCTTGACATTGTATTCCCTCATTGTTTTCTGACATTGCCTTCCGTCATTGGCTTCTGTCATTGCCTTCCATCATTGTTTTCTGACATTGTCTTCCGTCATTTTTTTCTGACATTGTTTTCAGACATTGTTTTCAGTCATTGTTTTGTTTTCTGACATTGTCCTCCGTCATTGTTTTCTGACATTGTCTTCCGTCATTGTTTTCTGACATTGTTTTCCGTCATTGTTTTCTGACATTGTTTTCCGTCATTTTTTTCTGACATTGTCTTCTGTCATCGTTTTTCAGACATGCGTATTATTTTCTGACATTGTCTTCCGTCTTTATTTTCTTGACATTGTATTCCTTCATTGTTTTCTGACATTGCCTCCGTCATTGTTTTCTGACATTGCCTCCGTCATTGTTTTCTTACATTGCCTCCGTCTTTGTTTTCTGACATTGTCCTCCGTCATTGTTTTCTTATATTCTCTTTTGTCATTGTTTTCTGACATTGACATTGTCTTCCTTCATTATTTTCTGACACTGTCTTTCGTCATTGTTTTCTGACATTCTCTTCTGTCATTGTTTTCTGACACTCTTCTGTCATTGTTTTCTGACATTCTCTTCAGTTGTTGTTTTCTGACATTCTCTTGTCATTATTTTCTGACATTGCCTTCTGTCATTGTTTTCAGGCATTATCTTTCGTCATTATTTTCTGACATTGTCTTGCGTCATTATTTTTTGACATTGTCTTGCGTCATTATTTTTTGACATTGTCTTCCGTCATTATTTTCTTGATATTGTATTCCTTCATTGTTTTCTGACATTGTCCTCCGTGATTTTTTTATGGACATTGTCCTCCGTCATTGTTTTCTGACATTGTCCTCCGTCATTGTTTTCTGACATTGTCCTCCATCATTGTTTTCGGACATTGTCTTGCGTCTTTGTTTTCTGACATTGTCTTGCGTCTTTGTTTTCTGACATTGTCTTCCGTCATTGTTTTCTGACATTGTCTTCCGTCATTGTTTTCTGACACTCTTCTGTCATTGTTTTCTGACACTCTTCTGTCATTGTTTTCTGACACTCTTCTGTCATTGTTTTCTGACACTCTTCTGTCATTGTTTTCTGACACTCTTCTGTCATTGTTTTCTGACACTCTTCTGTCATTGTTTTCTGACACTCTCTTCTGTTGTTGTTTTCTGAAATTCTCTTGTCATTGTTTTCTGACATTGTCTTCCGTCATCGTTTTCTTACATTGTCTTCTGTCATTGTTTTCAGGCATTATCTTTCGTCATTATTTTCTGACATTGTATTCCGTCATTGTTTTATGACATTATTTACAATCGTTATCTATTTGTCGACTTTGTCCCTGTCTAGCACTTCTGTTTTCTGAGGGTTTATTACAAAATACTACCTTCCTTTGTCTACACCCATTCCTTTGGATGTATATCCAATTATCTTCTTAATAATTCTAGGATACACAAGCATGAGAGCGAAAATAAGATGTCTCTCCATAACTTAGCGACAGTTTTCGGGCCTACTTTGCTACGCCCGGGAACGAAACCAGACAATTTGAAACAAAAAGACACCCTGGCAACCGGCACGGTTGATGTGATGGCACAAGCCGGCATCCTCTACTGCTATCTCCAAGATCACTTCAACAGTTCGCAGCGGATATGTAGATGAGGGGATGCGAAACTCAAAGAGAGAGTGTAAGCCAAATTTATTTTATGTAGCGTGTTCGTTGTTTTTTGGAAAAGCCTTCAAACATTTTCTTCGGGGTTCTAAGCGAAAAACGGAAGTTAATTCATATTTGACAGTGGCATCCAAATTATTCCAAGCAGCCAAAGTTTTGAACCACTTCGGGGAAAATGAATGTTTTCAAAAAATAGGACACGCTGTATATAACTTGTATACAATACCCATGTGACTGTAATTATAATTTTTATCATTACTATTTTGTATTATGTAAAATACGACCAGAACAAAGTTCAAACTAGTGCGGATTTTTTATTGCAATTTACAATTGTTTTCGATTGTTTTACTTAACAATCAGCGTGCGAAGTGTTTATCGAGTAATTCCTCTATGTGTGTTCCATGGCTACACGTCTGTGATGTCCCCAACTCAAATACATGTAGTGAAACATCCTCATCCTATATTTCGACAAAATAAGTCATTTAATTTTCTTCTCGTGCTTACCTACGAAATATGTCTTTTCGTTTTCTTTTTCTTCATTCTCTCTGCAGGTGATGGAGAGGTATAGTTATATATTTTATCTTGGCAGATGGTTCTAGTAGCTGTGGCCATCAGAATCTGAGAAGAGGACCTGTCCTCTGGTCGAATAATCCTAGTAGCTTGGGCGAATAAAACAAAGCAAGCGGTAACGCCGGTAACGTCTACCAAGAAATTACAAAATGCGCTTTGTTGGATGTTGCATAAAAGCGCTGTTTGAGTTTACACCGCTATTTACTGTGGCGCTTTATAATGACAAATTGTAGAAAGTTTTAACTCATACAACTACAATCCAGCGGACAATAAAGTGCATAAATCATCTGTAGTGAAAAGGGAAACATTCTCAATTAAAAATTGATAAAACATGACTCCTCTGGAAATGGAAAAAACCTATGATAAAAATTTAAAAATTACTTCCCCGGCTAATGGAACGCTGGACATTGAACTGCATCTGATAGATATTGTGAAAAGGCCCTAACTGTAATGTAATGTTTTTCCAAGCTACCTCAACTGAAAGTGGTTTGTTGTCAATGTCCTCGGTAAGTGACAAATTGCCAAGGACGAATAATTAGCACCGTCGAAACAGAGAAAGGAAATCTTGGTTTCCAATTTGTGGCAAACACATCCAGCCAATGTGAATTCCTTTCTCTAAATTCCTTATGGTCGAATAATCGTAGTAACTTAGGCCAATGAAACATAAGGAAACTCGTGGTTACAACTAGCAAGAAACTGTGGAATGCACTTTCCCGAAAGCGCCGTTTGATTTTACTAGGATATACTGTGATGTTACATAATGATAGCGGTTAATAAAGTGCTTTAAAAGACTATAACACATTCATCTAATATTTTTTCAAGTTGCTTCAACCATTGAAAGGATTACCCGTTTGTTGTCATTTCGGACTCGTGAATAAACGTATAATAAACAAAATAAGTATACGATATCCAGCAATGCGCTTAAACTGTTTCTTGGTAGACTCGCTAATTAATTAAAACAAAGTTTATGTTACATGTATTTGAGTATTTTAAAGTTGTCCCAAATTGCGTCGTCCCTATTTATTTTAATTAAATGTCTTCCATTGTGTTTCTGAAACGTTTTGTACTTATATGGAAAATCAGGGAAGGGAAAATGTACTTTGTAACGAAAATTTATTGTATACAGCTCAAAGCTCTATTGATCTAGTCACAACCTACGAAGTATTTGACTTGCTGCTTTTTCGCAATCAACATTCCTAAATATTTTCCTGGGTACTTAACACTATATATAACTCCATGAACTATTTCCTCGAATTGCCGATAAACACTTTGTGCATGAGCGGAAAATACATTCAGACATTTGAGTTTTTGATAGATTGTGTTCTGTTCTTCCAGTATTATTGTTAGTTTCATAAAGTGGTGTCCGTGATTCAAACAAAGATTGAATCAGCAATATATTGAAGTAGGAACAGCGTATGCGTTGATTTTCCTATTTGTTTTTTTTTATAATTTGTCTCTTGAACTTGAGACACAACTTTTCACTGATGATTATTAGAAGTTTTCTTGAAACATTTGGAATAAGTTCTCTTGAAAATAGACGGAGCACCCACAGATGGAAATGACAAAAAAAGTAAATATCCACTATAACCACATTCATCCGTTTCATTTCCTGAAAACAAATTCAACAATGTCGAGTCATCATTCAAGTTCTGAGAATTCTTCCGTTAATTCGTCTCTGAACTTTCAGACCTTTATTTTCAAGAAGGATATCAAAATCATGGTTGGATGTATCGTTTTTCTGTTAATAGATGAATAGCAAAATTTCGATTTGTATTCTGTTCACAAAACTCTTTTTTTGTTCCATTAATAGACTTTCAAAGATTATACTCGTTTGTCCAATGTGGAACTACTAAACATTATCTTTGTTAATTGTGAAAGGCTTTCGCGGCCATCGTTGAATGAATGATGGTTTTTCGGGTTTTTAGGCCGACGTTTATTTAGAGAAAAACTCGACGTTTCGCCAACACGAGTGGTTGGCATTTTCAAGAGAAATGTTTACAGTTTCGATCACTGAACACTACTTGTTTGGTATGCGTTGTCTCAGCCAGTATTTATGGGTCGACGTACTCGTACCTGCGTCCGGTGCCATCGTCCCTGCGTCGGGTACCCCCTCGGATTCATTAATTTCCCGGTATGGTGTTATTACCGTTTTCTTGAGAACAGGTAGCCATGCTTTATTCAATTGTAACCCTTCTTCAATTCTGTTGAAATTGTTGGGATGTTTTTTGATTTCGCTTGGATAATATGCATGTGTTGTGGCAATTACTTGGGTTTCTTCGAACTTCACTCTGTGATTGTTATTGTTAAGCGCATGTTCTGCGACAGCGGATTTTTCTGAGTGTCCTAACCGGCAATTGGCCTTGTGTTCCTTTATTCTGGTATTTGTGGAACGCTTCGTGGTTCCGATATAAACGTTGCCACAGGTGCATGGAATGCGGTACACCCCAGATGAGCTTAGTTCATCACGTTTATCCTTCGCCGATCTCAAGTGATCCTTCAGTTTCTTTGAAGGTTTATATATGGTTTTGATATCATACTTTCGTAGTATACGGCAAATCCGATCTGCGACCCTAGGAACATACGGTAGGAATGCTTTACTTTGTTCCGGGCAGCCATTCGATCCACTGTAGCTAGAGTTCTTTCTTTTGCGTTTTATACACCGATCAATTTCGCTTTCCTTATATCCGTTTGAAAGAAGTGCGCTATTCTTCTGGCTCGGTCTACTAGTGGAACAAGGAATTATCAAAACACTAGTAGACCGAGCCAGAAGAATATGTGAACCCGAATATTTGGAAGCGGAGCCGAATCACTTGAAAAGCGCACTTCTTTCAAACGGATATAAGGAAAGCGAAATTGATCGGTGTATAAAACGCAAAAGAAAGAACTCTAGCGACAGTGGATCGAATGGCTGCCAGGAACAAAGTAAAGCATTCCTACCGTATGTTCCTAGGGTCAGATCGGATTGGCCGTATACTACGAAAGTATGATATCAAAACCATATATAAACCTTCAAAGAAACTGAAGGATCACTTGAGATCGGCGAAGGATAAACGTGATGAACTAAGCTCATCTGGGGTGTACCGCATTCCATGCACCTGTGGCAACGTTTATATCGGAACCACGAAGCGTTCCACAAATACCAGAATAAAGGAACACAAGGCCAATTGCCGGTTAGGACACTCAGAAAAATCCGCTCGCAGAACATGCGCTTAACAATAACAATCACAGAGTGAAGTTCGAAGAAACCCAAGTAATTGCCACAACACATGCATATTATCCAAGACTCTTCCGAGAAGCAATCGAAATCAAAAAACATCCCAACAATTTCAACAGAATTGAAGAAGGGTTACAATTGAATAAAGCATGGCTACCTGTTCTCAAGAAAACGGTAATAACACCATACCGGGAAATTAATGAATCCGAGGGGGTACCCGACGCAGGGACGATGGCACCGAACGCAGGTACGAGTACGTCGACCCATAAATACTGGCTGAGACAACGCATACCAAACAAGTAGTGTTCAGTGATCGAAACTGTAAACATTTCTCTTGAAAATGTCAACCATTCGTGTTGGCGAAACGTCGAGTTTTTCTCTAAATAAACGTCGGCCTAAAAACCCGAAAAACCATCATTCATTATCTTTGTTGTTTTCATTTTTTTTATAAGTGGATAACCTTCTGTCTGAGAAGCTATTTAATGAATGAGTTTAAGAAGTTTATTTATACTTCTCGTAAAGACCAACTAAAGTTCAAAATAATCACCGATATTGGAGAATCTAGTTCAAATATTGTATTTAAGACAGCTAATACTCAAAGTACGCATATTAAGAGCAACAAAGCGCTAGAGTTGAAAAGCAAGTGTAGTGTCTAAAATTTAACTAGTGTTAAGTTTTACATTGGTCAAACAGACAGAACTTTCAAAAACAGAGTAACTGAACATAGTAAAGGTTTTGTGGACATATTTTCTTTTGCTACCCATTTATTAACAAAAAAATATAATTTTACTATGATTTTGAAATCCATCATATCGAAAACAAAGACATGAATCTGAATCTTTTAGAAAGCTTAGAAACGAATTAATGGAAGAATCTCAAAACTTGATTAATTGCCAAACATAATCAAGTAACTCACAAATATTATTAAAATGAAAACATTTCATCATTGTTATTTTGTTTTTTAATATTTGCCAGAAGTCTAGGAGTCCAGGAGTAAACAAACTGAACCCTTATTAATGAATAGTATTTGCAAAATGTAACTAAATCCAAGTTTTATTGTGAGTGTTAAAATATGAATTTTCATCTAAATATCAGCTGTTTCCGCAAATTAAAGAAATAGTATATGCATTTTTTTCATTTCTTAATGGTGTCAATTCGAGTTTTCTCCAAGAACTTCTAATTCAATTATCATTGATGCTGTTGTGTATCATTTCAATGTTTTTCGGCTCGAATCGGTGGCATCTCTGTTATTTATTATTTTATGAAAGTATTAAATTGGCATATGCTATGAAACTGTTATGCCCTCGCTATTTATTTGAGTATTTAATTTTTTGCAAAACCACACAAAAGTGAACAAAAGGTTTTATTATTGAATTCCGAGGAACAGATTGCATCGTTTTGAATAAATTGAGTATTTATTTGTATAGGATCGACTGTTTTAATTCCTTTGTAGGTTTGTAAGTATTCTTGTAAATGTGTGGATGTATTTAGTACCTATTTATTACATATTGATGTCTTATTACATGGTAAGAACTTGCATATATCTACCTATGTTAAAATTATATTTTATATACATTTGTAATTGATTGCAATATACATATTCAAGTACATGTATTCTGTTATATTATAAACCCATTTCAGGAAATAAGGAGCAGAAGACATGGAAATTAATACATTTTTTCTGTGTTGCGGGTGACAAGAAAAGATTTTCTGAAAAAAACAAATGTGGAAAATGTTACAATTTTATTTGACTACAAGGCTAAACCTTAGATATTCAATCGATAATAATGAAAATATGGCACTTCTTTAGAAGAAGTTCTCTGCAACAAATACAAAATTAACATAAAATAACATCTAATGTGTCAATGATACTAAAAATATAGGTAACGAATAAACTTAAAATTATCATAGTTCACAATTAGCACCTTATCACTTTAAAAAAAAATGTCTTTGGTTGATTTTGTTTCACATTTAATCTGTATATGCCAGAAATAACCAGAAATAAAGACAATTCAATATCCTGTAACAGGACTGTAATAACACATTTTCGTAGATTGCCTATTTCTTCTATATTTCAAACTGTGGAATTTTGGTAGATTCGTCTGAATTAACTCGATCCAAGAGACAAATCCACCAATCTCCATCTAGTTTGGGGTTTTCAATCAAGATCTTTGTTGAGAATGGGGCTTTGAAACGATGAATATTCAATAAAGAATGAAACATGAGTAGTTCAAATGACCCACAAAATATTAAAATTTTTGATATGTGGCTCATGATTCAAAACCGGAACTGCCTCTATTTTATCACAAGTTTGACTGACTGAGACTTCTTTCACGAGAAAAAATAAATATAATTAAAAAACGTTTGTCAGGTTCAAATTAATTCAGTACAATTTATACAATGAAATAAGCAGAAGTTTTGAATAACTGAAGAAGAGCTGCAACCTGCACAATCTGGACAGGAAAAACAGGTTGTAAACCAGGACAGAAAACGACACCATCTAACAGAATACCTCACTTATATCAATGTTCGGCGGGGTATATTCAGGAAGATAGTCGTTTTTGATGCAAATCTGTCAATCAACAGCCGCAGGCAGAAATGGCTTCTGTCAGGGTTTACAGGCCGATTTTATATAACCAGATTGAACATGCTTGGTTATGTTTTGATCTCTCAACCAAACAAACACAATTGCCATGACTGTTTAGTAACGGTCATGTGTTCCTTTTGAACGTAAGTGCGAAAACCAAGGCCCCATTCTGATTCAGAAGATTTTGATAGACACTGTTTTAAATTTATCCTGCAAATAACACAAAAAAATAAACTTAGTCGTTTTCCAGACTATCACAAAGTCACAATCAAAATTTGACAAATATCAGACCTCTCAGGTGATGTAAAATACACAATTTCGTTAGAATTTTAAAATAAAGCAAATGCGAGATCTAAATTGTTTCAACCAATCAGAGAATCTTGTCATTTCCTGGAGATCATGGTTAAATTTCGAATTTTTGGAATAATTTAAAATAATAATGGCCAAAATTAGCACTCAATGTAAGTCGGCACGATGCAATACAATACCAAACAGCGTTCATAGCTTTATATTGATTATCAAGTATCATCAAGTTTGATTACTAGTAACATCGACAGTTCACAGAATGTATGTAAACCTTGCACGAATATTCACACAATCTCATCAACTCAGACGAAGATAGTATGTCGATATTGAACCCAAGGTTTGCAAACATTCGGTCTACAGAACAACCAAACAGTAGCCATACAATAGTATCAAAAATATATCTTTTTCGAAACAAATAGTAGAACTTGTCACGAAAAATAATGTTCCAATATGTAAGAATAACTACGACTAGACCCAAATAATTCAATATTGATGGTTTGCAATGACCTTGATTGTGTTATTCATAATTACGTTTGAAAATTAATCACAGAATCCTGCATTTGAGTGGTTTGATAGCATTGGTAAGCGACTGGATTTGAAGACTGGCTTAATGTTGATGAGGCTTTTCTTAACATCATAATTTATAATTTGTAGCAGGTAAATTGCTGTGTTCTTGCTCAATCACCACCTGTGGAGAACTTACAGGCTTATAGCAATTTGGCGCAAATACATATAAATTTTTCATTTTGTAAATAATTTCAGAAATATTGGTATATAAATAAGAATATCGATTTGTCTGAAAATTTAATTCATCCTGTACTCTCACCAGGTAGATGGAGCTTACAAACACAAATCGTCGATATAAAAAGATGGCATCAATGTTTTTCTAGCGTTTCATCTTTTCTTTTGATGTTAATCTCAATTATTCTTAACAATCCCAAAACTATGATTTGGTTTATTTTAAAATTGAGAAAAGTAGCAATGATAACTTTTTAATGAAATTAATATTGGTGTAAGAGCTCCAAAGATAAAAATATTTTTGTTTTAAAAATTTAATGAATACACTGCTTATATTTTCTGATATCAAAACTAACAGTACTTGAAAAAATTAAACTTTTAGGTAATATTTTTCGAATCGGTAGTTGAAAAAAAGTTTTTGTACAACATTTATGGATATATAGTCGATAAAAAAGGCTTTTCATTGCTGCAAAGTGACATTTTATATAATATCCATAAAACCTGTATTTTTTATACTATTTAGACAATGTATTAAATTATTATATTTTTTTTTGTTTATCTATTAGGAATTAATTTTTTTATTTCCCTAATACAAGCTGCTGATTTTTGGAAATAATAAAATTATTATTATTAACTAAGTATGAAAAATAGATTGTATTAATTTTTCTTTCTCTTACACTTATTTTAAGGATGAAATCATACTTTCTGATCAAAAAAATTGAGATTATGGCTTCCAGTTTGTGTTAAGGCCCTTTCGAAAGGAAGAACTAACCATTTAAAATAAAAAGTGAGAGCTTAAATCCCCAATTTTGTTGGTGTTGAGCAAATACCAACAAATAATTAAAGAAAAATCCCTATCATCCAAAGTGTCATTCAAAAAGCACTAACAAATGGAAAAAAAATCAAAAAAGAAATTTTTTTTATCAATTTTGATTTGAAATCTACTTCAGATACAATGCGTGAATTTAAGTTTCTCGAAAAAACACATTTTTTTCAAAATTAGCAAATTCTCAAAAGTATAATATATTCCGCAAAATAAGTAACTTTTGGATGAAAATTTTCAAGGGAATCTTTGTTGGTGCTCAAATATGAAGGCGAGAAAAATTTGACGAATTTATTAAAAAAATTAATCGACATGTTAGGTTTGAACGTGAGTGGGCCCGTATCAGGCCCTCCTGCGACCAATGGCCTATTGTGGCTCGATCGACATGTTACTCTTTTTCCGAAAAATACTTCTGAGATAATCACTCGATATATCTGATAGGTGCTAAGTAGGTTCTAAGTTCATGATTCATTTATTTTTTTGAAAAATCACATATAAATATTTTTTTCATTTGCCGCATACTTTTTGAATGTCACTGTATATTATTTCATACTTCAAACGTATCAAACCTGCTTGATACGTTTACAATTTGTTAAAATACTCTCTATGATTCCACACCTCACCAACAACTAAGCAATCTTGTCTAGTTTCAAATAAGCTCTTAGAGTTGCCAGACAGCTGTAATTTAAACTAAAATAAAGACGAGTGACAGCTTGATGAAGGCCAATGGTAATGATATAATCGTCATAAGCTATAGTCCAAAACAGTAAAATATGGGTTGTCTGCAAAAGTTAAAATTCAAGTTGAACCATCGACATTTACATTCGATTCAGGGAATAAGATCATTCAGTAATTGGAACAACTTTTGAGTACTCAGAAGTGAAAGTAGATCCAAAGTTGAAAGTTAATCAGCATTACGATGTTTTATCCAGCCAACTTCGCAAAATTCTAGGAACATCAGATTTATTGAAACATTAAGTACAGGGCTGAAGTAAAGTCAAAACACGATAGTTGTCCTACCAGTTTCACTGAGACGTTTTGATAAGAAGATAAACATTAATGTTAAATATAATGATCAGATGTAAAAAATAAGATATTTATAGTACAATTCTACGAAGCTAGAACTGTTTATGTCGTGTGATGTTGACAACTGAATCTATGTGAACTATAATTAAATGTTTAAATAAAAATAATGCTTGACCAAAACCAAGTACTTAAAACAACGAAAACGTCTACTCTCTCGAATTCTCCTTCAACATCCCATTCAATTTCTTGTTTCAGACTTTAACTTTGAACGAACAAAAAGTCTTACTACTTAAAAACAGATGTTTTAACCTCATTCGGTAACTTCCTACGCAGTTTCATTTTAAGATCCTACAATGTACACTTTTTTTCGTCGATTGTTTCAATGAATTCACTTCAAGAATATATTTACATATTTACAAGTACTCCTCTTTCAGAAATTACGCTAATCACCAGGATGTTCGGGACAGGATCTGTTTATATCAAACCACTGGTCTATACACCTGAAAAAAAAAGAATAATAACAATAATACTTATTTTAAAATATTTTTGTGAATGTTTTGAATAGGAAGTAAGTACAAGTGACTCTTATGGTGAAGAGAGGTTTGGTGAGAGTTGGGTCCCAACAAACCTCTAGCTCTAGTGGATTGAATAAATTTCCCATACTACCCCTTTTTTAATAACGTAAATACACAGTTATAGTTGCCGTCAAACATATAAGATAAATAAAAAAAGGCGCAAAAAATGGTCTTATCTTTTCCACCTCTTCCTGGAAAGTGCCACATAATGTTGGGGGCAAGTGGTGCAAGAGTTTGAAATAGCTAATGCATTATAGGTAAATTCGCCATGGGTAAATAATAGACTACAAGCCCATATAACAATTTTGGGGGGTCATTTGACCCAGCATGAAACATATTCAGAACGATGCTGCTATATGAAAAAATAACTTTAGTCACTATGCCGTCAATTCTTGGTGGTGCAAATGACTGTAATAATAATACTAATTTTTCATCTGAAGATGTGCTTTTCCGACAAAATATTCCTGTACGGCATCCCTCACGTTGGTAGATTATAAAAGAATAACTTCCTAGAACCTACTGCCGTTCAAAAATAATGGGACCGGAATCCAGGATTTTTTTTTTAATTTTCCGAAATTGAAAACTTTTCCTGGCCTCCAGTCCCATTATTTTTGTACGGCAGTAGGTTCTAAGAGATTATTATTTCATAATCTACCAACGTAAGGAACGCCGTACATGAATATTTTGTCGGAAAAGCACATCTTCAGATGAAAAATTAGTAGTATTATTACAGTCATTTGCACCACCAAGAATTGCACCTTGCGTGAATTTTTCTGATGGAAGCTCTCAGTATGGTATGTCAACATACCAAACCTTACTGGGGACAAACAATGACATTCCATAAAAAACTGCGATCGAAAGTAGGCAGCACAGTGTAAAAATGATGACACTCCCACATTAGATTTCGCTTTTCTCAACTTTTTATAAAGTGGAATCTCATCGTTTTTCCACTGGACCATTCATTTATTTCTTGCATAAAATTGAATGTTCTCTCATATCCTAAAATCAAATTTGGGAATATAATCAATATTGGACACTGGCATTCTGTTTCGTATAATCATATTTTTAATCATCTGCTCTTGGGTATTTTGAGATCCTCCAGTAATAAAAGTAAATTCAATATTAATTTTCAACTTTAACGCCCTGCATTTCGAAAACGAATTGTTGTCTTTTACATGTTCACCTATAGACATTATTTTCCTTGCAATGTGAGAAATTAATGAACGGACCGGTCCACCTTAAGAATCATATCCTGTATAAGCACATATTGTGCTAGTCCTCACATTTCCTTCAAAAATATTAAGCAAGTTATCAATTAAAAAGTATATATTTCTGCCAAAAATGCATAGGATCACACCATACACACCTTATATGGTAATCACATGAGAATATTGGCTAAATTCAGTGCGAGTCAATATCAATACTTACATAAGTTCAGGAAATTACCAGGAAATTAATTCCTATTTTGTCAATAACCAAATACAGTTTATTTGACAAAAATTGCAATAAATTAATAAATAAAATTATTGACATCTCTACATTCATTCAAATTATTCCACCTATCGCCCCCACTTAACGTTTAGCGCGGAAGATGTAAAGGTCCGCACAGCAATTAGGTATGTTTTTTTCCATGCAGGGTCGGGCGTAGTTATAATAGAAGTCACAGCTGTATGCGGTACGCGCAGCTATTAGCAAATTAGATTTCGACGGGGCAGTTGTTTACCTAATCTAAGGATACTAATAATAATAAAATGGATTATTCTGAATACAAAAGTTACAGTGCTTTTGTTAAATTAACTTGATTAATCTGCACGCATCACAATATTTAGTGGCATATGTACTAGTCCGACCCTGGTCGGCGGCATGGGAATCAATTTCGTGATAATCGACCATTTTTTGCGCCTTTTTCTATTTATCTTATATGTTTGACTACAACTATAGTATAACTAGAAACAAAGAAAATAAATTCTTTGCATGTGTTTCGGTCACGACGTTTCAACAGTTAACATCTCGGATACTTATTATATAGCCTGCAACGGATGTACCTGCTATACGGTAATTATAATCATCTTCGTGGGGTCTCTCTCAGGTCATCAATGTTAATTAATGTGATACAACGACCTTTTTTGGTGAGTATTATTATTGATGACCGATTCTGACAGGTCTTGACACAGAGTTTTTATTGAAATCTCAATCGATCTAGCTGAGTAATAAGTGGCTTCCACACATCTCCATGCTCGGCTGACTGAACACGTCATTATTCAGAATAAAAGCCGACTCTATAAAATTTCTCTTAAACCAATGTTGTTCATACGTGATCTGCTATTCCCGACTTAATGGATTATGTTGGAGAAACTAAGAGACCAAGAATTCATAGATTTTGCAGTAATTTTTTTCAGTTGTGTCGTACTGGAGTGACAATTTATATTTTTCGGTCTATCTGATGCCTCTCCCATGGATAATGTAGAAGGATGGAAGAAAAAAAGGGCAAAACAAGTATCTGTTTGATATAATTCAATACCCGTCGCGGTAATATTATTTCTGACAGATACTTGGTAACATGTAGGTAACACTGTAGGCAAATAGATAGATAGGTCTCAGCAATTTGCTATATATCGTCGTTGCAAATTTAAAACCTCCTATGTGTTAAAAGTGACTTTCATAGAAAAACGAAAAAAACGTTCCCTGTAAAGTTTTTCTTAGACAATATTTTTGTGCTATTAGTCATTAAAACAAACACAGTGAGTCATATTATGTTGATTGAATAAAACCGCCAACCACTTTAAATATTATTTGTGCTAGTTTTTGTTGCATTCCACACTGTTTGAAATTCTGGCCTTTTCTATTTCGTTTCGAGGAAATGAAAAGTCAATTGAAGATCTCTGCTAGTAAGAGAAACAAGAATTTAACAACTTGATGTCGACCCTACGTCAGTAATATTCGAATGTGGACAATCTACACCTGCCATTCCTGTAATTTTTGGCATTAGTACAAAAATGATGGCTCAAATAGAAGCTCTACTAGAATTACTAACCGTACCTGGTACATATTTTGAATACGCCAAGAAAACATTAACGTCTATTTATATATTTAACCTTTCTACCTTATATGCAAATCAATCAGTATAAAAAACAATACTGAATTGGTAACAAAAACAACGATCAAACGCATATCATGACTTGCTACGTTATTTGCATGATTCCATTTTTATTGAAGCAATGATGTTTTCCTGGACCCTACCCATAAGCATCTAGCAGTAAAATTAATAAGTGGAAATATCCCTGTCTTGAATGCTGTACCCCTTGTTCTGGATACAGACCAGAGTTGTTCACCAATTAAGTTAAATACTTTACATTTTTATGATAAACTTGAATATGCTCATATTCTGTACAAAAGGAACAAAGGTTGTGTACATATTGCAAATCAATACCCAAGTCAACAAGGAGATTAACTACAACGAACTTCTTCACTACACAGCCAACTTTGATTTACACTCATAAAACTTATGATATAATAGTTTTCACATACAACAATTCTTGTGAAACACAAGTCACTAAGTCATAGTCAATACGATTTTCGCAGGTTAGAGACACAGAGGCGGCAGTTTTTGATGTTTCAAATATACAGATTCAAATCGTCAGCAATAAGAAATGAGATCAACTGTCTCTTGATTTGTGCAAGGCATTTGATATTTGGCCACAATATTTGATTGGCAAAGGATCAATTTTGGAACCTGTTATATTTTTGATTTATTTGAACTCCTTTACAAATTTGGAACTGAACGGAAAATTCAAACTATTTGCCGATGAACTACACTAATATATTTTGCCACGACCCTCATTGAGATAAGTGAAAGTATGGAAAGTGGACTCTAAACGAGATTTCAACATAGTTACAACGTTTCAAACTCAATCTGAAGTTTGATAAATCCACATTCATGTATGTTTCTGAAAAAAAATCTATTAATTCACTTTTATTTCGATCTGATTCTATAAAATATACAGTTACTAAATTTTTAGGTCTTAATATTGCCGAAAAACTGTTATGGAACAATCATCATATTGATAAATTGAGAAAAAAAATTGATCCACTAATTGGTGCTCTGTTCAAAAGTAGGAAATTTGTTCGTTTCAAATACCAGAAAAATATTTATAGTCTTACCCATTCAAACTTCCAGTATTTGATACTTATCCATCTGGGGAACCGCTTATAATTCAGTTTTGAAGCAACTTAAAACATTACAAAATAAATCTTAGAAATGTATCTTCAACTTGTCGTTTTTAGATCCAACCGCAAACTTGTATTAACCCAAAAGTTCATTAAATTTAAATTAACTTTATAAAGTCAAATTTGTTCCATCATTCAATTCATTCGAACCAAACAGAAAATTTCAAATTTAAATTCATTCATGAACACGAAAAAAGACATGCAAACTCTTTGAGCATGAGCAATTTCAGAAGTAACTTTAAAAAAAAATCAATATATTATGATGGTCTGGTGATATACTTCAGAGTTACTTAAATGAAAGAAAACAAACAACTTACTTCAACAAAGAGACATCAAATTGGGCAGATGTAAAGCATGGAGTTCCGCAGGGTTCTCTTCTGGGGCCTCTACTTTTTATGATATACAGTGACCGCCAAAAAGTATGAACCATATGGGAAAAATTTTTATTATTGGAGTATTGGAAAAAATATTCTGGGAAAAAGTTTGTGCATGTCCGATAACCTAAAAATCGATTTTGACACATGTCACGTGATCGCTAGAATGGCGGCAAAATGAAAAAATTGCAATGCAAAGGCAAAAAAAGGGGTAAGATGGCAAGATATCAAAAAAAGTTATTTGAAAAAGTCACTTAGAATTCAATTTTATACACATAAACGAAGTTCCAAGAGATAATTCAAAAAAATTTAAAATAGCAATTTTTGAAAAATATTTTCCCATCTATTTAAAAATATTATTTTTTTTCTTATGAATAGCTTGACTATACTGAAACATTTGCATTTTAATGATGATGACAAAACTTTCTCATTTTCTCCACACCAGAGGGCACTAAATTAAAAAAATTGGTTTTTGCCAGAACCCTCGCTGTTACATTGGTTCTTATCTAACAGTTATATCAGAATTCCAAGACTATTGTGTTGATATGGCAATCTAAAAACACCATGTTTCCTGATTTTAATCAAGTTTCAATAATAATGCTGTATGAGCGTTTTACTTTGCACATAAACTTTAAGAATCTTTAATTTGACGCACTATTTTCAAGTTTATGTGCGAAGTGAAACGCTCATGCACGATTATCATCGGAACTTGATTATAATCTGGAAATTACCATGTTTTTGGAGTGTCATGTCATCACAATGGTCGTGGAATTCGGATATAACTGTTAGATACGAACCGATGTAACAGCAAGGGTTCTGACAAATTCCCATTTTTTCAATTTAGTGCCCTCTGGTGTGGAGAAAATGAGAAAGTTTTGTCATTATCATTAAAATGCAAATGTTTCAGTATAGTCAAGCTATTCATAAGAAAAAAAAATAATATTTTTAAATAGATGGGAAAATATTTTTAAAAAATTGCTATTTTCAATTTTTTTGAATTATTTCTTGTTTATGTGTATAATATTGAATTCTAAGTGACTTTTTCAAATAACTTTTATTGATATCTTGCCATCTTACCCCTTTTTTTGCCATTGCATTACAATTTTTTTCATTTTGCCGCCATTCTAGCGATCACGTGACATGTGTCAAAATCGATTTTTAGGTTATCGGACATGCACAAACTTTTCCCCAGAATATTTTTTCCAATACTCCAATAATAAAAATTTTTCCCATATGGTACATACTTTTTGGCGGTCACTGTATATCAACGATATTGATTCTGTAGTAAGTGACACAAAATTAATTCTATTTGCCGATGATACCACAAACATAAATACAGGTGATGACTTTACAGAGCTGACTGAAAAAATTACGACAAATATGACCCAATATAACGAATGGTTTATAGCAAATAAGCTTTCACTAAACGAATCCAAAACAGTAAAAATGACCTTCAGTCTAAGGCAACATGAAAATGTGGATAATCCCTCGGAATTTAAATTCCTTGGCGTTTACATTGACCCAAATTTGACTTTCAGAAGCCATATCGACTCAGTTGCTAAGAAGCTTTCAGTAAATATATTTCTCCTAAGGAAACTTAAAAGTGTAGTAAACTCGGAGGTATCTTGGCAAGCTTATCATGCATTATTTCAATCAATAGGTTGCTACGCAATTTTGGCGTGGGGGCACTCCTGTCATAGTAAAACAGTTTTTAGCATACAAAGAAGAGCTGTTAGAATAGTAACAGATCTCCCCTACAGAGCAGATGTTAAACAAAAATACATCGATAATAAGATCAACACCATTCCTGGACGATACATCTATGAATGCATTATGTATGCATATAAAAACCAAAACAAATACCTTCTCAACAGTGACATACACGACTACAATACCCGAAACAAAAACATCATTTATAATGAATTCCTCAGACTTAAATGTTCACGGATTGCTCCAAATTATTATAGTCCTGTATTCCTTGCAAAATTTCCAAAAGAAATCTTAACATTACCTCCTTTGAAATTCTCTGCTACGATAAAAAACATGCTCTTAAACAAAGCATTCTATAATTATGAAGAATATATAAACTGTAATAGCCTTTTTTAAATGTAGACTCAAATTTTTATCCTTATATAATATGATGTTCTTATAAATTATACTGACTACAGAACATTGTAAATTGACTTGTATGTACTTGTTTTTATTCTTGTTTTTATTTATACTTACTATGTCTAGATTTTAATGTTAAAAAATAATCTATTTTAAAAAATTATTCCTATTTTTGACATGTGTAAAAAACTGTAGTTTTGACAAGCACCAATAAATATCTGATTTCTGATATACAATTCACCGAATGAAACAAAAATAATTAAAATGCGCCAATTTTTAAGAAGAGAATCAATTTCTTTGTTAATTCTAAAATAACTTAATTTATACATTATTATTTTTTCAGCCGATACTTTGTTTTACTATCAGACAAAACTGTTTCTAGGGATAAAAAATTACAACTTCATTTATCGCAGTAAAAATGACTCATCATTAAATAGATTTCATTCTACAGGAGTTCATTTATCATTGATATCAATTACCTACTCTAAAACATAAAAGCATATTTCCGCTGATACTCATAATACCCTGTTTCCTAATCAACAAACGATACGAAGGTGACATCATATTAGTGTTATCTCAGCTGGTCATCAATCAATCTCAAATTAGCTACAATATCTCCAGAATGCTCTTATCTCTAATATTAATGCCTCAAATTGATGTTCGTATGGATTATGGACTGTGTCAACATCGTCAACAAAGTGTATATTCCTAGACCATTATTTCGCAATCAGACGTAATTAGCATTGTTTGAACTCAAAGTCGATCGAAATTGATTATTTTATCGTGTTGCCTTATTTGAGGAATGAAACATAAACTTGGCGAGGGTGAATTTGAAATGACTAGTCAATAATCCCTCATGGATGGATAAATCAAATATTTGACAGAAGCAAACGCTTCTGTGGCATTTAATACCTCGTTGGATATTGAATTAATCTCAATAATAATAAATTGTGTGATATGTTTTTTTTCTTTATGAATAAATAGGGTCATCACTGAAGCAGTATTGGGTACAGTTTGTGCGTGATAGTGGGTACAATGTAATTCATTTACATGAAATTAATCGATGGATGAGTCATGGAGGATCAGAGTTATTGCCAGCAAGATCCCCAGACCTGAACAGTACGGATAATTTTTTTTGAGGATATCTCAAGAAATTGGGTAATAGGTTCCTTTGAATACTTGCAGGATTCGGACATTTTGAGATTTTGAACAGTTAGGCAATTTAATTTTGATATTTTTTGTTCAAAATGGTATTTTTTTTAAATAAAAAGTTTTTTCCTCTGCGTACTTATTACTAAAATTAAATAACCAGAGAGTTTATTTCCATGAACTTATAAAATTGTTTTTCTACGACCATTAAGAAATCTTCGATTAAGAAACCTACCACGTTGTAACACCGATTTTCATTTCCCACGGGCTAGCTGTATCGAAATATTTCATTTCCTACGACTTTCATGAACTACTAGACTGTCATTATAGGTAGGTATTAACGAATTTTATGAACATAAATAATATCGAATCAAGTGTGCTTACGTCTGTCTAATAATTTGACATTTCACATCAGTAGATAATTACAAAATTCGATTGAACAAATTAAGTTATTATCTATATTTTTGAATAGTTGACAGATACTTTCTGTACAGCAGTTAATTTGAACAAATTATTATGTGCTCTAGTTACGACAAGTGTTGATTCAGATGACACACGGACTTTGGATGGTGGGAGCGAGGGTTCAAATTCACGCAGCCACATTTTTTTTTTCATTTTATGAAATCGATTAGTGTTTGATTTTTTCTGCATAAAGTTTTTTTATTTCCAAGTTGTCAAGATTTGAAATTTTTTAATGTTATTTGTTTCACGACGTAGGTAGATACGAGTACAAAAAGAAAAAATTATCTAAACCATGTAAAAATGACGGCAGGAGAGTTTATGATAAAAAGGATTATTAAAAATATTACAGATTTGCTAATGATTCAGATGGTCGTAGAAAAAGTATAGTGTACAATGAGCATGAAATGACATACATTTCCCACGAGTAGGTATATGAAATTTTGTAGTACGAGCGTAGCTCATTGTACAATATACTATTTTCAACGATGATTTCAATTATTTTACCTATTATAGGAATAATAGATATTAGACAAAAGTTATTGACATCGTCAGTCCTTCCTTTTTGTAATACAGACATAACAACAGAAAATTTCAGAGCATTTGTTCCCACACAAAAACATTCATTTATTAGTGAAACTTGGTAAGAATATCTGCCAGTGATTCGATAATTTTGCTATTTATTAATTCATAAGTATCAGTTAGAATTTCTTAGACCAAAAATAACGTTATATATATCATCTGGAGTGACGGGATTTAGCACAAACGAGTGAACCGCAATTTTTAATATTTTAAAATAAAAAGTAGGTAGATAGTGAGATTATAATCTTCTCTTTTCTCTTCTCCTTTTGTTGCAATCCTTGAAGAGAAGCAAAGTCTAGTCTCGGAAAATAGTTATTTATGTACCAAGGACGAAAAACTGTCTATAATAGTCGAGCCTGCAAATTGATAGCCGAGGCGCAGCCGAGGATAGCAAGCAGGCGAGACAGTAGACAGTTTTTCGCCGAGGTGCATATTGCATTTTTTCGTCGACCTCTACATACCTTTATGAAAGTAAGTACTCGCATGTTTGCTGGCCTCAGCTACGTCCAACTCTTCGAACTGCAGACTCGATCAATTCTTGATTATTATGAACACTAATATTCACACCACGGTCTAAATTCACACGTAAAATCTAGCGGATTTCGTAAATAATTAATTTAACAGCAAATGACAGTTATTGTCACAGGCGCCTATGTATTAATTAAAACGTGGATTTACGAAAATGACTCAATCGCCGCTCTCGTACCGTGCCGTATCATAGTGACCACAGCGGACGAAAAGAGTTTGCGGACGAAAAGTGTTTGCGGACGAAAAGTACTTGCCTTCAAAAATAGTCGATTTTTCGACCGGAAATTAGTACGTAAAATGTCATTTTTTGCAGAGGTCGACGAAAATAGTTATTTATGTACCAAGGACGAAAAACTGTCTATTATAGTCGAGCCTGCAAATTGATAGCCGAGGCGCAGCCGAGGATAGCAAGCAGGCGAGACAGTAGACAGTTTTTCGCCGAGGTGCATATTACATTTATTCGTCGACCTGTACATACCTTTATGAAAGTAAGTACTCGCATGTTTGCTGGCCTCAGCTACGTCCAACTCTTCGAACTGCAGACTCGATCAATTCTTGATTATTATGAACACTAATATTCACACCACGGTCTAAATTCACACGTAAAATCTAGCGGATTTCGTAAATAATTAATTTGACAACAGCAAATGACAGTTATTGTCACAGGCGCCTATGTATTAATTAAAACGTGGATTTACGGAAATGACTCAATAGCCGCTCTCGTACCGTGCCGTATCATAGTGACCACAGCGGACGAAAAGAGTTTGCGGACGAAAAGTGTTTGCGGACGAAAAGTACCTGCCTTCAAAAATAGTCGATTTTTCGTCCGGAAATTAGTACGTAAAATGTCATTTTTTGCAGAGGTCGAAGAAAAATGTGTTTTTACCACGTCAGATTTTACCCGAAATGACATTTACTTCTGAAATTTAAATCGGACACCGTGTATTTCCTCATTTATTATGTCTTAAATCAAAAATAAGTTGAATATTTGGGAAAACGTATTAATTCATTTGATACGTGTACCAATAGTTGAAAACATAGATGGCTGTGAAAAAATTTATTACCAGTGAACTATTTGTTGGTTATTCAATAGATTGAGTGGGAAAATCAACAAAGCAATCACACAATATGCAACACGAACATCTCCACATCCATTACTTATTCAACACCACTACATATTGATTGGAATAATGGAAGAAAATAAAGTTATAGCAATGACATATATAGGGTTACAAAAAAGTTACTTACGTCTTATGATATATACAGAGGCAAGGAAGGCGCGCAATCACATCTCCTTTACTTAATTCTTCTAAACATATAACACATTCTCCTTTATCATCAGTCAGTACGTCTTCTGCAAAACGGGAAAAAATCCTTGGTTAAAAAACACACTGAACACCAAAGAGATTCTTTTATTAGTTTATATTCAACACTGAATCTAGGAACAGATAATATTAAATTGGGATAGAATTATGTCATAGCTATACCATGTAGGTAAATATTATTTTACCTACTTCGAGAAATCGGCCAACAGATACAGATCATGATATCCCCATCATCGGCCAGATGAATTCTGATAGGAAATGAGTTTCGGGATTTCAAATATAAAATAATTCACTTATTTAATAATCAATTACTCAAAAGGCTTTTCGCCGAATTAATGAAACCTGGTGTGTTTGTTAGCAGTGACAAGGGGCTTCGTTTCTTGAAATTATATTTCAAATTATAAGTAAAAAAGGTTCACTTCGTTGATATTTATGGTAAAAATCATTGTACGCCACTGTTTTTCTCAAGTTTCATATTTTTATCAGATTGAATAATTTACTGTCGTGAGTTTGAAATAGAAAAACTTTATCCGTACATGAATTGCCTTCATGAACTCTGTCATTAGTTTCGGTGTTAATGGGCTGGTGGTTTGTTGTCCCTGGGCCTATTAATTGTTGTGAACTGTTTCTATCAAAACTCAACAATACCCTTTTGCATAAAGTTAATTATAATCTCAAAAAAAAATTAATCTCATAACTAATTGAAGATTGATGATGCAAAACCACCATTTCTACGCCACTGATTTTGATTCGATAATGGTTAGCCATTTCAGATTCTGAAAAAATATGAAACTTAGAGAAAAACAGTGACGTTCAATGATTTTTACAGTAAATATAAATCAGGTTACCCTCTGCCAACTATAATTTGAAATATAATTTCACAAGCTTTCAACAAAAAGAAATTAATTACATCATTCAGTATCCACCCTGTATTTCCATTTTAATTAACACGTAGAAGTGCTACGTTAAAGTTGTTCCAATACCAACTGACCACGACAACAATATTTACACAAATGTCGAAAACAACAACTGAAAAACAGACAAGTGAAAATTCAACTGGATAAACATGGTAATGGGAGACAAGCAAATATATGAAATGAATCAGTTGATAACAGTAAAAGCGAGCAGAACGCATTCTCAATTTATATCTGTCTATAAAATTCGACGGATAAATGAACGGAAAATGTCTCATTTTAATCTTCTTGTTTCCACCAAAGGGAAAACTATTGAATGTTCGAACATCGTGAAAAGCAAGGAAAATTGGTGTTTTTCGCAAAGTTCTTCTCGATATCTGGGACTTGTTTTGTAAATTTTATTCATCACTGTTCCCCACAAACATCTAATGGTGTAATATGAGGTGACCTAGGAGGCCAGAGTTCAAAAGGGCTATTTCTTCCTAACCAGTTGATCCAGTGCATGTTCGTTCAACCAAATGGAATTGATTTATATTATTACTAGTGTTACAATTTAATGAGAATTCAATGAAATCAACTTACCGTTGTAAGATAGCCGTGGTTTTGTTAGGCACATCACCAAATGACATTCTATATCATCAGGAATCACAAATTTACTGCAAACAGGGCACTTTATACCTGAAACAAAAGAATTAATGAGTAAAGTTGCGATATGTCTTCAAGCAATAATTGTCAAAATATTTTTTTAGTAGTAAAGAAAAGGACATCGATGGAAAACCCATAATAATATGAATATTTAAAAACAAGTTTATTTTGTGTAACCCTGAAATTGTAGAGCAACCGTGACCGATAACTCCTGAAGCACCACTTTTAGATTCAGAGAAATATTGTATGGTTCGAAAGCAAATAAAAAGGTGAATCTTGTCACGTGGAAAAATATAGTTCGAATATGCGGTAAGTGTTCCTGATAATATAAAACACACTGTATACTATTGGTCGTCTATTCAAGCCACAGTAACTAGCTGAAAAGGATTCGAGTGAACTGTCAAATTCCGTACACCTGCTGTGACTGATTCCAATGATATTGAATCAGTTTATTTTTTCTCAAAGAACTCAAAAAATCAAGAAAATATAGAGTGTTCCATTTAAAAAAAAGTATCGTTGATATGTCAGGCTCTTTTCAATACCTTGTATAATAATCATTATTTTCAAGTAGTTCAGATTGACAAACATACATCCACAAACGGTTTACTGAAAGAAAAAAATAGTATTTGGCCACGAGAGTTCGAGGAGTTCAGCTGAGACTCACCCTGTATATCAGAATCGATACTTTCATGATATGAACTCATGTCGATTACATTCATATAAACTGATACTGGCTCTTTTTATTTTGACACTTCGCAATTGGGAATGACAAATGGAAACCCATATATTCAATTCCAGTATTGGTATTTACTTCACCTTGAAAATAACGTAAATTTCCAATTGAAAAAACCAAGATATCTTTCAATTTGCGTTTCGATCTATCCGGTACACAAAAAGTAATGAAATTTCAACTGTGTGTCGTGTTACAGAAACTAGACCATACTGGAGTCATTTCGCCTCCCAAAAGTTTTTAGAATTATTTTTCCACGAGGAGTTACAGAGTGTTGAATACCTTATGTTTTTTGAAGTAATATCGATATATCTCCGGAAATAACGTTGATGACATACATGACCCTATATTTTTTGATTGGTCAAAGTAATCTCTATTCAACCATGTGATGAAATATAGAGGGTGTTCCATTACAAAAAACATAAGTTTGGTTTGGTGAACTTTTCTGGGTCACCTTGTATAATTCGGAATATTTTCCAAAGATACTCTCTCAAGAAGGAAACATGCTTGCTTTTGAAAGAAATTTTTAAGTTGCGCCGTTTAGAAGCTATGGACCACCCACAGTTGCAGGACCCTGTACAGATGAATTCAAAAAGCAGAACCTTAACTACATAAAAAATTTCATCCAAATCGATAGCGCCGTTTCCGAGATCGAAAATATATGCAAGAGTGACTTTATTAGGAAATTATTTAGCTAAGAGACAGAGTTCGATTTTTAAATTTGATTGCAATTTTTCATTTTCGTTCATGGAGTAATGTAGAGAGTTTGTTCATTATGTTTTTCAGATGTATATGATTAAAGATAAAAATGGAAATTCTTGTCATATGTGCTTGTTTAACTTTTGAAGTGATCCGTGTGTTTTGTATCCAAGGCCCGATTTTGTGCGTTTGCCATTTCACAGCGTGTCCACTTGGACACGCGCAATATATACCTTAAAAATGCCTTGACTGATTGTGAATACTATTCTTTTATCCACAATCACCTTATAATTGAAATTTTATCCACACTTATGAACCGCATAAAGTACCACTTTATCCACTAGTGGAATAATGAAATTACTTCATTCCACTAGTGAAATAATGAAAAATACAATCTTGAATATCAATCACATTTTACTTATTTTCACCAACTTCACAAATTTTTACAAATGGAGTCGATAAACAATCGAAAATACATAGCAACCATTCAACACCTCCCGATATTTTTGTATGTTATTTCAATGATTTTTGAGGAGGTGACGGCCGCTGTCAGAGCAAAACGTCAAATCATTTTGTGATGAAAAATTTCCGCGATTCTGATTCTAAATGAATGTGATTGTGAATAAAACGTTGTATTGCATGCGTGTTTTAGATACATTTTATTTGCTTAAGAAATTTAAACGCTCGAGCTTCGCTCTCACGTTTAAACATTCTTGCGCAAATAAAATGATATCTAAAACACTTATACAATAAATAACTATTTTATAACGCTTTTAATATCTGATTTTCGATAAATTACTGTGTTTAAGATTTTATTCTTAATTTATTGTTAGCTTTCGTGAATTCCTCTGTTTATTTACTCTTCAAATCGCTCTTTTGTAAAATTTTCGATTTGTCGTTATCAATAAACAAACATTATTATCAATATGAATCTTTATGATACTTATATCGTAAATATATATTTCAACCACAATGCAAAGTGAAACAAATGCTGCGATTTCGTCAAATCCACTAGCGAGAGTCGTTATAATCGACCAATTGCTCTTTCGTTATTTTAATTCGGCCCAATCATGGAACCTCGCGCATCACCCTCCGACCCGTCTGAAAAATTTACCGTAAACCACTTGATGGAATCGCGCGTTCGCGTCCACCTCGTCCTCGGGCACACACGAACCTATAGCGATTCCCATCGCTAATCTGGCGAGAAAAATGTCACGAAAAACGCTCGGATCCGAAACACAGCATCCTGCCCGGAGAATCAATCCGATAAAATTTCAGTGCCAGGCACCATCCGACATTCGAGCGAACGCGTACACCGGGTCTCAGGAGTTCCCGCACTCCCGCCGGTAAACTCCGCGAGCAGACAAACTTCCGAGCCGCGAGACATTCATCCGGAAGACAGATAATCAGTTTTGCTGTATAGTACAGTCGCGTTAGAGGGTTCACATCGGAATGAGAGGTGAGAAGCCGAATATTTGCATAAACCTTTGTTTTGGCATTCTAGATGATGTGTCAAAAGTCACATGAAATCTCGAGTCCGGGTCTTGAGATATGGTATATGCTTCTAAACTACTTGCCAGATGAAGTGGGGCGGGCATCCAAATATTGCCTAATTTTGACTATCTATAACTTGGACATTTCTTTTAGCCGATGTTGGATTTTCAACCAAAGGTGGAAAGCGTCATCCTTGGTCTATGCGTCATTGGCGTCGGGATTCCGTTTTTGCGATTCGTTCTCTTTGTACAGGGTGAAAATTTAGAGCCGGCACATTTCAAATTTTTGACCAATAATTTGGGAAATGTGAGGGACCCTACAATTTTTTTTTAGATGTTGGGTGAATTGTTGGACCGATACCTCGAGAAATCTTTGAAATATTTTTGATAAATTGCGTTGCCATGGATATATCGCCATTTTATGATATTCCACCACCACAGTCACCATCTAAACTGCAACAAGGGATATTTCTACTGAAAATAACACCAGTGGCACGCAAAAAGGGGTTTGTGATATTTAGAAACGAAAATTCGTTTTTAATGAAAAAATTCAACAGTTTTATTCTAAATTCTCACCCTGTACAAAGAGAACGAATTGCAAAAAAAGAAACCCGAGGCCAATGACGCATATACCAAGGATGACGCTTTCCACCTTTTGTTGAAAATCCAACATCGGCCAAAAGAAATGTCCAAGTTATAGCTAGTCAAAATTAGGCAATTTTTCGGCTGTCCCACTTCAGCTGGCAAGTAGTTTATTATAAAAGTTGTAGAGCATAAAATTCTCTATAATTTTTGTCTCAAACCTTTTTTTATACTATCCACCGTTTTTAGGATAGAGCGCAGAGAGCTAGGCCAGAGTCGATAATTTTTGAGACCAACAAAATTTAGAGCGGAATGATAGGTACCCATTGGAAAAGTAAGAAAATAAAAGGAAAAGTGAAAGGGGTGAAATTTTAAGGGTGGAAAACGGTTTATCATGTTTTCCGGCAAAACTACGAATCCTATCGAAAAAAGTTGAATGGCAAATTGTAGGAAATGAAAAGATTAACAACTTTTGTATTTACACTTTCTTCACATAACCTCAAAATTTATGTGTAAATCCAAAAAACCGAATTTTTGATTTTTAATTTTTATCTCCTACAAAAAAAAAATTACTTAAAGTAATTGACTTCATTACTTTATAATTACATGAAATAAGTATTATTAAAAAATTATATTTGATATAAGTATATAAATAATATTATTAAATATTGAATATTAATTGATAAATAATGAAATTTTATTTATAATTATAATTGTTTCAATGAATAATTAACTTCATACAAAGTACTATTGACTGGGATTGACCTTGCATTACGTCACATATGGCCAAGCGCTACGCGCTCTATCTGAAAAACGGTGAATAGTATAAAAAAAGATTGGAAAAAAAACTGTAGAGAATTTCATGCTCTACAACTTTTATAATACATGCAAATGCCATTCAATGAATAGGAAGCGAGATATTTGCAAAAAACTGATTTTTGTGACCTTTGACCTTCAATATCTCAAGACGCGGACACGAGATTTTACGAGACTTTCGACACATCATTCAGAATGCCAAAACAAAGGATTATGCAAATATTCAGCTCGTTACCTCTCATTCCGAGGTTGGCTCTTTTCTTCGACGTATACGACCGTACCAGCAGTCGGCGCGATATTATCGCTCCGAGGAGTGGAAACAACATGCGCGAACGAATTGACTAGTTTTTATAATCGTTTTCGATGGGAACAAAATGCGGCTTTACAATAAATTATTCCGTTCGATCGTCTGACGGCCGTGCTATAGTTACGCTGTCGTTCAAACATTGAATATTGATTGTTTCCGCGCGAAGAGATATTTTCGTGTAGAAAGCGGAGATAGTTTCGGTCTTGGACTCTACAGGTGTCCGCTTGGACAATGTCACTGGCAACGATCGAGAATCCTTCGGAATTACGTGACCACTGAATTGGAAGAAACTTTTTTTATTTTAACGATTTGAACAAAAAAATGTCCTGACAGGACAGCTCATTGGATGTGATAAAGTCACTGAAAAACTCCAACTGCTTGGACGCAAATGAATTAAATAGTGAAATGACAACATCATTTTACAACGACTAACCGATCTTATCAATCTCATACTCGTCTCTGGTATATTTCCTGATATATTCAAACTACCTATCCCGAGTTATTCCTCTTTTGAAAAAAGGTGATATTTCACTTCTGGTCAATTACCGTCCAATTTCTATATCTATATTTGGTAAAATAGTTGAAAAAATCCTTAAACAACGTCTCACCGCATATTTTGAAAAAATTAAGTTTTTAACGATTCGCCATTTGGTTAAGGACCGCTCTACAATGCAGGCAGTTTTAAAAGTCGTTAGCGATGTAGTCGAGGGCACTGAGCTAGGGCAACAAACAGCAATTACACTCAATGACCTATCCAAGGCGTTCGACTGCGTCTCTCACGACATCTTACTGGAGAAACTATTTTACTATGGCATCAGAGGAGTGTCTTTATCTTTATTGAGGTCATATTTAGAGGGTCGACATCAAGCTGTAACTACCAATAGTACTACTTCGAATTTCAAATTTGTTAAGCATGGTGTTCCTCAAGAATCAGGTTTGGGGCCGTTCTTGTTTATCATTTATGTAAATGATATCAGTCGCTTTATGAACCCACTTAAATCTGTTCTGTTTGCCAACGATATTACTTTCATTTATTCCGATAAGGATTTATTAGAACTTGCGAGAGTATCTGAGGAGGTACATAGTAAGGCAAAAACTCAAATTGAATTCTGACAAACTCAAACAACTCAATTTTGCAGATAGAACCGCTACGTCAGATGTGAACAGTGTAACATTACTTGGAGTCATTGTGGACAGCAATCTCTCTTGTAATAATCTCTCTCTGTTTCTTTTACGTCAACTGAAGAATATCACCAGCTATGATACACTGAAAACTACATATTTCTCCCTTTTCCACTCTTATATCAGGTATGGGATCATTCTCTGGGAAGGTTCCAGTGCAGCTATAATGATTTTCAAACTTCAGAAAAGAGCTATCAGAATCATTACAAATTCAGGATATAGAGATTATTGTCAGACTCTTTTTCTGAGACTTCAAATAATGCCACTAACCACTCTATATCTATAGTGTCCTGTTAGAAATTCACGAGGGGGAAGTAACTCTTGCATTAGGTGTACATCATAACATTTTCATTACTTCATTAATAATTTCATATTCAACTTAAAATCGAAATCTATGTTTCTGGGGATCCGTGATATGTTTTTTTTCCGTTCCAAGTTGGCAAATTTATGCCGTCTGACAATCGGTAAGTGATCGCCTCGGTGATCGCTGAGCAGACGCGGTTTTAATCAGTGATTTTCCGATGAATAGTATAACATCTTTAATTGTAAATATGTTTCATTAACACCTAAAACTTTTCATTATTTTTCATTAGAGTTAATTACTGCATTATTTTCATTAGGTGTACAAAAAATGGCTAGTTACTTCCCCCTCGGAAATTCATAAGAAGGCAAATATGTTAATCAAACAATCTGACGTTCATGATCACAATACCAGATCTGCAAATAATATTCGAACAAATCGCTACCGCCTGAATCAATCCAATCATTTGCCAGATGATTTTAAGTATCTCTCAATGTTTCATTTTAAAAATTCCTTAAGGAGTTATCTCTTGAGATATTGGTTCTACTCTGTCAATGAATAGTAATAATCCTTCCAGCCCAAAGAAATCGCAGAAAAATCCGCGGTTAGCTTCGTATGCATTTTCAAAGTTGGCATTTCGTCGGTTTTTTCCCATTTTGGAAGGGCTGTATGAGGCAAAATATTTCGAGTAAGAAGTCTTATTCACTGCCTCTCTAAGAATCCTTCCAGCCCAAAAAATTCGCAGAAAAATCCGCGGTTAGCTTCGTATGAATTATCAAAGTTGGCGTTTTGTCGGGTTTTTTCCCATTTTGGAAGGGCTGTATAAGGCAAAATCTTGCCCGGCAAAATATTTCGAGTAAGAAGTCTTATTCACTGCCTCTCTAAGAATCCTTCCAGCCCAAAAAATTCGCAGAAAAATCCGCGGTTAGCTTCGTATGAATTTTCAAAGTTGGCGTTTTGTCGGTTTTTTTTCCCATTTTGGAATGGCAGTATGAGGCAAAATCTTGCCCGGCAAAATATTTCGAGTAGGAAATCTTATTCACTGCCTCTCTAAGAATCCTTCCAGCCCAAAATATTCGCTGAAAAATCCGCGGTTAGCTTCGTATGAATTTTCAAAGTTGGCTTTAGTCGGTTTTTTCCCCATTTTGGAAGGGCTGCATGAGGCAAAGTCTTGCCAGGCAAAATCTTGCCCGGCAAAATATTTCGAGTAGGAAATTCACTGCCTCTCTAAGAAATGAATATGTTAGTCATTTCCAAAATCAAAACAGATATTTGTGAACATACCTACTCATCAAAATTTTTCATTCTTTTTTCTGGCATGTTGATCAGTGAGTTCATTTTACTTGTTCCGTAATAACTATTATGACTTTATTTTTAATAATTGGTATTTGCTACCTCTTTATACAATTTTTTATACGCAGTTTACATATTCCTGTTGTAATAATTGTTTTTTACATATTTCTGTTGTATTTTTTATATACTATTTTTTTACTGATTTTCTATCCACAACTGACCTGCAACAATCATATAAAGTAACGTTGTCAAATAAAAATCTATCGATCTATCTATACAATAGGAATATTTGGATCGAAAATCCATCAGAAAACATCTACTTTCCTGGCTTATACCACGACGAACGTTGAATTACATCTGATGAATAAAAATCTGGAGTATCTACAAAGGAGAATCACTTATAGAACTGATGTTTACAATTTGAATTTAAGAATGAGGAATTTGATTGATATTCCCAAACATAATGAAGAAATGTACAAATTTTCCTTTTCATATCTGCATCAGACAGATATACCAAAATTCTCATTATCTCTAAATTCATATAAAAATATTGTAGTGGGTCAGGGTCTAAAACTCCGCCTTTTGTTTGCCCAGAATTGTTGATAAATGGCGACTTTATGCATATTTAATTTTAAGGCAGACAAAATAATAATTATAATGCTGTTCGCTTTTGTTCTTTTATACTAAGTGCACGATCCCTAAGTTTGATCATAAATTAGAGATTGTCGGTCAACCAAGGTGATTTCTTTTTGGTAATTCGTACAGTACGCATTGGAAAGTGTGCGTTGAATGTTTTAAGCCTGTAGTCGTTCAACAATCCAATTCTTTCATTTACATCACAGTTGCGAAGATTTGGTGAAAATCACAAAATGAAAGATCTAGTAAATAGTCAAGAGATTTTAAATATTTAAAATCCCTAAATGATTACATTCTGCTAACTATGTTAGGTACCGAGAATTTAATTTTGCGAAATATTAAGCAGTGGTCCGTGAAAGAAGAGTTAATTGTAATTCGAAAAAGTTGATAACGAATCATTCCATAATTTTCCGCATTTTTGTCGCTAATTATTTGCGGAGAAAAATTACTTACGTTCGTAATTTCTATTTTAACAGTTCTGAAGTATTCATAATTTGAGGGGCCTAGTTCCAAAGTCTACAATCTCCATTTTCTATTAAAAATAAGGTAGATGGCGTTACAAATGTAATTTTTAGAGCTGAATCCGCGGGGATAGCTCGAACGGAGAGCGCCGGTTCACCGATATCCGAAGCCAAGCAACGGTAAGCGAGGCCAGGGTTTGGATGGGTGACAACGGACCTCCTTTCGATATTCTCCTCGGATCGTGCTAGGAATCGCACGTTAAAAGGTAAGACCTCGTTAATCCTTGGCTCGCACAAGTTTCGACTTTTGAGGGCTGCCGTTCGTAAGGGGACGACAGCTGGTTAACGGAAAAAAAAATTTAACAATAACAAAAACAATTGAAATAAACTATAATTTCGTACCAAAACGGTCAATCGCCAGTCTATTATTGGTGTAAAACTTAATCTTACTTCCATAACGTACGCGGATATATTGAAAAATGCTTAGCCTACTATAGAACCAAACAAAATTTCAATGTCAAAATAATTTATTACTCAACATATTCTCCTCTTAATTGGATACATTTATTACAGCGAACCTGCAACGTCTCTAGACCTTTCTTCTTGCTCTTCAAACCAGACCTCCACAGCTTTTATTACCTCCTCGTTGGAAGAAAATTTACGACCTATTTAACTTTTTTTCAGTTGAGGAAAGATATGAGCCAAATCTGGTGAATAAGCGGGGTGTTCTAGTAATTCAAACCCTAAATCACGAATTTTTTGCATGGCAACATGAGATTTGAGTGCAGGGGCGTTGTCCTGCAAAAACAAAATACCTTTGGATAGCTTTCCGCGTCTTTTCTCTTTAATTTTTTCCCGTAGAGTGGTAAGTAATGTCGAATAGTAATCTCCAGTTATTGTTCTACCCTTATCCAAAAAATCAATCATGATTACTCCATGGCAATCACAAAAAACTGAAGCAAGAACTTTTCCAGCAGATTTTTGGACACGAAACTTCTTAGGCCCTGGAGAACCGGAGTGTCGCAATTCCATCGATTGTTGCTTTGTTTCTGGATCGTAGAAATGTACCCAAGTCTCATCCATAGTAACAATTCGGTTTAAGAAGTCTACATCGTTTTCAAATCGAGCACAGATCGAACGCGATGCTACTACCCTTGCACGCTATTGGTCAACATTCAAACATTTGGGGATCCATTTTGCAGCAATTTTTCTCATGTCCAAATTGACGTGAACTATATGATGAACGCGTTCGTATGAAATATTCAGTGCTTCAGATATCCGTTTTAGCCCAATTCGACGGTCTGTTAAAATCATGTCATGAACTGCATCGATATTTTCGGACACTGACACAGAAACTGGCCTTTCCGATCGGTCATCATCTTCAATGGAAAATTTACATCTTTTGAAGCTTGCAGTCCAATTTTTCACGGTCGCATACGAATAACATTGATCACCAAGCATATCTTCGTAAATCTGCTTACCTCGTAACCCTTTTAAATACAGGTACTTGATGATGGCTCGATACTCCAATTTTTCGATTTTCACAATTTCGATGGACGTATTTTTTCTTTTAATTTGCGTAACTCTGGTTTACTTTTTTGACGTCAAACTTTACACTGACACTTCTAATAAGTTATTGTTCGTTGCTATGGTAACGCAATATTTTGTTTATGCAAGGAACTGGTCTAGGCTAACTAGATATCAATACATCCTTGTACAATCTCGAATAATAATTTAGTTTCAAACCGTACAAACTCAAAACTCGTCAATTATAGCAATACGTACAATGTCCAATGAATATAAAGACATTATTTAGAGTGATTTTCAAAATGAGCATTATTCCTTTCACGCTAAAATGAACTGTTTACGTTAATCAATAAAGTAGATTTGAAGATGGATGTTAACGTAATACCTGTGAGTAGTGAGAACAAGGCTAGAAAAAATTGTACACAATGGAAAAATAAGCAGAAACATATTAGGTTAGTTTAATTAGAGATGTGAGGTTTAAGAGGCCATGAGCGCGATCATATTAGGGACGGTTTTTTTTGGTAAAAGAGCCGATAACTCAAAAACGGTTCATCGTATCGATTTCAAACAAAGACAGGCTTCTAGAGGACGTTCGATTCTATGTACCTACGTCTGCGGCAGCACCTCACGATGCTTTTTACAGATAATCGATGAAGCTGCAATGGTATTTCTCTTCCATTAAAACTTGAAGCAATCTTCATCCAATAGAAACAAATTTGATATCAGAGGAAAGTTAAAACGTTGATCTATGTACGTGCTGTAATGTTTTTTTGAAATTATTTGTTCATCTACCCAAAAACTTGCTTCAAAGTAACTGCATTTTTGGGACATTTTTGAGTTTTTTTTTGTGAAAAAGTGGATTGAAGTTTCAATTTCCATTACAGCACGTACCTAGAATTGAATGTCCTCTAGAATCCTGTCCTTGTTGGGAATCGATACGACGAACCGTTTTCGAGTTATCAATTGACTCTTTTACCCTTAAAAGCGCCACAAATATAATTGCGCTCATGGCCTCTTAATTCAAGTTTGTATAGATATGGTCCGCATTTCCTTCCGGTTTACCTAACATGTGGCCACAAAACTGCTGCATTCCGGTGCATTTCGTTAACAATAGCTGAAATTAGGAATTTTCATAGCAAAAAATTCATCAAGATAATTTTATTTTGAAATACTGTAAAACTATACCGGTGAAACGGAAGAGACCAAAAAATTCTAGACGCATCGGGACAATATATTTCAAGTACATTTTTTGGTTCTTAGTTAGTGGTAATTATTTCAGAACTTCGCTACCGGCACAGGAAAATCGTGGTGGTGATCCGAAGTCAGAAATCAATTACAAAACGATATTTCATTTCCAAAGTGAACAATCTCCATCAAAAAATTCCATAAAGTACAATCTCCATAACTCCTTTGTAAATAATTTTGGAAAAAAAAACACTTTTTTTGTAGAACTTCATGAATCATCTATAGAAAATGATAACTTCATGATATTTTATTCAAATGTTAAGAAAAATGCACCAGTTTCAATTGCGAGTTTTTTTCTATTTTCAGGAAATTTGTTCAAACTGGAGATTGTACACTTTGGATGTCTCGCTAAGTTCATATGAAGTTAACGAAAGAACTTCCGTAATTTCTATTTTTTCACAGTTCTGAAGTATCCATCATTTGCCGCGTTTTTGTCGCCAATAAGTTACGGGAGAAAAAAAATTGTCGCTCTTTTTTTTTAATACGAAGTTAGCGAAACAACTTCCGTAATTTCTATTTTTTCGCAGTTCTGAAGTATCCATTATTTCGAAGTTGTCTCTTTAACTCTATATATGTATTTTCATCAAGTATCGGCAACATCGATTCAAATTCATAAAGAGTTACAGCTTTTGCTTTATTAAAGGACCCCGCATTTTTTATAGATAAAATGGTTCACGGTGAAATTGTCTGAATTTTTAGTATATTGTAGTATTCGATGTACTGAATGAACGTGCAGAATCGCAGAGTTCGTTGATGAGTAGATTTTGAAATACAGGGCGTTCAAGTCAAAAATCAGTCATTTTTATTTAATTAAATTTTCGGGATTTGAAAGTGCCAACTGCATTTTTTTCGTTCTTATCATCAACGTACCTTCATATTACTAAATATCATTCAGATGGTGCAGATTACATCATTATGTACATAGTAAAAAATAAAAATATTTTAGTAATGTCTGAAAATTCGATGTAATAATGAAATATTGATAAAATTATTTTGGCATGCAATATACTATTCTTATTCCATCATTTATCACAATTCATACATTTCGTACAGGGTGATTTGAAAAATTGGTGAAATATATGGCCGGTTCTTTCGTACATATCCTGTATATTCAAGTGAATTAACATCCTCCGAAGAAAGCTGATACCGTATAAACATGATTTCGTTGGGATATATAGGGTGATCATGAACATTTTTGATGATAAAAATGACAAAATATCAACGTTACAGAAATCACCCTGTAATTCACAATTAACTCGGTGAAATGCCTTTATTATTATTTAATATACTCATCATTCTCTCCTCAACACTGTTCCAAAAATTCAGTTTCCTACTATGACTAGTTTCATAGTTATTAATTGAGAAACTTATTACCATTTGCATGACGAGTTGAAGGAACTTGTTCACGCGTACATTCTACTAGTGGCCAAGATTTTTCAGAAATAGTGAAACGTGAGAATGTGGAGATCAAAATAAATGTAAAAGAGGGTGAAATCAGAGATAACAATCACATCAGATACATGAATTTAATAATGTAAGGTACAAATAGTTAAGTGAATTTCCTTGGTTTAAGCTATGTCGGAATGAAAAACAAACTATCTGCCATATCTGAAGATTCTGACGTAATTGTCAATAATAGGAATGATATTCATATTAATATTTCATCTGATGAGGATATACCAATATCAATGTTGACATAATAATGTTAATAATGTTATTTAAAATTTAAAATCTATTTGTTTTTAGTTTTTTTCTTTTTAATTAGAGTTATCAATGTTAGAAAAAGGTTTTGTTGTTTGGAAAAGGTTTTTAATTGTGTGTTTGTGTTGAAATAATAAAGTAATGTTAAAACATGTTCATTTTATTAATTGTTTTTGTTTTTTCTTTTTAATTAGAGTTAGAATAAACCTTTTTGTTGTTTAGAATATAGGTTTTTGTTAATGTATTTGTGTTAAACAATAGTTTGTGCTAGAAACAGTGATGTTTCTTGATTAAATAATTAAATTTTAAATATGATATACAGGGTGTTTCTTAAGTAGGAGCGTGTTGCTGACATCAAAATAAGAAGAAAAGTTCCTATAAACATATGTCCGCAAGTTATTCGTTTCTGAGATACAGAGTGTCAAAGTTGAATTCTTATTTTTATTTTATGTGAATAATTTCAAAATAATTTTGATATTTGGGTAAAGTTTGGTATCTAGGAATATTTATTATTTAGTTTGCGAAAAAAATATATTCTTGTTTTCGAGTTATTGAGATTTGAATTAATCGATGCAAGTGATTTTGAATGACAAGATTTTCAAATTTAAAACAAATTCAATTAGAAATTAGTTTTTTCACAATTAACATAAAATTTGATTTTGTCATTGAAAAATCATCCCAGATACCAAACTTTACTCGAATATCACAAATATTTTGGAATTTATTCACAAAAAACAAATATAAGAATTAAACTTTGACACTCTGTATCTTAGAAACGAATAACTTGCGGACATGTGTTTATGGGAACTTTTTTTCTTATTTCGACATCAGCAACATGCTCCTGAAGTTTCTACACGTACTTAAGAAACACCCTGTATATCGGATATACAGGGTGTTTCTTAAGTACGTGTAGAACATTTAGGAGCTGAAATCAAAATAAGAAGAAAAGTTCCTATAAACATATGTCCACAAGTTATTCGTTTCTGAGATACAGAATGTCAAAGTTGAATTATTATTTTTATTTTTTGTGAATAATTTCAAAATAATTTTGATATTTGGGTAAAGTTTGGTAAATGGGAATATTTATTATTTAGTTTGTGTAAAAAACATAGTTTTGGTATCTTAGAAACGAATAACTTGCGGACATGTGTTTATGGGAACTTTTTTTCTTATTTCGACGTCAGCAACATGCTCTTGAAGAAACACCCTGTATATCCGATATATTTCGGATATATATCATATGATATGATATTTATATAAATATCATGATATTTTCGAACTCTGAATTTTAATCATCAAAAATGTTCATGATCACCCTATATATCCAAACGAAACCATATTTATACGATATCAGCTATATTCGGAGGATGATAATTCACTTGAATATACAGGATATGTACGAAAGAACCGACCATATATTTCACCAATTTTTCAAATCACTCTGTGCGAAATGTATGAATTGTGATTAATAATGGAATAAGAATAGTATATTGCATGCCAAAATAATTTTATCAACATTTCGTTATTACATCGAATTTTCAGACCTTACTAAAATGTTTTTTATTTTTCACTCTGTATATAATTATATAATCTGCACCATCTGAATGATATTTAGTAATATGAAGGTACGTTGATGATAAGAACGAAAAAAAAATGCAGTTGGCACTTTCAAATCCCGAGAAAATAATTAAATAAAAATTGCTGATTTTCAACTTGAACGCCCTGTATTTCAAAATCTATTCATCAACAAACTTTGCGATTCTGCACGTTCAATCAGTACATCGAATACTGAAATATACTAAAAATTCAGACAATTTCGCCAAAAACCATTTTACCTATGAAAAGTGCGGGGTCCTCTGGTGGTATTTTTGAAAACAAATCTGGAATAGCAAGTTATGATTCAGGAATTGTGTTTAATTACTTTCAATAGTTAGCTCGACGATTCAAAAGCGTCACCCGAATGAAAACTCTGGCTCGAACCACCATCCTCTAACTGACAAACAAACACAAACAAACCTACGTACCTCGTTCTTTGTTCGCCGAAGCGGATACATTCGAGTGATAGGACGTTAAACTCTGACCCATGGCGAAACCTGCGATCTCCGTCGGAACACCTACGAGTCTTCGACACACCAGACGATACGATCGGTCAAGAAAAGATTCAAACTGCGTTTCGGACGGCTAATTTCGCAGGAATCACCTACACCAGCATCGACGACACACCAATGACCGCTAACGTAAACGTCAACGAAAGCGACTGGTTTGCACAAGGTCCTGCTGCTACGCGCGAGAGCTGTTAAATGCGAGGACAAGGTGATGGGACGATCGCACAAAGCGAGAGATCGTCTCTCGATCGTTCTAAAGATAGTACTAATGTCAACTTGGACTAGGACCAACAGAGCGCCGTTCGAAATAAATATCTTGATAAATATCAAATAAAATTATAAACAGTTGGGAGTGTATATATGCCGCGTGTATACAAACGCGGAAAGGTTGAATGTCTTGTTGTGTATCACAATGGTTTACAGGGTGGCGGTGGATACCGAGCCAAATCTGTCTCTGTTAGTAAATAAGCATTGTCTTCATATTTAGAGGTGTGTAACTGACAAAGAACTTTTTTATTAACATCTTTCTAATTTCGAATGAAATACATGATTTTCATGGTTTATTTGAAACCCTCTCATGACGTTTTATAATTACTTGTTTAAAAAAAGGCCTTTAACACGTTCAGTGCTCGATTTTATTATAGACATGCGTATGGCCTGATATGACTTTTTGGGCAATGGCTATGCCACGTTCTTGATGTATATTATACAAGGTGGGTCACGGTCGTTGGTACCTTAGACGTTTACGGAGAATGGGACATAGGATCATTCTGAAAATTTGGTTTCTCAAGTAGTTGCTCTTGGTCTATCGACCTAAAATATTTTCAGCAATGCAGCGTTGCCGCTTATACCAGAAAGTAGCAGCATCTTTGTTATTTCAAATGGGTCACCCTGTATATTACCGCATTTTTGAACTTGTCTTTTCTTTCTGATTATTTCTGCCTGGTACTCCCCTATACCTATCTCTAACGGTTTTTGAGATATTGGCTATTTTCCATATTTTTTTATCCAAAACATAGCTCGAATTGAATGTTTATTTCTGCGGTATTTGGATTCTTAGGAAGTTGCAATTTTGTGTTTAGTTCATCAAGATCATGTACATTGATTCTGTATAGAGAAGTTTGTTCTGCGTTATACAGGGTCGTTCAAAATTCATGATCTTACTGCTAGATACGAAAGGGGTTGAAAGTGCGTTTTTTTAAATGGAACACCCTGTACATTATGAAATATCCTGAAAGATGTTTAAATTCCCTTCGAATTGATATATCATGTTACTATACCTAAATAGCCAGAATTCCGAAATAATAGCAATTTTCACTTTTAATCTTCCAAGTGCTTGAATTATTGCCGGAAATTTTTCGAATTGAATTGAAAATTCATGTACGAGATAAATTAACGGCAATTAATTCAAGCACGAGGGGGATTCGGTAAGAAAATTTCACACCGAGAAATGAAAAGCATCCAACAATTCATAAGAAATAACTAACGATGGTTTCACTTGAACTATTTATAACCACTGAAATATTGATATGTGAAATACTTGGATGTCTAGTTTTCATATTAAAGAAGATAATTATGTATTTACTAGATATTTGGAATGTGTCTGAAAATATTTTCTCCACGATTATTGCAGAAATTGTCAATTCTGAAATTATATTTCAGAAGAAGTTCAATACACCATTTGTCACAAGTCCCGTAGCTCAGGGGTAGTGTTGCGGCCTATGGAAAGGGAATCAATGAAGACCCTCCACACTCCACTCAAGGTATTGGATCCCTGTAGGACCTTGTAGAGGGCCGTCAAATTCCATATCTTGAGTGAACTTTTCAGTGAAATGGCATGTAAATTCAAGAGCTTAATAAAGATACTTTTGTTTGTTTCTTTGTTTGTTGCGGCCTATGAGTCGCTAGGTCGATGGTTCAATCCACGATAAGAACAAACTTTTTTTTTTTTTTTGTTCCAAATTTAAACACATTTATTGATGAAAATTTTGTTAAAGTATTTTACATATCAATATTTCAGTGGTTATAAATAGTTCAGGTGAAACCATCGTTAGTTATTTCTTATGAATTGTTGGATGATTTTCATTTCTCGGTGTGAAATTTTCTTACCGAATCCCCCTCGTGCCTGAATTAATTGCCGTAAATTTATCTCGTACATGAATTTTCAAAGAAAATTACTCCCGTCGCTTCGCGACTCGGGTAATTTTCAAAAAATTCATGTATTCGAAAAATTTCCGGCAATAATTCAAGCATTTGGGAGATTACAAGTGAAAATTGCTATTATCTCGGAATTCTGGCTATTTAGGTATAGGAACATGATATATCAATTCGAAGGGAATTTAAACATCTTTCAGGATATTTCATAATATACAGGGTGTTCCGTTTAAAAAAACGCACTTTCAACCCTTTTCGTATCTTGCAGTAAGATCATGAATTTTGAACGACCCTGTATAACGCAGAACAAACTTCTCTATACAGAATCAATGTACATGATCTTGATGAACTGAACACAAAATTGCAACTTCCTAAGAATCCAAATACCGCAGAAATAAACATTCAATTCGAGCTGTTTTGGATAAAAAATATGGAAAATAACCAATATCTCAAAAACCGTTAGAGATAGGTATAGGGGAGTATGAGGCAGAAATAATCAGAAAGGAATGACAAGTTCAAAAATGCGGTAATATACAGGGTGACCCTTTTGAAATAACAAAGATGCTGCTACTTTCTGGTATAAGCGGAAACGCTGCATTGCTGAAAATATTTCAGATCGATAGACCAAGAGCAACTACTTGAGAAACCAAATTTTCAGAATGATCCTATGTCCCGTTCTCCGTAAACGTCTAAGGTACCATCGACCGTGACCCACCCTGTATAAGTGTAAAATGTGAAAATAAACCAACCATTCGAGGTAATTTTTGTATAACCGGTGCGTCATGAGCACTGAAGAAGTAACTTTTGGTGTGCGCATATATGAAAATATTCCAACATTGAAAATACAACTGCCTGTTATACTCAAGAAGGTAACCGACGCACCCGTGCGTCATGCGCATTTATGCAAAAACGGTTTGACGCACTGGTGCGTCATGAGCAATGAATGTGTTAATAAGTTCTATAATCAAAACCTCCCAAATTTGTTGCTTCCGTAAGGTCAGGAGAACCAAAATGGCACATGAGCAAACTTTGATACTATTTGTTAGAAACAAACTGCAACACTTTTATTCCTTCAAAATCTTCAATAGAGGACTTCGGATAAGGATGCAGTCATGCCTCATGCCACCACAAACCATTTGGCTTTAAAACTACTGGCACGTTTTTCGGCAACTTTTCGTCGTGTCAGGGTTCCTGGCAGCTTCCGGAACCCCCTACTAGGATTAAAATTGTTCATAACGGCGGAAAAATTAAGATTTTCCATAAAATACAAAACACTAGGGACTTTAATTTTGTTTCCAAATTCATCCATTGTAACCAACTGCTATAATTAAAATGTAACATGTACCTACAAGGCTGTAGCCAGGAAAAAAATGTTCGGGGGCGTCCGTTGACTCTATTGCCGACCAAGTTTGATCAATTTTAGTATAGTTTGTATGTTCAACACAATTTTGTAATTTACCCAGAAACGATCACATTGGATATTCGCTATTAACCGTGTTACAATTTTGCAGATTTGTTCATAAAATAATATTTGACACTCCTTGCAATCATATTTATTCAACAACAAAACACACAAAATTAAATGAGAAACATATAGAGGCATCAAATCCACATTAAAGAATAATATTGAGCCTCTAGATTTTTTTTTGCTGCAAACAAATCAATGATCTTCTCGTTGTCAATGTTCACGTCTCGGTGAATTGATATCAACGCCAATCCATTCAGTCTCTGCTGACCTGTAGAATTCTTCAAATAGGTTTCGAGGCGTTTCAGCGAGGAAAATTATCTCTTAGAAGTACATGTTGTCGAGATGGAACAGGTTCTTTTAGCCATATTATTTTCCATAGGTCTAATTCTCCTTTTAATGAGTCCCATTCCAAAAACTTTTTACACAGTATGAAATCGTCGTCTTCAACACTGGGCTGGTATAAAGATGATAGAGTAGATTTATGCTGCTTCTGGAATCTTGAGTGGAGTTGATCAATGAAATCATCTAGAAGTAGAATCATAATACTCATAGTACTCTTCTGGATCTTCGGTTCCATAGTTTGCCCCGTGACACTGTTGCGTCACTCTTTTTTATTTCTTCATTCATGGATTTGAGCAAACCAAGAATACTCTTATAAATGTTGGCGAATTTTGATTTGACATTCTTTCGAATATCATTGATATTATCTATGATCAAATCAACATGTTGCAAAGCGGCCACCAAATCACAGAGAGGCGACTGAAGTATTTCACAAAGTGGAAGTGTGAAAGAAAACAACATGGTCAAGCAACTCAGACTCACTACAAATTCACTAGTAATCATAGACCTAATAATTTCTCACCATTCTCCACTGAAAAAATCCCATCAAGATGATTTTGAAAGTCAGAAACATTTTTTTCATTTTTTCTAGAGTGGGGGAAGGGGGTCAAATGAATGCTATAAAATCAAATTTCACATTCAACGTATTCAACACTTCATTTCTCATCATTCTCCACTGAAAAAAACCCATCAAGATGATTTTGAAGGACAGAAACATTTTTTCATTTTTTCTAGAGTGGGGGAAGGGGGTCAAATGAATGCTACAAAATCAAATTTCACACTCAACGTATTCAACACTTCATTTCTCAACATTCCTCACGAAAATAATCCCAGCAAGATGATTTTGAAGGGCAGTAACATTTTTTTATTTTTTCTATAGTGGGGGAAGGGGTTTAAATGAATGCTACAAAATCAAATTTCACATTCAACGTATTTAACACTTCATTTCTCATCATTCTCCACTGAAAAAAACCCAACAAGATGATTTTGAAAGTCAGAAAAAAATTTTTCATTTTTTTTAGAGTGGGGGAAGGGGGTCAAATGAATGCTACAAAATCAAATTTCACATTCAACGTATTCAACACTTCATTTCTCATCATTCTCCACTGAAAAAAACCCATCAAGATGATTTTGAAGGACAGAAACATTTTTTCATTTTTTCTAGAGTGGGGGAAGGGGGTCAAATGAATGCTACAAAATCAAATTTCACACTCAACGTATTCAACACTTCATTTCTCAACATTCCTCACGAAAATAATCCCAGCAAGATGATTTTGAAGGGCAGTAACATTTTTTTATTTTTTCTATAGTGGGGGAAGGGGTTTAAATGAATGCTACAAAATCAAATTTCACATTCAACGTATTTAACACTTCATTTCTCATCATTCTCCACTGAAAAAAACCCAACAAGATGATTTTGAAAGTCAGAAAAAAATTTTTCATTTTTTTTAGAGTGGGGGAAGGGGGTCAAATGAATGCTACAAAATCAAATTTCACATTCAACGTATTTAACACTTCATTTCTCATCATTCTCCACTGAAAAAAACCCATCAAGATGATTTTGAAGGACAGAAACATTTTTTCATTTTTTCTAGAGTGGGGGAAGGGGGTCAAATGAATGCTACAAAATCAAATTTCACACTCAACGTATTCAACACTTCATTTCTCAACATTCCTCACGAAAATAATCCCAGCAAGATGATTTTGAAGGGCAGTAACATTTTTTTATTTTTTCTATAGTGGGGGAAGGGGTTTAAATGAATGCTACAAAATCAAATTTCACATTCAACGTATTTAACACTTCATTTCTCATCATTCTCCACTGAAAAAAACCCAACAAGATGATTTTGAAAGTCAGAAAAAAAATTTTCATTTTTTTTAGAGTGGGGGAAGGGGGTCAAATGAATGCTACAAAATCAAATTTCACATTCAACGTATTTAACACTTCATTTCTCATCATTCTCCACTGAAAAAAACCCATCAAGATGATTTTGAAGGACAGAAACATTTTTTCATTTTTTCTAGAGTGGGGGAAGGGGGTCAAATGAATGCTACAAAATCAAATTTCACACTCAACGTATTCAACACTTCATTTCTCAACATTCCTCACGAAAATAATCCCAGCAAGATGATTTTGAAGGGCAGTAACATTTTTTTATTTTTTCTATAGTGGGGGAAGGGGTTTAAATGAATGCTACAAAATCAAATTTCACATTCAACGTATTCAACACTTCATTTCTCATCATTCTCCACTGAAAAAAACCCAACAAGATGATTTTGAAAGTCAGAAAACATTTTTTTATTTTTTTTAGAGTGGGGGAAGGGGGTCAAATGAATGCTACAAAATCAAATTTCACATTCAACGTATTCAATAGATCATGTTTCATCATTCACTATGAAAAAATGCAACAAGATGTTATTTGAAGTCAGAAACATTATGGGAGGAGATCAAATGAGTGATACAAAATCAACTTCTATTTCATTAGTTCAATGAAGAGATATATAGTTTTCTTTGTAGCAATTAATTATACTGCTTTGAATATGTGATCGGTTCTTGTCTCTTCAGCAGGTTTATATAATAATATTTCATCAACACGGACAAAAATTAACGTGATTCAATGACTACCCATACTCCGCCGCGATACCGGGCACAACTTCATCGAAGCGTAGCGCTGTCCGTCTTGCTGGCGATGCCGTCTTGCCAGTTTCACTCCGGTCACTATTCTATTATTTTTGGATACTACGCAAAACATATCAAATTTCTCAATACCGCTTAATTAACCACTGAAAATATTTTGTTGAGATGTATTATGGATTTCGAAAATCAAAATAAAAAAATTAATCCCCCACCGAAATAAAATCCTGAGTGGGCCCCTGGTTGTCTGGGGGAGCTCTAATGAGTAAATAATTTTGTTGTGGTAGAACGGTTCATTCATAATTGATTACTTATTATTTGTACATCAATCACAGATACAAGAAAGGCTCTGGGGACATTTTAATTTTCCTCAAATTACATTGAAAACATACTCCCGGTAATAAAACTTCCACTGAATAATTTGTTGACGAATATACCAGAAATCTCGCCAATGTTGAATCAAGATATACAAACTAATGAATGTGATAACCAAACACAAACAATAAGAACGCTAATATAACAGGATATCGACATATACGCGTTCACTGGGCTCCACTTAGTTTCATGACAATAATTGTTGGTTCTACTTTCGTTCTTACGTAGTTTAAAGCCCGAACAAATTTCGACCGATTACGAATTCTCTGAATATCATTTTCACTTTTCAGCAAAAATGTGATATCTCAGTTATATTTGTCAGGGCTGCCACAACTTTTTCTTTGTGCATTCCCTGACTTTTCCAGGCTTTCCTTGACTAAAGTCGTAATATTCCATGACTTTATTCAATTGATTTGAGGAATCGGATGGTTGGTTATATGAAATATTTGAACTAATTAATAATAAAAAGTATTAGGTAATTATAATTAATTTTATCATCATCATTTAGTTGATGACGCTTGATCTATAATTTGTTTTTCACTTCTGACAATGCAGTATATTTTGACCTGATACAACTTCACACAGTTGTAGAAAAATATGGGGAATGGACGAAAGATCAAAACAGAAAATGAACTATATTCACTAATACTTTTTCCAAATCACCGAATTCTCTGACTACCTACGGAATATTGCAAATTTCCCTAACTTTATAGTAATAGTAATATTTATTTATCAGTTTCCCGAATTCCCTGACTTTTCTCTGACATTTTTGAAAAAATTAAATTCCCTGACACTTCCAGGATTTTTCAGGTTGGTGGTATTTCTCAAAGATACGCTTTTTTCCTAAAACCTAAAGTGTATATTGCTGTTCCCTTAGGCATAAAAACCGGCAAGTCAATAACATTATTCAAAACAAAAGTTTAAAAAATGAAGATACGTATAAGTAATAGTATATTATTCAACGAGCGACAAATGTGGCCATTACTCGTGAGAATGAAGTTTGTCGACGTAAGCCGAAGGCAAGCGTCGTATATATCGAACAGGTAATGGCCATTTCTCACGAGCATAATACTATACTTTTTCTATGACTAATATCAGGAACATTCGAAATTAAGATTCATTCTTGATGCCTATCCCAAATGAGTGTAATATCATTCAATTTCATAATAGGAAGATTTGGAATGAAAAAATCTATAATTATATTTAAAAAAATTCGTTTTTTTGTTAATAAAATTTATAACAAAATTTGAACAGTTGGAAGTCATAACTGAAGGTAAATGAAAACATAAAAAGTCGGATGCTTGAGCCTGAATCTAATAAAAAAATCTTTGTCTTCTAAATTTTCAAAATGGTCAGGAAAAATTTATTTCAATAATAGACCAGTCAGACCAGTGCAAAATCGATTTTAAATACCCGAATTCATGGAAAATTCTTAACAGTATGGGTGGTCGGAAAATTTAAGGTAAATTATATAAAATGAGGGGTAGCTAAATAAACGTTATCAGGGTTGGATATTGGTTTTCTACGATTTTTGGCTGAAATATGCGTCCTATCGCAAAAAGTTTAATGCAAAAGTTGTAGATAATTGAAAAATCTAAAACTTTTGTGTTGATACTTTTTCAACATTACCTTCCTCAAAATTAACGAAACTGCTGTTTCAAATAAGATGTAACTTTTTCAAAGCAAAATATTAATTTTTCGAATGTATACGAATTAAAATAAAAAAAAAACTTAATTTTCACGTTGATTTACAAATTTTCAACTTAATCAGTGCTCATTTTCTTCGTTTAAACCTCGACTTAGGCATGGCATGAAAAAAAATGTTATTATGGAAAAATATCGTTGAAAGAGTAAAACAAAAAAACGACTTTTTCGTAATATTCATTATATTACATGAAAATTAATTTTTTTTATAAATTTCAATGCTTATTTGAAATAAAAAACAAGAAATTTTCATCTCCCCTACGGATTGGTACAGATATTTGTCTATGTTTACGCATTGGTATTGATGTGTTAATAGCATCTGTGTTATTTTTCGAGGTGACTCGCGCCGTAATAATCGGGAAAATGATTTTTTATAAATACTTTTGCGATTTCCATCTTCCCTACGGTTTGGTACAGATATTTTTCTATGTGTACGCATTGGTAATGATGTGTTTAATAGGCTCTGTGTTATTTCGAGGTGACTCGCTCCGTAATAACCACAAAAATGTTTTTTTTTTCATTTTTGCGATTTACATCTCCCCTACGGGTTGGTACAGATATTTTTCTGTGTTCGCATTGGTATTGATGTGTTTAATAGCCACTGTGTTGTTTCTAGGTGACTCGCGCCGTAATAATCGCGAAAATGATTTTTTATAAATATTTTAGCGATTTCCATCTCCCCTACGGTTTGGTACAAATATTTTTCTGTGTGTACGCATTAGTACTGATGTGTTTAACAGCCTCTGTGTTATTTCGATGTGACTCGCGCCGTAATAATCGAGAAAATGATTTTTTATGAATATTTTTGCGATTTCCATCTCCCCTACGGTTTGGTACAGATATTTTTCTATGTGTACGCATTGGTATTGATGTATTTAATAGCCTCTGTGTTACTTAGAGGTGACTCGCGCCGTAGTAACCGAAAATATGTTTTTTTCTTGCGATTTCCATCTCCCCTACGGGTAGGTACAGATATTTTTCTGAGTGTACGCATTGGTATTGATGTGTTTAATAGCCTCTGCTTGATTTCGAGGTGACTCTCGCCGTAATAACCGAAAAAATTATTTTTTTATAAATATTTTTGCGATTTTCATCTCCCCTACTGTTTGGTACAGATATTTTTCTGTGAGTACACATTGGTATTGATGTGTTCAACAGCCTCTGTGTTATTTCGATGTGACTCGCGCCGTAATAATCGAGAAAATTATTTTTTTATTAATATTTTTGCGATTTCCATCTCCCCTACTGGTTGGTACAGATATTTTTCTGTGTCTACACATTGGTATTGATGTGTTTAATAGTCTCTGTTTGATTTCGAGGTGACTTGCGCCGTAATAACCGAAAAAATGATTTTTTATAAATATTTTTGCGATTTCCATCTCCCCTTTGGTTTGGTACAGATATTTTTCTGTGTGTAGGCATTGGTATTGTTGTGTTTAATAGCATCTGTGTTATTGCAAGGTGACTCGCACCATGATAATCGCGAAAATGATTTTTTTCTGAGATTTTTGCGATTTCCATCTCAGCACAGCACAGATATTTTTCTAAGTGTAAAAATTATAGTAATTTTTTGTTCAACTATGCTCCAATAAGGCAGATGATCAATATTCAATGAATGTTACTTTACAGTAACAATTTGAATGGGTATATTGAAATATTTGCCAAATTCTGGTTTGCCAAGCTCATTCAATGAATTTTTATAATTCATGATTCTGTAGCATACATAATGATAACTAACGATTTTTCTTGAAATTTGGCAACACCGCATAAAAGTAAAAAGTGTGGATAACTTCACTCTAATCAGTAATAACAGATATTCCCCCAAAAATACTACCCATGTGCCATGGTAATATTCCATAAATTGATGAAACAGAACATTTACTTAGTTGAATAATAGAACTACATTGGGCATGGGCATGGTCATTCTGGGTTTAGAAGATAACAGCTGATCCAAATTCCAAACAATGATTAATAATTTTCCCTTAATTTACTGTAATAGTGAAAATGACTAAAACTGCAAAATATATCTGTCATACTATTTACTTTTATAATGTTTTATATGTATTTTTCAATTGTGATGTTTATAACCTTCTTTTGATTACAAGAAAGTTTTCTCCTATGATGACAAAGCAAATTCTAGAAATGTGTTTCATGTATTTTTCAATTGTGATGTACTTACTTATATGTCTCTGTAATTTGGAAGTCGGTTTTAATATGAAGTTCAACCCTCTGAAAATAGCAGGTTTAGACTTTTGAACAATATTTGATTAGATTAAGTAATCTTTTAAAAATTGATATTCAATTTGAAGATCTGTGACCAAGTTTATCTCTTTCCACCCTATGATTCATTAACTCTTCAGAGCTTGTTCAATATTTATTAAGAATATCTTCTGTGCAAATGAAATCATAGATAAGATATAATAAAACAGCAAACATGCCATAAAATATCTGTAAACTAAGCTTAGGGACAGAGGGTAATTTTTGTCAACAGGCTCAACTGCTAGGCAGAACAGACCTCATTAACTTATAATTGTTTAAATAAAAAAAAAATTGGTTACTCACCATTAAGAGACCAAATATGTGAGGGCAACGAATGAGCAGCATAGACCCTTCCCAGCGCAATGTTCGCAGCGGTCGAACCCAATCCCAACACACTGGCAGCCTCCTCAGCAGAACTGCTGTCAGTCTCGGGGCTAGCCCCCGTGGAAACATCGAAACTAGCCCCGGTGGGGGGCATGGAAAGAGTCTCATGACTGGCGTGGAGATCAGGAACGCTAGACAGAGAACGAGCCCTCTGTCTATCGTTGGACATTTCCATCCCGAGAGACCGCATGAAGCGGAATCCGGGGGCCGTGACCACCTCGGAGCTGCTGCTGGTGGAGAAGGCCCTCGTGCGAGGGCTCTGGGTGCCATTCGCTGTACTCGGTTTAGCACCCATGACTTGCACTATTGATATCACAAGTTTGCTCTTTCGACGTAACAGATTTCATTTAATTACATATTAATGTTTAGCAGTATTTACACATGTCATAAATTACATGGATTTTTAGCTAATTTGACAATAGACATGGCTTCTAGCTTTCGCGAAATGTCGGGCGGTGGTGTGTAGTTCGGCTACGTGTGCACTGGAATGTTGATTGCTAACGTTCGTGGAAAATTAAAACTAATCTAAAAAACACTAATAAACAATATTTGCACATTTACAAAGGCCGTATAAAATACCTTCCAGATGACTTCATGACGTATGACACAACTGACATAAGACACAACACAAGACACAATTGACATTCACGCACAGAATAGTTCAGTATTCTGTGATTTACGACGACAGATGCCGTATTTTAAAGGCTCACTCATACCATTGCGAATATTCGCAATTATTTTGCGACTCGCAAAAAAAATAATCCCTTGAACGTTCATACTCATAGGTGCGTTTCAATTTAACGTCTGTCGTCCGGTAACGGACGATGTTTGACGTCGGGCTATATCTGTCGGATTGAATTTTGGCTCTCCTAAATCGTGGGGTAAATAGTTGACGGTCGGACGTTCCACTCAAGAATTTTGAAACGATGGAATGAAGTTGTCGGACAAGACGTTCTAATATCGAAACGCTTCATAAGAAAAGTTATACGTCGGATGCACATCGGACGTAATATTGAAACGCACCTCATATGGCGATAAATGGCGATGAATGATGGATCATAACTTGTCATTTTACGGTATTTGGGGGCTAGACTTTGTTGTTTGTTTTTCTACCTTCCCAATCAGTTAAACTAGGAGGAAGTATCCCAAATAACAATACACAACGCAATATATTTTTCAATTCGACTTTCAACATCAAATATTACAAATAAGAAAGGCAGTGCAGTTGTAGTAGATATTTATTCAGATTTAATCTGCAACCTATGTGATCAAATAATTAACATACAAATTACAAATACCTATCTACATATCAACATCAACTGAGTCACAGCGAGCCCTTCTGCAGAAAGCAATTAATGGATCTGAACCTGAAAATACAGAATCCCCTCCAATATTTTCCCCACTGTGGACAACAGTTCATTAAACTGAATAATTGAAATATTTACTGCAATCTAGATCCACATTTCACGAATTACACAATTTTGTGATAAAAACTAAATATTCTACAAGAATTATTTCGGTAAAGGTAAGCTTATCGGGCTCATTCTCGAAACAAAAAGAAAAGTACGTAGTTTTATCTCCTGAACACGAATCCGAAAGAATTTTGTGGGGGTCTCTTATACTTTTCGAGTTATGACTGTTTGAATTTTGAAAATCGACCATTTTCAAACACGATTTTTTCGGTAAAAAATCGAAGAAAATGCCTCCTTCTTTTTGTTGGCACTTTTTTGAAACCGTAATCAATTCATATTTCACAATTACAAGCACTAAAACCAAACGTTTTATACAAAAAATCAACCTTCTTATAAAGTATACATAACCCTTCCAACATCTCTAGAACGGACGCCAATGAAGAGTGAAATAAAAGAAGGTTAATTTTTTCCGTAAACCGTCTGGTTTTGGAGCTTGTAATTGTGAAATATGAGTTGATTAGGGAATGAAAAAAGTGTCGACAAAAAGAAGGAGGGATTTTCTGCGACTTTTACTGAAAAAATCGAGTTTGAAAAAGACAATGCTCACACACTCCTCAGGTTAAAAGCGTTAATAACTTATACTTTTTTCGTCATCTACTGATAGATTCAAGAAACTATAATTTGATACTAACTTTGGTAAAGGTAAAGATTTGTGCCGGTAGCCAAGCAGAAAACGTTAAAAGAATGTCATATGATACTCTTTGATTTTACCAACACAACCGAGTTTGTTTAGCAGAAATTGCAATTTATCCTCAATATCGCATGGCGTCCGATCGAAATTCATCCTCAAAAAGGCCAAAGAATACGAATCGAGTTTCTTACTAGTTATTATGAATACTGGAGTAAAATCCTGTTGAATTTAATATGTGAAATCTCCGGTATAACGGTTTCAGTTATTTGGATATTTTCCTTACGAACATTTACAGCCAAAAAAAAGTTTACATCCTGTGTGGAATACAAATTAGATGAAAATGATAACATTGACAAGCATTGCCATCTCGTGTAGAATGGCGAAAGGTGATTCGCTCATGGGGAAAAAAATATCTGTAATCTTTACTCAAATAATGCTTCTGTATTGAAAATAAAGACACTAGTAGCCGATAGATAGTGGTGTGATTCATTTAATCATTGAAACATACCCCGTATCAACATGATAGTTCTTCAATGCAAATGAAGGGTCCAGTGGAAAAACGATGACGTTCCATTTTTTGCCGAAATCGACAATTTAGCGGCATCTGTTAGCATTGTAGCATGAAGTATCAACATGTCAAACCTTACAGGAGACAAACAATGATAATCCATAAAAAACTGCGGTCGAAAGTAGGCAGCACAGTGGAAAAACGCTGAGTCTCCCACATTAGATTTCGCTTTTCTCAACTTTTTAAAAAGTGGAAACTCATCGTTTTTCCACTGGACCCTTCAAATAAAATCGACCATTAATGACCCACCTCTGCTAATGAACGATTCGTCATTAATGGTTGATTTCTCTATGAATATGAATGCATGATTGTTGCATAGGCATAGAATAAAAATCTCTCTGATTCATGATTTCCTCAATATGTTCAATAATTTTTGACTTTCTTCATTATTTTTATGAGAAAAAGGAAATTTATTTTAAATTATTTATAATAAAATATTTAAATACATAATTACACTACAAAATTACATCGTATTTATTGTTTTTTACAACTATTGAAGATCATTGAAAATACTGAGAAAATCGTGATTCAGAGAGAACTGTTGTTGGTTTTTCTCAATTTTAAGCATTTAAACGATCAATAAACCATCAAATTACATAGAGCATTTCAAGTAGACATTTCAACAATCAAAATTATCACTTATATACCGCCATTTTGACGGTTAATTTGTGGTAGGTATGTCAAAAAGAGGTGTATAAAAAAGTTTTCGATTTCTTCATTATCTACAACTTTTCACGTTTTGCCGCAAATTGCAAAAAACCGTTTTCAACCCCCTAAAACTGCATCCCCATTTTACCATTTTGATTGTTTTGTCTTTAAATATTTTTTTCTTTTTTACAAAAATTATAGCCACCAGTCTTACAGAGAGATTCACTGAATAAGTGGGGTCTTTACTGAGAATAATTTTTAGAAGGCATTTTTGTAAATTTTCCTTGTAAATTGCTTGATGTAATTGATAAAATAATATACATTCCGGGTAGATCTTACAGAAGCTGAAGCAGAAGCTGCAAGAGCTTTTTTGTTCAAATACCTATGGAGAACATTTACATTGAATCAGCAAACAAGCAAAAGTGCCCGGTCATACAAAAAAGTTGTTCCAGGATTTTCCTTCAAAATTCCTACTTTACGTTCTATCTATTATCTACATCCGGTATAGGAATGTTATGGTTTCTGGTAACTTTTAATTGAATTTGCATTAACGGCAGAAAAATACCGACAATTTGAACGCATCAACTACCCCAAACCGCAGACGTAGCGCAAAAATCAATACATCCCCGGCATGCGTACAAGTCAATGGTGATCCTCCATTTCCCAACGAGTGATTCCAAATCAAAATCAAAAAACCCAAAAACCGAAATCCCTTGTCCATCCGAGATCGCGAACCAGTGCAAGTGACAACCGAAATGAAAGGTAACAAAAATTAGAAAACATCGCGAGCAATGGAGGAAGAGAGAAACGATGTACACGGATACGCTAAACTGGGGAAATCGAGGAGGGAGACCGACTATAACACTAGGGGTTCGTTTACCAATATATCGCCCCCTCTGGACGCATACAATGCCGTTTATTTATCCTTCGTCCTTGGTGGAGCTGGATTCCTTCTACCCTACAACAGGTACGGTTATTCGGGGTTTCTCAGAACGCGGGGAAGTTGTCTCCTGCGAGGTGGTGGGTTGGCTTTGCATGAAACAGTTGCAAGAGGGTTCAACAGGTGGCCGAGAGGGCTGGTGTGGGGGTGGTGGATAATGAGTTTCCTAATTTTGAAAGAATTTTTACGACTTTTTAGAGAAATATAAAAAGCAGAATTGTTGACGTTTTCTGAGAGTTAATTTTACTGTATATATTCCACACGATCAACTGCTCTCAAGATTTCAAGTCAACTCTCTGTATAAACGTCGTGAATATTTAGGAATAATATTTTTGCATAAAATCCTTGTCTCACGAATTGACTGTCCATTTTTGCTCTCAAAAATAAATTTACATGTGCCTCGGCTACCTGTACGTAATATTTCTACATTTTACTTTCCCGCTCCACTAACGAATGTACTTCATTTCTCGCCTCTGTATACTATATGTTGAGACCACTTGTCAATTCAGACTAATGTGGACATTTTTCATTGTAAGCCAATCGACATTAAGCGGGCTATTCTAACATGATTTTTATTTTTTTTATATATAGGTATATCAAATTCTTTCATTCACTGCTGTAGTGCCGTATGTGAACTTTTTTCTCACTGAGTTTTTTCCAGTGCACACACGGAATTTCTGCATGTGTTATATTTTTTACTATATGATTTTCTACTTTTCTTTTATTGTGTAATATGGCGAAAAGCCCTCAACATTTTTTTGCCTCATTCTGTAAAAGGCACTGGATGTAGGATAATGTACTCAATAAATAAATAAATGTCAAAAACACCTCTCGAATACCTATCTAGTAGTATGAAACAGTTTAGGTGCAAGCATCAGTTATTTATTTATTTGAAGAAACTACTCAACACTAATTTCGTAGCACCCCAAAATTTTGCACCTCTTAAAATTTGAATAACTTTTTTCTGATTTGAACAATTTGAATTATGTTCACACTTTTCGCTAGCCTAGTCCTTCAGCTATGATCTCGTACTCCTCCAAAACATGAGGTTCCTCACATAATATCACTACAGGGTGTTACCTGAAACCGTGCAAAATTTCGGAATTTTCAAGGATCCCAAATCAAGAAAAACTTTTTTTTAAAATTTGACAACAGAGGCATGAAGATGATCTCATTACCTTGAGTTAGTTTTCGAATTGTCTTCTTATCTCTTTTATTTATAGGGTGATCTCAAAAAAATTTCTTTTTGGTTTTGTAGTCATAACTTTTTTCCTCGTCAAAAATAACTTTAGTGTACCATTTGCAAAAATATGTATAACCTATAACTCACCCGAATATTTAGGGTTGCGTATTTTGATTTTTGGGACAGCTAAAAACCTAAAAACCTTGATTTTTTTCATTACCCTATAGCTCATAAGGGAGTCCGGAAAGGTAGTGATATTTTTTCATGGGAGAACTCGAAGTACTTTCATTCATATCGTACAGAAATTTCAACGGAATCCTATGAAGGGTTTTTCATATACAAGGCAAACAATTTGTGAAAAAGTCCATATATTTTCATTATTTCACGCTATAAAATGACCACTTGACTTATGTTAGATATTCATTCAAAACGTAAAAGTAAGGAATTCAGTGAAGTGGAATTAACATTATTTCAACTCATTTCCACGCCACCCCAGAGGTAAAGTTTCCGGCGCGTTTTTTTCCTATAGTCGTCTCCCCGCATGAGGCCTACTCCACTAGAAATATGGATAATTAACCAATAACAACTTGAACGGCCTTGTCAGATGGCACACATATTTCCCATGACTATGATAGAAATACTTATTTTATTCTGATTTATCCTATGTGGTATTTTCCTTGTATGACAAATTCATGAGAAATTTATGTCCAAATCTTTTTGGGCTCTATTTCAGGGCTCTGTGAAAATTATAAATATTGGAGATACAGTTTCGAGAGTCGGTACCTTTTTTCAGAAAATTTGCTGATCTTTTCAGATCTTTTTGAACATTTCGAAAATCTTTAATATTTTTCGAGATATTAAAAAAAAATCAAAGTCCCATTTTTTTTCACTAAATTGTTTATTTTTTCGTCTCCTTTTGGGACCTTTCCTCAAACTTTCTACATCACATTACGAATAGACACCATGATCATAATTTTCGGAGACTACAAAACATTTTAAAATAATTGTACATGTTGACTAGACTAGTAGGTCAATACATAACAGTAAACAGTAAATGTCGGATATTGAAATAGACGTACAAAACGAGACTACAATTTAAAACGTTTTTTTAGATCATTTAATATTAGATCAAATGAAGACTGTTCCCTAATGGCATGTTTTGGAAAGATTATGTGTTTAGTATTCTTGAAATGTAGTTCCCATGAACTCGCATCAGCTTCCAAATACTCCCTTGCCGAGAATTAGTAATTTGAACTTATGTCATTGATACAGATAATAAATAAAAGTGGGCCTAGGATAGAACCTTGAGGTACCCCAAAGTGAATGTTCATATGATGAACAAGATATTGCTGGAACACATTCAAATAAAAAATGCAGAAAAAAATTAAAAAATAAATTGTCGTCTGGATCGGACAACAATCCAATGAATTTTGTAAAATAAAGTATGGAACATTTTGAACATATTGAAACTGAAATGTTAATTGGAAAGTCTCACGTATCGATTTTGCGTGTTAGGGATTCATAGTTTTTACAGATGTGAGCATTAACATTCGATATTTATAATAATTAGTATCAATACATGAAATTGGATCATAGCGTGAATTTTTTTTTGTCGTTTTTGTGTTTTCAGTTTCATCATGGCCATGGATTATTTCAAAGTGCGATATCCTGGAACTCCAGTAGTTTTCGACATGTCCTTGGTATACATAGCAGTGGCTTTGTTTACTGTGCTTGGGAATAACTTGCTTGTGGAAACTTTCACGCTGAACTCCAGAATAAATTTTGGTAGGTACAATTTTGAATAAATGAAGAAAAAGATAGAGAGGAAAAAATACACAGAACGACATCATTGAAAAAAAAATGAAGAAATATTTAATACAAAGGGAGGAGAGAATCAAAAGGAAGGAAGAGAAAAATAAGTAAAAAAGAGAAAAGGAAAGAGTAAGTTAACGAATGGGAGAATGGAAGATTTATAAAAAAGAGCGAGAACAGTATTTTTCAGGATTCAATGAATGACTTAATGAATGTTTCAATGAAAGGAAGGAAAGAATAAAATATAGGAAGAAAGAGAACTTAGAAGAAGTAATAAAGAAACGAATAATGAAAGAGACAGAGGGTGGTTGATGGATTGGTGGACGATTGGATGACGAATGCGAGAATGAACGCCTGCTTGAATGAATGAGAATACGAATGATTTAGTATACCTGATAGCTTTCTAGAATGACAGTGTGAACAAATATGTAATATTAAAAAAAAGTGGAAAATCAACGCGACACAAAAGAGAAGTAGTGGAGGAGAAAAATCAATTGAGGGGTGAAAATAAATTGATGTCATTTTTAAAGATGAAGCAGAAGAACAGATTAATGAAAGTATAGTATTTACAAATGAGTGGGTATAAAACGAGTAAAAGAATGTTTCAAAAAAGAATAGATGAAGAACCGACTGACTAAAACGATGAAATAATTGTGGAATGGGAAAATGAATCATTGAAGGATGAATGATAAACTGTCTGTGTGAAATTTTACTAGGGAATATATCCAACATTTAGAATGCTGCAACAGCCAGTAAAGCAGATTACAATTTTCAAATTTTTCAGGATACATCATGTCTTTCATTACACTAATTTTTGTTGTAATCTGCGAGGTATGGTGGGAAGCATTTGGATTAGCTACTTCTTATACTGTTAATCTTGCAGCAGTAGCAGTAGTCTCAATCGGATGTACAGGTAATCAGAATAGCTCCATATTTATTTAGCCAGGGTCTCATTATTTATTAATGAACCGAAAAATATAATTATTAGAACCAAGGGTACAGCTGATTAAACCCTGAATTTTTCAGAATCTTTACATCACATCACATCAGATAAAATGATTTTTCCTAACTAGTTTTCAGCCGATTGTTTTGGATTTTTGGAATTTGCATTGAATAAACAAGCAACGTGAATTTTTTTGTAATTCTTGCCTTCTTGAACATTTTGGTTACCGCGTTTATATTATTTTTGAAGGTAATATTGTATAAATTATTTAACTATATTTTATACTTATGTACGAATAATAGTTTACGGTTTGGTTTCGGATTGAAAAGCTAACTGGATACTTGTATAGCCAGCCACCATTCGGCTTTTGGGCAAATAACACTTTTTTTCAGCAACTTAATTGTTTTTTTTAGTACAACAGTCAAGTTTCTACGGTTACACCAGTATGTTGCCACCAAAATACACCCAAGCAGTCATGGTAGGTGAAAGTGAGTATTATAGATATGATTAGTTTTGGTGTTCAAGTATCTAAAAATAGCTCGCAAACAAGCATTTTGCCCCGATACTATAAAGTTATGAAAATTAATTTTTTTTTAAGGCAAAAATATTATTTATTGAATTTTACAATTTCATAGTATATGCGGCAAGCGTAGTTATCGTTATTGAATTTTTTTATTTATTTCTCAATTAAAAAAAAAACTTTTCTAAAATGCTCGCGCGGTTTCTCAATAACCAATCACAGCGCGAGGAGCTTGGGCCCCCATCAGTTGCCGGCATGCCTCGATAAGCTATCTTCCTTGCTCCTATGGCTACATATAAGACTTTTTTTGACGTATGCATTTGTGAACTTTATTCACGTCTGGTAGTTGTTTAATACCGCTAAATTTGTCTGGCGATTTGCAGGTATTATCAAAATCACTCAATAAATACTGTAGTACATTTAAAGTCTAATTAATTTTACGTAATTCATTTATGAACATATAATCAAATTACTAATTTATTTCACACGAGTACATCACAAATTATTTACTTCAACTAGACTGTCCATCGCGGCATCTAACTCTCACTCCGTCTAACTAAAAAACTGTTTCCAACTCTGCTTCGGTCTGCATATACAGGGTGGGTCACGGTCGATGGTACCTTAGACGTTTACGGAGAACGGAACATAGGATCATTCTGAAAATTTGGTTTCTCAAATAGTTGCTCTTGGTCTATCGATCTAAAATATTTTCAGCAATGCAGCGTTGCCGCTTATACCAGAAAGTAGCAGCATCTTTGTTATTTCAAATAGGTCACCCTGTATATTACCGTATTTTTGAACTTGTCATTCCTTTCTGATTATTTCTGCCTCATACTCCCCTATACCTATCTCTAACGGTTTTTGAGATATTGCTTACTTATTTTATTATCTCGGAATTCTGGCTGTTTAGGTATAGGAACATGATATATCAATTCGAAGGTAATTTAGTCATCTTTCAAGATATTTCATAATATACAGGATGTTCCATTTAAAAAAAAAACTCACTTTCAACCCTTTTCGTATCTAGCAGTAAGATCATGAATTTTGAACGACCCTGTATAACGCAGAACAAATTTCTCTATACAGAGTCAATGTACATGATCTTGATGAACTAAACACAAAATTGCAACTAATAATCTAAATACCGCAGAAATAAACATTCAATTCGAGTTTTGGATAAAAAATATGGAAAATAACCAATATATCAAAAACCGTTAGAGATAAGTATAGGGGAGTATGAGGCAGAAATAACCAGAAAGGAAGTTAAAAGGAAGTTAAAAAATGCGGTAATATACAGGGTGACCTATTTGAAATAACAAAGATGCTGCTACTTTCTGGTATAAGCGGCAACGCTGCATTGCTGAAAATATTTTAGATCGATAGACCAAGAGCAACTACTTGAGAAACCAAATTTTCAGAATGATCCTATTTCCCGTTCTTCGTAAACGTCTAAGGTACCAACGACCGTGACCCACCCTGTATAGTCGAAGGAAATCTACACGAGAATTCTCGAGACGTATCTTGATGTTGTACTTTCTGAAACGATAGAGACGAAGATTCTCGAACAGTCGTTCGGATCGCAGGCTGGTTCATGAGTAAAAGCGACAGGTCCGCACTCGCCCGCAGCAACGCCACAATACGTCATTAAAATTTCAGATTGCCAATAGTAGATTCAGACTCGCGTGTCTGGACTCGCCAATTGACGAAATTATATTTTTTCGCAATTTCCATTCGACAAAAGGACCCATCATTTACTTCTTATTCACCAGGTCGGAGTTCTGACATATCTCGGAATCATCTGAATCATCAGAATTTTGTTATACTGAGTAAGAATTAGCTGATTCCGAAAAACAGAGTCATTCTCAGTTCGCAGAAGAACCCAGTTAACACAAACATCTAGGAGATGTTGCTTTCATGATTATTATGGTAACAAAATGAGTTGCATTTACACATCACTGTTACCACTTAGTGATGCCACATGTTATGAATTGTTCACAATTTTCTTTCAATTTCATATTGTTACATCGGAAGGGTCTCGATGAGCATTCGATTCCGAAGTATGAATGGAATGTCACATTGGGCTAATTTCGAGTCACATTTTGCATCACATTTTAATGTCTCGACATGACCAACGGGGCACCGAATAGACGTTTATGCGATAATAATGAAAGTCACTTGCGATTCACTGCTGTGATCTGAAACATGAATATGAATCCCACTACCATCTCTGAGACCATTCTGTGTTGACTGGGAAGACTTCTACGGGTTGCTCGTAAGAGTACAGCGGGATGACGGAGAGAACAAAAAAAATTTTCTACCTCAGTATATCAGAATTACTTAAAAGTCTAACTTAAAAGTCTGACTAAAAGTATCTCAGAATCAACAAATTACAATATACCAAGTAGAAGTTCGCTCAATTAGGAAATAGTAGAAACCGTGGATCTTCTTCACCTTCTTTAACGTTATGTAAACATTTCAGGTACTTCCGGGGTATTCACATCGATGGTTCGAGTAGTGACGAGATTTCTGGTAAAGGAACTCCGCGGTAGCACCATCTATTTCTTCACGGTGTCGGTGTCTTCGGTAGCAACCTGCTTCGCCATGTATCATCTCATCCGACGAACGGACTTCATTCAGTTCTACATTGCCCTGTGCGAGAGAGCTAAGACTAGGATTACGCTGGAACCAACAGAAGATGCTGGCTTGGTGAGTCGTTCTCAAAGAATGAAAAGTTATTGAAATGTAGCTATTGGTACGAGGCGTATAGATGGGACACGAGCAATTTTTTTCTGGAATCCCGACTCTAATCTCGGACCCCCGATTTTAATCTCGGGGGATCCGACTTTAATCTAGAACCCCAGAGATTAAAGTCGGACCACCGAGGTTGAAGTCGGGGGTCCGAGATTAAAGTCGGGGGTCCGAGATTAAAGTATGAGGTCCGACTTTAATCTCGGGATTTCAGTCAGAAAGCGAATCAAAACATCTATTTATAGTGATAGTGATGGTCAAACGTTTACTTGTCAACCATTAGGGCATCACACGTCAAAAATTAAGGGCCTGGTCTCTCCTAGCTCACACAAGTTTCCCGGAGACTTATGAGGGTTGCTCGTAAAGATGCAGCCGGTTGACGGAAAGAACAAATTTTGAACAATCAACAACAAATATCTACGAAGGCGTAGAAGGGCCACGAGCAATTTTTTTTTGAAATCCCGACTTTAATCTCGGACCCCCGACTTAAAGTCGGGATTCCGAAAAAAAATTGTTCGTGGCCCTTCTACGACTTCGTAAATATCATATTATGTTTATATAAAGAATCAGCACACGGAGTTTGTTGGTTCCATTCTAAATCCTGTATATATCTGGCTCCAGATCTCAGTCTGGAAGAGAATAGTTACATTGATGTGTTCAGATAGTTGGTTGGGACTTATATTTTCTGAACGACGCGCCGTTTCGAGTTTTAATAATTTCAACTTCAGGACCCTTCAATAATGAGTTTACATGTGGTGAAATGGTCTAGCAATGAAGCAAAGAATAAATGTCCCATGTATAGAAACGCTACATAAGTAAACTTTTGAAATGTTAAAGCGTACAAACAGATATACTAATTAGATACACCATGCAATAATATTGAAACGAAATGACTCCTCTGGAAATGTCGAAAACCTACGATAAAAATTAAGCTGTTTTTTTTGTAATATCTTACAGAAAACAACTACTTCCCCGGCAACAGTCACGCTGTTGTGAAAAGACCATATATAACTTGAAAGAGAAAACCTGAAAGTGAGAATTTGCAAAATAGGTTCTTTTCACAATATCTATCAGATGTAGTTCAATGTCGAGTATGGCCTTAGCTAGGGAAGTAGTTGTTTTCTGTTAGATATAACAAAACAAAATTTAAATAAAATGTATTCTTTCGAGATATAATAATAGTACTTCCTCATAAACACTCGAACAGTGTGTACCCAAAGACGTAGCCTGTGCGGGAAGAGGGTGACTGTTATTATTATAATGCCACATCTATCAGATGTAGTTCAATGTCCAGCGTGGCTTCAGGTATGGAAGCAGTTGTTTTTTGTTAGCTTAATTTTGATCGAAAGTTCATTCCAGAGGAGTAATGCTGGTTTCATTTTTCAGTTGAGAATGTTTCCCTTTTCAACATAAAAACTTTCGATGGAAAATAGCGATTGAAATTTGTCTTTCAGTCGCAGATGATTCCACATCTGATTACATGAACATTTGAAATTTGGTGTCATAGTAGGCTTTTTGAATGTCTACCAAATGAAAAAAAAAAAAACATTCGAATCGGTTGAAAAATGTAGCTTTTATAAGGGTGCTCTGGTCACACTGTATATCCATTCTATCAAGCCTATCATCTGGCGATATGAAACAATTAGTCAATATAGTTTTGATCGAATTTAATGACTAGTGTGATAAGAAAAGACTCATTGTGAACCTGAACAAAGCAGCATGCATGCAATTTTCAAATTCGTTTCGAAGTCTATATGACCTCAATATCTGCAGTTTCGGAAACGAACCTCTAGAATTGGCCAGTTTGACAATATTCAGGAAAGTAGGGACAAATGAGAGCTGAATTATAATTTAAGGAATAAAAATACGATCACTACACAAAAACGTAACCACGCAAAATATGAGAAAATTTAATGCCAAATGATATAAAGAACCATATTACTATAATGAACCATATTCATTAAAATGGTCATTGTGGTGCTAGGTGATCACGAATTCTGTTGGTTGCTGCAATGGAAAATTTCAAATTGATTCAGTGTGCCATTTCCTATACCTCAATGAACTTTTCCATTGTCGCAACGAAACCATTTCATAGGTCGTAGCAACGATCATCATTATAATAAACTTGTATTAATTCTATCAATAATTACCCATGTATTTCACTGAACCTTAATTTATTGGCCCGATAAAAAATGTATTGTGCCAATGAACTGAGAGGTAATAAACAGTATTTATCCACAATCACCTTATAATTGAAGTTTTATCCACACTTATGAACCGTATAAAGTACCGCTTTATCCACTAGTGGAATAATGAAATTACTTTATTCCACTAGTGGGATAATGAAAAATACAATCTTGAATATCAATCACATTTTACTTGTTTTCACCAACTTCACAAATTTTTACAAATGGAGTCGATAAACAATCGAAAAAACATAGCAACCATTCAACACCTCCCGATATTTTTGTATGTTATTTCAATGATTTTTGAGGAGGTGACAGCCGCTGTCAGAGCAAAACGTCAAATAATTTTGTGATGAAAAATTTCCGCGATTCTGATTCTAAATGAATGTGATTGTGAATAAAACGTTGTATTGCATGCGTGTTTTAGATACATTTTATTTGTTGCGCAAATAAAATGATATCTAAAACACTTATACAATAAATAACTATTATTGATATAATGTACCATATTTTTTTCAGTGTAGTTTTATTCTTCATTGACATGAATGTATCTTCCGTTTTCAGATAGAGACAACCGACACCCAGTATGGAGTATTGAAGATCCAAACTAGCCCTCCACCCACAGGAAATGCACTGAGTTTCGCCAATCCAGCGTACGAACCATCTTCAGCAGTTCCCACTTACAAAGTGGAAGATATAGTGATTAAGGGACGACCAAGTATCAGTACTAATGGAGTCGGGCTGATATCTCTGAAGAGTAAGGGTTGCGACATGAAAGAGGAAAATATGAGACAAACATCTGACAGAAAACTACTTTCCTAATACCACGACGGACATTGAACTACATCTGACAGATATTTGTGCAACGTTCCCCCAAGAGAACCCAATTGCAAGGGCTTATCGTGATTAGGTAGTAGATTATCCTACATTTGCATGGGAATGACCATCTGCAGACATGTTTCGAAGTTCTTGAGTATCGTCAGTGCAAGGGTAGGAAGGATAACATTAGAGCCGACCTCTCACAAACCAACGAATGATAATGAACTGTTTTCCTGTCAGATGTTTGCGATATTTTCCACGTGATAGAAATATTTGGAGAGAAGAGAACGTCCACATTGTCGATTTTATTCATATCAGTTAATCTAAAACTACTATTTCTCTTTTTGTGAACCTTTTTGATGATGAAGTAAATATTGCCATGGATACAATTAAATATTTCAGTTCAAACTGCAAATACAATATTCATTTGATTTTTAAGAATTGCCCTGTGATTTATTAAAATAATAGGAAAGATTGGGTTCATTCTGATTTATAATGAATTTCAGTTTTCCTAGGCACTACACCAAGGTTTTATTCATACATTTTCTCATTTGTATTTCATATGTATATATTTATATACTTTGTAGTTAACATTCTCAATAAATTAGTAAATGAAATAAAGTAATTAAATAAAAATAGATGAATCCCTAAAATTTGATATTGTTCTTTCGCAGGGGGCATACACGCCAGATGGGAAGTCACCAAGGCCATTTATCCGTATATGATATCAATCTGCTTGGTGTATTTTGCTACTCTTTGCCTTTATCCAGGCATAGCTTCTGAGGTCATCAGTTGTCATCTGGGATCCTGGATGCCCATATCAATGATGGCCTTCTTCAATGGTGCAGATTTATTGGGTGAGAATCAACGTATGTTGTACTTGGCTCCAAGATCAAGAATGTATTCCAAAGTAGTTCTTGTAGAAAACTTGGCCAAGAATCTAACAGATATAACTCAACGGTCATAGTGGGCAGCAGTTGTTTTCTGATGAAGACTTTCTGAGAAATATACTATTGTAATAAATATGAAGTCCAAAAACGGTTTTAAGTAATTTATTTGTACACATGTAATCGAACTTCTCTTTCATAATATCACAATTTATTTGATTAATTAAAATTTTCCCTAAAAAAAAGAGCCATTTGTCTAGTCGGTAATGCTTCGCTCACAAGCTCGCTCACTTCTCTGACACAGCAGAAAGGATGGCGATCTGTCTCTGTTTAAAAAAAATCAGTTCATCAATCGTTCCACCGTTAGCGGTCCCATCGACGTGTCAATGACCTGTCAACTCAGTCCTCACATTTATTTGTCGTCACTTTTATGACCTGTCGAACATCTTTTTCCAAAGCTTTGAAACTCTCTACCTCGGGAGGTGTTCCCTGAGGTATACATATACAACCTGCAGACATTCAAGAAGAACACCAATTTGTAACTACTTTTCGTCTGCTCTCACGATGTTTCCTAAACCTTAGGACAGACAATGTTACCAAAATTTTTCTTACTGAATTCTACAAAAGCGTTGAACGGACAAAACGACAACAGTTTTGTTAATTGCAATATTGAAATAATTGCAGGATCGATCTACCACTGAAGCCCTAATTGCAAGATCGATCTTGCAATTGAGCCAATTAAAAGAAAAATATTGGAATTAGTGCTTTTTTGCAAAATCGCCCTTGCAACTGAATGAATTGCAATAACGATCTAGGAATGAAGCGATGATTGCAAGACCGATAGTGCAATTAAGCTAATTAGAAGACAAATATTGAGATTAGGGCTTATTTGCAAGATCGCCCTTGCAAGTAAATCGTTCTAGCCATGAAGCCCTAATTGCAAAATCGATCTTGCAATGAAGCTCTGATTACAAGATCGATCTTGCAATGAAGCTCTAATTGCAATATCTATCTTGCAATGAAGCCCCAATTGCAAGATCGATCTTGTAATTAAGCTTATTTAGAGCCACAATGGGCCATTGGTCGCAGTGGAGGGCCTGTTACGGGCCCACTCACGTTCAAACCTAAGCTAACTTAGAGCGGGTTGTACAAAACAAGTTCATCAACAGTTCAACTGAACTGAGTTCTGTTGATAAGGAACTAGAAATTTCATTGGCTAATTTCTAACAACTGAACCGAGCTTAGCAAAGCTGATGGTGAACCTGCTTTGTAAAACTCGCCCTAAAAGATAAATATTGAGATGACTACTTATCTGCAAGATCGTTCTTGCAAGTAAGTCAGTTGCAAGATCTATCACGTAATTGATTGAAATTTTGGCGTTATAACCGTACAGGACCTTCTTATAGATTTCAAGGCCCGTGATGTTACTTTTGTTTCAGGAAAAATGCTGGCATCGGCTCGGTATTGGACGGGAGCCCGACTGGTCCGCTGCTCCGTGGCAAGACTGATCATGATTCCGTTGATGGTGATGTGCGTGGCGCCCAGAGCCCACCCGATTTTTTCAGCTGAAATAACGGCTTTCACCTTCTCCATGTTCCTGGGACTCACGAATGGGATATTAGGGAGCGTGCCCATGATCCAAGCTCCCACCAAAGTTGATGATCGTCATCGTGAACTAACTGGTGATTATATTTATTATTATTCGTAGGTAAACAATATGTACTTAGATCGGTCGATACGAATGAAAATGATGAGATGAAAAAGAATAATTTCTTCTCTTCAATAATCGAAGATGGTGAGATGTTACAATTTTTTCAGTTCAGTAGCTGATGAAACAGAGCAAGACATTCCACTTATCTCTACTAATATTTCTGACTAATCAAAATCACTATCTTCCATCAATTTTAACTTTTTTTATAAGGTACAACCACTCAAGAAGTTAGTCATCAAGTAATACTCAAGCTAAAAAATCTTCCTCTATGGAACTTTTCTGAAATAATCGATAGTCACTCTACTAGAACCGCTAACACTCCTTCAAAATTGCAAGAGTTATCTTTGCATAAAAAAGACAATGTTGAATAAGTTGATAACTATCGGCCAATATCAATTCTTGTTATTTTTGCTAATAAATTGAAATATTATTGAAAGTAAGACTAATGGACTATTTCGAAAGCATTAAACTTTTTCACTCTTCTCAATTTGGATTTCGTAGTAATAAGTCTAAGTTAGCAAAGAACGACAGCAACTATAGTGAAATGTGTAGAAAAGTTAACAAAGAAGAACTACAATGTATGTATAAATAAAAAATATCATGATGAATTGGTCACTCATTCTTACAAGTCTAAAACAACCTGGAAAATTATTCCTGAAAACAGTATTCAATATAAGAGTGAAGCACTCACTGAAAAACTTAATACTTTTTGTTCGAAATCTTTGTCTCATAACTTATTATTATTATTATTATTATGACCCCGCTTTTTTCAGGTAACATGATGACCCTACTCTACATGTTTGGCCTGGCAGCGGGATCTCTAGTAGCGTACTCCTTGGAGAATATCTTGAACCCCGTCGAAGACCACCCCTGCGGGTACACCCCTGGCAACCCGATCCACGAGAAAGTCGCATACGATATAGCAAACACCACCGTAGACACCTTCATATCGAGCACCCCTTCCACCACAACCTTGGTTAAAACTCTAATATCACTAACTACTTTGAATTCAACTGATACTGTTTAGATTTCATTTTTATGCCAGAGCTGTGTTAGTTTGAGAAAATATGTTGATTAAATAATATTATGTTTTATTTTTGTGGTTTTATTTCATTGGTCGAATTCAGCAACCAGTGACATGCCACTGGAAACTTGCATTCCCGGGCCTCAGATTTTTTTAGATTTTTTGATGTAATTCTGGAGGCTAAGAGAAGCAACTTTCTTCAAGACTTTTTTCCTGGCTTTACATGATAAGCTACAAAAATGGGTTAACGCCAATTATGGAAAATACTGTCTGCGAGTGGATTTTTCTTGATTTTTGGGCATAATATGTTGTGAAATATGTTGATTGACTTTGAATACATCCATTATGGTGTACATATACTTATAGGATGAAGCAGAAAACGCGTTTCCAGACGTAACAATTTTATGTACCCCAAGGAACCGCACTTGGACCAATATTATTTAACTTATATTTGAATATTTTCAATGTTAAATTATCTGGGGATGTTGAAAGTGCTGCTGAATATACAGCTACCTATATTTCACACAGGTGAAACCTGGGAAAAACTCAGGTTTTCAGTTGAAAAGGCTTTGGAATTTACAGTATCCGCCATAAAATTGGCTACATATGGGAAACTATTTTTTATCGATATTTCGGAAAAACTGTAATGGCGGTTCGTTTCTGACAACTAAAAAAACGGTGGGGCATGTATCACGTGACCTCAGATTTGGCGGGAATTCAAAAAACTGATGATTCTAGTGCGGAAAAGTGAGTCAAATTGACAAGATAACGAATAATTTCATATAGAAAATGTGTTTAAAATCCAAAGAGGAACCCATACGGCAATTTTGAAGCAAATAAAAAAATCAAAATTGCCGTTTTATTCCTCTCCCCTTACGATTTATCTGGAAAAAGCTTCAATAACGGGAAGAGGGGGGAAAATTGTCAAAAATCGCAAAGCGAAGCGCCCGAAAACTTTTTGGGAGGGGGGGAGGAATTGTCAATAATCAGGGAGCGGAGATCCCGGCAAAAAATCAAAAATACCGTTTTATTCCTCTCCCATTACGGAAAAACATTATACATTATTGATTTATCTGGAAACAGCTTTAATAACGGGGAAAGGAGGGGGGGAATTGTCAAAAATCGCAGAGCGAAGCGCCTGGAAACTTTTTGGGAGGGGGGGAATTGTCGGAAATCATGACATGAAGAGCCCGAAAAATTTTGGGTAAGGGGAAAAATTGTCAAGCGAAGATCCCGGAAATTATGGGGAGGGGGATAGTGAAAAATCGGGAAGAAAAGCGCCCGAAAAATTTGGGGGAGAGGAGGAAAAATAGCCAGAATTACCGCGCTAAGCGCCAGAAAAAATTTGGGGAGGGGTGGAAAATTGTCAAAAATCAGGGCGCGAAGTTCCCGGAAAATTTTGGGGAGGGAGAAAAATTTTCAACAATTAGAGAGCGGAGATCCAGGATAATTTTGGAGAAGGGAGGGGGGGAAATAACCAGAATCAGGGCGAGAAGCGCCAGGAAAATCTTGGGGAGATGGAAATTATAGTAAAAAATCAGGGCGCGAATCGCTCGGTAAATCTTGGGGAGGGAGAGAGACGGGAAATGGCCAGAATCAGGGCACGAAGCACCCGGAAAATTTTGGGAATGGGAGGGATTATCAAAAATCAGGGCGCGAGGCCCAGAAAATTTTGGGGCGGTGAGGAGGGGGAAAAATAGCCAAAACCAGGGTGTGAAGCTCCAGGAAAATTTTAGGGAGGGGAGGGCAGGAAAATAGCTGAAATGAGGGCGAAAACCGCCCGAAAATTTTTAGGGAGGATGGAGAAAGGAAAATAGTCAAAAATCAGGGCGCGAAACTCCCGGAAAATTTTGGGGTGGAGGGGTTAAATGGAGACTGTATTACAGTCGAAGTGGGGAGGGAAATGGGGTGTACTGACATATAATTGAAGAGTAATAACTGTCGTTTTTAGAAAAAAACTTTCAGACAATTCATTGCTTGACTCTCTTGAAACCTCGGACACTTTTCCTTCATGATTTCTTTCAAACCATGGTACATATAATCATAATCCGGCCCGAAGGACCAAAAATTGCTATCTCGAGAAAGGTAATAAGAGTTAGAGAGATGGAACTTCTACCATTGAGTTCGTTATGAGTTATTACACTACAAACATACGCTCAAATTCAGTTCAGTAATAGCTGTGAAAAATGTTATAGTGGACAAACAAAAAGATCCATAACATTGAGAAAGAAGGAACATTATAGGAGAAGTTAGTCTAGAAAATCCATCATCTCTTGTAAGCAATAAACCTAAAAAGAAAAAGTCAGAAAAACGAGAAATTAGACTATTTCTTCTACAAAAGAGGAAGCGGTTTTGAAAAGACATTATTCTGAGAAGAGAGAATTGGGGCCCTATTCTCATTAGTCGACCGCCATATGTCGCATGCGACAAAATATGCCTATCGCCCTTTTCGAATATGCATCAAATAGAGATGGAGATACTTTGTCGCATGCGACATAGGGTAGTATAGACATTTGAGAATAGCGCCACTGGTGACCAATCTCGGAATGGGAATGATAAACAAACTGCCGAACCATGTCATAACTGTAATAAGTTTTATTTTATTAACTTTTGTCCTTTTTGTTTTCTTTGAATAAATTGATGCTGAAAACCTTGCAATAATTCATAATTTGTTATTAAGATTCTGTTGTTTTCCATTAAAAATTTTCAATTACCAATTCCTCTCAAGTGAGTGGTATTGGACGACTCTTTATTATTCTCAAAATACTCTCAATCAATTATGGACACCCTATACTGCATCAGACTATAAATGCACCCAATATCCTCACACGGAATCGATCAAATATGCAGTAATTACCGTCGCCACGGCAACAAGGCCAAGTATAGGCCCTAACCAAGTAAGCACGAACCAGTAACGTAGTCGCACACTTGGCAGAAACAAACATGTCCCACAAAACATACGACGAGCATTTCAAAGCCGCCCAAGAAATCTTGAACGAAACGCTTCAACTAGAACCCGTACAAGCGGATAGACGTGAAGACAGGAACCTTCTAGCCACCTTATACGTACGGTATATCCTGATAGCCAATAAGCTGTCGGTATGCGTGGATCAGATGGTGCAGCCTCAGAAACGCAAGCTGATCAAGAAGCTCCTGGAAGCAGCACTCGGGAGATTGCTAGAGCTGAAGTCAGACTTGGTGGAGGCCGATCTCAACGAGTATACCCACTGCGGAGACGTCATGGAGAAGCTCCATCTCACCCCTCTGGATACGGAACTACTCACGCCGTCCTGCTTCAGGAAAGAACGCCGAGCAGAGCTGGAGTACCGGAGAAAACTCATAGATGGCGTGCTGGCCAAACTCGGCTTCCTCGACAAAACCACCGAAAAGGTGCCCATGACGGAGCAGCAGGCCATCCTGATCGTGCAAACGCACGAACGAGCTAGACAGGGCAGACTTCGGGCGCAGTTCATGAAAGAGATAAAGAGCATGAAGGACAAGAGCAAGCCGACCCAAGGGGAGGACGCGGGGGAAGGGGAGGAAGGTAAGACGGGGGGAATCAGTTTGACGGCGGCGCTGAAAATCCAGAAGATCTGGAGGGGGTACCTGGCGAGGAGAGCGACGCGCAGGAGGAAGCTGCAGGAGATGCTGCTCATCGGGATGATACCCCCGCCGAAGACGAAGAGCGAGGAGCTGGAGAAGGACTTGCAGAACAAGCAGTACAGGTATTTACGAAAGGAACGTGAATTAGCTGGGTTTCAGCTGGGTTTTCAGTTATTTTATCCATATTTATTTAAATTTACACAGTCAAAATCTCAAATAGATATTAAGATATTATTGACGACTATTTATAAGAATATAAAGTAAAAAATAAACTAAAAAATTTCATATCCAGATAAATTTTAGTTGAATCGGGAGTTCCGCATGGTTCCTACTTGGGTCCCCTGCTTTTCAACATTCTTATAAATGACATAACGTTAGGCAATTTTAGTGGAACAATCCTCTTATTTGAAGACGATCTCAAAATATGTTTCGAGATTATACTGGTTCCGATGACGATAGCTTAATCTTCAAGCTGATCTTGACATCTCAAATTGGTGCTACGCAAGTGGTGTGATTATAAATATAAACAAATGCCAACTATCATATCGACAACATGGTTTTGGATGATGTTCCTAACATCAACGACCTGGGAGTCTTACATTGAACCTCAATTCACATATTTGCTGCACAGAAAATAAAGCGCTGAAACTTCTTGGGGTCTTGAAAAGGATTACATCGGATTTCACAAACATAATCTCTTCACGATCCTAAAAAACTATAACACCTTCTATAGTAATGATTGTGAAAAATGTTATATATAGGTCAAACACAAAGTTCCATGATGAAGAGAATGAAGGAACATTGATGGAGTCTGTAGAAAAATGTTTGTCTAAAAGGTCTCAAATCTCTTGTAGAACATATACAGAAAAATAATCACAATTTCAATTTTTATGGTGCTCTAAAACCCAAAGTTATTCACAAAACACCAGATAAAAGTGTGTGCGACGAATTCATAGTGTTAACGAGGATACTCTTAATAAAATAATCAAGGCTGTTGGAAAATCTAGTATTGAATATTATTCATACTATAATTAAACATATTTACATACATAAATATTCATAGTGGTCGTTACAATTTATTACCAAAATACTCTATGATTTTTTATTTCGAGTCTTGAATGTTGTTCTGACATATTACTGAATGACAAATCAGAATATCAATTCTTCCGGACTGTTCGACTGAAAAAAATACAGGGTGTACCGTAGAGATCGTGATAGACGGAGAACTAGTCACGGAAAAAAGGGTTGCAATTCATAGAGCAATGAAACAGAAACACCTCTAATCAGTGTGCCATACATATATCATAATTTATGCTGCTCTGTTTGAATTGAAATCAGACTGTTTATGCTGAACTCTAACCGTCTCTGCCCTCTCTGATATTGGTTATCTATTTATATCCGTACAGATGTATCTTCAGAATCCTCTCGAAATTCTAGATTGGTCGTTCGCTGTTAGACTAGATGGGCCTGCGCTGTTCTGGTACTCCGACATAGGTGAGTGGTGATCGTTCTTTACGGGTGAACGCCGGTGAAGTGTACGACAGGACCGGCCTCAGTTCGTTACATTATTATTAGTTTTGAGTATCAATTATGCCACACACATAAATTTGTCACAATGAGAGATTCTTTAATTGAATTACTGATATTAAATAAATAAAAAGAAGTAAGAAATGTGTCCAACAGGTGGCAGCTGCAAGAACAGAGACAGATTGAATATGAAGAAGCGATTAAAAACTGCAGAAACTCATTGGAGAAGCACCAACGTGGGCCTGTGCTAGAACAACTTGGTGATCAGGTCAGAGGCTGGCTGCAAGAGTACAAAACTCAAACCGGAAAAATTCCCGAGTATACCGGAGATGAAAGAAGCACTTCCAGATTGATGCTGAGTAGACAAGGTACGCTGATTAATTCAGTCAGTAGAATACTTATACATTGAAAAAAAGTAAACTAACAACTAAATATGTCACGCCCGTAAATAATAAGCAACTTGTAGGTAAAATGGCTCAAACATCCTGGGAAGAAATGATATATTTATCACCTAATATTGAAATGGCAACTAGTAAATTCTTGGAAAAAAATTTAAAGTAATCAAAGAAAACATTGAATAAAGAAAAAAAGTGGATTACCAAATCTTTAATTCAGTCTGTTGATTAAAAAATCACATGCAAAATAAATTGATAAAAAATACTCAAAATGAAGAACTACAACGTGAATACAAAACATATAAGAATGCTCTGAGCAACATTTTGAAAAATAAAGAAAAGGATAGTATAAATGACGCTTTGATGAAAATGAAAAGAATGCAAGAAATGTTTGGAATAATATCAATGAAATGTTTGGTGCTTGCAAAACTAATGAATAAATGACGATAAAAACAACATCACTACTGATGACAATCAAAAATTCAAAATTTTCAATAATACCATAAATATGGAAAAAAGTTTGGAACAAAATTGTTAAATGGTTCAGAAACCATAAAAGATAAAACTACAACTAACTCAATTTCCATCAGTCCAGCATCACAAACCGAAGTTATTTAGGCCATACATCATACAACTATAAAATGGAAAATCTCCTGTCAACGATAATATCAAGGCAGGGACACTCAAAGAAATTGCATGTCACATAGTTAGTCCACCTACTTACATTATCAACAAATGTTCAGACTCAGGAAAATTTCCTGAAGAATTCAAAATTTCAGTGGTGAGACCAATTCATTAAAATTGGGATGATCACAAATATCAGTAAAATATTCGAAAAAATTCTAAAAAATAAACTCACTAGTTATATGAATAAGTATGGACCACTATCTGATATGCAGTTTGGCTACAAGGAAGGGAAATCAACCGAAGATTCTACAGTAGAACTCACAAGTAATATTTATAGAGCTTTAGATGAGAGTAAATCATGCCTTGCTGTTTTCGTAAACCTTGCAAAGGCATTTGATACCGTAAATAATGAAATATTGCTTTGGATACTCAAAATATTGGTATAAGGGATAACTGCTTCAAATTATTTAAAAGTTACCTTGAAAAACGTCGACAATGCGTTAAAATTAAATGAAACGTTCAGCGAGTTTGGAACAAAAGATTGTGAAGTACCTCAAGGTACAGTGTTAGGGCCATTACTATTCTCAATCTATGTGAATGATTTATTTTCAATTGATTGTATTTATTTATTTTTTCACGGGTCACTAATCTCGGTTGTTTTAGGTAATTTTTTTAGTGAAAAGAGTGTTTCCGATTTTGTTTCAGGCACTGATAGCGAGTTGAGCAAGTCAACACAAATTTCATCAAAAGATTCGAAAACAAAAAAAGATAAGAGCGCAAAATCCAAAGACGGCAAATCCAACGGAATCGAAGAAGAACAGCTGACCACCAAAGCAGTCTTGTCCACTTTTGTACCGGAGCTGAACTTACGGAAAGAAGAATACGATGACATGTGGAAAAACAAGGACGAGACTGACAATTTCCGCCAGTATCACTGCAAAAGCATCATAGAGAACGAACAAATGGCAGAAATGGAAAACGAGTTGAGGAAAGTCGTGGATGAAATGATGCGAGCTGAACTGGAATTATTACAAGTATGTTGATTCGATAAAAAAAATCCAAATCTTTACGTTTTTCTGTGACCCTCACGACAGTAACTCAGAACAATGAAACGTTTTTTTTCACAGGAAGCGTTTGATAAGGACAAAGGCCACAAAGGGAAGAAAAAATCTAGCAAAAAATCTAGAAGAGGTGGCAAAAAGAGTAAAAAGAAGAAAGAAAAAGATCTGACACCAGACAGAACGACAGAATCTCTCTTTGAAGAACTTGTCGCCAATGGGATCATCAAAAAGTAAGCTGTAATGGCGTTTGAAACGTTTTTACGAATCTTAGAGTAAAAAATAACAGACGTAGAAAATACTTTGAGAGAGGAGGTATATATGTATTTTCAACTCTTTTCCTATTTTTTTTTCTTCCTTTTATTTTTTTCGAATTAGTAGATAGATAGATTGTCTATTTGCTCCGTTTACATATAAACTCCGAGGAGTGTGGAACATAATAAATAAAAAATAAAAGCTGTATATCCATAATCAACATTATCAGATAAGTAGATTTAACACATGAATAAAAAAGTGTATAATTAACATTCATGAAGTAAGCATACTATCATTTTAAAATTCCTGCAAGTTATAGAAAGGTTTTCCTAAGAGGTAGTTTTTCAAACGACATTTGCTTTGAGTATCAGAAGTTACTTATATTTGAGTACACATCATGACATTAAAGATTTTTTCTATTCGTTGCATACTTTTTGAATGTCAATGTATATTTTATTAACGCTCGACTTTATGATATTTCAGATATCCAGAAACCTACCTCCCAGAATTTAAAGGAGAGACCTCGTACTTTTCTCCAGCCCCGTACAACATCGGCAAAGATCCGCCAATCTTTCTTGGGGATATTCGACAAGTCGTCCAAGAATTCTGTATTATCCCACTGCTGACACCAAATTTACATCAGTCGTCTCCTCACGTAAAATCGGTACTTCTCGCTGGCTACAGGTGAGAGACTGAATTTTTACCTACTCCCTAATTTTGACGACTCTTTGGATTCCAAGGAATCACTCAGTTGGTTCAACTCTTATTTTTCTGAACGCAATCAGATAGTAAGAAATTCATCGTATTCGGAATTGAAAAGTATTGATTGTGGAGTTCCTCAGGGTTCCATACTTGGACCAATTTTATTTCTGTTGTATATTAATTAATTTGTGTAATTGATGACTTGTTTATTTTGTGGAAATTCATGATCAGTTTAATGAAACGAAAGAAACACAATTTTTGTCTTATTTCCACTAGTTTTTTATATTTACGACAGGTTTCGGGCTTTATCCCATTATTAAATATAAAAACTAACTTAGAAAAAGTTCGATATTTTCGGGGACTGACACAGAAACTGGCCTTTTCACGTCCTTTTTCACGGTCGCATACGATGGACATTGATCACCAAGGGTATTAAGCATATCTTCGTAAATCTGCTTACCTCTCAACCCTTTTAAATACAGGTACTTGATGATGGCTGGATACTCGATATTTCGTTGGACATATTTTTTCTTTTAATTTATTGTGTAACTCTGGTTTACTTTTTTGACGTCAAACTTTACACTGACACTTCTAATAAGTTATTGTTCGTTGCTATGTTAACGCAATATTTTGTTTATGCAGGGAACTGGTCTAGGCTAACTAGATATCAATACATCCTCGTACATGAACCTGTGTGTTTGATATACAAAACAAAATTCCCTTTTGGTAGTTCTTCTGATCTGACAAAATAATAATAAATAATTTTTATCATTCTATCTTACAGGGAGAGCGGCAAGGACATGCTCGTCCACGCGGTGTGTACTGAAGTGGGAGCGGTCCTGTTCGATTTAACGCCATCCAATATCGTCGGAAAGTATCCGGGAAAATCTGGTCTGATCATGCTGATACACTTGGTTTTGAAAGTTTCGAGGCTGCTGCAACCTTCGGTGATCTATATGGATAGCGCAGAGAGGCCTTTCGTCAAGAAAATTCCCAAAACCGACAAGAGCGACCCGAAAAGGCTGAAGAAGGATTTGCCGAAAATCATCAAAAGTTAGTGTTGGCTTTTATTATTTTTTTTGCACTGAGCATGAGATGGTGAAAATATAGATGAAATTTTTCGTAAATATTTAAAAGATTTCATCTCGAATTTCTACCACTTTACAATATTTGCAGATTTTAGCCCAGAAGACAGAGTCCTCCTCATCGGAACCACGAATTGCCCTTGGGAAAGCGACCAAAAACTGTTGCAGCAAGTCTACCAAAAGTACTTGATCATACCCAGACCCAACTATAGTTCAAGATACAGTATTTGGACCCATCTTCTGAGTCAGTACATGGCAGTCAACTGGCAGTTCGATATAGGACTAATGAGTAAAATATCCGATGGGTACGCTGTAGGTGAGTATCAGGGGCTAACAGAAATTAAATTTCGGGGGAGAAGACTTTTAAGCATCAACACTACTAATATCTTCAGAAACTAAATATGACAAAAATAACTACTGAAAGGTAAATTATATCTTCGATATAATGGTGATATCGAAATTTTCTATAGGATCATTCCCAAGATATCAAAGTCGAAAAATCCAAAATTCGATATAGAAGGGAATCGAATTTTTCGAAAATTTTCATTTTACATATTTCTAAAAGTCGCGAACCCCCATCAAACGTATCCCAACGAGCTGATTCCTAATATCGCCCCAAAAATTTAATTCGACAAAGGAGTAACTGAAAATGGGCATTGTATTCGACGAAAAAATGCACCAATCGACAAAATCGACATTTTCTAAATGAACTAGCCTTCCAATTGAAAAAACATTTTCGGATTCAGAAGGAAATTTTCTATAAGAAGAAATGATACTCGCGGGATTTCGCATTTTTGCAATATTCCCATGCGATCAAAGTCGAAAAATGCAATATTCGATTTACAAGGAAATCGAACTTTGCTAAAAATTTTATTTTCCATTTTTCAAAAAATCGCAAACTTCCGTCAAACGTATATCGACGAGCTGATTCCGAATATCACCTTGAAAATTGAATTCGACAAAGGGGTAACTGATAAAAGGAATTTTTTTCGACGAAAAAATGCATCCATCCACATAATCGACATTTTTTAAATGAACTAGCCTTCTAATTGAAAAAACATGTACATTTTTGGATTCACAAGAAAATTTTCTATAGAAAGAAATAATATCCGCGGGATTTCGTATTTTTTAAATATTCCTATGCGGTCAAAGACGAAAAATGCAATATTCGATTTACAAGGAAATCGAACTATGCGAAAAAATTTATTTTCCATTTTTCAAAAAATCGCAAACTTCCACCAAACGTATTTTGACGAGCTGATTCCGAATATCACCTTGAAAATTGAATTCGATAAAGGGGTAACTGATAAAAGGGATTTTTTTAGACGAAAAAATGCATGCATTCACAAAATCGACATTTTCTAAATGAACTAGCCTTCTAATTGAAAAAACATGGACATTTTCGGATTCAAAAGGAAATTTTCTATAAGAAGAAATGATACTCGCGGGATTTCGTATTTTTGCAATATTCCCATGCGATCAAAGTCGAAAAATGCAATATTCGATTTACAATGAAATCCAACTTGCCAAAATTTTTATTTTCCATTTTTCAAGAAATCGCAAACTTCCGTCAAACGTATCTCGACGAGCTGATTCCGAATATCACCTTGAAAATTGAATTCGACAAAGGGGTAACTGATAAAAGGAATTTTTTTCGACGAAAAAATGCATCCATCCACAAAATCGACATTTTTTAAATGAACTAGCCTTCTAATTGAAAAAACATGTACATTTTTGGATTCACAAGAAAATTTTCTATGGGAAGAAATAATATACGCGGGATTTCGCATTTTTTAAATATTCCTATGCGGTCAAAGTCGAAAAATGCAATATTCGATTTACAAGGAAATCGAACTGTGCGAAAAATTTTATTTTCCATTTTTCTAAAAATCGTATACTTTCGTCATACGTATCTCGACGAGCTGATTCCGAATATCACCTCAAAAATTTAATTCGACAAAGAGGTAACTGATAAAAGGGGTTCTTTTCGATGAAAAAAATGCATTCATTCACAAAATCGAACTTTTCTAAATGAACTAGCCTTATAGTTGAAAAAACATGGACATTTTCGGATTCAGATGGAAATTTTCTATAGGATGAAGAAATATTCGCAGGATTTCGCATTTTTGAAATATTACCATGCGATCAATGTCGAAAAATGCAATATTCGATATAGAAGCAAATCGAATTTTGCGAAAAATTTTATTTTCCATTTTTCGAAAAATCGCAAACTTCTATCAATCATACCTCAACGAGCTGATTCAGAATCTTACCTCAAAGAGGAAGAGTATCTTCGACCCCCGTCAGCAGACATTCCAAAGACCATACAGGGTGTCCTGTTTACCCCTACTATTGATGTTTGCTAGATCATCAATGTACAATTCAAATGGGTCAAGTAGTGATCCTTGTGGTACCCCACTGATTGCGAACATGAGATTTATTCCTCTATCTATCAGATTGCCTCTGCTAAAATAGTCTTAGTATTATCTGGTAGATGAGGTAAAACATTAGCAGAGATCTCGTTCCATCCAGAGGTATGTTAATTTTTCATGTTTCTTTCAACCCATCGGGGTTAGTGGGCGACAGAAGAAAGAAACTCTTCACTGTTTCCAGAATATTCGAACATAATTGATCAATCAGAACTTCAAATTGGTAAACATATATTAAAAAAAAAGAAAGTAATCAGGTATCCGGAAGATACAGGCCAAATTTTGAAACATGATACAATAATTCTATAGCACTAGAAGTGGTATACAGAAACAGCAACTTTCTCTTGAATTTCAATCAAATGTTCTCTGCTTTTGAGATAAATTATCTATATCACTTGATTTCAACAAGTAATAAGGTCTTGGAGGGGGAGGGCACCGTGACTAAGAAAAGCCCCAAATTTTTTAATTGTTTCAGACTTTGACGTCCCTAACCATGTTTCTGTATCACAGGTTCCATACTCAGTACTGTAAACGAAGTCATGACCGTCAAGAGGACGCTTCAACTTCGAATTCATCCGTTGAGTCCCCTTGAGCTGGTCAACGCTCTGTGTCAGAGAGTTCCAATATACAAAGAAGAAGAGGAGGCCATGGAGCAGTGGTGGTGCAAGGTACCGATAGTAAGAAGAAGAGTAAGAGCGGTGGAAATGTTACTGGAAGAAGAAGCTGAGCTCCAAGCGAAACAAGCCAATGCAAAGAAAAAATAAAGCAATGTTTGAACTTTAGTATGAATGTCAAAAATCTTCTTTTTTGAGCAATTGCACCCGAATTGAGTTCGCGTTCTCAGCACATTTTAATTTCGCGGCCGCTACCCATAGCAACGGCCTCCAAACCAAATACAATGACCAGGATTATTTTTTATTTATTACAACATTAACTTTTAAATTAACAAACAAATCCTCTCACATTATTTAGGATAAATATCAACATTAATTGTACAGTTTGTATTATTTCTTATATTTACCTACTCCAAAAGTTGAAGCAACTACATCTACAGGGTGTTGCAAATTATTTGTAGTGCTTTGTCTTGGAGAATAACAAGAATAATTGATATTAAATTTCAGAATGTGTTTTTTTACAAGACAAATAGTTTCCAAAATGAAAAGAGCAACAATGGTCAGTATCTTGGTATCTACGAAAAGCTGCCTGTACGATTCACGTGGTCCAACTTTACAAATATTTTTTATAGCTCGTTTCTGTATTCTGGGTAAAGGGCCGAGTTTAAATAACTATTTTACGAAGAGAACTTTACTTTTAATTTCATTCCCAGAATGAAATTTACTAAAATTCATGAGAATGGGTGGAGATAAATTTCAAAGAACATGAAATCAATGCCAACTAAAGGAAAAAATCTGTAAAATTACACTAAAAGTTGAAACGAATGGTTATAATTTATCGAATCGTGCCGTCCTCAATGCTTGTGATTTGCGAAATGTTTGGAAATATTCTAACTGTACTCTACAAAAAGTGTATTAAGTAATGATAACCTTTCGTCGTGCATTTAGCCCCATCGTGATACCTAAAGATTACTAAATGTGCAATGTCAAATAATATGAGTAAATTATTGATATTAACCTTCTAATGATAGCTGTAACGAGTTTAATTATATCTCATCCTACGATAACTTTTTTTTGGAAAACACTGATTTTAGTCGGGCTCATGAAATATTTGGAACACTCAGAAATAATCGACAATCGACAATGTAGAATAGAAATAGAATTTATTTATCAGAAGAGAGTACAAAAACAATAAAAATAAAAACAATTCATTCACTTTAAAAAACAATTGTTGTCATATCAGACTATTCAATTAAAATAAAAAAAATTATTTCTGTTTACCTACCCATTAAGCGATTTACTAACATAATAACGACTAGGATTTTTTATAGCGGATTATTCTGCAAAAAATATTACGTTTATGAACATTTGATACGAGCACAAGCTTATTTTTTTAAATATTCAGGCAAGTAGCATAGCATATTGTTGATTATTTTAACAATTGAATAACTCATTCTGTACAAATATTCTATATTCGGCCAATTCAAAACCTTCAGCATTGAATTCTACCGTTCTGAATAGTTATCATAGCATTCTTAATTTTATAAGATTTGTAGTCTTTCAAAATTTCAGCAACCAGTGTTCTTCTTAAGAACCCTATCGTCTATTCTATCTTTTTGGACAAGTATTCAACAAGTTTATTGAATTTGAGTTCTCTGTCCATCAACATCAGAGCATTTCATTTCTTTAACATTCTCCACTATTTCGTCATTCAACATTTACGTTCAACCTTCGTTTCATTTATTTTCGTGTCAATCACGAGTTCAAAATCGTCACCATGATGATAGATCAATGTGTCATCTACAAACAAATGGATACTACATTTATATAACACACTACCAAAGTCGTTGATGTAGACAATAAAAAGTAAAGACCCAACTACTGCCTTGGGGAACTTCAAAATCACTGATTGAGGGACCAGATACTTCATCACTAACTTTAGTTATTTAATACTTATTTCAATTCCTCAACACTCTCCACTTTCGTCATCCTTTTCAAACTTTTTCGTTCAAACTCAGGTGTAGTTTCTATACAGAAATTTATTACCAGTAAACATCAACTTTGATTTCTTTTCATTCGCTTTTAGTTGTGTTTAAAAATGCCTGTATCAATTTCAGTTCACTATTTACCGTGTCAATCACGTGTTTCAAATCTTACCATGGTAATAGATCAATGTTTCATCTGCAAACAAATTTTTACTGCATTTATATAACACACTCACAAAGTCGTTGATGTAGAGGATAAAAAGTAAGGGTCCAAGTACACTGCCTTGAGGAACTCCAAAATTATTGATTGTGGGACCAGATATTACTATAGGTATTACCATTGTTTATATAGAACATAGTTAGTCAACCTTATGGGATTATAATTGGATCAAAATGGATGCGACATGTAGATGGCGATAGTGAGCTCGCATCCAAGTCATGTCGTAACTTCAGTGTTCTGGCCTCCAAGTCATGTCGTAACTTGATTAAAACAATGGGAAAGCATTAAAATCAGGGTTTTTTGAAGAAACCTGCATTAAAATGACGTCAAATATTCATGTTTGTAACTAATCACGCTAGATGACACTCGTGTTTGGGTCCAATACCTTTTCCACAGGCATTGACTATGTTCTATTTAAACAATGGTATTACAATTCGAACAAATCGCTACCGCCTGAATAAATCCATGAGAAATACGTTAGACTTCAATATTTACAATCATTTGCCAGATGATTTTATGTGAATCGCTATGTTTCATTTTGTAAATTCCTTAAAGAGTTATCTGTTGAGATATTGCTTCTATTCTGTCAATGAATATGTTAGTCATTTTCGTAATCAAAACAGATATTTGTGAACATACATAGGCACTCACAATTTTTTTTCAAGTGTTGAAGTCAGTTCTATTTAATTGTTTCGTAATAACTATTACGACATCATTTTTAATAATTGATATTTGCTACTTTGTTATCTATTTCTTTTATACACTTGTGTATTTTTTTGACGTGTACAAATATTTCAAAACTATAAGGTAGGTAAAAAAAATACTTAAACACTTAAGATACATCTATGTGTCTCAATAACTCAATTTCTTGACACTGGGATTGAGAAAAGATCGCATTCAATTTCAGGAATAGTGCCATGGTTGACTTATTGTCAGCTCTTCCATTTCCTAGTATTACATCACGTCCTGGCACCTAAAAAATGTCCAACCCTCATCCGCAGTAAGTAGTGACCTATGATCTTCAAAAGCTGCTGAACCAAATGCGCATCAACCGGCTTTCAGGCCCGCCTATGATAAGACAATGCCAATCACCAATGAATACACGCTATGCCAAAGAGTAAACTAACTCTCGTCAATCCCTATAAAGATATTAGGCCAATCACTTTGACCAAAATGGCGAAAAAAATATCAAAACAATGCGACTTTCACAAAAGTTGCATTTTACAATAACTTACATTTTTAACAGTGTTGCCAGACTTGTACTAGGGAAATATTTTTATATAATAAAAAACAACGATATTAGTGTCAATTTTATGGAAAATATGGTTGCACTTCGCCCAAACTCAATTTTTTTCCATCCAATCACTGAATACGATCTTTTTGAACTAGTCAGAAAATTAAAAATTGTAATGGCCATGGACTCAGTCTCACAGATATGATCATATCTCAAACAATCTTCGGAAAAAGTGTTTAAAGGAATTATGTTATCCCTTGATCTATCTGATAAATATCTCTATGAAACAAAAAGAGAATTCCATGAAAAATTAAAATCTACACTCGTTACTCAAATTTTCAAAAAGGGTGACTCTAATAAAAATGAGAACTATAGAGGAATAAGTCTACTTTCTAGTATATCCAAGTTGTTCGAAATTATTATTAAAAATCAGTTACCAGCATTCTTCCTAAGAAATGAACTTCTTTCGTCAAACCAACATAATGTCATGCAAGACTAAAGCACCTAAACTGATATATATGATTTTGTTGAGCATGTAGTATAACAGCTTTGGATAGCAAGTTAAAGATTTGTGGTTTGTTTATTGACTTTTCTAAGGCGTTTGATTGTGCCGATCACTATTTAGAGATTCAGAAAATGCATCGAGTCCGTGGTGTTGCTCAAGACTTGATGAGGTCATATAATAAATAGAATAGAATAGAATCTTTATTTAACCAAGTTAGAAAAAATATTGTTTTCGGCAAGTCAATACCATACCACAGTATATTTTAAGTACACTCAAAGTTTACAAAATATAAAGTGGAGAAATACATAGAATATAAAGAAATACTTAAAATATTCAAAATACATAAAATTTAAAATCGTTGGACAAACCAAATTTTTAAATAACAAATTGTTTCAGAAAAAATATTTTTGTCGACAAGTCAATTTTGACAATGAACCTATACCAACAGGATATATCACAAGGTGTAATAATTCAAGATATTCAAAGTCAGTCCTTCGCTTGGGAACAAGGGGTTCCACAGGGATCTATACTCGGACCATTGCATATAATGGCACACGGAAAAAAACAAGTAAAACGTTTTCCTGACTTTCTTTAGATTGTGATAAGAAAATCAATACCTCTATTTAAAAAAAAAAAACATTTTGTCTATAGAAAAATGAGAATTCTGAACGCATGAACTTGTAGCATAATATTGTTCACATTCTGCAAGTACTTCGAACATTTTATAATTCACTTTGTATAATATCAAGAAAACATTTTGCTAGCACTGGAAAAGTGTATACACTTTTCTATTCATCAACTTTGGGTTTCTGAAAAGTATATCATTACAACAGAAACTCGTGTTACAGGCATAATACAACAATTCATTTGCAGTAGAACTTGATGTTGCTAAGGAAATGTAACGTGTTCACCTACTTGTTGATTTTCGACCAGTTCGGGATCAATCGAGAGTAACCGCCGCACCTGTTAGGGGGCATGTTCATCAACGTTTCGCAAAACTGGCGTAATTTAGGTTAGTAGTTGTATATGGACGTGTTACATCGTCTGCCGGAATTATACTGTTGTGAATTGTGTGAATAGTGTTAGTGTGATGTGTGTATTTTACTTGTTGGTGTGTACCATGTGGATTTTTGCCTAACATTTCTGGAGTATTGACATTTTATGTATAATAGGATCAGAGGAAGTTTCCAAAAGACCCCGATCAACTGTTTCGTTTCAATAAAAATATAAAAAATTTGGAGAACGTACTAATTCTCTTTGTATTATAGATAACTTGGAGTTGTTATGATTATAATAGTAAAAGACATTAGCTTTCCTGCTTGTTCATTCATTTATACTGAATACAAACAGATCCAACAAAGCTCTGAAATTCCTCATTTTGGAACAGGTTGTAAAATTTTGAATACTTCTTTACATATCAACAAATAGTTCACGAAAAAATATTCTCATAAAAATTGCAATCTCTATCTCCAGTTTTCCTTGAGTAGTGTATTTTGCTAGCCTGTATAAGCTATGCAAGTACACTTTCTTAAAGTATAAACTGAATCATTGCTTCCTTGGTGGAACCGAACCATTCGTCTCATTGTAAATTTAAGAATGAATTGAATGTATTGAAAATAAGGCTTTATAAAATAAAAATGATCCTTCTTTGAAGAACTAATAACTGTACATTGTAAACTGAGAGCAAGTGAATATTTTAAGTGAGACTGGTGTATTAAAAATGGAATGAAAGCTAGGAGAGGTAAGACCACAAACTACCCAAAAGTTAGTCATTTGATAAGGCCAAGTAAACCAAACTAATAATTTTAAAATGTTTCTGTAGTAGCTACTGTACAGTGCATCCCATTTTGGGTGAGACAGCCAGGTTTCTCGCTTGTTATTTAAGATAGAGCCTTGCGGTTTTCACGTTCCTGTCCTTTTTTTTTGTGAAACTCAAGTTGGCCCAATCAGATTTTGCATAACTGTTTCCGTTTATGAGATACAGGGCGATTTTGGAAATTGATACTTTTCGGACCCCTTCTTTATCTCCGAAGTTATTAGAAATAATGCTGAGCTAAAAACTACATCTGATACAGAATTCTGCGTAGAATCCAGTGGCGTACTTATTTTTTTTTTCGGGGTATGGTTTTGAAGATACGACGCAAACCTATATTTTTTTCAATGGAACACCCTGTATTTTATTACTTCGTTGAATTCGCTATTTTTTTCCCTTCAAAATTATGTATAACACTATATGGAAAAAATGCATGCATTCACAAAATCGACATTTTCTAAATGAACTAGCCTTCTAATTGAAAAAACATGGACATTTTCGGATTCAAAAGGAAATTTTCTATAAGAAGAAATGATACTCGCGGGATTTCGTATTTTTGCAATATTCCCATGCGATCAAAGTCGAAAAATGCAATATTCGATTTACAATGAAATCCAACTTGCCAAAATTTTTATTTTCCATTTTTCAAGAAATCGCAAACTTCCGTCAAACGTATCTCGACGAGCTGATTCCGAATATCACCTTGAAAATTGAATTCGACAAAGGGGTAACTGATAAAAGGAATTTTTTTCGACGAAAAAATGCATCCATCCACAAAATCGACATTTTTTAAATGAACTAGCCTTCTAATTGAAAAAACATGTACATTTTTGGATTCACAAGAAAATTTTCTATGGGAAGAAATAATATACGCGGGATTTCGCATTTTTTAAATATTCCTATGCGGTCAAAGTCGAAAAATGCAATATTCGATTTACAAGGAAATCGAACTGTGCGAAAAATTTTATTTTCCATTTTTCTAAAAATCGTATACTTTCGTCATACGTATCTCGACGAGCTGATTCCGAATATCACCTCAAAAATTTAATTCGACAAAGAGGTAACTGATAAAAGGGGTTCTTTTCGATGAAAAAAATGCATTCATTCACAAAATCGAACTTTTCTAAATGAACTAGCCTTATAGTTGAAAAAACATGGACATTTTCGGATTCAGATGGAAATTTTCTATAGGATGAAGAAATATTCGCAGGATTTCGCATTTTTGAAATATTACCATGCGATCAATGTCGAAAAATGCAATATTCGATATAGAAGCAAATCGAATTTTGCGAAAAATTTTATTTTCCATTTTTCGAAAAATCGCAAACTTCTATCAATCATACCTCAACGAGCTGATTCAGAATCTTACCTCAAAGAGGAAGAGTATCTTCGACCCCCGTCAGCAGACATTCCAAAGACCATACAGGGTGTCCTGTTTACCCCTACTATTGATGTTTGCTAGATCATCAATGTACATTTCAAATGGGTCAAGTAGTGATCCTTGTGGTACCCCACTGATTGCGAACATGAGATTTATTCCTCTATCTATCAGATTGCCTCTGCTAAAATAGTCTTAGTATTATCTGGTAGATGAGGTAAAACATTAGCAGAGATCTCGTTCCATCCAGAGGTATGTTAATTTTTCATGTTTCTTTCAACCCATCGGGGTTAGTGGGCGACAGAAGAAAGAAACTCTTCACTGTTTCCAGAATATTCGAACATAATTGATCAATCAGAACTTCAAATTGGTAAACATATATTAAAAAAAAAGAAAGTAATCAGGTATCCGGAAGATACAGGCCAAATTTTGAAACATGATACAATAATTCTATAGCACTAGAAGTGGTATACAGAAACAGCAACTTTCTCTTGAATTTCAATCAAATGTTCTCTGCTTTTGAGATAAATTATCTATATCACTTGATTTCAACAAGTAATAAGGTCTTGGAGGGGGAGGGCACCGTGACTAAGAAAAGCCCCAAATTTTTTAATTGTTTCAGACTTTGACGTCCCTAACCATGTTTCTGTATCACAGGTTCCATACTCAGTACTGTAAACGAAGTCATGACCGTCAAGAGGACGCTTCAACTTCGAATTCATCCGTTGAGTCCCCTTGAGCTGGTCAACGCTCTGTGTCAGAGAGTTCCAATATACAAAGAAGAAGAGGAGGCCATGGAGCAGTGGTGGTGCAAGGTACCGATAGTAAGAAGAAGAGTAAGAGCGGTGGAAATGTTACTGGAAGAAGAAGCTGAGCTCCAAGCGAAACAAGCCAATGCAAAGAAAAAATAAAGCAATGTTTGAACTTTAGTATGAATGTCAAAAATCTTCTTTTTTGAGCAATTGCACCCGAATTGAGTTCGCGTTCTCAGCACATTTTAATTTCGCGGCCGCTACCCATAGCAACGGCCTCCAAACCAAATACAATGACCAGGATTATTTTTTATTTATTACAACATTAACTTTTAAATTAACAAACAAATCCTCTCACATTATTTAGGATAAATATCAACATTAATTGTACAGTTTGTATTATTTCTTATATTTACCTACTCCAAAAGTTGAAGCAACTACATCTACAGGGTGTTGCAAATTATTTGTAGTGCTTTGTCTTGGAGAATAACAAGAATAATTGATATTAAATTTCAGAATGTGTTTTTTTACAAGACAAATAGTTTCCAAAATGAAAAGAGCAACAATGGTCAGTATCTTGGTATCTACGAAAAGCTGCCTGTACGATTCACGTGGTCCAACTTTACAAATATTTTTTATAGCTCGTTTCTGTATTCTGGGTAAAGGGCCGAGTTTAAATAACTATTTTACGAAGAGAACTTTACTTTTAATTTCATTCCCAGAATGAAATTTACTAAAATTCATGAGAATGGGTGGAGATAAATTTCAAAGAACATGAAATCAATGCCAACTAAAGGAAAAAATCTGTAAAATTACACTAAAAGTTGAAACGAATGGTTATAATTTATCGAATCGTGCCGTCCTCAATGCTTGTGATTTGCGAAATGTTTGGAAATATTCTAACTGTACTCTACAAAAAGTGTATTAAGTAATGATAACCTTTCGTCGTGCATTTAGCCCCATCGTGATACCTAAAGATTACTAAATGTGCAATGTCAAATAATATGAGTAAATTATTGATATTAACCTTCTAATGATAGCTGTAACGAGTTTAATTATATCTCATCCTACGATAACTTTTTTTTGGAAAACACTGATTTTAGTCGGGCTCATGAAATATTTGGAACACTCAGAAATAATCGACAATCGACAATGTAGAATAGAAATAGAATTTATTTATCAGAAGAGAGTACAAAAACAATAAAAATAAAAACAATTCATTCACTTTAAAAAACAATTGTTGTCATATCAGACTATTCAATTAAAATAAAAAAAATTATTTCTGTTTACCTACCCATTAAGCGATTTACTAACATAATAACGACTAGGATTTTTTATAGCGGATTATTCTGCAAAAAATATTACGTTTATGAACATTTGATACGAGCACAAGCTTATTTTTTTAAATATTCAGGCAAGTAGCATAGCATATTGTTGATTATTTTAACAATTGAATAACTCATTCTGTACAAATATTCTATATTCGGCCAATTCAAAACCTTCAGCATTGAATTCTACCGTTCTGAATAGTTATCATAGCATTCTTAATTTTATAAGATTTGTAGTCTTTCAAAATTTCAGCAACCAGTGTTCTTCTTAAGAACCCTATCGTCTATTCTATCTTTTTGGACAAGTATTCAACAAGTTTATTGAATTTGAGTTCTCTGTCCATCAACATCAGAGCATTTCATTTCTTTAACATTCTCCACTATTTCGTCATTCAACATTTACGTTCAACCTTCGTTTCATTTATTTTCGTGTCAATCACGAGTTCAAAATCGTCACCATGATGATAGATCAATGTGTCATCTACAAACAAATGGATACTACATTTATATAACACACTACCAAAGTCGTTGATGTAGACAATAAAAAGTAAAGACCCAACTACTGCCTTGGGGAACTTCAAAATCACTGATTGAGGGACCAGATACTTCATCACTAACTTTAGTTATTTAATACTTATTTCAATTCCTCAACACTCTCCACTTTCGTCATCCTTTTCAAACTTTTTCGTTCAAACTCAGGTGTAGTTTCTATACAGAAATTTATTACCAGTAAACATCAACTTTGATTTCTTTTCATTCGCTTTTAGTTGTGTTTAAAAATGCCTGTATCAATTTCAGTTCACTATTTACCGTGTCAATCACGTGTTTCAAATCTTACCATGGTAATAGATCAATGTTTCATCTGCAAACAAATTTTTACTGCATTTATATAACACACTCACAAAGTCGTTGATGTAGAGGATAAAAAGTAAGGGTCCAAGTACACTGCCTTGAGGAACTCCAAAATTATTGATTGTGGGACCAGATATTACTATAGGTATTACCATTGTTTATATAGAACATAGTTAGTCAACCTTATGGGATTATAATTGGATCAAAATGGATGCGACATGTAGATGGCGATAGTGAGCTCGCATCCAAGTCATGTCGTAACTTCAGTGTTCTGGCCTCCAAGTCATGTCGTAACTTGATTAAAACAATGGGAAAGCATTAAAATCAGGGTTTTTTGAAGAAACCTGCATTAAAATGACGTCAAATATTCATGTTTGTAACTAATCACGCTAGATGACACTCGTGTTTGGGTCCAATACCTTTTCCACAGGCATTGACTATGTTCTATTTAAACAATGGTATTACAATTCGAACAAATCGCTACCGCCTGAATAAATCCATGAGAAATACGTTAGACTTCAATATTTACAATCATTTGCCAGATGATTTTATGTGAATCGCTATGTTTCATTTTGTAAATTCCTTAAAGAGTTATCTGTTGAGATATTGCTTCTATTCTGTCAATGAATATGTTAGTCATTTTCGTAATCAAAACAGATATTTGTGAACATACATAGGCACTCACAATTTTTTTTCAAGTGTTGAAGTCAGTTCTATTTAATTGTTTCGTAATAACTATTACGACATCATTTTTAATAATTGATATTTGCTACTTTGTTATCTATTTCTTTTATACACTTGTGTATTTTTTTGACGTGTACAAATATTTCAAAACTATAAGGTAGGTAAAAAAAATACTTAAACACTTAAGATACATCTATGTGTCTCAATAACTCAATTTCTTGACACTGGGATTGAGAAAAGATCGCATTCAATTTCAGGAATAGTGCCATGGTTGACTTATTGTCAGCTCTTCCATTTCCTAGTATTACATCACGTCCTGGCACCTAAAAAATGTCCAACCCTCATCCGCAGTAAGTAGTGACCTATGATCTTCAAAAGCTGCTGAACCAAATGCGCATCAACCGGCTTTCAGGCCCGCCTATGATAAGACAATGCCAATCACCAATGAATACACGCTATGCCAAAGAGTAAACTAACTCTCGTCAATCCCTATAAAGATATTAGGCCAATCACTTTGACCAAAATGGCGAAAAAAATATCAAAACAATGCGACTTTCACAAAAGTTGCATTTTACAATAACTTACATTTTTAACAGTGTTGCCAGACTTGTACTAGGGAAATATTTTTATATAATAAAAAACAACGATATTAGTGTCAATTTTATGGAAAATATGGTTGCACTTCGCCCAAACTCAATTTTTTTCCATCCAATCACTGAATACGATCTTTTTGAACTAGTCAGAAAATTAAAAATTGTAATGGCCATGGACTCAGTCTCACAGATATGATCATATCTCAAACAATCTTCGGAAAAAGTGTTTAAAGGAATTATGTTATCCCTTGATCTATCTGATAAATATCTCTATGAAACAAAAAGAGAATTCCATGAAAAATTAAAATCTACACTCGTTACTCAAATTTTCAAAAAGGGTGACTCTAATAAAAATGAGAACTATAGAGGAATAAGTCTACTTTCTAGTATATCCAAGTTGTTCGAAATTATTATTAAAAATCAGTTACCAGCATTCTTCCTAAGAAATGAACTTCTTTCGTCAAACCAACATAATGTCATGCAAGACTAAAGCACCTAAACTGATATATATGATTTTGTTGAGCATGTAGTATAACAGCTTTGGATAGCAAGTTAAAGATTTGTGGTTTGTTTATTGACTTTTCTAAGGCGTTTGATTGTGCCGATCACTATTTAGAGATTCAGAAAATGCATCGAGTCCGTGGTGTTGCTCAAGACTTGATGAGGTCATATAATAAATAGAATAGAATAGAATCTTTATTTAACCAAGTTAGAAAAAATATTGTTTTCGGCAAGTCAATACCATACCACAGTATATTTTAAGTACACTCAAAGTTTACAAAATATAAAGTGGAGAAATACATAGAATATAAAGAAATACTTAAAATATTCAAAATACATAAAATTTAAAATCGTTGGACAAACCAAATTTTTAAATAACAAATTGTTTCAGAAAAAATATTTTTGTCGACAAGTCAATTTTGACAATGAACCTATACCAACAGGATATATCACAAGGTGTAATAATTCAAGATATTCAAAGTCAGTCCTTCGCTTGGGAACAAGGGGTTCCACAGGGATCTATACTCGGACCATTGCATATAATGGCACACGGAAAAAAACAAGTAAAACGTTTTCCTGACTTTCTTTAGATTGTGATAAGAAAATCAATACCTCTATTTAAAAAAAAAAAACATTTTGTCTATAGAAAAATGAGAATTCTGAACGCATGAACTTGTAGCATAATATTGTTCACATTCTGCAAGTACTTCGAACATTTTATAATTCACTTTGTATAATATCAAGAAAACATTTTGCTAGCACTGGAAAAGTGTATACACTTTTCTATTCATCAACTTTGGGTTTCTGAAAAGTATATCATTACAACAGAAACTCGTGTTACAGGCATAATACAACAATTCATTTGCAGTAGAACTTGATGTTGCTAAGGAAATGTAACGTGTTCACCTACTTGTTGATTTTCGACCAGTTCGGGATCAATCGAGAGTAACCGCCGCACCTGTTAGGGGGCATGTTCATCAACGTTTCGCAAAACTGGCGTAATTTAGGTTAGTAGTTGTATATGGACGTGTTACATCGTCTGCCGGAATTATACTGTTGTGAATTGTGTGAATAGTGTTAGTGTGATGTGTGTATTTTACTTGTTGGTGTGTACCATGTGGATTTTTGCCTAACATTTCTGGAGTATTGACATTTTATGTATAATAGGATCAGAGGAAGTTTCCAAAAGACCCCGATCAACTGTTTCGTTTCAATAAAAATATAAAAAATTTGGAGAACGTACTAATTCTCTTTGTATTATAGATAACTTGGAGTTGTTATGATTATAATAGTAAAAGACATTAGCTTTCCTGCTTGTTCATTCATTTATACTGAATACAAACAGATCCAACAAAGCTCTGAAATTCCTCATTTTGGAACAGGTTGTAAAATTTTGAATACTTCTTTACATATCAACAAATAGTTCACGAAAAAATATTCTCATAAAAATTGCAATCTCTATCTCCAGTTTTCCTTGAGTAGTGTATTTTGCTAGCCTGTATAAGCTATGCAAGTACACTTTCTTAAAGTATAAACTGAATCATTGCTTCCTTGGTGGAACCGAACCATTCGTCTCATTGTAAATTTAAGAATGAATTGAATGTATTGAAAATAAGGCTTTATAAAATAAAAATGATCCTTCTTTGAAGAACTAATAACTGTACATTGTAAACTGAGAGCAAGTGAATATTTTAAGTGAGACTGGTGTATTAAAAATGGAATGAAAGCTAGGAGAGGTAAGACCACAAACTACCCAAAAGTTAGTCATTTGATAAGGCCAAGTAAACCAAACTAATAATTTTAAAATGTTTCTGTAGTAGCTACTGTACAGTGCATCCCATTTTGGGTGAGACAGCCAGGTTTCTCGCTTGTTATTTAAGATAGAGCCTTGCGGTTTTCACGTTCCTGTCCTTTTTTTTTGTGAAACTCAAGTTGGCCCAATCAGATTTTGCATAACTGTTTCCGTTTATGAGATACAGGGCGATTTTGGAAATTGATACTTTTCGGACCCCTTCTTTATCTCCGAAGTTATTAGAAATAATGCTGAGCTAAAAACTACATCTGATACAGAATTCTGCGTAGAATCCAGTGGCGTACTTATTTTTTTTTTCGGGGTATGGTTTTGAAGATACGACGCAAACCTATATTTTTTTCAATGGAACACCCTGTATTTTATTACTTCGTTGAATTCGCTATTTTTTTCCCTTCAAAATTATGTATAACACTATATAGGTAGGATGTTCAGAAATGCTATAAAACACTAAAACATCACTTAATGATAATGTTTTGTTAGTGGGCCATGGATTTCCCATATAAAAGAAGAATTAATTGAATAATTTTCATTTGTGTTTTTTTTTATAGGAGAGTAAGCAAATAAAGATAATACACTAACACGAAAAACAAAACGTAGGTACCTACCTAATAGCAAAAAATAAATAATATAACAATTCATAATACAAATTAGATACAAAAGAAATACCCAATAAAATATTTATCATTAATAAAAATTTTCAACATTACATAATATCTTACTGATTAAACTGTTCAAATTGCTGTCCATTTTCCCTAATACATAATTGACAAACTTTTTCAATTCGCCTGAGTGCATTTAATATTATAAAAGGGCGGTTTTGTAAATTTCGGAAAGCTGCCGCTGTTGATGCACGAAGTTCTTCGGGACTGTTGTGTCTGTTACTGTATATTTTATTTTTCAAATAGCCCCACAAGAAAAAGTCTAATATAGACAGATCAGGTGACCTTGGAGGCCAACTGATGGGTCCATGAGTTCCAATCCAACAACCCTGAAAATTATTTTCTAAAAACCGCCCGATCAATCTTGAATTATGGGCAGGGGCGCCGTCCTGTTGGAAATGTATGGAATGAAGAAAGGCGAGGGGAACATCTTCCAGTAGTTCCGGTAACACGTCTTCTAAAATTGTCAAGTACCTAGTTGCGGTAAGAGATCCTTCAAAAATGCGGTATATGATTTTTGTCCCCAATGTGAAACATGCCACATTAAAACCAAATCTACCCTGTTGTTGTCGTTCAAAAATCAAGTGCTGGTTTTCATCATACCAATGCCTTGTATTTTGCCTGTTAAATATACCAGCACTGCTTATATGTGATTCGTCTGACCAAATAACTTTTTTTGCGAAATCAACGTCTCTCCGAGCATGGTTCAAAAACCAATTGCAGAAATTCACACGTCTTGCTGCATCACCAGGATATAAGTGTTGAACAATATTGACTTTGTAGGGTTTTAACTTATACTTTTTTAAAATTCTGTGTACCCGTGATCTGGAAATAGCAGTATCATTCTCTAATTTTGCACAAGAAGTCTGATGATAGGCATGAACGCTAGCTAACACATTTATTTCATCTACTTCTTGATTCTCTTTATTATATACCTTGGGTCGAGGTTTAGGATATGCACCATAATTCAGTAAATTATACTTTAGTCTGAATATAGTTGCTCGACTAGGTTGATGCCTCTCAGGATATCTGAAAGTTTTAAAATCACGATGTAAGGAAATGTCTTGTGGTAAAATTCTCGACGTCATACCTGTTCAAATAAAGTTCCAAAGCTTCGCCAACGTTTTCATTGGATTGATTCAAACATTGTATAATGTCATATTTTTCATTGTTTTGAAAAACCAAATCTCTTCCAGCCATTATCAGTTCTCAATCAACAAATTCACAAACAATTATTTCTACAATACTCAATATTCCTTCAAACACAAACACGATGAAACACAATAATAATTCGTAGCGATGACAGCTAGATCAGATTTGTTTTTTTTTTCACTTCAATGCCTATTTGATAAAATAATGCTACCAAATGCATAGTAGCCATAATAACAACAAGGATGTTCGTATCATCCATGACCTACTAATGTTAATAATCAAAAGTAATAATCCTCTTATTGAAACTTGGAAAATCCATGGCTTACTAACGAAAAATTATCATTATGTGATGTTTTAGTGTTTTTTAGCATTTCTGAACATTCTACCTATATAGTGTTATACATAATTTTGAAGGGAAAAAAATAGCAAATTCAACGAAGTAATAAAATACAGGGTGTTCCATTGAAAAAAATATAGGTTTGCGTCGTATCTTCAAAACCATACCCCGAAAAAAAAAAAAAAAAGTATGCCACTGGATTCTACGCAGAATTCTGTATCAGATGTAGTTTTTAGCTCAGCATTATTTCTAATAACTTCGGAGATAAAGAAGGGGTCCGAAAAGTATCAATTTCCAAAAGCGCCCTGTATCTCATAAACGGAAACAGTTATGCAAAATCAGATTAGGCCAACTTGAGTTTCACAAAAAAAAAGGATAGGAACGTGAAAACCGCAAGGCTCTATCTTAAATAACAAGCGATAAACCTGGCTGTCTCACCCAAAATGGGATGCACTGTACAGTAGCTACTATTTTTTTGTAGATTTAATTATATGAGTTATTTGAGAGTAAATCATTCTTCATCAATGGCAAATTAACTTGTCACTAGTAGCTATCAAACTGAGCACCTACTGCAAATAGAAAGTAGATTGAGGCTAATTAAATGAAAAGTTTGCTTCTAATAAAGAAATTAATATCGGTAGGTTACATTATGTTCCTCAAATTACATCAATAACAGCAAATGATCAAATTCAGGATCTGATTTTTCTTGCGGCTAATAAAGCGTGTACTTGTTCCATATAATATGCAAACTTTTACTTGGTAGTAGGTAAATTTGACCTGCTACTATTACATTTTTGAGAATGTCAGTAGCACCATCTCTTTCTTTATTTTTTCTTGCAATTGTTGAGCTGTTTTGTCTTTGTGCCGTTATGTTCAGTCTAGTGATATCATTTCCATACAGCAGAAACAGAGTTGGGCCGAGAACTGACCCCTGCGGCACTCCAAATTCAATATCGGCAACATCTGAGTCTGCAAACGCTAAAACGATCGGCCTACGGCGTCTCTCACTCTTTTGTCTTGCCGATTCGCGGCAGAGCCGGCGTGATCCAAATACCGGCGGGCAAGGTCACCGACCACCGCAATAGCGTTTGTTTTGGTTCCTAGGTGAAGCGCCTCTCCATGCGATGATCATCTTGAGTTGGGCTCGGGGTCTATCGACCGGCCGAGAAAATTTCAGCGACATTTGCGAACCACGAGTGTTTCACGCCGCTGCCCCATTGGCTGCGTCGCGTGGTCTGACATGGGACCACATCCCGTAGCAGATAAATGGCAGGCGCGACACCCGGCCGGTCAGTATACCGTGGGTTGCTAGAGTACGCGAAATTATTTATTTTATTTATTTATATCGGTGCTGTGAGGTTCGATATTTTGTGATATTAGGTTGATAGCTTCGAAAGGATACTGTGTTATAATACTGGTGAGTCGACTTGTTATTTTTTCAGGAGGACAGGAATTAGGGAATAGTTTTTCAGTAACACGATCGGGAATAATTATACCGGGTGTGTGATTGAACTTACATCAGCTGATGACTCATAACTCAACGTGGATCTCGCTTGATAGTACGTAGGTATGTCAACATTAAGTTTTCTCTTTTCAGTCCTCTCGCTAGGTACTTGGAAATTAAATTTTAAAGTTCCGTTAGTGTTTTGCATGGAAAGGCAAGATAGTTTTCACGGTGAAGTTTATTAAGGATTCAGCTTATTTAATGATGCATTAAATTATATGCAAAATGGTTTCATGCAAATATTGGTGCTGTTAGATTTGATATTGATGTTATAGTCATACAGGGTGAGTCAACATTATTCCCGTTGTCAATTGCGCGTTGTGAGTCACTATTTCTTTTTATATATAAGTATTTTTCGGCGATCGGACCAATTAATTCTTTCTTTGTTTAGCACATACAGCTAATTTCACATTGACAACATAAAAATATTAAAATAAATATACAACACAAATCAATTACCAGTCACAAATATAACAAATATACCTATCACAACAAAAATGTACAATAAAACAATGGTAAAAATATTGTAATTCATACACATTAAAACATATAAACTGAGTTGTAGGTAGGCAAGATTACTCTTGATAATCATGTATGACACTCGCGTAACAGACATATTTTCAATTTTTTTGCGGCAATTTGTATATTGATATAACCTCGTATGATCGCTTGGTTGTGTGTTGTCTCAATGGAGTTCGTAAAGACTATAAAGGATGTTCGGTACAACAATTTAACACAAACTTGGCAATTTTCAAACAGAACATAAAATATATGATTTTTCTGTTTTCTCATTTTATGATTTTTTATGTGAATTTATTTGCAAATATGATGCAAAAAACGAACATTGTCAATATTTTCTGTTGAAAAATATTTATCTTTTGGATCCAGTAGGGTAAAAGATTGGATGGGAAGTGGGTCAAGAAGAAAAATAAACGTAAAACAAGTTTTTATTTTTCTTCTATCAAACTGAAAAATAATGAAATAATATCCGTTGTATGAAGAATTAACAACTTGAAGCCAGCCAGACCGACAGGCATACAACTGTAATACATGTAGATTAACTTATTTTCACTGTAAATAACTGGTCAATCTATTTCAACAAAGTCACATTTATGTAGATACTACTGCTAAGCCAACTCTGTATATTTCACTCTATTACTACTGCAGAGTTCTTCTCAAATAATCCTTCATCATCTTTTACGGTTCGTCGGTTCGACTTTAGATGGCTCTGGAACTGTTCTAGAAATGTCAACTAGCATACCAAAGCGATGACATCAGACACTATGTTAACGTGTTTTGTCACAACGATAGGGAATGGCTCGGAGTGGATCTTTCCTAATCGACCAGGTCCGGCTCCAGTTTGTTACAATGTGAACGGAGAAAGATAAATGATAGTTTGTTATAATATATTATCCAATATGGAAGACCCTTGCAAATATATGCTTGCGAGATCTTTGCACAAGTATGTAATCCAATAGTATTAGCCACTAAATATCATCAAATATAAATATTGGACCCAACGCCAACAGCTCCGCTGTCACTGAATTTCCTAACTATATTTTAAGTAAGTATTTATTAAGTAGGCAAGACTAATATACAAAAAAAACATACAAATGTATAAATATATAACAACATTATTATCTATTTGAATTTATCGACCATTTCAAAGTGTACATATATACGAAAAAAGAAAATATATATATATATATATGTATAAATAAGGATGGATATAGCGAGGGGCAATATATGAAAATATAAGTAGAAAAGTTATTGGGTATAACCCTCAAGCTGTTGTGCAACCGTAGACACGTGTTTCGAGCTTAAGCTCTCGTCAGTACGGTAAAATCAAGTGCGAAGATGTACAACACTTGGATGTAAAAATAGAAACAAAGGAAGTCAACAACAGGAAGCCAACCACACATTTGTGGCTTCGGTTAGAAGACCTTGTGCTTACAAGGCAACAACTAACGTCGCCACGGAGGCAGCTATAGCTACCAGCGTGAAAATACAAATAATGATGGATATAGCGAGGGGCAATATATGAAAATATAAGTAGAAAAGTTATTGGGTATAACCCTCAAAATGTTCTGCAACCGTAGACACGTGTTTCGAGCTTAAGCTCTCGTCAGTACGGTAAAATCAAGTGCGAAGATGTACAAAACTTGGATGTAAAAATAGAAACAAAGGAAGTCAACAACAGGAAGCCAACCACACATTTGTGGCTTCGGTTAGAAGACCTTGTGCTTACAAGGCAACAACTAACGTCTCCACGGAGGCAGCTATAGCTACCAGCGTGACAATCCTACCCAGGAAAATACAAATAATGATGGATATAGCGAGGGGCAATATATGAAAATATAAGTAGAAAAGTTATTGGGTATAACCCTCAAAATGTTCTGCAACCGTAGACACGTGTTTCGAGCTTAAGCTCTCGTCAGTACGGTAAAATCAAATGCGAAGATGTACAACACTTGGATGTAAAAATAGAAACAAAGGAAGTCAACAACAGGAAGCCAACCACACTTAAGCTCGAAACACGTGTCTACGGTTGCAGAACATTTTGAGGGTTATACCCAATAACTTTTCTACTTATATTTTCATATATTGCCCCTCGCTATATCCATCATTATTTGTATTTTCCTGGGTAGGATTGTCACGCTGGTAGCTATAGCTGCCTCCGTGGCGACGTTAGTTGTTGCCTTGTAAGCACAAGGTCTTCTAACCGAAGCCACAAATGTGTGGTTGGCTTCCTGTTGTTGACTTCCTTTGTTTCTATTTTTACATCCAAGTGTTATACATCTTCGCACTTGATTTTACCGTACTGACGAGAGCTTAAGCTCGAAACACGTGTCTACGGTTGCAGAACATTTTGAGGGTTATACCCAATAACTTTTCTACTTATATTTTCATATATTTCCCCTCGCTATATCCATCATTATTATATATATATATATATATATATATATATATATATATATATATATATATATATATTACACAAATAGAAAAAATGTGAATATTAAATATTACGATGAGCTGTCACTAATATACTTCTTTAATTGTGATTTAAATTGGTTGACTGAAGTAGATAATTTTACAAAATGTGGTAGTTTATTAAATTTGTTTAACATGCTATTCATTCCAAATTTAGTATTAGTTTTATTGATGTAAAAGTTGTCATGAAAAAGGTAGTGATTGAGTCGTTCAGAATCTGAAATTGCGTATTTACTATTATGCAGTGGACATTTTCTGGTAATTATGATTATTGTTTGTTTTATTCATATTTATCAGTGATGTGCGTTTGATACTATTTGTGTGATATTAGGGGAGATAACAGAATTACCGATAAGTACTATAGATCAGTTGTGTCAGCTTTCAACTCGTTGACTTTTTGTGAGATAATGATTAATTTTGATATAATCTGAGAATAATGTATCCACTCTATTAGTCAATGAAGAACAAAAATGACTGGATATAAAGCCACGAATCTACCAATTTTGACATGGGACAGAGGACAGACAGGGCAAGATATTACAGGATACGGAAATGAAAGATCTAAGAAAAGTTGCAGGGGTGAAGAAAATAAAAAGAAACGAAAACATTGGATAAGAACTAGAAAAATCGTTGAAAAAACAGTAGAAGAAAATAAGTTGAAATGTACATGATACTAATTTAAAACGAGTAGTCCAGACAAGTGAAGTTGGCATGGAAAGCAAAACCAAGTGGTGAACAAAAGGAGGGGGCAGCCTAGAACAGCATGGAACGCCAATAAATGAAATTCTGAAAAATTGAGGAAAATCATGAAAGGAAACAAAAGAGTTTGCTAAAAATAGAAAGCAATCAGATAAATTTATTCATGAATGAATACCAACATCCACGGGTACATCTCAGAAAGTTCCGGATTATTTACAATAAATGACCACCATACAGTTAACATATATGCAGCATGTTTTATCGGAAAACCGTACGATGCAGTTTATTAAGAATGCACATAGAATAAAGCACAGGGCACATTTTTGACAGAAAATGTAATTTCTTTATGAAAATAAATTAATTTTTATTCTGACATCATACCCTGGAGATAATTCAGTTTCATTAACTACTTGCAGCAAGATTTTGCGAAATTCTGTCACATGTTTTCTGGTAGATGGGAGGAAGGTGAGGACATCCAGAGAGTAATATCATCATATCTAACAAAATTCTAGTATTCCTTATGATGAAAAGGGCGATGAGGAGAAAATTGGAAAAAACATTTGAAAAATTAAAATGGTCATACATTCGATTCTGAACAATATTTCCAGTTGACTTTTAATTCTACCGTGAAAAATAAAGGGAAGGGATCATACTTTTTTGGAAACAAAGCATAGTTTTCAATAGGGTCGTATAGAATTCAATTTTGAGGTTTGCAATTCAGCTTTGGGATTGTAACAAATGCTGTCTTTATAATTAAATAGAGCATTATCACAACTGATTCGACCGAGCGGAGTCGTTAAAAACATAATAATAATTTGGAACGTTGGGCTCTAATTTTCTAGCAACTAGGAATCATACCTCACAGCATTTAAAATTTCTAACTCACCTTACTTTTTCATCAGATGATCCCGACTTTCTATACTAGATGCTGGATTGAGAACTCGTTGCGAAACTCACTTACTTTAGCACTCAAATTTACTTACTCTGTTCAACTCTAAGTAAAATAATTTTCTCTCAAATCAAAAGGATTTTTGTAAACTGGATAACTTTTGAGAATAAAAAACCATAATTCAAAACACTTATATCTATTAAACAAAACAATAAGAAATAACAACAAAAGATGTTTGGGACGTTTCTCAAATTATTTGATGAAGCAACTTCTGATTTTAACTGATAATATAATTTAAACCGGAAAAAAGGTGAATGAGGCCAGACAATTAACTAATAATATAACAAGATAAAACGTAAAAGACTCGAAATAATTCAATTACAACAAATACTAAGAGTTGATTAGAAGAATCAACTTTTTAGAGACAAGTGGAAAAGATCGACTTTATATATCTTCAAAGAATGAAAATTAACGATAGTACCCAGATTGAATATCGTGTTGAACAGAGTTGAAATATGACAATTACAATAACTTGAGTAAACTAATAAAACTGCGCAACCACATGTTGACTTGAACGAATGAAACGAAAGACTAACTTATTTTTCGACCCTAATTTCAAAGTTGGCATGGTTCGCCCCCCTTGAGAACTATGGGTGGTCCCTGAAAATATAACAACTGGCCTCTCACAAGAACATAAACATATGCGAACTATTTGACTGTTTGTTTCTCTATTATTCTGAAATGCCCAATTTTGAAATAAATACACACACGGAAACACTTAAAAATAATCAATAACATCGTCTATTTTAAGAGGACCCTTGGTAACCATGTATTTCTGAGAATATTTACTACAATAACATGAGTTTTCGAGGGTCTGAGAAAACATTTCAGATATTTGAATTCGGGTTTGGGTCTGATTTAAATTATTATTTCCGGTCATAAAATCCGTTTGGTTACAGGATGGAGCAGGGGTTTTTATCAAGAATTTTTTTTTTGAGGAATCAAAAATAAAAAAGTTTTCCATATGCTGACAACTTTTTGCCGGACCCTGTATGATGATAGAGGGTTCGCCGAAAGCATTACTCAAACAAACAAATATGTCAACAAACCAGATAGTGATTCTGATTTAAAGTACTTATTAAGTAAATAAATGTAAAAAATTACAATAACTGATAAAAAGTGGGTGATTTCAATAATAGTATAGATATGTATATGTACCTATAGTAGTAGTAGTAGTTCTTTGGGGAGGCCGCAATCTCAGCCAGGCAAGTAGGCCCTCATGGACCCTTTTTGCCATCCCCTGTTCTCCACTTATCTACGTTCATCCTCCTAGTTTTCCTTTTCGAACCTTTGTGACCTCCTAATGAAGGTCAGTATGTCCGACCACTCCAAGTTGATTAGTTCCTCTTGTTGGAGTTTGTCAACTCCGAAGGTCCCAAATCTTAGCCTCCCGTATGCCTCACACTCGCCGAGGAAGTGAAATGAAGTTTCTTCGCCTTCTTCGCATTTTCGGCAAGTGGGGCTGTCTTCTATGCCTATAAGTGATAGGTGTCTGCCTAACTTGTTATGTCCTGTTAGTATTCCTATAAGGAGGCCTAGTGCTTGGCGATTTCTGCCTAAGAGCCATGTCGTCCTTGACTTATTGGAGACGGCCACGTCCAAGTCATTTTTTTTATAGCCACCCCTCCTGTATATAATACATAACAATTTCAATTTATATGTTAAATTATAGTTGAAAATATGTGCCGAAAAGTAGGAAAACTTCCGACAATAAAGTTCATTTTGACTTTCACTTAACTTTTGAACGGTTCACGTACTTGGTCGATAGATGCTATTTGAATATTCAAATAGCATTGGTCAATGTACCTAATAGTCTTTATTTAAAAAGGAAATCCTAATATATAAAATTCTAATCATTAATAAATAATTATTCCTTGAAATTATTCAACAAAAATAATGAACAACATCTGCTGTTATTACAAACAATATTTTGCAAAATAGTAATACAGATACATAATTAAGGTAAGATTTCACCGATGTACCCCAGAAGATTAGATTTAAATGAACTCAGTGCATGCGTTGCTCTTTCCTTGACATGAATGGTTAGATTGTTATATTGGATCAATCCTCTGTGAAATAAATAATTCATGTTTTTATTGAAATTAGTTCTATTTGCATGGAAATTAATTGTAAACTTGACTTAGGTAACTGTCCTTTCAACATTTCATACACATCGTTGAAAAGGAAATTCTTATTATTATTTAATAATAAGAAACTTTGTGGGGTTATGAAAATCCGCACACTATATACGCATAAAGGGTAAGTAGTGTTGAACTTATGAATATGCAATCAATAACCGATCATTAATTAACATACTTATTGTGAATTAATCAAAATGTCTAATAAGGAATTTAAATTCAAAGTATATGGAAATTTCAAATTATTCAATGCCGAATCGTTTGGAATCGATATGCGAATGTTGAATTGACAGTTAAACCAAAATATTCATTCAACTTGATTTTCGGTATAGACACTTCCATAGTACTCAAGAATGTTACATATACCGAGAGAAGATTGAAATGAAAGCCGTCTAAGGGGTACTTTATACTTATCAAATACTTCTTAAAATCGTTTAACATTATTCAAATTTCCTCAACTTGATATTTTAAATATTTAAAACGCACAATTTACCCCTCGGATGGCTACCACCTCATTGATCTTTCAAAATAGCATATTTTAGTCCTCTAGAAGACCAGTGTGAAAACAGAAACGGTTTCAGCGCCAGAAACGAAATATTAGTACATGCGCAAGGGTGTCATATGTTACTCCATGAAAATCTTCCGAATTTATATTGCAATTGTGGTTTTCTCTATTATTATCATGAAAATGATCAAATTGAAAGAAGGTTTAGACACAAAAATGATAAAATTATGATAATGGTGCTTTTAATAAAACATGAGATCATATTTATCAGTGGCTGAGACAATCACATATATCATGGGATGAAAAGTGCGTTTCTGGAAATTTATTTTCCAGTGCATATTCTTTCTGACTGTATATTCAAAACGATCCAAGGAAGCATACCTACCCCTTTTCAGATTTTGTATCTCAATACACACCCTGGAAACTACCCCCGAAATCACCGAAATATACGAATTTGCGTTAAATCATCGTTTCTGGAAATTTCTTTCTGACTGTATGTTCAAAACGATCTAAGGAAACATAACCACCCCATTTCAGATTTTGTATCTCAATACGCACCCTGCAAACTACCCCCGAAATCACCGAAATATACGAAATAGCGTTAATTTATCGTTTCTGGAAAATTATTTCTGACTGTATTTTCAAAACGATCTGAGGAAGCATACCTACCCCATTTCAGATTTTGTATCTCAATTCACACCCAGGAAACTACCCCCGATATCACCGAAATATACGAATTTGCGTTAATACATCGTTTCTGGAAATTTCTTTCTGACTGTATGTTCAAAACGATCTAAGGAAGCATAGCCATCCCATTTCAGATTTTGTATCTCAATACGAACCCTGCAAACTACCCCCGAAATCACCTAAATCTATAAAATACCGTTAATTTATCGTTTCTGGGAAATTCTTTCTCAATGTATATTCATAACGATCTGAGGAAGCATATCTACCCCATTTCAGATTTTGTATCTCGATACGCACCCTGCTGCAAAAAATTTGGGAATAGGATAATAAATTAGCCTAAAATTATGGCCTAAAAAAATTTTGAAAATTCCAAAGTGGTTCTGCTAGCTTTACGGGGGTGTCAGTAGGTGTCCGATCGACAGATAAATTGACTCCGATTTGTAGATTTTCTTGATTACGGTGTGTTTCTTCATTAATGGACTGTACTTTAGTATTAACAGTTTAATCAACAAATATTGCCTATCAAGGTCTCACAAGTTACAGAAAAGTGAAATTGTCTTTATAATTTTATGACATTCGATGACATTTCAAAACACACGTCCCTTTTGTCTTGTACGCCATAGGCGTACGCACTTAAATCAACTAGGCATCAACACGGTGTTAGTTTCAAAGGTGCGCATTAAGATACAAAATCTGAAATGGTGTAGGTATGCTTCCTAGCTCTGATTGTTTTGAATATACAGTGAAAAAGAAATTTCCAGATACGATCAATTAACGCAATTCTGTGAATTTAGGTGATTTCGGGGGTAGTTTCCAGGGTGCGTATCGAGATACAAAATCTGAAATGGGGTAGATATGCTTCCTCAGATCGTTATGAATATACATTGAGAAAGAATTTCCCAGAAACGATAAATTAACGGTATTTTATAGATTTCGGTGATTTCGGGGGTAGTTTGTAGGGTGCGTATTGAGATACAAAATCTGAAATGGGATGGCTATGCTTCCTTAGATCGTTTTGAACATACAGTCAGAAAGAAATTTCCAGAAACGATGAATTAACGCAATTTCGTAAATTTCGGTTATTTCGGGGGTAGTTTCCAGGGTGTGTATTGAGATACAAAATCTGAAAAGGGGAAGGTATGCTTCCTTGGATCGTTTCAAATATAAAGTCAGAAAGAAATTTCCAGAAACGATTAATTAACGCAATTTTGTATATTTCGGTGATTTCGGTGGTAGTTTCCAGGGTGCGTATCGAGATACAAAATCTAAAATGGGGTAGATATGCTTCCTCAGATCGTTTTAAATATACATTGAGAGAGAAATTCCCAGAAACGATAAATTAACGCTATTTTGTAGATTTCGGTGATTTCGGGGGTAGTTTGCAGGGTGCGTATTGAGATACAAAATCTGCTAGGAATGCTTTTTAAGATCGTTCTGAATATACACTGGAAACTAAATTTCCAGAAACGCACTTTTCATTCCATGATATATGTGATTGTCTCAGCCACTGATAAATATGATCTCATGTTTTATTAAAAGCACCATTATCATATTTTTATCATTTTTGTGTCTAAACCTTCTTTCAACTCGATCATTTTCATGATAATAATATATGAAACCACAATTGCAATATAAATTCGGAAGATTTTCATGGAGTAACATATGACACCCTTGCGCATGTACTAATATTTCGTTTCTGGCGCTGCAACCCTTTCTGTTTTCACACTGGTCTCTAGAAGTGACTCTTCCGAAAATCAAGTTGCTAAATATTTTTTTAATAGAATCTTTCCAATATTCTGTGAGTATAAACTAACCCTCTTAGGCGGCTCTAAAATCATTCATCTCTTAATATAAGTATCATTTTTGAGTCATCTGGAAATGTTGCAATCAATGTCTAGTTGTCACCCGCCAGAAAAAAACGGTTGCTGGAAAGTGACCGGTCTCCTAACACCCTGTATTATTTTAGAAATGTTCTGTATGAACATCAAAAGATAGTTTCAATCATTTAAATTACTTCTGTGGTTTTAATATTGACAAATATGAAAAACCTGATCGTATAACTGAGATTATACTCATCATTTTAATTGTGTCATTATGTTCACGTCAATATGCACGTTATGAAATTATTTACAATTTTTATCAAATATTGTTTTCCTAAAAAAAATTATTGCATGTTTGCTTAATTAGGTAGTCAAGACTTTCATTTACTATTTTCCTGGTGTATAATAAATACACTGGAGTTTTTTTTTTTATTCCGATACCGAACCACAATTTTTTACACCTCGACACGTAGGTACTTCAGTCGCCAGGTGACCATTTTCTGTAGGAAGATTCAACTGGTGTATATCCATAACTTCTTCGATGTTCCCAAGAAACAATATTGGTTATTTACCCCCCATTATGAAATTAACCAATAAGACACCACCATTTTTTGAATAAATTCTCTTTAGATAACTGATTCAATTCCAAGACCTGTTTAACCGCTGTCAAATTTGGATCCTCCATATTGGTTTTCGTTTTGTCGTTTATCACTAATTCTTACAATTCTTGGCAAACGTTTATAAAAAAAAAAAAACATTAATTTCTTAGTCGGTTGAATGGCCTAATATTAATTTTTATCAGTATACGAGGATATATTGAAGAATTCTTAGCCTGCTATAGAACCAAACAAAATTTCAATGTCAAAATATTTTATTACTCAACATATTCTCTTAATTGGATAAATTTATTACAGCGAACCTGAAACGTCTCTAGACCTTTCAAAAAAATGTTTCTTCTTGCTCTGCATACCAGACCTCCACAGCTTTTGTTACCTCCTCGTTGGAAGAAAATTTACGACCTTTTGAACTTTTTTTCAGCTGAGGAAAGAGATGATAGTCGGACGGAGCCAAATCTGGTGAATAAGGGGGGTGTTCTAGAAATTCAAACCCTAAATCACGAATTTTTTGCATGGCAACATGAGATTTGTGTGCAGGGGCGTTGTCCTGCAAAAACAAAACACCTTTGGATAGCTTTCCGCGTCTTTTCTCTTTAATTTTTTCCCGTAAAGTGATCAGTAATGTTGAATAGTAATCTCCAGTTATGTTCTACCCTTATCCAAAAAATCAATCATGATTACTCCATGGCAATCCCAAAAAACTGAAGCAAGAACTTTTCCAGCAGATTTTTGGACACGATACTTCTTAGGTCTTGGAGAACCGGAGTGTCGCCATTCCATCGATTGCTGCTTTGTTTCTGGATCGTAGAAATGTACCCAAGTCTCATATAGTAACAATTCGGTTTAAGAAGTCTACATCGTTTTCAAATCGAGCACAGATCGAACGCGATGCTACTACCCTTGCACGCTTTTGGTCAACATTCAAACATTTGGGGATCCATTTTGCAGCAATTTTTCTCATGTCCAAAATGACGTGAACTATATGATGAACGCGGTTGTATGAAATATTCAGTGCTTCAGATATCCGTTTTAGCCAAATTCGACGGTCTGTTAAAATCATGTCATGAACTGCATCGATATTTTCGGGGACTAACACAGAAACTGGCCTTCCCGATCGGTCATCATCTTCAATGGAAAATTCACCTCTTTTGAAGCTTGCAGTCCAATTTTTCACGGTCGCATACGAAGGACATTGATCACCAAGGCCACCAAGGGTATTAAGCATATTTTCGTAAATCTGCTTACCTCTTAACCCTTTTAAATACAGGTACTTGATGATGGCTCGATACTCCAATTTTTCGATTTTCACAATTTCGGTGGACGCATTTTTTATTTTAATTTATTGCGTAACTCTGGTTTACTTTTTTGACGTCAAACTTTACACTGACACTTCTAATAAGTTATTGTTCGTTGCTATGGTAACGCAATATTTTGTTTATGCAGGGAACTGGTCTAGGCTAACTAGATATCAATACATCCTCGTAAACTCAATTTTCGAAAGAATTTTTATATAAATATTTTGGCATGAAAATCCGTCAGAATTTGAAATGTTTACATGCAGTCTTTGCTATCTGTTACGCATTTGAATGCGAATTGAAAATTGATTAATTTAAAAACTTGCCCTATTATTCACATTGATAAGTCAGTAAACTTAACCCATTAGCGCCGATAAAAGAAAATTCGCTATGTATGCAATAATTTTATTGAAAACTGTGCTAAAACAACTTATTTTTATTAAATTGAAGCAAAAATAAAGAAATTTTTTTTTTTTTTAATGGTGGTCCCCAAGATCAAATATGGAAAAAATTTATTAATTTGTCCCATTTGTATGAAATAGTTTAAAACGTGAAATACAAAGCCCAACGTTGCATTTTTCGCACATTGTACGCTCTTTTGAACTGCAAGCTGGCATGGCGCATCTCTTTCTTTTGCCCTCAGGTACAGAGGAAATCCAATGATCCTTGCGGTCAAATCTGACGCAATCAGACACTCGAAAATCACTTCCCGCTGCTCTACCTACTTTTCCAGTTAAGTCGTTAAGTAGGTCTGAAAATTGAATGGATTGTAAACATTTTGTAAACAGTTTGTATAGATATACTCTCACCTGACAAATACTTCTTCTAAACTCTAAGTGGCTGATATTCTTCCCTGATTTCCGACATATCGTCCAAGCATTTTGGAGAGCTGCGTCGATGAGGTAAGTAAATATTGGCCAGTACCATTTTTTGGAACGTATGCCGACTCGATAACTGCAAAAAAATTACCCATATATTTTCGTTTATAGAAATATTGCTCTTTATATCTTACCAAGATATATTACTGTCCATGAGATCTGTTCCTCCCATGCTGTTATTATACTGCGAAAGAAGATATGGCCTAGGTACTTGTATAGTCCTGCTATCTTTTTTAGAATATCTTTCTACATTTTTGACCGGCTGAACACCAAAACATGTGCTTGCGACTGTTACTACCTTGTTGTCCCTCCAACGAACGTATTGAATACCAGTCTTCTTATTCAATGTCGAACAATATTCTCCCCGGGCCCTCTGTTCCATCGTCTTTTTAGAAACAAGTGGGCAATTTCTAGGAATTCTATTATCCCTCACAGTACCCGTAACCTCGTACCCATTAGTTTTTAGAGTACTTAGCAAGTTTGTACTGGTAAATAAATTATCAACGAAAAACTTGTATCTGAGAGATCCTTTGTCACCCAATTCTTCGATCATCTGTACCATGGGAGCTGTAGCTTTTCCGAAATTTTTTTGGTATTCCTCATTAGATCTAGGGTTTTTTCCCTGATATACTTCAAAGTTTATCAAATATCCACTAGGTGTATTCATACACCACACTTTATAGCCAAATCTTACAGGCTTTCCTCTGATAAACTGTTTGCATCCATGATGCCCAAAGTAGCGTATCATGGATTCATCGTAAGCAATATTTTCTTCTGGGACAAAATGCTCTAAGAACGATTTTTTGAGCATATCTGTAAGTGGTCTGAGTTTGTACATTTTGTCATTTCTTTCTATATTGTTATTGTCTGCAAAATGAATAAAACGGCAAATTTGTAGAAACCTGTCCCGTCTCATGGCATCAGACACCAGAATATTTTGCATATCAGGGCTTCTTTCCCAGTAGCTTCTTTTAGATGGTAGCTTATTGTAGCCGCTTACTAAGAGAATTGCAATAAATACTTTCAATTCAGAAAGAGTCACGTTAGGGTTCGGTTGATTTATAAGTTGAGCATATTTTCCTGTTTCAGAAACTATCATTTCTAGCAACTCATCAGTAAAAAACAATTCAAACAGTTGCACACAACTCATCTCTGAATATTTATTGTAATCCCCTTTTGGAAAGTTGCGCGGCGTATAATGAAGGTCTCCGTCAATAAAAGTTGTAGATTCTGGCAGAGAAATTGCCAGGCGGCGATTTGCATCAGTTTTTATTTGGCTATTTACGTTTTGCAACTCGTTGTCATCATAACTTGCTTCTAGGTCTGACTGTACAACTCCTAGACGTTCAGAGTCTGCAAATACAACTTCCGCACCAGCACGAAGTTGACGAGCATTCATGTTATCCGGGTTACCACCTTCGTCTTCGTCACCTGAGTCCTCATCCGTAAGGAAATTTGATTCAGGCGGCTCAAAAAAAATGTCTGTTACATCATCTTCGTCATATGCCAAATCTATAGCTTCCTTTAGTGTCAGTCCACTGAAATTATAAAAATATAAATTTTGACTACATAACCGCCTAGTGGGTCCATATGGGTACAGCAATATTTACACTAATTTTTAACTGTTATTTGTAATCTTGATACAAAAATATATACATTAAGTGATATTTGAAGATCTTTTAAAATATGTAAAATTGATCTGATCCTAATATTCCGAAAAAAAGGTACTGAAAATATACTTACACCAATCGGATGTCCATTATCAAACACTTTTTACCACAATACGAATTTCTAACTTCCGTCGCTTGAGAACTCTAATAAACAACTGATGAGTATTCATCAACGCGGGTCCAGACAAGTCTAAATTAAGTGTTCATGCGGTAAACGTAATGTTAGTTGCCTATTTTATTATACGTTTATTGTGTTAAACGATACCTTTACAGCTGGGTCCATATGGTGACTGTAGGCGCTAATGGGTTAATAAGTTTCAAATGGGACATTTCACACCAATGGTTGGGCCGGGCAATAAAATTTGCATACATAGTTCAAACTTTCCAGAACTACATTATCTAAATATATTATTTTCATTTATATTCATGTTCAGATTCATTCATTTCATTTCACGACTACTATATAAATAATATCATGTTATTTTCACCAGATAATTATTTTAATTCTAAATTTTACCATGCATTACCATTATGTGTTCTTGAATTATTCAAGCTCTATTTACCATATTGTTTTGTTTTACCATGGCACATGTCACAATAATAGTAATAACATTTTTATCTTCAGGACAAGATAATTACGAATCTTAGGGATTTTTTCAAATTTACAGGTATTTTCATAGTTATCAAAAATTCACAATCATAAAGGACCCCACGCGGTTCTTATGGAAAATGGGTCCTAGTCGAATTGGCTGAAAATATAGTATAATGTAGTTTATGATGTCCTGATCAAATGTCTCCATGGGCACAACGAGATCTAAAGGACAGTTTTTGATTCTATAGAAGCTAGCAAAGCCACACACGAATTTCGACTCGGGATGGGTTACATAATTTTAGGCTCATTTTAGGCTAATTTATTACCATATTCCCGAATTTTTTGCTCTCCTCCTTCATAGAAAAATCCGTGGCTTTGCTAGCTTCGGCCGAACTCAGCAGAGCCATACTTCAAAAATAAACAAAAATGTAATTTGATATAGACAAATTGTAGAGCCTATTTTAGGCTAATTTATTACCCTATTAATATTTTTTTTACTGTTTTCCTTCATAGAAAAATCTGTGGCTTTGCTAGCTTCGGCCGAACTCAGCAAAGACATTTTTAAAACACAATATTTTTCAGCGATTCGAAATGGTGATATTTTAGGAATAATTTTAGGCTAATTAATTACCCTAGTTTCATATTTTTTTTCCTCGCGTTTTCGAAAAAAACTTGATTTATGACTATCGCATAGGCGATGATGTGATTATTTCAAACTATAATTACTAGACTATTTGACATGCCGAAACGATGATTACCATCGAATGATCGATGAATAGTCCACATAAAATTATTTTGATCAGGGTTTTTTAAAAATAACATGTCGCTTTGCTGCTTCGGGCGTACTCAGCAGAGCCATTTTTGTAAAAGCAACTTTTTCAAAGATTCGAAATAGTAATGTTCAAGGAACAAATTTAGGCTAATTAATTACCCTAGTTTCATATTTTTTGCTCCTCGCGTTTTCGAAAAAAACTGGATTTATTGACTAACGCATGAGCGATGATGTGATTATTCCAAACTATAAATATATGACAATTTGACATGTCGAAACGATGATTACCATCGAATGATCGATGAATAGTCAATATTGAATTTTTTTGATCAACGTTTTTTAAAACAAACCTGTGGCTTTGCTAGCTTCGAGCGAACTCAGCAGAGCCATTTTTGTAAAAGCAACTTTTTCAAAGATTCGAAATAGTAATGTTCAAGGAACAAATTTAGGCTAATTAATTACCCTAGTTTCACATGTTTTGCTCCTCGCGTTTTCGAAAAAAACTGGATTTATTGACTAACGCATAAGCGATGATGTGATTATTCCAAACTATAATTATATGACAATTTGACATGTCGAAACGATGATTACCATCGAATGATCGATGAATAGCCAATTTTTTTGATCAACGTTTTTTAAAACAAACCTGTGGCTTTGCTAGCTTCGGGCGAACTCAGCAGAGCCATTTTTGTAAAAGCAACTTTTTCAAAGATTCGAAATAGTAATATTCAAGGAACAAATTTAGGCTAATTAATTACCCTAGTTTCATATTTTTTGCTCCTCGCGTTTTCGAAAAAAACTGGATTTATTGACTAACGCATGAGCGATGATGTGATTATTCCAAACTATAAATATATGACAATTTGACATGTCGAAACGATGATTACCATCGAATGATCGATGAATATCCAATATTGAATTTTTTTGATCAACGTTTTTTAAAACAAACCTGTGGCTTTGCTAGCTTCGGGCGAACTCAGCAGAGCCATTTTATTAAAAACATCATTTTCCAAAGATTCGAAATAGTAATATTATAGGAACAAATTTAGGCTAATTAATTACCCTAGTTTCATATTTTTTGCTCCTCGCGTTCAATGTTGGCTATTCATCGATCATTCGATGGTAATCATCGTTTCGACATGTCAAATTGTCATATAATTATAGTTTGGAATAATCACATCATCGCTTATGCGTTAGTCAATAAATCCAGTTTTTTTCGAAAACGCGAGGAGCAAAAAATATGAAACTAGGGTAATTAATTAGCCTAAATTTGTTCCTTGAACATTACTATTTCGAATCTTTGAAAAAGTTGCTTTTACAAAAATGGCTCTGCTGAGTACGCCCGAAGCTAGCAAAGCGACATGTTATTTTTAAAAAACCCTGATCAAAATAATTTTATGTGGACTATTCATCGATCATTCGATGGTAATCATCGTTTCGGCATGTCAAATAGTCAAGTAATTATAGTTTGAAGTAATCACATCATCGCCTATGCGATAGTCATAAATCAAGTTTTTTTCGAAAACGCGAGGAAAAAAAATATGAAACTAGGGTAATTAATTAGCCTAAAAATATTCCTAAAATATCACCATTTCGAATCGCTGAAAAATATTGTGTTTCAAAAATGTCTTTGCTGAGTTCGGCCGAAGCTAGCAAAGCCACAGATTTTTCTATGAAGGAAAAGAGTAAAAAAAATATTAATAGGGTAATAAATTAGCCTAAAATAGGCTCTACAATTTGGCTATATCAAATTACATTTTTGTTTATTTTTGAAGTTTGGCTCTGCTGAGTTCGGCCGAAGCTAGCAAAGCCACGGATTTTTCTATGAAGGAGGAGAGCAAAAAATTCGGGAATATGGTAATAACTTAGCCTAAAATGAGCCTAAAATTATGTAACCCATCCCGAGTCGAAATTCGTGTGTGACTTTGCTAGCTTCTATAGAATCAGATATACAAACATGACGAGGCAGCGTTGTTACATGCCTTTAGAAAATCAATAATGTGGCCATTATTTTGTTACAAACATTTAAGGATAATGATTGCAATCTTAATATTGTCGACACGAGTTATGATGAAAAGTTCTAAGACTCCGTATACTGCGTTATTAATAATTACATAATGTTTATTCTTTGAACAAAATCAGTCAAACGCAAAAGCTCGTAGACCTGCAAAATAGGTAAAAATCATATCGTAGGGTTTTTCCATTTCCAGAGGAGTCATCTATAGATTCAATTTTCAATTGAGAATGTTTCTCTTTAAAACATGAATCCCTTCCAAGAGATGTTATCTTTTACGATGGAAAACAGCGACTAAATTCCAACTTTCAGTCGCAGATGATTCCACAACTGACTTTATGAACATCCTGTTCATATTTTCAATGAAATCACATGCCATACCCATGACAGGTTTTATGTCAGAAAAATATTTTCAAAGTTTCACCCCACAAGAAATAGTCCAACAATCCCTGATGATCTTAGAAGAGTGAAATAATTAAATCAAATATACTTTATTGTCTGAAGAACATAATTCTTATTGACAAAGTCATTTATACATTAAAAAATAACATTATTGTGTTTCTACATAAATATATATATATATATATATATATATATATATATATATATATATATATATATATAGGATGGATTTAGCGAGGGGCAATATATGAAAATATAAGTAGAAAAGTTATTGGGTATAACCCTCAAAATGTTGTGCAACCGTAGACACGTGTTTCGAGCTTAAGCTCTCATCAGTACGGTAAAATCAAGTGCGAAAATGTACAACACTTGGATGTAAAAATAGAAACTTCCTTTGTTTCTATTTTTACAGATATAATTCAATATCTGTCGAGGTATTAGCCAGAGAAGTAGTTGTTTTCTGTCGGACATATGCCATACAATCTATACAAAGGTATAGTGAGTTCCTAAAGGATTGTTTTCGACTGTTTTACAGTCACTGGAACATTTATTGCTCCTTGAAACAAGTATTCAGCATATACCATTTCGCATCCGAAATGTCCTTCTGGAGCGCTCTCTAATCTGTTGCCGTGGTGGATCCTGTAAGCGATTGCAGTGTTCATCCCGGCGAACGATGACGGGCACCGGGCCCCCGCGTGTATACAACCGTGATAACCAGGACTGCACTGATGAGGGACTTCATCCCGAAACCGGTCTGCAGTTGGTTCCTGCTGTCTGTCTCTGAGAGCTCTTGCAAAGTTGTTCCTTCAAAGTAAGGATCTTTGCACATATGTCTGACAGATATAATTCAATATCTGTCGAGGTATTAGCCAGAGAAGTAGTTGTTTTCTGTCGGACATATGCCATACAATCTATACAAAGGTATAGTGAGTTCCTAAAGGATTGTTTTCGACTGTTTTACAGTCACTGGAACATTTATCGCTCCTTGAAACAAGTATTCAGCATATACCATTTCGCATCCGAAATGTCCTTCTGGAGCGCTCTCTAATCTGTTGCCGTGGTGGATCCTGTAAGCGATTGCAGTGTTCATCCCGGCGAACGATGACGGGCACCGGGCCCCCGCGTGTATACAACCGTGATAACCAGGACTGCACTGATGAGGGACTTCATTCCGAAACCGGTCTGCAGTTGGTTCCTGCTGTCTGTCTCTGAGAGCTCTTGCAAAGTTGTTCCTTCAAAGTAAGGATCTTTGCACATATGTCTGACAGATATAATTCAATATCTGTCGAGGTATTAGCCAGAGAAGTAGTTGTTTTCTGTCGGACATATGCCATACAATCTATACAAAGGTATAGTGAGTTCCTAAAGGATTGTTTTCGACTGTTTTACAGTCACTGGAACATTTATTGCTCCTTGAAACAAGTATTCAGCATATATATATATATATATATATATATATATATATATATATATATATAGTGACCGCCAAAAAGTATGTACCATATGGGAAAAAATTTTATTATTGGAGTATTGGAAAAAATATTCTGGGGAAAAGTTTGTGCATGTCCGATAACCTAAAAATCGATTTTGACACATGTCACGTGATCGCTAGAATGGCGGCAAAATGAAAAAAATTGCAATGCAAAGGCAAAAAAGGGGTAAGATGGCAAGATATCAAAAAAAGTTATTTGAAAAAGTCACTTAGAATTCAATTTTATACACATAAACGAAGTTTCAAGAGATAATTCAATAAAATTGAAAATAGCAATTTTTTAAAAATATTTTCCCATCTATTTAAAAATATTATTTTTTTTCTTATGAATAGCTTGACTATACTGAAACATTTGCATTTTAATGATAATGACAAAACTTTCTCATTTTCTCCACACCAGAGGGCTCTAACTGCTCTTTTTTGCAAAACAAAAACCATATTAAAAAGATATTGACTACATGATCCCCAAAAACAAATTCCATATCTTAGATGTGAGTCAACTAATGCATAATACACACTCTTTGCCATATCTTCACCAAGTTCCCATGAAATGGTTCTTACTGCAAAACATCCTGATGATAGTTTTCGTCTGAGTCTTTCAATGTGATCTTCAAATTTCAGTTTATCGTCAATATGTAAACCCAGAAATTTTGTGTCTGACCTACAACTTATCACTTGATTTCCTAAATGAATTTCTGGAAGATTACATTTAAGAGTGAGAATGTTAGTTTTGGATATGTTGAAGGAGAGCTTATTAGCATCACACCAATTTTTCACTTCACCAATATCATTCTCCATCATTTGATGCAGTTTTGAGTCATCTTTATCATGCCAAAGTATTGTGGTGTCATCTGCGAATTGGGTCAACTCTCCGGAAATATTAATTGAGGTTAGATCATTTATATAAATTAAAAAGAGTGTTGGTCCCAGAACTGACCCTTGAGGTACTCCCCATTTAACTTATGTGCGATAAGCTGCCTTGAAGAGATACGCTTTGAGTTCGTCCATATAAATATGACTCAAACCACTGGATAACTACCTTCCTGAACCCATATACCTCTAATTTTTGCAACAATATTTTGTGATTAACGCAGTCGAAGGCCTTTGTCAAGTCACAAAAAACTGCTGCAGCAACTTCTTTATTATTCATTTTCAGATAAACATTTTGTGAAAGGTTGAAAATTGCATCATTTGTGCCTTTTTGTCGACCAAAATGTATTGGAGGCTTAGCGAAAGAGATGCAATTATTCATGCATCAATGGAATGAGCGATTTTCTTATCTCATTCATAGATAGATAAGAGTCTCCAATGGAAACTGGACATTTAATAAATAATCTGAATGGAAATGCAAATTTTCACTTTCAGATTTTTTCTCTCAAGTTATATAGGGTCTTTCTCAATATCTATCAGATGTAGTTCAATGTCCAGCGTGGCTTTTGCCGGAGAAGTAGTTGTTTTCTGTTAAATATTACAAAAAGTAACTTCAGTTTTATCGTAGGGTTTTTCCATTTCCAGAGGAGTCATGTATTGATTCAATTTTCAATTATCATAATACCATGTCAACTACTCCTCGGTGTGGGTATTGAATTTGTCACGCTAAAATAACGTTTTATCAACACTCTGTGACCCTGATTTGGTTTTAGGACCCTGGAAATCCTTGATACGAAAATAATATCGCTGAATAAAATATTTACGAGGAAAGCCTAAGATAACCAAAACTATATTGCCAAAAATGAATTACGTTATCTGCGTAGTTCAGTATAATACGTGTTTATGGAGTCAAGCCGAGATAACATACTGGTTATGTCATCAGGTGAAGGTTAGTTGAAAGAAAATGTATCGACCGTGCCGAGATAATTTTTGACCAGTTTCGGAAATTTATTCTGAAAGTTTATTAATAGCATTGTTTAAATAGAACATATTTAGTCAATGCCTGTGGAAAATGTATTGGACACAATCGCGAGTGTCATCTAGAGTGATTAGTTACAAACATGAATATTTGACGTCATTTTAATGCAGGTTTCTTCAAAAAACCCTAATTTTAATGCTTTTCCATTGTTTTAATCAAGTTACGACATGACTTGGGGGCCAGATCACTGAAGTTACGACATGACTTGGATGCGAGCTCACTATCACCATCTACATGTCGCATCCATTTTGATCCAATTATAATCCCATAAGATTGACTAACTATTTTCTATATAAACAATGTTAAAAGTAATATACGTAACAAGTCCGGAAAATACTGTTTTTTTTGGACGAGTAGACCAAATTCTAGAAGTCTACGAGTCCAAAAAAACTGTTTTCGGACGTGTTGCGTACGCAATTTTTTCGGCAACCATGTAGAATAACAAATCAATGAGACGTGTTTAATCTAAGAGACGAAGAGAGGTCGACCTTCACCCATCTGTTAACCGGATGAAATATACTTTTTATGAAGTTACATAAATAGACGAATACGCCTAAAGTGGATTGCCTATCAAAAGATGGCCATGACTATATAGAGCGAGTTTCAAAAATTTGCACCATATGGAAACTTTTTTATTATCGATTTGTCAGGAAATTTTATTCATGATAAAAATTGGTGCATTACGGAATACTTGTATTCGATTTATCAAAATTCTAAATTTCTAAACGGTGTACAGGGGGGAACAAAAAATAGAATTTTGATCAAGAGTTAACTCGCTGTACTAGAACAATACTAGGACAACCTGAAAAATGGTCAATTTAAGATATCTGATACAAAATAATGCTGAGAAAATGCTCTTTCTGACATTTTGAGTTGTCTCACTCTTTTCCCAGATATAAGGATATTTTCTACAAGATATCTGCATTTTTGAAGTTATCCTAGTATTGCATTATCGAATATGCCTCAGTATTTCACTACGAAATAACAATATTCAATCTAATATGACTGCTTTTTTGAGATATCTTTGTATTGCTCCACGTTTATATTCAATGCCCTAAAAACTTTCCAAATATCTTGAAGATGTCTTTGTATTCAACCAAATAAAGGTTGTAACTTGTCTCTTGTCTGTGAGAATTAGACTGTCGCTGACTACAGTAGGTTGTGGATGACACCGTGGCACCGGGAGATGAAATTTGTTTTTGCGAAGAATACTTAGAGAGACCGCAAAATGTTGTGTATCACCAAAAAATTATGTGAATTCGGTGAGTTGATATACAGGGTGCAAAAATTCATGTATAAACGAAACAAGAGAGTCTCTATGCATTCCTGCATAGAATCTTCGAAAAAGAGAGCTTTGTTTATTGGGCCCTTGTATACTCCACAACAAGTGGAAATGGTAATCAAATTGGCAAAAAAACAGGGAAGCCTTATTCAGTAAATAATATTGAATATTCTGACATATTAGACTGGAAAAGTTTCTCATCTAATTTTAAGCCGTTCATCGAAAATACTGATGGAGAGAAAGTATATTGGGCTAATATAAAAGTATTGCGTGTCACCAGACAGGCTCCAAATACAATTTATTAAAATAGTTATTTATGCAACAAGTGCAAAAAGTGAATGTTTATTGCACTCGACGTGACAACACGTCGAGTGCAATAAACAATTTTTGCACGAGTTGCATACAACATTTTTTCTACGTTCATGCAAAAAGCAAAAAATGATTTATTGAGGTGCGGCACTAGGTGTAGGAAAATGAAAAGCGCAACTTGAATACTTTATTATTAAAATCGATTCGCATTGAAACAGGAACTAATACGCTACGAACACTCTAACTCAAACTTTATTTTTACCCTCAATGTTGAAAGTGAATGAACAATTGGTGCAATTTTCAATATGAATATTTCGTAGTGAAGTACCTATTGCCAATCTCACAGAATATCTGCTAAATATGTAGTAGGTTTAAACGTTTATGTTTGTCATGATGACAGCACGTTGAAGTAGAATGACAGATGAGTGCAATAAAAACTTTATTGCACTAGTGCAATAAAGAACTTCTTTTTCCACTGAATATACTTCAATAAAGTTTTGCTTTTTGCATGAATGTAGAAAAAGATAGTTTCAATACCGAATCTTACAAAAAAATAATGGTCACTCCAAAAAGTAAAGAAGGAAATAATAGACCTAGTCCAGCGTTTATTGACAGGCCTAAGATATCTTTTAAAAAACAAACAGATCTTTTGAGCTAACTGAAACATGTACCCGAAGAACATCATGATTTCTTGAAATATTTAAAAGCTTAGAAAAACCGGCAGAAGGTAGATCAGGAGGAGAGTGAGTAGGTAACGTTCAAGTGAATAATACCCTCGTTTACATACTTTCTATCGGTACTTAAATTTTCAATTTTAATGCCAAAGTGACAGTACTCTGTGGATAGTTTTATTTAATTTTAAGGGTTTGTATCCGTTTTAATTGTAAAAATAAATATTTTTTCTTCCAATAGCTGTTTTCCCTAACTCGAAATTCGAAGGACAACTTTAGAAATGAAAGTAAAAGACAAATTCTCAAATTTTCCTCAAAAATTCATGCAGTACAAAGTTATTTTCAAAACTGAGAAATAAGGTTAAGTTCATTTATTTAAAACAAATTATAGAACAATATAAGGGCTTATTCGATGAAAGTAGGAATAACTTATATCAAAAACAAAAGAAGTTATTTCAATACTAAGATAACTTCGACTAAAAACAGAGACAATTTCGATATATACTTTTTTCCCCAGTGTGATACAAAGACATCTCACAAAAAATTTGTTAAAAAACAAAATTGACATTTTATAACAATAATGATATTAACATTAGGCTCCCATATACTTTAGACACCAATCACCATAAAATGACATTGTCAGTTTGAGAAATGTGAATATCAGCTACAATTAAAACATTGAAACTCAATTTTCTCGAAACCATGTTTTTCAAGCTGTCCTAGTATTGTTCTAGCCCAGCGAACTATACCCTGGCTGTGATTCCAAATTTGAATATTTCGAACAGAAACAATCTAATTCTTATTTAAGTATATTAATATTTATATTAAAATTCGAGCACTTCCCGGCCTAGTCCGGGAAGTGCTACTTTCCCAAAGAAAAAGTGTCTGCGGAGTGAACACTTCCCGGATGGTTGCCGAAAATAGTAATTTATGAAACAAGTCCGGAAAATACTGTTTTTGGACGAGTAGACCAAATTCTAGGACGAGCGTTAGCGAGTCCTGGAAGTCTGCGAGTCCAAAAAAACTGTTTTCGGACGTGTTGCGTAAACTATTTTTTCGGAAACCATGTAGAATAACAAATCAATGAGACCCATTCAGTCTAAGAGACGAAGAGAGGTCGACTTTCACCCATCTGTTAACCGGATGAAACGATTCCAAATTTGAATATTTCGAACATTTCAGTTCTTATTTGTATTATACCGGGTGACCACGGGGTGAGGTACGCCCCCCAATTTTTCTATAGTTTTGAAGATACAGGTTTCAAATTTGGCACGTCGATATATTACTCAAATACGCATATTTTGACTCCATAACCGAAAATTCACCACTTCCGGTTTAACCGGAAGTGACCCCAAACTTTTTTTTTAAAATGACACCCTGTACAATTTTTTTCATTATCAGGAAGAACACGCAATTTGTGATAACACTGTTCTCCAAAATTGAAAATCGGTTGAAAAATGGCGGAGATACAGTTGATTGTTCAATCGAACAAAGTTGGCCATGAACATCAAACTCAAATCATCACAACTGACGAACGGCGTCAGCATTTACGAGAGGAAGGTTCGAGGTAAGATACAGCTGAAAATTGAGCTTCCCATGTAATTGCAGCAACCATATTTCCCATCAATTATCAAACATTTCCTCAAAACGGATTAGTACCCATAAAGAAAGGCTCACAACTGCCATTTCTCAAATAGCAACATACTCTTTTCACATTGTTATGTTGAAAGATGATGAATTATCAGATTACTCGAATGAAAACATTTGAAGAATTCCGAAAGGAACCAGAAATACAATATAAGTGTTCCCAAAATTGAATGTTCTTCAACGAAGGCGGCTTTGAACATAAGAAAGCTAAACAAAAAAGCATATTTTGTCAACAAAGTGACAATTTGTTCTACTCATTCAATACAAGAGAATTGTAACTTGTTGAAAAACATTCCGTAGCTTTCGTAGGTTCAAGCCGCCTCTGTTTAAGAATAGTCAATTTTGAGAACACTCATAATGAAACATCCCGTATCTTCGATTCCTTTCGGAATTCTTCAAATCTTTTCATTCGAGTAATCTGATAATTCATCATCTTTCAACATAACAATGTGAAAAGAGTATGTTGCTATTTGAGAAATGGCAGTTGTGAGCCTTTCTTTATGGGTACTAATCCGTTTTGAGGAAATGTTTGATAATTGATGGGAAATATGGTTGCTGCAATTACATGGGAAGCTCAATTTTCAGCTATATCTTACCTCGAACCTTCCTCTCGTAAATGCTGACGCCGTTCGTCAGTTGTGATGATTTGAGTTTGATGTTCATGGCCAACTTTGTTCGATTGAACAATCAACTGTATCTCCGCCATTTTTCAACCGATTTTCAATTTTGGAGAACAGTGTTATCACAAATTGCGTGTTCTTCCTGATAATGAAAAAAATTGTACAGGGTGTCATTTGAAAAAAAAAGTTTGGGGTCACTTCCGGTTAAACCGGAAGTGGTGAATTTTCGGTTATGGAGTCAAAATATGCGTATTTGAGTAATATATCGACGTGCCAAATTTGAAACCTGTATCTTCAAAACTATAGAAAAATTGGGGGGCGTACCTCACCTCGTGGTCACCCGGTATATTGAAATTCGAACAGAAGATAGGTACCAACAGAAACATTCTAATTCTTATTTATATTAATATTTGTATTAAAATTCGAGCACTTCCCGGCCTAGTCCGGGAAGTACGTACTTCCCGGACTAGGCCGGGAAGTGCTACTTTCCCAAAGAAAAAGTGTCCGCGGAGTGAACACTTCCCGGATGGTTGCCGAAAAAATATTTAATACAAAAATAACAAAGTAACAATATAAAATAGTATGTATATTATGATACGAGTGCACAAGTGAACCTTTAAAGCACACTCAGCGAGGTCAAGGGCACGAAGCAAAGCGGAGTAAAATTGGGCGGTTTCCAAAAAGTGTAATTTCAATAGTTTTTTCAACCGAATCTGTATTGAAATCAGAATTCTGCTGAATTGGATCCTCTTCTACGAATTCACGAATACACAATAAAAAATAACTTATCCATGCAGAATTGAAAAAAAATTAAAACTTGGAAATAAGAAAAGGAAGAAAAAATATAACTTTTGTCCAGTTTCCACTAACACTTTACTACTTTATTACGACCGGTTTCGGCTTTTACACCATTTTCAAGTAACTGTTCAAGTAACTGTTCAAGTAACTGTTCAAGTAACTGTTCAAGTAACTGTTCAAGTAACAGTTACTTGAAAATGGTGTAAAAGCCGAAACCGGTCGTAATAAAGTAGTAAAGTGTTAGTGGAAACTGGACAAAAGTTATATTTTTTTTTCCTTTTCTTATTTCATCATGATCTTCCACAAAATAAATAGATCATCAATCAAACAAGATAAAAACTTGGCCATACGCAATTTTCAACAAAAAATTTGAAAAAATTCAAAAATGGTTGGACTTGGGTATAGAAACAGTGCGGATGCATTTTTGAGATAAAAAAATTATTAACAGCATGACATCTACTGGAAGTGGAGCAAAATACTGTTCGAATGACGAGAAAAATAAATTGGAGTCGAAAAAATGGAGAAGGGTGGAACGGGGTGAACTTTTAGGGGTTGAAAGCTGCATTTCACGGTTTTTCGAGAATTGACAACGAAAGTTGACCTCCTATCAAAAAAAGTTAAATGAAAAAGTTGTTGATAATAAAGAGATCTCGAACTTTTGTATCCAACATTTTTTCACATAACCTCAAATTTCTCAGGAAAATCGGAAAAATTTTCAGTTATTCATTTTTTTCTCGCTTAAAAATATTTTTTTTTTCACGAAATTTGGTGGAAATATAACTAATCATGTTTCAAGTGAGCTATAATTTTTTTGTAGCGGAATACAGATTTTTCCTTTTTTTCCGACAAATTCCGACAAATTCCGAAAAAACGACCTCAACCGATAAAATTCTTCTTTTCAAGCACGCCAGCCGCTAGTTTTTTCGTTGAAGCGTCTACTTTTAGATTATATAATTGAAGAGTAGCACTACTCCGGATTTTTTTTCCAGAAAACGCAAAAAAAATGAAAAAAACAGATTTTCAAAAATCAATATTTTAAATTTTTGTTCTATACTCATATTTGTTTATTAAAATTATTGATATTAATTGTTGAAATCTTTCTAGAATATAATATAATAAGGATTTGATTAAGATAGATGGGTGAAGGAGGTGAACTTTTGGGGGTAAAATGGTTTCTCACGATTTGCAGCGAAATTTAACCTCCTACAAAAAAAAATTTAAAAAAAGTTGTTGGCAATGAAAAGATCTACAACTTTTTCACTCAAGATTTTTCCACAAAATCTCACATTTTCAAAAATCGGTTTTTCGCCATTTTGATGGTCAATTTGAGGTTATGTCGAAAAGTGTTTGATACAAAAGTTTTCGATTTTTTTTATTATCCACACCTTTTTTTTCGAAAAAAAAACATCTAATTCAGAACATAAAAAGGTATATTTCCACTAGATTTTGCGACAATTTTCATACAAAAAAAAATCAAACCAAATTAAAACTGATTTTCGGGAAAATTTGTGGTTATGTGGAAAAATCTTGAATACAAAAGTTGTAGATCTTTTTATTGCCAACAACTTTCTCCTTTTTTTTGTAGGAAGTAAATTTTCGCTGCAAATCGTGAGAAACCATTTTTACCTCCAAAAGTTCACCTCCTTTCGCCCTTCTATCATAATCAAATCCTTATTTATGTCCTTGTTTATTTCTAGTACCTATTAAGGTAACATGAAATTAATATTGAAATTTTTATTCTCGAAAGATTTCAACTATTAATTTCAATAATTTTAATAAATAAACATGAGTTTAGAACAAAAATTTAAAAAATTGATTTTTTAAAATCTGGTTTTTCGTGTTTTCTGGAAAAAATTCCATAGTAGTGCTAATCTTTCATTACATAATCTGAAAGTAGACGCTTCGAAAAAACTGATAGCTGGCGAGCTTGAAAAGACGAACTTTATCGGTGAAATTTTTCAGTTAAACATGTTAAGTTATATTTCCACCAAATTTCGTGAAAAAAAATCGATTTTTGCGCGAGAAAAAAATTTAAAACTGAAACATTGTTTTTCCGATTTTCCCGGAAAATTTGAGGTAATGTAGAAAAATTTTGTAGATCTTTTTATTTTGAACAACTCTGCAATTCAACTTTTTCCGATAGGAGGTCAACTTTCGTTGTCAATCGCGAAAAACCGTTAAATATCGCTTTCAACCCCTAAAAGTTCACCCCTGTAGGTTGTTATAAATAAGGCTTTGGTATATATTATCATAGTAACTGGTTGTCTAGTTTTATTTCAAATCTTTTTGAAAATCTATCTTGTTAAAAGAACCATCGTTGAATTCATCGAATGTTTCATGCTTTTGCAGGGTATGGTGACATATCCTAAACCAGTTTTAGGTTGTTTTGTGTTAAATTTCCATCTGACAAGTATGCTGCCAATGCATGAGTTTACCTGTGCTCCATCCAGGAACACCTAATCTAATTCTATTGCATTTCCCTATTTTCTTTATTTCTCGCCAAATTAAAATTATTCGATATAGCGTTTTAAAATAAAACGGAGAAATCTACTTTGTAATATTATTATCGAAAATATCACATTGTTTGATAAAGTTTAGGTAAATATTTAAAAACTGGTTCAAAACAATGAATATTCATCTAAACGTTCTTGAAACTCTTAAGGTCTTACACTAACACTTTGTAAAAAACAGTGCCGCCTTTGAAAATCTACTGGATACGCGCGCGTACTTTCTTTCATCCATAATTGGCCAATCATATTAGAATTTAAAATCAAAAATGAGGAGAAAATAGCAAAACAATGCAAACTTTGTTTGTAAAACAATATTTTATTTTGGTGCGCAATAAACCTATAAGTTTTTTGAATTGATCAGAAACGTAGGGAGTAATTTCGCAGAAATCATATTAAATTTGCTGCAACCACAGATTTCGGAATCTTTGTCAAATTTGAAAAGAATGAAAAAAAAATTGTTGTTTTATAATTCGAAAAAGTTTCCGAAATCTGTGATGTAGCAAATTTTATGTTTTCTAGAAAATTACTACCTACGTTTCCGACCAACTCAAAAAACTTTTGCAGTAATATATTTTTTTTGTTTATTTTACACAAAAAAATTTTGTTTGCAACCGAAATTGTTTATGAAAATAATGCAAACAAAATTGAGTCGGTCGGAAACGTAGGTTGTAATTTCCTAGAAAACATCAAATATGCCACCGTCACAGATTTCGAGAACTTTGTCAATAAGAAAAAAACAGTTTTGCATTTTTTTAAAGCTCTCGGGAGTTATTCAGATTATAATGTTCATATGATCGAGTCCTATTTGACTGATCGATTTCAGTCAACTTGGTGGAAAAATAATTTATGAAAAGCAGAATCAGTGATTCAAGGAGTACCACAAGGGTCAATCTTAGGGCCCATTCTCTTCATAATCTATACGAACGACTTGCTAGCTAACATTGACGTATTTAGTGCTACAATATATGCAGATGATACCACCTTCCTAGTGAAAGGTAAAACTGTTGAAGAAATAGAAAATCATTCACAGCTCACATTGACAGAGGCCAATTTATGGTTTTGAGCAAATGTTCTCCTTCAAAATACTGTGAAAACTCAACACCTGTTGATGTCACCAAGAGGTGTTACGGAAAACCCAATAAAGTTTCTAGGTTTGATGTTAGATAATAATCTTAACTGGACAGCTCATATTTCTACTCTGAGCAAGAGGTTGTGTACAGCTATATAGACCATGAGAAGAATCAAATCTGTATCGACTCACCAAGCAGCTAAAGTAGCATACTATGCTAACTTTCATAGCATAACTAGCTACGGTATACTCCTATGGGGGATTGCCTCCGAAGCGAAAAAAATCTTTATACTCCAAAAAAAAGCTATCAGAGTATTATGTGGCCTGAAATACAGAGAATCATGCAGGAATTTCTTTAAATCTGAAAATATAATGACAGTGCCAAGCATATATATATATATATATATATATATATATATATATATATATATATATATATATATATATATATTCACGTACCTGAAATACGTCCATTCAAATAGAGATCGATTCATTATGAATTCAGAAAGCCACTCCTATTCTACAAGATTTGGAAACGACCTCAGAATCCCACTCCATCGGTTGGAAAAGATACAACAAGGAATTGATTATTGGGGACCGAAACTGTATAATAAAATATTGAGAAATAAAACAGAGAAAAGTTTCAGTGCATGGGCGAAATCACACTCACTGAACCTGTGCTGCTACTCCATTGATGAATTCTTAAATAGTTGAATATATACAAATAGTTTTATGAACATAAATTGATTAGGTGTAAGTTTTAAAGTGTTTCATGTTCGTTACTGGTTGTCAATATCTTAAACAACCAATTTTTTTTATTATTTTATTTTATTATTGTCACTAGTCCTAATTTCATGACGTTTCTTGTAAAAATAGCATTTACAATGAATAAACTTATCTATCTATCTATCTATCTATCTATCTATGGTCTAATTAAATTGTAAAAATACAAGGTACAATCGATAGAATCATGAAGAAAATAATAGTCGGTTATTTGTCATGGTCTTGGGATATTATCTACGAAAATTTTATGGCTTTTGAAATATTTTTGTTCTCTATTTCAACTTGAATATCATTCAGCTCGAGCCAGGATTTTGACAAAATGCTGAGATTGATTTAATTTTTTGCATTAATGATATTTATTGCATTAACGATATCAGTTAAAATTATTTTCAAAAATCCCCAAGATATAAATTAAATTACCTCAACTTGTTACTAAGCAAGCCTAACAATAAAATCATACCAACTGCCATGGGTTTCGGTTTCACGCTATCTCCTCTTTGGTAACATTAACTGCGATAGTAAACAGCAGATTAAAACAAACAAACATCAGCTTATATATTCGCATGGCCAGCTTCGATTACATCAAGACAGCAATCTCCAACTCATTTGGCATTGCGTTTCTCAATGTTATTTTATCAAATTACGAAATCATAACAGTCAGTTCAAGTCCACGGCACATTATCAGTTTGACACGCAGTTTTCGATTGCATAAGAATGAGCAGTTTACGAGAGTTCCACGGAATGATAAGAATGATAATTATGTTTATAACATGAATAAAATAAACTTGAAAAAAACTTTTTAGAGAAAAGCTTTTATTTAAATGCACTAAAAAGAAGAAAATAAATTAAAAGTGGATGAAACCCATCATTTTGTTACATTATAAAATTTCAAATGAAATAAAAAAAGCTCTATGTTTATGGCTTCAGGGAAAAAACACTGTACTGGTTTCAATCATATTCACTTGATCGAAAACAGATAGTGAAAACAACATCACACTCGCAAGAAATTAATGTGAATTTTGGAGTTCCGCAAGGATCTGTATTAGGTCCATTAATGTTCCTATTATATATTAATGATATTAATGTCCTTGGTTTAACAGGAAAACTCACTCTTTTTGCGGATGATATAACTATCATGTGGCATAGCATAACCGAAGAAAATTTGAGGAATGTAATGACAATAGATCTCAGTAGAATTAAAGATTGGTGTGATGCTAACTCACGTCTGTCTACTAATTTGACATTTCACATCAGTAGATAATTACAAAATTCGATTGAAAAAATTAAGTTATTAAAAATGATAATGCCTATCTTCTGACAAAGGTATGATTTTCTTTTCATAAAACCAGAATAATTTCAATAAAAAGATTGATTACAATCGGATTCTATATTTTTGAATAGTTGACAGATACTTTCTATATAGCAGTTAATTTGAACAAATCATTATGTGCTCTAGTAACGGCGAGTGTTAATTCAGATGACACATGGACTTTGGATGGTGGGAGCGAGGGTTCAAATCCACGCAGCCATTTTTTTTTTTCATTTTATGAAATCGATTAGTGTTTGATTTTTCTGCATAACGTTTTTTTATTTCCGAGTTGTCAAAATTTGAAAATTTTGAATGTTATTTGTTTCACGACGTAGGTAGGTACGAGTACAAAAAGAAAAAATAGATGTTTCATTCAACGGGTGAAGAAAGAAAAAATTATCTAAACCATGTAAAAATGACGGCAGGAGAGTTTATGATAAAAAGGATTATTAAAAATATTACAGATTTGTTAATGATTCATATGGTCGTAGAAAAAGTATAGTGTACAATGAGCATGAAATGGCCCATTTCCCACGAGTAGGTCTATGAAATTTTGTAGTATGAGTATGTCATTTCATGCTCATTGTACAATATACTATTTTATCATTATAAATTACTGATTTTTCTGTTAATGAGCTTCTGGGCATTGGTAAAGAAACTGTGAAATTATTATTGGCTAGGATTAAATTATTGTAATATTTTTTACAAAGGTATCTCAAAGCCCTCTTCTGTAAAACGAACACAGCATTCAAAAGAAAATGAGATCTATTACCCAAAAACAAATTCCATACCTCAATAGAGTATTCAATTATGTTGATGCTGCAAAGCAACCCGAAGACAAATATTTGCATAAATCATTGATGTGGATGTTATAAGAAAGACTGTCATCCACATAAAGTCCCAAAAACTGGGAATTCAGTACTTATTCGCGAGTTCCATAAGAATATCTCATCCAGAGTGCTTCTGAACGTCATAATGAATGTGTTGAATGATGACTTATTTGCAACACACCAATTTTTTACTACAGATATGTCTTCATTGTTCTTGTTGCCTTGCCACAGTATCGTAGTATCATCTGCGAACATAGTAAATTTACCACTGATAATTAATGTTTGCTAGATCATTAATGTCCAATAAAAATAAAAGTGGGCCAAGTACTGATCCTTGTGGTCCTTGTGGTAAATAAATCAGGATAGCAGAAAAATATATCATAGCACGGTTTTTCTTCTCTTTGGTTAAAAAACGCTTCCAAATAATAATGATTGCTCGCCTAAAAAAACAAACGTGCGTGTAGGTATATGTCACAGGAAAAATATTAACATTTTTTTCTTTTTGTCACCGGTCACGCTATTTCCTGTTCAATAATGACACTATTCAATTTGATAAAAACTTAAAACGTTGAATCATTAAATAATTACGAGGATATACAATTATTTTTTTAGTATGTTATCAAATTCGAAAAAAGTTAAGTACGTACAGTACAACTAGTGATTGATGGATCATCGATGGTACCTAATTATACAGAGTATCTAATAGAGGAGCATCACAGTACATTTTTTATTTGTTGTCCAATTTAAAAGATTTTTTGTCGAATAAAAAGAGGTTCAATAGCTCTATTATACGCCATAACTTTGAAATGAAATTGAAAATGCCTAGGCCTTCTTCAATTTTTTTAAAAGCCAAGGCTCCAAAAATTTTTAGATAAAATTTTACTATACCACTAGATTTGTAATATTCTCCAATTGGTGTAACAGGAATTACACCAAGAAATTATTTCTGGCGTGTTTGGAGAAAACAAAGATTGTCAATATTATTAACTCTCGTCAGAAATATTTAGAAGTTGAACTAGTAGTGGTCTAAGTATTGGAGCATTGTAAATTACAGTATTTCGCACATTTGCGACATACAGGACGATTAACCGAAATATTTCGATAACGGAATATGCATTTTAATTATGATATTTTTGTGTTAGGAATCAATATTGTTTTATGAAATTTCGGTAACACCCATTGGAAATTATTACAAATCCAGTGGCGTACTCAGATTTCTTTTTAAAAAATTGCTATTATGCATAGGTTAACCATGACAGAAAAAGGTCTATTTTATGATATGTATATGTATAAAATTCAACAAACTGACAATTTCAATAAAGCTTATGAATAATATTAAAGAATCCAAAAAAGTGTGTTTGAGCTACTTCTTAGCATAGAACCACATAAAATAAATGATTATTTGAATTACTAAATAGGTAATTAGATTGGATGTCGTAGGCACCTCTGATGCCATTTTGTTTAACTGTTGGTTACAGGTTCAATGTATGTAACTTTTTTCCAAAATAAATATTATTATTATTACTATGTCCACGTGGAAAACTGGGAACCAGCTCTAAAAATGAAAAAGAGATTATATAAAGCCACCTAAAAGAGACCCTCTTTCGTCCAGTTTTATTGACAGAAATCAATTCGCCTTGAACTACTTTTAAAACTTCCTCAAGTCCTGATCGATTGCTCGTTTGTGGGCGGGGAAACTTTTCTCTCGTTTCAAACGTTGATGCCAAGTCAAACAATCGATTAAATAAAAAAGTAGATTCACTGTGTGCCACGAATCTCCCTCCAAATCGATTCAAAATTTCTAGATTTCGCTTTGTTAATCTAGAATAGTTTATAAATATCCCAGTGATTAAAAAATAATACCACCTTATACAAAAATAGTATATAATTGATATAGCCGTAATTTGTAACCGAACTGTAAAAAAGGTAAACACTTGAATTGAATTCAAAATAGTGTTTGAACTTTATGAACTGAATGATTGAGAATAAAATTTATCATTAAAAAAGGGATATAATAAAATAAATAGACTGAAAATTAATGGTAATCGTGGATAAATGAACCCGTTTTAAAATAATTCACAATTTTTTTCCTTTTTCATAATCCTGACTTTAATCTGAGAGATTTTAATAGATTGCCAAATGATATCAAGAATTCCAGAAACATCCTACAATTTAAAAAACCATTTGAAAAATTACATGCTTTCACAAAGGAAATAATATCCATTTTCAGTATGTGATATATTCAAGCCTCTGCTTTGGAATTACAAACGACTGTATTTTGTATATCTTTATTTATGTTATTAATTAACCTGTTTTTAGTTTTTCTACCTTCATACCTATTAATCAACTAGTGTTGATGAAGGCAATCAATGATCGAGATATTTTAACACAACAATCATGAATTCATAGAGAAATCGATCATTAATAGGGGTCTTCTTGGACCGGTGTGAAGTTAGCAGCCACTTTCTAGCCGCCGTTTTTATCTAGCAGCCAATTTGCCAGTGGCGCCGGGTGTGAAATTAAATTCGGAATTTGATCCGAATAAACTTAAATTTCTGTATATAAACTACTAAAAAGCCCGAGAATGATATACCGAGAGATGGTTGATTTGCAGGCCGTCTAGAGGGACGTTTGTAAATCATTCTGACATCCCTTAGACATCCCTGAGGGGCAGTTTATACCTGTCGATTTTTGGAACATCATTCTGAAACATGTCTCAAAAATATTTCGGTATATCATTCTTGAGCTTCTCAGTAGTCTAAATACAAAAAATGAACTTGGATAAACATTTCTGAGGGATGTGCCAGAATGATTTTCCAAAAATCGACAAGTATAAACTGCCCCTTAGACGGCCTGAAAATCTACTATCTCCCGGTATATCATTTTTGAGCTTCTCAGTAGTCTGAATACAGAAAATGAACTTGGCTGAACATTTTTGAGACATGTTTCAGAATGATTTTCCAAAAATCGACAAGTATAAACTGCCCCTCAGACGGTCTGCAAATCCACCATCTTTCGGTACATCATTCTGGGGCTTATCAGCAGTCTATACACAAAAAATGAACTTGGCTAAATATTTTTGACGGATATTTCAGAATGATTTTCCAAAAATCGACAAGTATAAACTGCCCCTTAGACGGCCTGCAAATCAACCTTCTCTTGGTATATCATTCTGGGGATTCTTAGTAGTCTATACACACAAAATGAACTTGGCTATTGACGGATATTTCAGAATGATTTTCCAAAAATCGTCAAGTATAAACTGCCCCTTAGACGGCCTACAAATCAACCATCTCTTGGTATATCATTCTGGGGATTCTCAGTAGTCTATACACACAAAATGAACTTGGCTATTGACGGATATTTCAGAATGATTTTCCAAAAATCTACAGGTATAAACTGCCCCTTAGACGGCCTGCAAATCAACCATCTCTCGGTATATTATTCTGGGGCTTCTCAGTAGTCTATACACACAAAATGAACTTGGCTAAACATTTTTGAGGGATATTTCAGAATGATTTTCCAAAAATCGTCAGGTATAAACTGCCCCTTAGACGGCCTGCAAATCAACCATCTCTCGGTATATCATTCTCGGGCTTTTTAGTAGTTTATATACAGAAAGTGAAGTTTATTCGGATCAAAATCCGAATTTAATTTCTCACCCGGCGCCACTGGCAAATTGGCTGCTAGATAAAAACGGCTGCTAGAAAGTGGCTGCTAACTTCACACCGGTTCTTCTTGGACGATTCATCTAAATCGTTCATTAATAACAAATCGTTCATTAATTATTAGTGAACGATTTCATTTGTATTGAAGAACATTAAAGACATGTTAATACGAGGCAGAGTTGGGTAGTATCCGAATACTTCTGTATTCGGATACAGTATCCGGATACTTTATGTGTATTCGAAAGCTGTATTCGGATATTTTTCGAATTTTGTATTCAGTATCCGTATCCGTCGCCAAATTTGTAAGTATCCGAATACCGAATACTTTTTTCGATCTTCGGATACTTCTAAATTATTCGATGAGTGAGAACCAGGCCAAACAGCCCCATTGTATGCAGGCGTATCTTGTCCGGCATCATCGAAGACGGTGAAATACAATTTTAGCACTTTGCAACCTCGAAAAATGAGTTATTAGAATGCCTCATATATCAAAAATGTGCAGTAGACCCCAATTGGGGCTTGTTTTCCTCCGTTTACGGGGTTGGAACACCCAAACTCGAAGTTCAGCATCCTCGAAAACGGGGTGAGGTAAGGCGGTACAAGATATTAATTACCAATCAATCTCGTTGAATCAGAATATATGTCGTATGTGCGTGGCCATTTGACGCAGTTGCGCAGATTTTGCAAGTAAAAGAGAAACTTCCAATTCTGCTACAAAGTTTATCTTTAGAACCTTTTAAGGAAACTGAACTATTGTATCTGGAAGAATACTGCTTAGTTATGAAACCTTTGGCTTTAACGTTAGATTTGTTACAAGGTGAAGACAATGTATCTTTTGGATACTTGTTGTCCAGTCTAATTTCTTTAATTAACAAATATGAAAAACTCATTGCCCAAACCCAAAATAAATTGAAATATGGAGGAGAACATTTAGCAAAAATGTGCATAAAAAGTTTAAATACTCGTTTTGATAAAATTTTAAAAAAATTTTATCACTTTTTGTTTTTGATATTCATGCCTAGTATTTTTACTTGTATCCGTAAAAGTATCCGAAAAAAGTAACCGAATACTTGTATCTGAGTACATTTTTAGGTGAAAGTATCCGTAATTTTTAAAAAAGTATCCGGATACATTAAAAGTATCCGTATCCGGTATTCCGACCCAACTCTGATACGAGGTAGGCGGAAAATAGGTATTTCATTACATATTCAAATGTATGTCTTTTGGGCTAAGTAATTCTCTTAAATTCGTGTCATATTCTCGAAAAATGTACAAATGAATATGAGTTTTCCTCAAACTCGCAGGAAGTCGATATACCTTCTTATCAGATAATGGTATGTGTTATGGGATAATAGATAAGTAAAATCGCGAAAATCGATGACTATTTCATTCAAGGTAATGATCATACCATAAAAATAATCTTGCTCGTAACTAAATATCATGTCATTTCATTTTGCGACGAAACGGTATTGTTATCAGTACTCATCACTCGATTTTGAGGAACGTTTTCCATAAAACGGCATATGCATGCTATTTATTTAAATCCTTTGTTAGTATATTACGCATTTCATATATTATTAATAGGTATCATTTGAAACAACAAAAAAATTACCGAGTGCATTTTTTTTAAAGGACAGTTTTTTGAAAATTATTTGTTTAATTTTTAAAGCACGGATGGTATTCGTTAGAAAATTTAAAGAAAACAAAAAGATTCATATTATTATTGTTATGGTTTTATTTTTTTTCCCAGATGGCGACTAGTCACCATCTTGAAAGTTTCATCTGTCAATTTCACTCCAAAATATGGTATTCATTCATCCATTTCATTATCTCAAGTTTCGATTTTTTGAGTTGACCCTTTCATAAAAGGAGGGGGGTGACATTAAAGAAAAGCACTGTACCTATATTGAGGAGGAATTGTAATGCTCCCTCAATATTTAGCAAGCTATTCTTTACGCTCTCATTAAACCACAATACCCAAGATATATTCTTTTTCTACGACCATTAAGAAAAATGAACATTTTTTGTTAAAATTGTTAAAATTATTAAAATTGTTTTTTCCGTTAACCAGCTGTCGTCCCCTTACCAACGGCAGCTCTCAAAAGTCGAAACTTGTGCGAGCCAAGGATTAACGAGGTCTTACCTTTTTACGTGCGATTCCTAGCACTTTCAATTGCGTCTTCGATTAAGAAACCTACCACTTTCATGAACTACTAGACTGTCATTATGGGTAGGTATTAACGAATTTCAAAGTCCGACGGGTATCAACCAAGGAAATCCAAAACATTTTCTACAGATTAAATTAATAAATTTATATCAGAAGCTCCTGATAATGCCTATCTTCTGACAAAGGTATGATTTTCTTTTCATAAAACCAGAATAATTTCAATAAAAAGATTGATTACAATCGGATTCTATATTTTTGAATAGTTGACAGATACTTTCTATATAGCAGTTAATTTGAACAAATCATTATGTGCTCTAGTAACGACGAGTGTTGATTCAGATGACACATGGACTTTGGATGGTGGGAGCGAGGGTTTAAATCCACGCAGCCACTTTTTTTTTTTCATTTTATGAAATCGATTAGTGTTTGAATTTTATAATAATTTTCACGACGTAGGTAGGTACGTGTACAAAAAGAAAAACTAGATGTTTCATTCAATGGGTGAAGAAAGAAAAAATTATCTAAACCATGTAAAAATGACGGCAGGAGAGTTTATGATAAAAAGGATTATTAAAAATATTACAAATTTGTTAATGATTCAGATGGTCGTAGAAAAAGTATGGTATACATAATGTGACCATTTAATTTTTTTGCCAAAGCGGGACGCCTGCGGGAATTTCGTAAAAAAAAGTTTTGTTTTTTTTTTAAATGAAGACAAGATAACACTCTAGATACTGATAACAAGCATTATTAGATATTATTGAATAAAACATGATAATAACAAGTACAACATTTTGTGGTACTCTGTGCCAGTGGAATCGCAGAACTCTTTTAGAGCTTCTACTCGAACATTGTAGATGAAGAAAAATGAATAAATTTTCACAATGATGCATTCGTAATCAATTGGGAGACAGTCTGCGGCTGTTCTGATCGCGTTGTGAACTATATGGGCTCCACACCCAATGCCAATAAGCTGTCCCCATTGCTAGGTTCAATTTTGTATAAACATTGTTACGCCCATTTCTATTTTTCTCTCCAAAATTTTTATTCGTATTGTCCGAGCAAAATGTCACAATTTTCTTACTCAAATCATTGCAACATAATATTTCCTTTAAGTAATCGACAATTATATCCGATGTTTCACCTGGCTGAAACTCCAAAATCTTAACCTTCACGCCTTCGTATGGTAAAAAATAACGGGCCAAAACAAGGAATAATTTTATTGAGTCAGCTTTGAAGCATCAGTTGATAAAGTAATGCAGTGGGCTGCGAGAAGATGCTTTTAATTCATCATTCGCCATAGGTTGCTAGTACATTTACAACAATAGCCTGAGATTTTGTACGAGCACATCTAAATTTTTGCTCAAAACAAGTTTGAATAAAATCAGAAGCGCAGTCATTTGAGCGAAAGCTATGATTTTCTTGCACCGTGTGATACGCCCACGTACCCTCCGCTGCAGCTATATCCAAATCTTTGGAAGTTGGCGCATCGGTTCTTTAAAAAAAAGCAAGCATTGAAAAGCTTGAAGCGACAGCTTGATCGGAAAGCCTGTGTTTTTCCGTTTTTAAATGTTTCTCAATATCGCTGGCACCACCATGTCCAACACTAAAATCAGTACGACACTTCTCACATGTAACATCTGCTAAACCACTCCTTTGTTTTATAAATGGATACTTGCAAAGTAATATTGAATGTACATTTGCGTTTAGGCATTTTTGCTATGTTACATTACCGAATTAACAATAAATCGTTCTGTCGCTCGGCTCGACTAAAACAAAACAAAAATTGGGATTGTTGTATGTTGACTCGGTTCCGCTCTTTCTCCACACTGCTCTCTCGCGCGCTACCGCCGCTTGCCGACGAAGCCCGCCCGTTTTGAATGTATTTGGAAGGCAGGTATTAATTGATTATCGTTTGATCTGTTTTCGAAAGCGGGACCTTTTGGCTCTCGCTGGGGACAGCGGGACAAACAGCCTGAAAGTGGGAATGTCCCGCCTAAAGCGGGACGTATGGTCACTTTAAGTATACAATGAGCATGAAATGACCCATTTCCCACGAGTAGGTATATGAAATTTTGTAGTACGAGCGTAGCGAGTATGTCATTTCATGCTCATTGTACAATAAACTATTCTGATACTATAAACCACTGATGAATACGACCACAAACAAGCAATGTTCACTGCTTCGCTGTCGAATTCACCTCTGTACCTATCCTTTTGTGAATAGATTATTATTATTACTATAAATGACCCCTAGTACATTATGAATTCCAGACAGGTCTATACTGTTATGTTTGATACAACTTTTGGCATCAAACTGGAAAAAATCGATTGCATCAGCATGCCAAGTATTTACATAAATCAATGATTCTCATGAAATTCATATTTATTATGTTTCATATTTTTATTCTTGAATTTCGGATTTTTCTGAACTCAAATATATTGAATTAAATCTAGATTAAATTGTGCTTATGTCAATATGTTTTCTTTACTGAGGCGTGAAATTACCAAAACCAAGTACCAAAAATTAACCGCTACGAACAGCTTCTTTTCGAATCGATACCACCAAACTTTTTCACCACAGCAAGCTTATTTTGAAATATATTCATGGTATGGTTTTAATAAATACATAAATTAATAACAACTCCATGAATAACAATAGTTTGATACGTAAAAAGTCTCGAATTAACACCGATAACTACGTTTTTATTCATCTTTTGTGTAACACTTGAAGGCGATTAGGATGTTCGCCAATTTGATGTAAATTACGTGACAGACACTTAACAGAAACTTTAATGATACTCATTCGAGCCTATAGAATAATGTAAATCAACGGATAAAGGTTAACGTCCAAAAATATGAGAAAAACTTGCAGTAGTGTGGAGGTTCAGAAAGTATATTCCTTGCATAAAAAGTTTGGTTACGAACATGATCTCAGTGTTGATTTTATTGAAAATATGAACAGGGGTGCAATTACGAACACTCGATCCGTAGTAAGTTTGACATATGTCAGATTTTATCAATTATAAAAACGAATACAATTCAAAATATATTGCAATTTGAGTCGATATCAATGGTCTATATGGTAGATATAATTCCATTCTATCTCTATTCAAAGAAATTTCATAATTTCTACTTCGTTTCGAATCGGGAACAACCATCGTTCTAGCCTACGTATCGTGACAGCTCTCTTATCGAGTGTTCATAATCCCACCCCTGGATGTTCATAAAGTCAGTTATGGAATCGTCTGCGACTGAAAGACAAATGTTTCTCTTTACAACATGATCTCAATATTCTAAAATCGAATAAAAACAGTTTTTTGTGAAATATTATTTCATGACTTATTTAAAACAAAACATATTCTTAATATTGGCAGGTAGATCATTATAGTTTGAAACGTTGGGGTCTAATAAGGTTGCTATTACGAGTATTATGATGATGTAATCTGGATTGCGTAGGAAAGAAGGGAGCCAACAGACTTGAATAGATAAAATAGAAGGTACTGGCATCGTCCATAGATATACTATGGACGATTGTACTGGCATAATTTCATGGTTAATGAATGATTCACGGCAAGAGTATAAAACCAATAACAACAGGAATTCTCTTTTTTTTCTTCCTATTATATAAAAATACAATGAGCATCACTAGAATTTCCCCAGAGTAATATTCTGTAAGAAACGTGGGATTGAATCAGTGAGCGAAGTAAGAATAAGGTACTCGATAATTTACTTTTCAAAAATGAAATGTGGCTCGGCCCAACCTCTGGTCTAAAGTTGAACCTAATTTGACGTACTGAAATTCAGGTGATGGCGAAGCCGTAGAAATAATCATTTTTTGTGATTTCCCGTTATTCATCATGAGTTTCATGGCATTGAACCAATGGTCAGCTTTTTCTTGTATTTCCAAAGACTGCTAAACAAGAGATGAATAATTGTCAGTGATGTATCGTCGGCAAATGATACAATGTGATATGGTTTCATAAAGTTGTAAAAATCATATAAATGACAAACAAATGCGGGCCCAGAAGCGATCCATGTGGCACACCTTGGTTAATCGGTCTTTGCAATGAAAATTTATTGTTGTTCTGGAAACGATTGTTCAAGTAATTTTCAATCATATTTAAAGTAGTGCCTCTAACACCACAGTACGAAAGTTTTTCAAGTAGAATGTTGTGGGAAACACAATCGAAGGCATTTGCCAAGTCCAATAGTGTGACTCCCACAACTTTTCCGGTCTCGAAACCTTCAACTGTGCTTTCGACAACATTCGCGAAAACCATATTGAAACTGCAAAAAAATTGCGAATAATTTTTCGATAAGTTTTGAAAATATACTTTTGATAGAATAAACAAATGAAATAGTGGTCTGCTTCTTTAGTTGGTTCCAAAGATGGCGCCCGTATAGAATTTTAGTCCTGTCAATATTCCAGAGAAATGGTGATTGATGACTGTTGTCAATTTTATGGAATTTCAACAAACTTTTAATACTATTCAAAAATGAATAGTTGTGACGGAATCTAAATTTCATAGTGCAAGTTCCTTGTATTAATCTTGATGAAGATCCATAGTAATTGTATTAAATACACAGAAAACGATTCGATCTCCACAAACTTTATTCAATCAGGCAGTGAAGAAGCTACTGTGCTATCGAAACATGTCTGATTGAATAAAATTTGTGGAAATCTGATTGTTTCCTGTGTAGTTTGTACAATAATAATTTGATCATGTTCTGTTTTTGTATCATTTGTGGGCAACCCAGAGAGACGAACAAAATAATTCATCTATATCCAGTACCGAAAGTGAGTACCACCATATTATGAAGATTATCACATAGTATCTTGTATTATTATTTTTTTTCTTTGGTGTTTTGGCATCGACTGCTATGGTCATTAGCCATGTGTTCTGGTAGGCCTTGTTACTAACTCCAGGCGCCACCTTAGGAGCAGCACTGTTGAATCGTACAAGACTCATCCCAGTCGAGCCACGAGATTTGAATAATTTAATCGGTCAAATTAAATTAGAAAATCCCAGCCGCAACTGGGGCTCGAACTGTGGACCTTTCGACTCAGAGTCGGACGCTCTAGTCACTACGACACGCCCCGACATTCTTGTATTATTACAGAACATTTTAAAAAAAATAATAGCTCGAATATATTTCACACGGAATCCCGCCATTCCTGCTTATCATTGCACAAGATTGACAGGTTCTAATGGTGAATTTTCATGAAGTTTAATTTCAATACTTCCAAATGAAATGCGTGGTAGTTATTGTAGTTAATTGCATTTCAGTAAACAATTACATAAATAAGTCGAAAATGTAACAAACAAAACTGATTGGTGATAGTGATACAGTAAATTCCAATAATTAGGTTTCTTTATTCTGTTTATTCGTCAGCAATACTTGAAAACTTCTGTGCTTGTAAATTTACCCTAACAGGAAAACCGACCGTGGCGGTACACGCAAATGCTGAATATTTGGGAAACATGACACGATTTCATTTGTTTGCTCTTAATGGGCCGTGCTGGTCGGCTGGTAAAAGCGTACGCCTCGCAAGCGTGGGGTCGTGGGTTCGATCCACCGATTCACCGGTCTCGTGCATGGCATCACACGTTAAAAGGTAAGGGCTGCATCTTCCCTAGCTCACACAAGTCTCTCGAAGACTTCCGAGGGTTGCGCGTAAGGGTGCAATCGGTTGATGGAAATAACAATTTTAACAATAACAATTTTTTTAACAATCAAGTTGGTGAATTGTCTCCCGTTTTATCCCAAGGAGACTAAACATTATTTAACAGGAGAGTCTAATCCCCATAAGACAATGGGGACACAATAGAAAGAGATGAAAGAACATTTGTGACGAAATGTGACGTAGTTGGACATATCATGGCCGCCGTTCTCTATAGACAGTGACGGACTAGCTCTTGGTATATGAGAGTTACTGCTGACAGTTTTGTTGCTTGGTCGAGTTCGATTCTGTACCTACTCATGTCCAAGTACGTCACTATGACGCGTTGATGCTACAAGATTCTGATTGGCTAGAGCTTATTAAACCCTCCTATTAGTTTAGTGTCTTTGGTTTTATCCCACAGTTTTGCAGGTATGAGTCGACACACCAGTGTTTTTAGACATCTTAGCTTCGACAATTCAAATTCAACACTGTCAACGAATGACAGAATCTCATTTGTCAATATAGTGTTTTAAATACCATTCTCACACAAAATTTTCTGTATACTTTGATAAGATAAAATGAAAAAATATGGACAAGGGTAATGAAAACAATGCTTACAAAACTCATTCATTGATGTTATTCAAATATTGCCTAATTCGAAAGCTACTAAGACTAAAATAGCGACTCCTTTCAGCATGTCAAGCAAAATTGTAACAACGCCTTTCTTTTCCAGGTTAAAATTATCGAGAGCCCACCATGCCTGCCAGAGCACCAGAACCGGAGCGCCACATGGGAGTCTCCTTCAACGACGACATAGTGATCACCGGGATATCGGGCCGCCTACCAGAGAGCAACTCCATCGAAGAGTTCAAGCAACAACTCTTCGACGGCGTCGACCTTGTCACAGACGACCCGAGACGATGGCCCTCGGGTCTATACGGCCTTCCGACGCGCACGGGCAAGATCAAGGACCTGCAGTACTTCGACGCCACCTTCTTCGGAGTGCACGCCAAACAAGCGCACGTCATGGACCCCCAGCTGAGGATGCTGCTGGAGCTGACACACGAGGTCTTGGTCGACGCCGGGGTGAACCCCGCGGAGATGAGGGGGTCCAAGACGGGCGTCTTCATCGGCGTGTCTGACAGCGAGTCCTCGGAGTTCTGGACGCAAGATCCCGACCAGGTAAATTGAATATAGAATAGAATATCTTCATTGACCATTTTTTGATACAAGAGTACATGTAGGGTATGGTCCGTATATATTCTTGGTTACTTTGGTGAGTTATTTGATGGTCCGTATATATAAAATTCCTGAAAAACTATTTACTAAAACTTCGGTAAATTATCTGTCACCAGAGCTACCGTACTTTTTCGTCGGTTGTTTCGAGAACCGCTTGTCATTAGTCAAATCAAGTCATTTTATCAGTTGACAGCTTTGAAACTTCAAACCAAAAAGTAAAAATTTATTCAAAGAAATGTCTTTGGATTTGGAAGAAGCTGGAGGTAATTGTTTTCTGACGAAAGAAAAATATTTTTAACGCACTTATTTCAGGACGACTGTTTATATAAGTGTATTCATTGCAATGACGATGTGGGAACCTTAAATGAAATTTTTCACAGATTTGATATTTGTGCTTCTACTTCGGTTACAAAGTGTACCTGGACGAAAGGAGCCATAAAATTACTGACAGCCGTATGCATAGTGAATCGCCAGCGACTCGCCAGAGTTTCGCCGCTCGCTACACAAGGAATATAATGCACAGTCGAGCTCCAAAAATGTCATAACTACGCGATAATTTACATTTTGGCGAAACGCTGGCGATGTACCACTTTTTTGGAGCTCCACTGTGCATTATAGTTTTTGTGTAGCGAGCGGCGAAACTCTGGCGAGTCGCTGGAATTGACTATGCATTGTCTCTTTTATTGAAATTGAAAATGGATACGTTCGAGTGGATGAAAGAATTTAAATCAAAAATAAAAATTTGAAGGTTTCTGTTAGTATGTATTTGAAGCATAAAATTTTGTTTGATTTTCTTAGTCTGAATTATTTATTTTTTGTTAAGGAATAAATATTTTTGGTTGTATATTTGGTCTGTTTTTTCGAAATGTTGACTAATAGCAAGTGACAAGGGGTTCGTATATGTGGAGCCGGTTGTCTCAAAACTTATAAACCGCGAGTTACCGATCTGAAATTTTCGTCGATATACGGACCATACTCTAGTAAGTCAAAAATTAATCACAGTAAAAACAAATGAGTGCTCGGATCCGCGAAGAGCTCGGAAGTTGAAGGGCTCGGAAGTTGAAGGGCTTGGAAGTTGAAGGGCCTAGAAGTTGTAGGGATTAATACTACGACTTCAATGCGTTTTAAACCGTTTTTCTACGTTCATGCAAAAAACAAAACTTTTTTGAACTGAAGCTTTCTGTCATCATTACAAACATATGAAAGTCAAATCGATGCCATTTTTATCCCATTTTGTATGAGATTATATTACGTTTTAAACAGTTGCATATTTTATATTATCATCAATCATATTTATTACATACTGGGATTACAACATAGAAAATGCAATTTAATAAAAATAAAATTTGTTCCTTTGAATATTATTATATTACTTTTAGCAGCTAGATTTGAACAAAGAATGTCTTCCTTACACTTTAGTATCACAAAAATGAAACAGTTTTTGGTTTTTGCACAAACGTAGAAAAAGTATAGTATGCAACTCGTGCAAAAATTGTTTATTGTACTCGACGTGTTGTCCAACCCGGCCTGACAATTTCACGTCAAGTGCAATAAACAATTACTTTTTGCACTTGTTGCATAAATAACTATTAAAACTATAATTGGACACCAATAATATGAATAAACGATTTTAAGAGGAATTCGTTGGACAGTTATCTCTTATTTCACATTGAATCCGTTAAAAACTATAATTGATGGTCATCAGTAATCTGAATACACGACTTTGAGAGGTAAAAGTAAAATTTTTCTAGTCAACATCTCAATTTGTCGTTTACATTGAAATATATCTCGGACTATTGATATTACAGAAAACATTTATTTACATTTTTTGAAGATACCGTGATTTAAACTATAATTGATGGCCATCAATAATTGGATAAACAACTAGTTACGGCACTCGACGTATTCGAGTTTCAGAAAAAATCTCAATTTTTTTTTCAGGATATGAAATAATTTCATAGCACCTTTTTATAAACCTGTTTGAGGACAATAAAAATGTTGATGTACATTTTTGCGATATCTCGTGTAGTTTTCGAATATTCGGTATTTAAAAAACAAAAAAACGAATAATTCTTCTAAGTCCGCAACTCAATTTTTTTCCTTAAGCTATGAAAAACTTTTATTGGAACTTTTCTAAACCAGTTTGAAGACAATAAAACTGTTCATTAACATTTTTTCGACATCTCGTTTAGTTTTCGAATTTTTGATGTTCGAAAAACAATAATAACGGATATAAGTCCGCATCTCAATTTTTTTTCTCAAGATATGAAAAAATTTTATGAAAACTTTTGGTAAATCTGTTTGAGGACAATAAAATTGTTCAAAGTCCAGTCAAAAAATGCAATTTTTTTTATGTTCAGTCGGTTTTTACGAGTTTATTTATCAAGATATGCAAAAAGTTGATGTGAATCAAGGACAATGAAACTGTAATAAATCATTGTTAATGTTGAGAAACTTATGATTCAGAGAGACTTGTTGGTTTTTCTCAAATTTAAAATTATCACTTATAGACATTCGAAATACAAAAAACCACCAGAACAATTAATTGTTCGCGGAAGATAAGGGTATTTTTTTTGAAAAATGTACATAACTCGAAAAGTAGTCATCTTCTGAATTGCGAAAAAATCATGCTTATTTGACAACAAAAAAGACATAAACTTACAAATTTTTATCTAAATTAAATCATTTATACGCGAGAAAAGAATGAAAAACTGAAAAATGGGTTTTTCGCCATTTTGACGGTTAATTTGAGGTTATGTCGAAAAATGTCGAATACAAAAGTTTTTGATTTTTTATTATCTACTTTGCCATTGAAAATTTTCCGCTAAACACGTTTCGCCGAAAATCGCAAAAAAAAGTTTTCCACCCCTAAACTAGGATGCAGTTTACCATTTCACCATTTTGAGTGTTTTCGTGTTGATTTTTTTTTCTTGAAGTTGGAACCTCGACAACATTTTCCACCTGGTCATTGCCTGTTACTATTTTTCTTATTTTAAGCGTTTAAAATTCTTGTTGGCACCAGCACCATTGAAAATACTTGAGATGATGACAAATTCCTTGTAATCAAAATGATAATTTTAGTGACAACGTCAGATTAACAACTCAAAAATGCGAGAACAGTACGATACAATCAACTGACATACAGATATATTTACGAATGCATTTCAACAGGTGAACGGGTACGGACTTACGGGGTGTTGCAGAGCCATGTTCCCCAACAGGATCTCCTACACGTTCGACTTCACGGGACCTAGTTATGCCATCGACACAGCCTGCTCCAGTAGCTTGTTCGCCTTCCAGCAGGCCGTGACCGCAATCAAAACCGGACAATGCGACGCTGCCATCGTAGGCGGTGTGAACCTGCTGCTGAAGCCCACGTCATCATTGCAGTTCCACAGACTAAGCATGTTGAGCCCGCAGGGCATGTGCAAAGCCTTCGACGCTTCAGGAAACGGCTACGTCAGATCCGAAGCAGCTGTCGTGGTGTACTTGCAAAAAGCCAGCGCTTCCAGACGAGTGTACGCGACAGTCCTGGGCGCCAAAACCAACACGGACGGCACCAAGGAGCAGGGAATCACTTTCCCCTCCGGCCCCATGCAGAACAAGCTGATCCGAGAGGTCTACGAGGAAATCGGGATCAAACCGCAAGACGTGTCCTACGTGGAAGCCCACGGCACCGGCACTAAAGTGGGTGATCCGCAGGAAGTCAACTCGATAGCGGATTTCTTCTGCAAGAACCGCACAGACCCCCTGCTGATCGGCTCAGTCAAAAGCAACATGGGCCACTCGGAGCCCGCTTCGGGCTTGTGTTCCCTGGCAAAAATCGTCATCGCCATGGAAGCGGGGATGATCCCGCAGAACCTCCACTTCAAGAACCCCAACCCGGACATTCCAGCGTTGAACGACGGCCGCTTGAAAGTCGTGGCGCAAAACGAGCCTTGGAACGGCGGGATCATAGCCATCAACTCCTTCGGGTTCGGCGGGGCCAACGCCCACATCGTCCTCAAGTCCAACCCCAAACCCAAGACCATTTGGCCGGTGGGGCCCATCCCACGAGTGGTGGGGGTCTCCGGAAGAACCCCCGAGGCCGTGGAGCACTTCCTCGCGAACATCCGACAAAACAGGAATGACGAAGAGTTCTTGGCGCTTATAGACGAGATACACGCCAGCAACATCAGCGGGCACGCCTACAGAGGGTACGCCGTCCTGAAGGACCAAGCCGTCGAGGAAGTTGTCCAGGTCGGAGGAGACGAGCGGCCCGTTGCTTTTGTTTTTTCCGGCATGGGTTCGCAGTGGGCCGGCATGGCCAAGGATTTGATGCAGCTCGATTGTTTCAAAAATTCCATCAAGAGGTGTGCTGATGCGTTGAAGCCGCGTGGCATCAACTTGGAAGACATTATTATTCACGGAACGGAGGCTACTTTCGACAACGTTTTGAACTCGTTTGTGTCTATCGCGGCGATGCAAGTTGCTTTGACTGATGTTCTGAAGACTTTGGGGATCGAACCGGACGTTATTGTTGGACATTCTGTCGGTGAACTTGGTGAGTTGAATTTTGAATTCGTTTGCAAATCTTCATGAGTGGTAAAGTTGGGTGGGAGAGTTGACATATTTCACATTGGGCAACCAATGCGCCCCTTTGGAATTCGATAGTACATTGGTAGACAAATCTAAAAAGCCTGGTACACAAATTTTTCTGGTCCTCTAACGATTTTGGGAGCTCCCTACCGGAAGTAACGTAGTTAGCGTTACAAATTATTCACATCTTTCCACATACTCTATAATGTTGAGAAACCACGTTTTCAAAAATTTTAAAGGTAACTACACCCTGGCAAATCCACCCTGTAAAGCTAGCAGAACTAATTTGGAATTTATTCCTTATCTCCGATTTTTTTTCTCTTTAATTGTGGGAGATATCGCGGGTTCTGCTAGCTTAACGTTGAACTGGCAGAACCCAACCTAAAAAAAAACTCAGAACAAATCCATTTGGCCAAAAATGTATATGGCGGGGCATTCACCACATTCTAGTCGATATATACCAGATCTCTTCATTTTGTCTAATTTAGGTTTGGTATTAAATAATCTGTTTCCTAAATTTCCGTTATTTGTGTAGGATGTTTGTAGATTGAATTTTGAAAGATAAATTTTAATATTCTCGGAGAGCATATTTTTCTGAATCTTTACTGGTACCTAAAATTTCTTGATAGTTCAAGGTCTTTTTTGCAATGACAAAAATTTTAAATCTGTCTTTGAACTCTGCTTTGAATACAATAATAACGTAAAGCGCTTCATCTTTAGGTGAATAAAAAAAATGTTTATTAGAATTGTCACTGGTGTTCAGACAAAACGAAAATTTCAGATCGGTAACTCGCGGTTTATAAGTTTTGAGACAACCGGCTCCACATATACGAACCCCTTGTCACTTGCTATTAGTCAACATTTCGAAAAAAACAGACCAAATATACAAAGCAAAATGAGTGATATTAGCGTATATGCTTTATCATTACAGTGTTTACTAATATCTCGTGGAAAGGTCCATTAAGGTATATCCTAGGTATCCTAAGTATAGGCAATGTAAACAAGTTGTCAATCAAAGAAGTAATATCAAATTCTTCAAGGTTGTGCGTACGCCGATGGAACATTCACAGCGGAACAAGCCGTCTTGGCGGCGTACTGCAGAGGGCGCGCCATCCTGGAGAGCAAACTCCCCCTGGGAGCCATGGCCGCGGTCGGGTTATCCTGGGACGAAGTGAAGCAGAGATGCCCGCCTGAAATCGTCCCGGCCTGCCACAACAGCGAAGACAGCGTAACCATATCCGGACCTCCAGCGGCCATCGAGAAATTCGTCGCCGAACTCCAGGCTCAGGACATCTTCGCCAAGGCGGTAAAGAGTTCCGGCACGGCGTTCCACAGCAAGTACGTCGCCGACGCGGGACCTAGACTCCGCAAAGCTCTGGAGGAAATCATACCCAACCCCAAACCGAGAACGCCCAGGTGGATATCCTCGTCTATCCCGGAGTCCGGGTGGGGTTCCCCGATGGCTCAGCAGAGTTCCGTAGCGTACCACGTCAACAACTTGCTTTCGCCGGTTCTTTTCCACGGGGCGCTGAAGCACATTCCGGAAAATGCGATCGTCATCGAGGTTGCGCCGACGGGGCTGTTGCAGGCCATTCTGAAGAGGGCCCTCGGACCCAAAGCTACCAATATAAGCCTGGTTAAACGGGGACATGCTGATAACATGGAATTTTTGTTGGCAGCTTTAGGAAAGTAAGTAAATTTGTGAATGCTTGGAATATTTGGTGATGACACTAGTCACCAGTAGAAAAGAAATTCACATCCGTTTATTTTCAAATTTCATTAGATTAAGTATATCCGTCCAAAAGATACGGGTAGGGGACTTTTGGTTAGTACTGTCTGCACCCATGGAAAATTTACTATTTAAAACTAAGTTGGTCTGTATGATGCATGTTGACCTCTCTTGCAGGATCTACAATGCCGGAGCACAACCCAAACTTGGCAACCTCTACCACCCCGTTAGCTTCCCCGTGGGAAGAGGCACCCCTATGATCAATTCTATGATCGAATGGGACCACTCAATTGAGTGGTCAGTCGCAAATTTTTCGGGCAAAGGATCCCGATCCGGAGAGCTCGTGGTCGATATAGATTTGGGCAAGGAATCTGACGAATACCTAGCTGGACACACCATCGACGGGAGAGTTCTATTTCCCGCAACTGGATACTTGGTTGGTGATTGTTTTTATTGGTGACAAGACATATCGTAACGCGACAGTTCATAACATCGACAGTTCGTAACTAGAACTATTCGTAACTAGAACTATTCGTAACGGTACAATTCGTAACGCTAACAAAAATCTGGTATAAAGTTACTGCGATGGCCCAAATTTCCACGCACGCAAATGTCTACGTAACGTTAGTTCGTTTTGGTTAGATCATACCAAAAAATTACTCCACCCAAAATGTATTTTCACAAGAAATCATGGAGCAAAACCTATAGGCACACGTGGCAGACGTTAGTAATAGCTATAATTATACTTAGAAACATCAAGGACCGCGTCGCCCACCATGATAGCGCTGCGTTGTCAATTGACAGCGTTTCAAAAATGTTTTGAAGAAAGGTGTGCTATATTCTGCGCACATGTCTGCCTCTGGAGCTGATGGTCACAATCATCCTGTAACACAGAAAATGAAAGAGGCAGGCTTCCAGGGCTCTGACTGTTGTAGTATTTAATTTTTAAAATTATTTTCATGATTTAAATAACTGTATATAAAGTGCAAACTTGGCAGACCTGAATTCTTCAATTAAAAACAATGAGAAGGAAAAATAGTCTGCCAACATGTTGCCTCTGCGTTGTCTATTGACAGCGCAAAAATGTTACGAATTGTCCGTTACCATTTGTGGGTTATGATATGTCATGGAACCGTTTTTATTGTAGTATAGGGTTGGACTCATGATAAATTTTCAGACTCTGGTGTGGAAAACCTTCGCCAAACTGCGAAACGAAGACTACGAGCAGCTGCCGGTAATACTCGAAGACGTGCAGTTCCACCGGGCCACGATCATGCCGAAAGAGGGCTCCGTCAAGTTCCTGATCAACATTTTCGAGGGAACCGGAGAATTCGAGCTGTGCGAGGGTGGATCTGTGGCCGTCACCGGAAAAATTCGCGTACCCGAAGACGCTTCCAAAGAGGCCCTGACTCTGCCCCAGCCGGTTAGCAAAGCGGAGAAGGATGTCTTGCCGTTGAGCAACGCGGATATATACAAGGAACTGCGGCTGCGCGGCTACGACTACACCGGAATTTTCCGAGGAATATCCGAGTCGGATAACAGAGGCGTCAGCGGAAAACTCAAGTGGGAAAACAACTGGATCAGTTACATCGATACCATGTTGCAGTTTTCCATACTAGGTCAGAACACCAAAGAACTGTATCTGCCTACGAGGTTACAAAGAGCGTTCATCAATCCTAAGGAGCATTTGAATTGTATCAATGGACTAGCTGAAGGAGAAAGTAAGTAGACGATTTCGCAACATATCGGAACATAAAAGAGTGCTAGGTGTCCTGTCGGTATCGAATAAAGCAGTAGAATATTTTACAATTTCGCTAACGGCGCCCAACGTGGGGTAAGCGTTTTGATTATTGTTAAAACTCTAGTAATTGTCAATATTGTTTGAAATTCATCGATATTATGCGCATTATGCTACCCAAAAGATGATTCACTTTCTGTGTTGACGGACTTTTTGCTGGTTTTGACCTTAATTCCAGTAACATCTGATTTAAATTACTGGTAATAATGATCGCTTGCGTTAAAAGTTGAACGTGACTGGAATGGGAAAGTTTTGATGGTTTCAGGATGTTGATATGGGTACGGATAGTGGGACTTCATGGGTACTTCCAGGCCCTGAAACCAAATCTACAGGTTCTTGTTGTAGGGAATGTCTGAAATAAGGTTGAATGAAGTTGCGCCTTCAACCTCTCAGACAGCCGAGCACTTGCAAGCTCTGAACCAGTATGAGACTGCAAGCAATTAGAAGCAACTGGCAGTAGACAGGTCTCTCTTTTTCACTGGACACTCTAGGAAAGTGCCCAAGGTCCCGCGATCGATGGGGTCCCCTAGTTCCAGCCAAAGCACTAACCGATATCCGATATTACCAATAAATATATTCAGTTTCCGAAAATCAAATGATAATTACTGACTAAATATATGTATAATAACCTATCGTGTCGTCAGATCGGATCAATGTGTCGAGTACTCTGTCAAATTATAGGCCTAAAGTGCCCAGGTCTTCCTAGAGGTTAAAGACGGTCATGGCAATTGAAGGCAATGAAATGGCCGATGACATCGCAAAAAAGGTAGGTGGATTAGATTCGATTACTCCACGACCTATTCAGATCTATTGTGTGTACCACGAAATCGTTTAGAATTCTCTATAAATATAGCCATGTCTTCGTTACGAGACTCAACAGGCTAGCTTTCAAAAGTCTCATACATCTGGTAGCTCTTGGTTGTTCTTCTTCCAGGGTTGTCAAGGCTAAGGTCCTTGACAAGCCCTAGCAGTGGGATATAGTTTCCTCTTCTTCCTGACAACTTGCATAGCATTTCTTCTGCCAGACTGATTGTACTAATATGTTTGTTGAGTATACAATGCCCTATGAGAAGTCCTACTAATATTCTACTAGTAGTGCTTCCCTTGTGTCTTAGTAGATATTCTGTGAATGTTGGCAGCAATTTTCTGATAAACTCTTTGGCCTGTCGCATTCCTGGTGACTTGCTGCACCATTCTAGAGATTTCTGTTAGATCCATGATTTGGAGTTTGTTTTGAGTACAGCTTTTGCACCGCAAAACTGTTCTTAGAGCTCTCAGAGTTCTTAGAGCTTGTTGTAGTGCATATTGCTTATGGGTGTATGTTCTCTGAGCAATATGCTAGTGAATTACCTATCTTTCGCCTTGAATGTATATGTTTAGTGGTGGCAAGTTGAACAAGACCTCTAGTGCAACTGTTGAGGTCGTTCCCATGGCCCCGGTGGCACTCAGACATGCTTGTCTTTACAATCCTCCGACTACTCATCATCAGTGTCGAATTTTACGACCAAATCAATATGAAACTTATTTATTTGTTATATTTGTCTCGAGTTATGAATGAACTACCATATTAAAAAGGTTTAATGGATTGTGGAAACCTTTTTCTTATCTACTCTAACTTGAAATATGGATTCACCTAGCCATCTAAAAAACTCGGGAATGTCAATTTTCAGATATCCCGGTCCACATGTACAGGAACATCGGTGTCATCAAATCGGCCGGGATCGAACTCCGCGGAATGAAAGCCAGCTTGGCACCTCGTCGACAACAATCACAAGCGCCTCCCAAGCTCGAGAAATACCAATTCGTGCCGTACGAAAACAACCAGCCGCTCACAGAAGACTCCGACAAAGCTAAAACGCACGCGCTAACCGTTATTTTGCAAACGGTGATCGAAAACAGCTCGGGGGCGCTAAAACTGAAAGTAGCAGAGGTTGGCACGGACAAACCCATCGAAGCCGTCCTGGCACCCACCATCAAAAACATCATCGAGTCCGAACCCATGCTCTCTGCGGAAGTTACCGTGGTAACGGCGGTGCCTGTTGACACGACAGCTCTGGAAGCGAACGAAGTGAAGCATGTGGTACGCGACGTGACTGCAAACCCCGTTGCCCAAGACGCCCACTTGGTCGTTCTGAGCGATATTCTGATGTACAACAAGAAGACAGTGCTGGACAACGCAGTGGCTTCGCTCAAGCCAGGCGGTTTCATCTTGCTGGAGGAGCTGAAAGGGCCGGTAGATGCAAATAAACTGTCCGGCTTGGAAATCGTAAGCAGACAGTTGACCGACATGAAGGTGTACGTCCTCCTACGCAAACCCATCGAAGTTCCTTCAGACGCCGCCGTTATTCAAGTGACGGAAAACAACTTTTCGTGGGTGGAGCCGCTGAAAGACGCCATGAAACTAGCCGAGACCGACGGGAGAAAAATATACCTCTACGTCCAAGGCGAAAGCCTCACGGGCCTGGTGGGTATGATGAACTGCTTGAAGCAAGAACCCGGCGGTTCTAACCTGAGATCCGTTTTTATACAAGACGCGAATGCTCCCAAATTCACCGTTACCGCGTATGAGGAGCAGTTGAGAAAGGATCTCGTCCACAATGTGATGAAGAATAAGACTTGGGGTTGCTATCGCCATATAGCGTTGGAACACTTCGGCGACAGTGGAAAACTCCAGGTGGAACATGCTTATATCAATACTTTGACTAGAGGAGACTTGGCTAGTTTAAGATGGATCGAAGGACCTCTTGGATATTACAAGTAAGTTTTTTTTAGAGTTTCTTAAGTGTATCAAAACACATACCATCAATGACACCAATTTGTAACGAGCCGGACCGTATCTGTCGCAACTGTATCTAGCATCATGCTGCGAGGCTCGTTGTTGATGAGGCCATCTACGAAGACACCTTTGTCTTGTCGTTGGACGATAGCATTATTAGCAGGGGCTTGCCGGATACAGGTCGATGATTGCCCTCATCAACTTTCTTTAGTTTTCCTGCGTCGGTGGGGATTCTTTGAATGTTCGACATTTGCTAAGCGGATGCCATATTCTTCTACAATTCCAGCATTTTATCTGGGTTCTGTGAATCTTCCTCAATTATTCGGACTTAACTCTAGCTTTTGCAGGATTGTATCGCGGTCTCAAATTCCAATAAAAATGTTTCGGGGTCTTCTCCTTCTTGAATCAGTCTTTCTGATAGTATTTTCTGGAGTACGGGCTTCTTACCAGTTGTTTTGAGATCCCTTAACTCCAATTCCTGCTTCAAATCGGCGACATTCAGTGTCTCTGAGAAATTATTTACTCCGCGAGAATTTAGTCAATTTTACACAGTTTATTTTCCCGTAATAGGCAAAACTGTTAACTTTGGTAAAACTATTCATAATCTTACTTCCGACAGCAATTTCAATAAAAAGACTCAACATTTTAAACAATCTTAAGCCTTCATTTCTCTGCCCGGGCTGAGAAGACCAGGTTATGGCCCTTGAGTTAGTCAGCTGATTTATATCATTCTATACCCATGTGTCCATTCATCCTAAATCGCAAACAGTTAAGGCAAATATTTAGAGAATTATTATCGAAAACTCTAATGACATTTTTTTTTAGGGGTGATAACTCTAACACCGAGCTCTGTCACGTGTACTACGCCCCTCTAAATTTCCGCGACATCATGTTGGCCACCGGAAAACTACCCCCAGACGCCCTTCCCGGTGACCTTGCCGGTCAAGACTGCATCCTCGGTTTAGAATTCGCCGGTCGCGATTCCAGCGGAAAAAGAGTCATGGGTATGGTAGCAGCTAAGAGTCTGGCTACAACTGTTCTTGCCGATCCCGGTTTTCTGTGGGAAGTACCGGAGAAGTGGAGCATGGAAGAAGCAGCTACGATCCCAGTAGTGTACGGAACGGTAAGTTGATAACACGACCCGACATTGTCATCACTGATAAGGATGCCCATAATTTTCAGTACCAAGCAGTGGCAATAAATCACAGTCACTAACCTTTACATCATGGATATAGTTTAAAGTTTCCAATACATTTTTTCAGAGCTATTACGCATTGGTTGTACGTGGTGGATTGAAACCTGGCGAGTCCCTACTTGTTCATGCTGGTACCGGAGGAGTCGGCCAAGCTTCGATATCCATCGCTCTCCACATGGGATGTACCGTATTCACAACCGTCAGCAGCCAAGCTAAGCGCGACTTCCTCAAGAAGACCTTCCCCCAGCTGAACGACGGCAACATAGGCAACTCTCGAGACACTAGCTTCGAACAATTAGTCATGACCCAGACTAACGGTCGCGGAGTCGACTGCGTCCTAAACTCGTTGGCAGCTCATCAACTGCAAGCTTCAGTGAGATGTCTAGCTATCGGAGGACGGTTCCTAGAAATCGGAAAGGTGGATCTATCCAACAACTCCCCGTTGGGCATGAACGTTTTCCTCAAAAACACCACGTTCCACGGTATCTTACTCGACGCTCTGTTCGACTCAGACAGCCCCGAGAAGCGGCAGGTTATGAATCTAGTCAGCGAAGGTATCAAAAACGGCGCGGTTAAACCACTCCCCAAAACCGTCTACAACGAGCACCAGGTAGAACAAGCGTTCAGGTTTATGGCTTCCGGCAAGCACATCGGCAAAGTCCTGCTGCAAATCAGAGAAGAAGAAAGTCGTAAGACCCAACGCCCCGTCACGAAGACTGTTGGCGCGATCCCCCGCACTTACATGGACCCGGAAAAGAGCTACGTGTTGGTGGGAGGACTCGGAGGATTCGGTCTCGAGCTCGCCAACTGGCTGATAACCAGGGGCGCTACGAGGATCGTCCTCACCTCCAGAAGCGGGATGAAGACCGGATACCAGTCCCTGAGCGTCAGGCGATGGCGCGAGAAGGGAATTGAGGTTGTCGTTTCCACCGCAGATGCCACTACAGAGAAGGGCGCCAAGAGGCTACTGGAAGAAGCCAACACTCTGGGGCCCGTGGGCGGTATCTTCAACTTAGCTGTGGTACTGAGAGACGCTATGATGGAAAACCAGTCCGAGGCCGATTTCAAGACGGTGAGCAGGCCGAAAGTGGACGGAAGCAAACACCTGGACGCCGTTTCAAAAACCCTAGCCCCTCACTTGGACTACTTCGTCAATTTCTCGTCGGTGTCTTGCGGTCGAGGTAACGCCGGCCAAGCCAACTACGGCCTGGCCAACTCTGCCATGGAGCGCATCGCGGAGGCTCGACAAGCAGCAGGATTACCGGGCATCGCCATTCAATGGGGAGCCATCGGCGACGTCGGCTTGATCCTGGAAACCATGGGAGGGAACGATACGGAAGTCGGCGGCACCTTACCGCAGAGAATGTCATCCTGCCTCGCGACCATGGACGTTTTCCTGCAACAGCCGCACTCGGTAGTTGCCAGTTTGGTTTTGGCCGAGAAACGCAAAGCCGCCGGAAGCGGAAGCCAGGTCAGTCTGACCGACGCCGTCGGGAACATCCTCGGAATCAAGGACGCTAGTACCGTGGCACCTAGCGCGTCCCTCGCGGATTTGGGTATGGATTCGCTGATGGGGGCGGAAATCAAGCAGACGCTGGAACGGAACTACGATTTGGTGCTGAACGCGCAAGAGATCAGGGCGCTCACGTTTGGACGCCTGCAGGAGCTCAGCAGCGGTGGAAGCGGCGCCGCCTCAGTCGAAACCCCCGGGCCGCAAGACAACAACGTGCAGTTCGACCAAACCGCCGAGATAATGCCGAAGAAGACTCTGGTGCAGATGCCCAGCAGAAAAACCGACAACAAGACCCCCATTTTCGTGCTCCACCCCATCGAAGGCGTGGTCAACGCGTTAGAAACCCTGTCCAAATCCATCGACGCTCCTGTTTACGGCCTGCAATGTACGGCCACGACGCCGCTAACCAGCATTGCCGATTTGGCCAAGCACTACATCAGCCAGATCAAAACGGTCCAGCCGAAAGGACCGTACGTACTTATTGGTTACTCGTTTGGGGCTTGCGTAGCGTTCGAAATGGGGGTTTGGTTGGAGAAGAACAAGGAGAAAGTTAAGCTGTTGCTTCTTGATGGGTCGCATTCTTATGTCGCCACCCATACGGGCAAGGCCAGATCGAAGATACAAGGAAATACAGCTGCCGAGCAGAGCGAAGTGTTGGTGTATTTCTTGATGCAGTTCAAGGAGATTGATCAACAGAAGGTTAGTGGTTCAATCATTTACTGAATATACAATACAAAACACAAACAATAAAAAGATATATGTATGTCGGATATTGAATATCAATGGGTATTTTTCTTTGATAGGAAAATGCTAAATATTGCGGCCTAGACTTGTAATTTGATCATTAAATCTAGTGAGATTTGTTATTTAATCTCTTCATGGGTTGTCTCGAATTTATTGGAGTAGAATTGCCCTTAGAATGATTTTAGATTTGGTGTGATCGTTTGTCACAAACGTAGACGCGACGACAGGAGGGGTAGGTATACGAAAATCAATCAATAAACTTTATTTCCCCAAGAATCATTACATGTTTATGGAAGGAATAAAAAAATACAAACAGGTTTTCTGGGAAAATGATTACTTGAAGTTTTGAAGGAAACATATTTGGAATTCAATCCAGTCGAGTTGTTGTAGGCGAGCAGAGTGTTTGCATATTGCCGTCCTGATCGCCGTGTATTCGTTGCCAAGTTCAAAACTTTTCACATTTTAGCTGCTCGGAAATATTGATACTATTAATTGTGAAATCGTTTTGGATAAATAGTTGCGTGTGCATATTAAGTGTTGATTACCAGAGAAAGTATGTCAGACTTCCAAATCAATCAATACAAAGGCTTCTACTCTGACATGTATATGAAACTATAAAACAAACAATAAGAAACGCAGGTAAAATCCATTTAAGCGAAAAATACGTATGCAGAATACAATGCAAATATTTCATCGTAACATATGTAGCTATAACTTAAAATGGTTTTGGACTTATTGCACAAATAACAGAGCAATCAGGACCAACTTATCACCTCAACATAAATAGCGGTTTATTTTTTAATATAGATAATTAATTTATTTTTGATATCTATAACCGTTTTAGAACTCTTAATTACCAAGAACCAACTGTAAACTTGTACAAACCAAGAAAGCTACTGTATATACATTCCCTATACAAATTGAAATTTTGCACATTCATTCATCTTGTTAAGAATAACATGAAACATTCCACTTTAATTTTCAAAATTAATAATGATCAACACAATCACCTGACCCGACAGGCCCAAAATTTATATGTTAACAAAATTAAAACAAATATTGGAAAGAAATCAATTTATTTTGATGGTGTGAAATTTTACAATGAAATTCCAAATTGTTTAAAATTGCGATTTAAAAATAATCTAAAGAAGTACTTACTCCATTGAATCCATTCTAATTCTGATTTCATGATTTTATTCATCAATTTATTCTTAATGTTGTATTTACCTTCATGTTATTTGCATTATGTGATTTTTTCCCCTCTTATAAACTGTATGTTTCTTGGGAAAATAAATTGAATTGAATTGATTGATTATTGGTTATTGTAGAAAATAGTAAATTTTTAGAAATCCTAGTAAAATTACATTTTTATTCTAGGTTGTTTCTGAACTGGTCGGTCTAAAAACTTGGGAGGAAAGACTCGCTAGAGCTCTACAGCAGCTAGCAGGTGCCACTCATTACAAAACGGAAGAGTTAGCTACAGCAGCAACAAGTTTCTACGAGAAATTAGTCGCCGCAGATAAATATACACCCTCTGGTAAATTCGGTGGAGACGTGACCCTAGTGAAGGCTATAGATAACTATGTACAATTAGGGGATGACTATGGCCTATCAGAGGTGAGTTTATTTTACATTATTAAACACCTTTGTAATAGTTACAATAAGTTTAAACTAAATGAGAAAATTAAACAGATAACTATTTTCTGGATTTTGAGGCCGTGGTGAATCAAAATTTCTTCTTCCATCTCGGATTTAGTACCGACCTCGCTATAGCGAAACGTTAGGAAAGAATTCCATTTGACGGCAGCCTCAAAACCGGTATCTATTTGACTCTGTTTGGCCGTAAAAACCTCAGTCACTTACTTCAGTATGAATATTTGTTTCAGGTATGCAAGCAAAAAGTAGTTGTAGAATCGCTGAAAGGGAATCATCGTAGTATACTAAGTGGCAGCAGCGTAGAAAAGATAGCGAATATCCTTCATAACCTCATAAAAGTATAAAAAGACATTTATTCGTAGTGCATTTTTCTTCATCACATTCCTGTTTCCTCAGTGGTCAGTGTTTTCGAATTTCATTTTATCGTTTGTAGCGTGTAAATATTAGGCTATTTTCTATGTTTTGTTAGCTAATTTATAGTTGTTTTAGGTTATATAACGAAGAGTTAATTTATTTTTGTATGTTTGAATTTGGAACCAAAGACTTTCAAATGGGCTCTCTGGTGATGATGCGGGGTTTGTTGCTTAACCTGCGCAACATCGTCACAGGCAACGTGGATTGTTTATGTATATACTTAAATAAAGCTATTTAATCTGAAGTTGTGTGTCAATTATTCGAAGCCAGCGGTTAAAAGTATTCACTAGATGAATTCACGGCATTTTTGTTTATTTTGAGGCGTACATATGTAGGACGTTGTCCTGAAGCGTCACGGCAAATAATAATAACCGTCCCGCTTCTACCCGTAAAGACCATGCCTTCCGGTACAATCATATGAGGAAGTGTTATAAAATTGGCTTTGGGAGGGTTTTTCAGGAGGCAGAATAATACTATTTATAATAACACATTTATTTGAGGAAAAGTTGCATACTTTCTGACATCAAGACACAATATTCGTAGGATCAGTTCTATCCTAGCAGGCTTATTTCCCAAGTCTCAAGTACTATTCTATGAGAAAATACGGTTCAACTCAAAAAAAAATTACAATGTTTGTGATGCTTTATGAAAAGCAGCAGTGAAAATGTATCAATAGAAACAATTCACTATTTTATATACTACTGCCAATAATAATAAAATTAAATAACATTTTAAAAGTATACAATTAAATATTCTTTCTAATCTCTTGACGTTAAGTTAGTAGACAACCTCCACGCCAAAAACCATGATGAAAGATTTTAATAACAACGTCAAATTTAAGTAAATCAGTCCATAGGTATCTCCATTCTTACATGATAGTAAAGAATCGATCGACATGATCAGGTGATTTCCAATATAATTGGTTGACCATAACGGGACCTAGGCATATTTTAAAATGCTCGATCCATCGAAGAAAAAAAAATGGAATGTGCATTCGGGATTTGGGAACTGGGCATGTCTTTATGATATTCGTAAATATTGCAATTACAAGAACGGCGAAGATAAATGATAACTTTAACAAAATTCAGTTTCAATTCTAAATAATCAAACAAAAAAATATAGGATACCCTGTATTCACAGAACAAAGCCTTGGATGGTTCATCAGAACTCTAAATCTTCTTCCTGATCAAGATATAATAGATCATTAGTCGGTAGAAGTCGGTTTAGGATCCTGAATGGCTTTGGAATGATCACAAGTGAAAGACACCGTTATTGCATACCTTGTTCCCTCGCTGACCCTCTCTACGAAGTGGGGATTCTCTGAGCCAGACGTGAACATCAAAACTCTCCCTTTCCTCGGTTCGACGGTGGTGTTCTTCTTCGGGTTTAAGAAGTCGTCGGTGAACATAAACCTACCTCCTAGGAAGTCCGTTACGTAGTCGTTCAAGTACAGCAGGGAAGTGTAGTGGAATGATTCATAAGTAATCTGAAATCGAAAAATCACTGATGTTAATAATGACTTTAGGTAGGTAGAATCAAACAATTATACACTACAAAGGATGGCTAATTGCCATCTCCGTGCATTGGCCAAATTTCAGCGCGAGTGCATCGTCAATTGACGTCATCAGGCCTACAAAACTGATAGTTTGCCATAAGAGCCCGTGCATTTTTATACTTTTTGACAGCGGTTTTTCTAATTATTAGTAACATTTTCTTGTCGTTTTCTTTAGTGTTTGATTTTAGTGAATCATTTGACTTTCCGTTCAATGGTTTTCTAGTACTATAAACATCTTGGTTTGTCGTGAAAAAGTGAAAATTGAATCGACTGTTAGTGCGTGTTGAATCCCACTTCGTGAGAGGACATTTGTTTATTTGCCTATTTTTCGATTTATTGAAAATATTTGAGGTGAATATAGCTCCTGAATAATGCTTATTGGTTGGCATAATTCCTTGGGCAGTGTTACCGTTGTGTTACTTCATATTTTTTAAATTCAGATCATGCCTGGAAAAACATGTGCTGTAGCTCACACATGTGGGTATTTCATTATCTAATAATAATAATAATTGTTTTTATTAACAGTTTCTTTCAAAATACAGACATACAATGAAATCCTGTCAAAAAGCAGGATTCAACATCTGCGCATGATATTGCACATGGCAGATATTGCTCTTCCATCCAACTTGAATGATTATCTTCATTCTCTGAGAATCTCCTGAGTGGAATACCTATATACAATAGCCAATAAATAAAAAACTGGAGTGGATTAATGAAAAAAAAGAAAATAACTAAACACAAGTTTGTTCTATTTACTAATGAATTCTATTCAAGTTGTACCCTATATCTTGATTTCTTCCAAACTGTTTAGTTTTCATAAAATTTACTACAAGGTATTCATGAAATATATGCACTAATTATACCTTTACGTCGATTTTTTCAATACTTCCTATATGCTCATTTGAACTAATTCCACACTCCAATTAAATTATCAATATTTATTCATTATCATATAAGTTACTCTTCGAATTTTCGTCGATTAAATTTGAAATTTTCTTCTTTCATATCAACACTTGATACTTCTCTTGTAAAATATCTTCCTCATATGCAACATTGAACGTCACTTCAATTTTCAACTCATAAAAATATCGATAAAACTCATCAATTCCTATTTATTGAAATGGGCTCAATTTTTGCAACCTAATTTTCCACAAGTATTTTCATTAAATTGAAGTACCTCATTACGAAATGACGTTCACAAAGCACTTACCACCAGTTCAAGATACATAGCACCAGTTCAATTTAAAGGTTATCCACAGCGAACTAGGCCATCTAGAGTTTCGGAAACTCAGTAAACACCAACCAGAAACATGCAAAAAATCAACAGGTTTGCCTTGTTAATACCGAGATAAAAGGTTTTAAAAACCGAGAACAATGCATGGGCTCTTTCGGCAAACCAACCATAGTGGCGACAACAGAAAAAATTTGGACTCGTAACAGCGATTTTGAAAAAGATGAAATATTTGAAGTCCACCAAGTCCACGTTCACACTATGGGATATATGCACCAGACAGACCCCAGAAGGCTGCTGAAAGGCAAAGAGAATAAACTAATAAGCTCTAGCCAATCAGAAACTTGTATCATCAACGCGTCATAGTGACGTACTTGGATATGAGTACAGAGTCGAACTCGAACCAAGTAACAAAACTGTCAGCAGTAACTCTCTATACCAAGAGCTAGTCCGTCACTGTCTATAGAGAACGGCGGCCATGACACGTCCTACTACGTCACATTTCGTCACAAATGTTCTTTCATCTCTTTTTATCAGTGTCCCCATATGGGGATTAAACCCTCCTTGTTAGTTTAGTCTCTTTGCTGAAAGGTTGCTGATGACGTAAAAGAGGTGGGGGTGGCCAGAAGCGGCTCATACCCTACTGTTTGAAAAAACAGGCGCAACATGATATACAAACACCTTCTAACGTTGGACGTTTGATAGTTTGACATATCGTGTGGCCTTCAAACCTACGATTTATCAATGTCGAACATTCAGCATTCGCGCTTGAACTTTTTTGATAGACGACAGTAAAATACAATGGGGACGCGCCCTATGATTGGTCACTGTAATATCGGGAAGTTTAAAATGACAGACAGCCGCATGCAAGTTGAGTTCAAAATGCCTAAATTATTAGCCAACATGACCTGACCAACCTTACGTAAGCAGAATAACCATACAAAATTGTTACGATATAAAGACTATTTATCTCAAGTTCAGTAAGCATGCATTGTATCCGATCCAATCACAGAGCATGTCCCTATTGGATTAAACTGCTTTCTATTTTTGATCCGAATCAAAAGAATGGGCCATATTATTCGTTTAGGAATAAATTGGTGGTACATTCATTTTCTCTCTAATGGCATCCCTGAATATGCGACAATAATGTTATGTTCATGGTTGCCAATAGATTGAAAATAAATTAACCACTAATTTATTCTTTAAACGAAAATGGTCTGTTTCGAGAAAGTTCGTACAAAAACATTTGTTTATTCAATGCTTGGTTGGTGTTTGATTGTAAGATGATTCCATAGACCACTTTATGGAGACTTTTGAAATGAACCGTGGTACATTTGTCGATCCCGAATTCGAATTCTATTCCGATAGCTCCCGAAGCATATAGTTTGACCTCATCCATGTAAAATAGATGGGTGATCTTACGCTTATTTTTATCATTATTATTACAGTTTTGACTCTTTCAATCCGAAGAGTAGACTATATACATGTAAAAACAATTAATTGACTCACTTTGTCGACATGTAGATGCCAATATTCGTCATGCCCTGACTTCGGATCAGCGTTACTGAGTTTTGAAAAAAACGTAGGGTGAGTTAAATAAAGGCTGTCGTTGTCGAGCGCGAAGGAATCTGCGATTGCCCTCTGTATTTTCGTCCTTATCGTGCTATATATAGCTATATCTGACGAAGTTAAAAAACCGTTGATGTTCTTCTTTTTGTAGATGTTGATGAATTTATCTTTGTACGACAATGCTCCAGAATGTAGGTCCATTATAGTTGCTCCTCCATAAGACCCACCTCTAGCCATCACTAAAAAACGAATTAAACCATTGTTCACAGCCTAATAATCGACATCTTTAGACGACAATACGCTCTATTAGCCATGACGTCACGCTTCCAATTGTGGTTGGTGTAAATCAGGTTATAGTATCCAAACAACGTGTTTGCTTATGGCGTTTCACACGTGATACTTTTTTGGTGGTGATTTTGAGAAGCTCAAAAACTTGAGTAGGTACAGTGAAAGTTTATTGAAGTTATAAGTAGAAGTTATAAATATCCATATTCTATATCAAAAAGTATTATTACAATGTCACTAGTGTACGTGTCAGTAATAGTCATCAGTGTTACTAATGGTAAACATCATCCAAATCACTGAAATGAAATTATAATATGATTATAATATGATGATCCAAATCAGTACCAAATCAAGTATTACACCAACCAACCAAATCAAGCGTCGTGTAAGTCACACTAATTGGTATCAGGTTTTAAGATCGCAGCGACAGTGCGGACAAAAGTTGAACTACAGATGGACAGTAGTTGCCCAAGACTGTAGCATTGTCAGTAATGGATGTTTGTTGTAGTTGTGTCGTTGTTTTCAGTTTTTATTGTTAATTCGTTGTGTTTTTTCGCTCAGTGCCGTTTAATTATCTTCTGTAAGGAGTGATAGAGACATTATATTATTTTTGTAAGTTCAGTTCAGTTATTTCCTAGTTAGGCAAGATGAAATTATTTGTCCCCTTTTTTCAAAACTTTCCATTCATTTTCTTACCCCTTGAATTTAATTCAAAATAACTGGTTTCAGATAAAGCTGAAATGCCTAGATTAAGCATTGTGGAGTATATGAGGTATCTGGGAGGGACAGAGTCTTCAAGATGTGTTCATGAAGGGGAGGAACTTGTAAATGCTGGGCATATTATCACACTAGGAAGAATATGCACAGCAGACACGAAACATGTGAAGCTATGTGCATTATGCTTACAAACAAGCGCTTTGAAATCGGCTCCGCATCATATCAATGGAATGTTGCATATTGAAGGAAGAGGAAATGTAAAAGTTGTGAAAATGGATTGTACCTGTAAAGCTGGAAATAGTGGAAAATGCAAACATGTTTCAGCAGTTTTGATAAGATGTACAAGGTAAGTTCTTTGGTGTTTGTTTGGTGTGGTGTTTAGCTTAACAACAATTTTTTATGAATTGAAAAAAGTCAACATGTGAAGGTGTGTTGGTTGTTCTAACCTTTAGAAATGTTAATATACCTAATGCTGAATGAGTAGTGTAAAGGATTTCCCTATTATGTACAGGGATGTGATAATCAGCTTACCATACTGGTTAATGTTGAAAATATTGACTTTCAAAATTTCATTTCAGGGAGAATATTGATGATTTAGACGTAATGTCACAGACAGACCTTAAATGTGTGTGGTCAACGCAGAAAAATTTGACACAAGAAAAGTACAAAGCCGTTTCGATAGATGAAATGCCATGTTTGAAAGCGAAAATTGTGGAGCCAGAGTTGAATGTAGACGAACAAACAATGGGGGAGTTTTTTATGAGAAAGATATGTGACTCAGCAATTACAAAACATAGGTTGGTAGTATATTTTACTCTTCTCAAAGTTTATCTTATTCCTAAGTATATTTTCATTTAATAAATTATTTTTACTTTTAGTGTTGGTCGCAGAGATTTGGGAAGTTCCCCATCAAGTAGTACTGTGGAATCAAATGAAAAAGAAATTTGGACAAATATTTTAAATCATGCCTGTCAGTCAACCATAATGATGGAGTTGGCATCAATAGAGACTGCCAACAGAAATGAGTGTTGCAAAATCCTGTACAATAGGCTATTCGACAAGGACATTTCAGATAACGCAATTTTTCAATCACAGCACTCTAACGAATGGAAAGCAAATAGAAAGTACAGGGTGACAGGATCACGGGTTTATGAGCTGTTCACATATTCCAAACAGGAGTGGAAAAGTAAATCTCTACAGTATTTCTTCCCCAAAGGATTCACCAACAAATTTGTCAAGCATGGCCTCAAATATGAAAGTAATGCCAGAGATGCTTTCATGGAAAAAACTGGATTGATGGTAATTGAATGTGGAATGGTGATTTCACATTGTAATGAATGGCTAGGATTTTCACCTGATGGCATAATCGTGACACAATTGAAGCCAGTTGCTTTACTGGAGATAAAATGTCTGTATGAAGGTAATATATTAGACAAATTGATATTATGTGGTATTTTGGGTGTTTTAACCTTCCAAAGTCTGAAAATGAACAACTGTAAATTCTTCGTGAAAGAATAAGATCTTTGTTGACCAAGTCGAGACAAATTCAAATGAAATTTACAATTTTTCATTTTCAGACTGTGGAAGATTAAAAGTCAAGAAGCGACTTTCCTCAACAAAATAAAACTTCCAATCAATGGATATTACACTTCATACTTGTTTCAGGTGCCACATCTACAATAATGGAAGCAATGTCCAACGCAAAATATCTTTATAAGTTGAATGGAAAATATTATCTCAAGGAAAAACATAAGTACCATGGACAGATTCAGCTTGGGATGGCATTACTGAATTTGGACAGCTGTTATTTGGCCCTTTTTGCCTCATTCGATAAAAGTATGCACATCATTGAAATTAATTATGAAAGAGATTTTACCCTAAAAATGCTGAAAAAAGTAAAAATACATTTTTTTGAAAATATGATACACAATTTATGTGAAAGTGAATCCATATTACAAATATGATAGTTATAAGTTATTGTGAAAGTACTGTTTAGTTATGATAATTATATTTTATATCTCCTTAATGTTTTCTAATTTAATTTTTTCCTTTCCCACTATGAAATGAGTTCATCCTGAATTTCAGTTTATTATTGGTTGAATCACACAGACTGGTGCAAACTAATCACAATAGTAAATAAAAGACATTTGAATATAAAAAAATATTTATTTGCTGAAAACTCATCTATATTGCAAAATACCTAATATAATAATACATAATTTTCTTATAAACATTTGTAGAATACAGTTTTATCATGAAGGTTGGCAAAATCAGCTTAAAAACTTGTTGTCTGCTAAAATTGGGCTTGATAGATTCACAACAGCACAGGCAATGACAAAAATATGATGAATCATGGGAATCAATGACCACTGCAATTTTCCATTTAATATTTTGAAAACTTTGATACGTTGATTTGCTCTCTCAATGTGTACACGAGCAGCAGCTATTTTTGAATTAAGTAAGGCCTCTTCAGCACTAAGTTGTTTTTTGTCTAGCAAGAAAGGTGGTCTTATCAACCTTATTTTGAATTTTTCACATGCATCGTCAATCATAAATCCTTTGTCTACCATAATTGCATCAACTGATTTTGTCAATTTTGTAATCAAATTACTTTGATCGAAAATCAACTTATCAGATGCACGACCTCCATATGGTTTACTGATGAAAGTGATTATTCCACCAGGTGATACACCTGTCATGAATTTTACTGTTTCATGGGACTTATATTGAGAGTAAAATTTTATACGACAGCATAAGCATTTTGGTGTCTGAATACGTATTTCAGTACAATCCAGAACAATTCGAACATCCTGAAAACCTTCGAAACATTTTGGCATGTTATTTTTTATTTCGATTGAATCAGGAAACCGTATGCAGGATTTTAACACCTGACCCAAAACTGGCAACATATCTAATATATAAGTTCTGCAAAGATCATGAGAAATATTGAAAAGAATTGAGAGTGTTATATATGACATGTCACACTTGAGTTTAGTAAATACCAAAACAATCCTCTCTTTTATGCTCAAACGATGAGATCTGATATCATTAAATACAACTCCTACACCTTCAATTATTGCATCTAATATTTTGAAACTACTTATTCCAGTAAAACTATTGAGCGCAGAATCACTAATCAAAAGATCACATAATGTTAACACTTTTGGCGTGTTCACTTGAACTTCAGAATCCCTGACTTGTATTGGACCAGTATAATCAGGTTGGGATTGAAGCATTAGCAGTAAGCTTTCAGCAGCAGCAATATCTTCCTGGCTATGGTTTGGTTTCTCATTTTCTTCACATTCAATTTGAATTTCAGATTGATTGGAGGCTACCTCTTTCTTAGCGAGTCGTTGTTTCCTCCTTTCTGCTGTACTCAAAGATCTTGGTGACACTCTCTGCTTTGGTAGCTTCTGGGAGGGCACAGCCGTCTTTTTCAATAGCCTTCTTTTATCGATATTGTCAGCTGAAAACAAAAGTTCACTTAATTTTTAAGAATATTTTTTGATAAATAGTGCCGATTTCAAATAAGCAAAAAAGTTTTAAAAGGGTGAATTATTATTATTCAGGTATGAATATCGTGCTGGTGTTTATGTTTTGGTAGCCACAAACTGAATTTCAACTCACCATTACTGAAGTAATCATTATCTGTAAAGTGAAGAGAACACACTCTCATGAATTTGGTAACAGGTTTTCCAATTTTTAATTTCAAAATCCATGCCTTCTGATGGTCAACTAGAGACTTTGTGCCCATTTTGTTTTCCATGTACACCTTTCGTTGTCCGGGTTTAGGAAACAAATGAAATGATAGTTCAGGATGTTTTTTCCCCCACGAATTACAAAAAGGCACTGAACAATACCGACTCATGATTAAAACTTTAAAACAAATAAACAATATCAATAAATGATGTACTAACAACCACTATCTCTTATGTAAACAAATCCAACTACTGCCTGTTTATGGTTTCAGATTTGTCCACCAGAGAGCGTATCGCTTATTTTGCATTGCCAATAGCGCGTATGAAGTGCACGGCACGGCCCACTCTGTGATTGGTCACTGAAATGGCGGTGAGCTTAAATGAGCGACAAGAAGGCAAACTGAGTTGAAAATGCATGAGTTACTAGCCAACCTAACCCAACTAACCTTACGTAGACAGAATTAGCGGTTTAACGACTATTCAACCAAAATTGTTAATAACCTAGCATTGGTCGGAGCGCTTATGCCGTGCATTTTATTGTACAGTGACATCTTAAAATATGTACAGTAGTTCCTACAGCTCACGAGATAATACCAAATACCACATAACTCAGTGAGTTTTAGTTCTGTGGATAATACCAACTCCCCATTATGACCAACGTTTAAAAATAGCATGTATCTGTTATAAAACCGCAAAAATCGAGAATGTCTTAGAAGGAAGAAGCGTCGGATCGAAAAATGTTTATACTTTATGTGCGTGTTTCTGAGTTTCAGAAAAATTTTACTGAAGAGAAAATAGATGATATACGAGTATATGGTAGTATCAGTATCAGATTTCAGCTGAGCATTAATAATGACACTGTTGGGACTATAACTCAGCAAAACATGTTACAACTTAACACTCAGTTACAATCAATTTAATTACAAATACAATCGGTCACCAAAAAGGTGATATTTAACACTGCCTTCTATAGACTAATATTTGTACTTCAAAATATCATCTTTGAATGTTTTTGGAGAGTCTAAACGTTTCTTCTATTGCTTTTCATTAAAAAATTAAATCAGCTAGATATTTTGAACTTTCGCGTTGGTATTGTGAATATTTTTATTCCTAGTTGAGAACCCTGTGTTGTTGGTATTATCGCACGGCAAATGGCAATATGGCGACGGTGAATGTGATCGATTCGGACAAACCACGTAACCACACAAACACAATTTAGATCAGAAGTCAAAACAGAATTATCACTTTACATTTTACCATTGTTTATATAAACAATGATTTTACTGTACCTTCTTCATTTTAACTAACATGAATTATCACAATACTATTTCATTTGCATTTATAAGATTTTTAAATATCTATGAAAATCTTATGAAATTCATCTACCTACTATATACCTGGTCTTTTCGAAACCGAGATCAATAAAAGAATATATACTGTTTGTCAAATAATTTTAATAGAAAAGTTCAGAGAAATTATTATAGTAAGGGGGATGCAAATATATCCCAACTATTTCAATTATTTTCAATTGATCTGCTCTCAGTTCGAAGAACTGTTTTCCACAGTGTGGACAAAATTGAAGAGATTATGGGAAGGTACAAAACCATAAGCAATATATCTATGAATCATATTTACCTTTTTGAGCTAGCTTCAGAAGCAAATCAGCTTCATAGGATGAAACAATCATATCGCTAACAAATCTCCCACATTTATTAGGAATGCAATTCTTGTACTGTTTGATATCTTCCAAGTAATCATTGCTACAATCAACGTGTTGCCCTCTTGCACTATAAATTTCACTTTGCTTGGCCAAAGGTACTTCCTTTGGACCTCGTGAACTAAACCACCACAAGTAAATCATGATGCCTATCACAACAACTCCCCTACTCCAAACTCTTTGACTTTTTGGTAAAGGGCCATATTTGCTGGAAATAATTAAACAATTTCAAATACTTCCAAACTCCGTCAATGTGTGAACCGAAAGGTTGAGAACTTACAAATTTGATTTCTTATTTGCTGATGAATCTGCTTTTTCGTCGTCTGATTTTTCATCATCCGATTTATTTGGTTTCTTTTTCTGAGGTACAGCCGACTGGCTCATATTCAAATAATTGAAACACTTCTTTCTGCTTCTTATTGAACCTGCCATATCAGATTTTAGAAGGCAACGGCAAGTTAGAACGAATCAAATTTCACTCAATACTTTACACTATTATTAGTAAACTAGTTAGCTATAATATCAATATCGTCTTTATCTGTAAGAACTTTGTTTTCGGTAAATTAAATGTAATGTTATTGTTAGGTTAGAATTGTATCTGACGTTTCTGTGACAGTGACATTCGAGTCCCTCGAATGACAGTGACAGTAGCACAGCTGTCATGAGGTCGTCACACTTCTTCTTTTTCTTAAATTTGGCCTTTTCCTAAAAGAAAGTTGCATTTGCATTTGCAAAATATAGAGCATAGGCGTAGGTAAAGTCACCATATTAACGAAATAAACTACATTTGACGTAATTTCATTACCAGGTACAAAATAAAATATTATCAAATGCTGGATCATAAATAGTTAGTGGAAAGTGAAAGTGGAGTACGCATTGTGATTGTAACATTGAAGTTACAAATAATTTATTGTCATAAACTCAAATCTGAGTTAAAAAATATGAGGTGGCACATACGTACGCAGCGCTTTGAAATACTTTTCGAGTTATCCATTTCTGAATCTTGAAAATTGACCATTCAAACTGTAATTTTTAGTCAAAAATCGCACAAAATGCTCGCTTCTTTTCATTGACATCATAAAAAATCCAACTTTTTCCAGAGTAAACATAACCTAATTTTTTTTTTGTGATTTGTCTCTTGAAATGAAACGCCGTCAACTATTCGAATGCATGCTTAACTAATAGACACAAAATAGTGTTGAATTGAAAGTCCGAATTGCGTAAAAAAACTGTAAATTGTTTGCATTATTATAGAGCGAAACAAAGCTTTCACCATTGAGTCCGTAATGGCGTAATATGCTTAATGTAGATCATATGAAATTGGTCTCTCCTCACTACCCTGACTCCGTCTCTGTACAAAAGCGGCAAGCAGTCAGGTCCGGCTCCAGGCACATTTTACATTCTCAACTGTGCGTCCTGCTCCGTGGGAAATATATTACTCTTTCAATTTGTATATAGTGTGTTTCTTCGACTAATGCGTAGATTATGGGTAGTTATATCTGCAAAAAATTATGATTTTTTTTTGTGATGAACGCAAATTTATTCAATTTTCCACTTGCTTTCTCCTACATTCAACTGCAGAAATTAATTGAATTTTATACATTACTTGATCTATTTCTACTCTGTTTACATTGGTCTTTTCGAAAAAATGCATCTAGTTTCAGAGTTATGGACAACAAATTGAAAAAGGTGCGAAAATTTCGCTGTTTTTTTTGCGAATATCTCGGTACGCTCTAGAAAATTGCAAACTTCAAATTCGTTCATCTCCCCAAAATAACATATAAAACGTTAGACAAACCGACTAATTGAATTTTCTCCAGGAGAGGAGCTTTCTCAGTACTGCTCTAATTGTGGGTATTTCTTGAATCAGTCAACTTGGGGTTGTTACTTACTACCTACAGTGCTAAGTCCTAATTCGAATAAACTATATCGACTTTGTAGTTCTTAAAATATATATCAGTGAAAGGTAACAAAAAATTGTTCAAGTGTCAAACAGCAAATGTCAGTACTAACCTTGTTCTGTCACAAATATCTTTTGATATATGGAATATTTTGAATCCGTGAATCTGTTCTGGTTATGTTAGACTCGCAAAAAGTAAATGAATTGGTGGTAACTCAGAGCAAGTAGGTACTCACATTGAATTTCCCAGGAAAAGCCCAAGAGAAGTGAATGTAAAAAACGCCTCAAGAATATTTACCTGTTGATAAATGAACTGGAGAAAAACCTTATAAAATCCCAACAAACTGATAGACAAATTTTGATGGCAATTCGTCTGGATCATCTAAGAGATCAGAATATTACTACCCAACTGGAAGCAGTTCAACAAGAGAACAAGCAGTTGTTGGGTAAACTAACAAGTCTTTTGTTGTATAGAAATTATCAGCTTTTCTCTCTTTTAGATATGCTACAACTTAAAAGTGGCGAAAGAAAAAACATGTCCAGAACAAATTCAAGTACTTCTTGTTCAACGATGAGCTTGGTGAACTTACAGTACAAGTACGTCATTATTGATTAATTCAGGATAGTTCATCCTTATTTTCTGTTGCCTATTTAAGGTATGAAGAACTACTAGCAAACCAGAACGATCTGCTCAAACTCTTGGAGATGAGATTGTCCGAAAATCGTAAATATCACGAGGAAAATTGTCAACTACAAGAGGAAATCGAAAGTTTAAAATTGCAGTTGCAGAATAGTCATGAAGAGTTTTCGAAAGTTTTGCAGAAATTGAAGGATATCAAAACGAAGAAAAACAATAAGGTAATGTATCCCATATGAGAAGTTCGGGTACAGGGGAGCGGGGGGTCATAACCCTCCAAGTTGCAGACCTTCCAAGTTGTTCATCAAGCTATTCATCGCGAACGGATGAACACGATTATGGCCCTGTTGGATGTCCAAAAGGCTTTTGACAATGTTTGGACAGAAGGATAAGTTACGAAAATATGTCGAGAGCACACGTATGATAAAATCGGGTAACTATTACACCTGACTCTCGAGTTTTCGTAGGATTACCCTCCTTTATTGCCGCACTATTACTTACTGGGATACACACATAAATATGCTAGGTTTCAGAATACGAATGTAGCCATACATATACGCGTATAAATGACACCGCAATATAAAGGAACAAAATTCTTTTTATGAATTTGAAATGACGTTGATATTTATCATTTGTGTACTTTCATAATAATTGATAATCAAACTTTACAATTAAATTATTTTCATCTCCAGCAAAGGGTTATATTTTTTAACAGATTTCCAAATTGAAAAACGAAAGAGAAACACTGAGGATGGTTCACAGCAGATTTGTAACTTTATTGAACAAACAATTCATGGAACGGGATGACTCTTTATGTGAAATATTGAAAAGCACTTCAGAATCAGATAAGGCCTTGCTTATTCAAGAGGTGAGTACATATAAGGCCACTGAAAATGACCCTCTTTTCTTAGGTTAATGTTAAAACGTGTTGCGAACATACCTGAATGTTTATTCAAGAATATACTATATTGAAGTTCACTGGGGAATCGTCATTTTTGGTATCAAATGTCATGCTCAAAAAGTTCATAAATCTAGGTACAACTCATCTGGTTTTATGTTGTTCATTTGTATTCTAGCAATGCTGGTGAGTCAACGAAGGCCTCAGTCAGAGTTTCAGGCGACCTTTTTGTATCTTCAAATTTGCATTTCTTTAATCTCTTGTCCAAAACATATAGAGGTAATAACAGAAAACATTTTCTCCCAAAATTCTAAACTTTTCATTATTATCAAACCCACTCATACCCATATATTTCACATTATAATGTTCCAGACACTAATCTACTAATTCAGTATCCAACATTTTCCAAAACTGAAAATTAATCTCGGCACAATTAATATTTTATACCATCCCTATTTTATATATTACACGAGCCGCCACTGCTAAGGATATGCTTTCACTGTGACTGAATCAAAAACTGAATTTTGCAATAACTATATCTTTTTCAGATTCGCAAGAACAATGCATTGTTACATGAAAATTTTCAAATGCAACAGAAAATAGACTATCTGCAGTCAATCATGAATCCCAGAAAGAACAAAATAAAATAAGTCACAAATTTCTCGTTTAAATGTAATTATTTTTAAATGATACTTATCCTTGTATAAATAAATGTCCTCCTAAAAAACTTCTCGTACTGAATTCCTTCTGCAAACATTTTTTTTATTAGTCGCAGTTCTTTTTAGAACCTAGAGATGGCGCTGGATATATACGTCAGTGTTTGTCTTAGGAATTCTTAACTTTTACAGAAGAGATTCGACTTCCGGCAGCGGTAGAGTTCAGACGGCGACCCCGTGTTGGAAGTCTGGTTAATGTGATGTATTGTTCGCCGTTTAAAAACGTTCAACGACCCAAGAGTTTAGTGTTTGTGAAGTCCGCCGTAAAACCATAACGTATAGTTTGTGGTTAAAACTTGCCAGCAAATATTAAAAAGTGTAAATGATATGGGATGCAGTATTGCCCAGAGCAAGACAATTGCATCCCCCCGATACAGCCTCGCTGTCTACGCCGGTTGAAGGCCGGATGGGAACGGATTTCTCGCAGCGGGTCATGTCCATATAGCGCCGAATGGAAGCTGAAGGACAAGAAATGAAGAGAACATTTTTCTTGTAGAAACTTTGCCAACAATCTAAAATCTAACAGATATCATTCAAATGTCGTGGGGGGCATAGTTATTGTTTTCTGTTGGAGCCTTGCCGACGAAAATACCTACCTATTGTATAGGTTTATGCGGAAGATTGGATTATTGTGACTTTTATTGATATCCTACTAGGCACGATGAATTGATAAGGCTTCAGAAACATTCAACTTGTTTCTTCAAAAATTCTCGTTCTTATGAAGGAGCAAAATTTCAAAACACTTACCTGAGGATTTGACAAATGTACACAGGGAAAATCTTTTTAAAACGGGGTTCAAATAATTTTTTATTAAAGGATGGTTTTATGGTATTAATGAGTATTTCAGTCGATGATATACAAGGTGTCCCACGAAGTTTTGGACAGGGAATATCTCGGAATTCGAAAGTAGTGGAGAATTGTAATTTTGGGGTTCTGAATCAAAGCAATTGTTGCATATTTTTTTGATACTATGTTACCCAATGAGCCTTTTGTTTTCGGTCAAAATCTTTAATGGGACACTCTGTATATTTTGTCATTTTTATGTTTCTCCCGATGAAACAATTTCAACGAACTATCACACTTGTGGTCTAAAACGATTAATTTAAGAAATACAGGTACTTCAATATCCTTTGTCTGTCGGTCTGTCTGTAGCTCTGTCCGTTTGTATACATGTCCATTTTTTCAAAAATTCATATACGCCGAACCGTTCATTCAAACTGAATTTTAAAATATGCAACGTGTAGAGCTCGACTAGACGATCAAATCCTATGGGAACTATTTTTCAATAAAATGATCGGAAAACCGAAAAAACTTGAGAAAACTGAAAAAACTCAAAGATAGCGACAGATTTTCAAGTTTCACAATGAGCCTTTTATGATTATCTCATAAAAGTCTACAAAAAGTTTCCGAACATTTTTTCCATAATATCAATAGTCTGGGAAATATCTCACAAAAACGAAAAATTTGGGACATTCCACATTTTTTCATAAAAACACCAAAAACTCGAAAACTATACGGGATGTCGAGAAAATTTCAATGAATAGTTTTACTGAACTCGAAGGTGTCTACAAAAAGTCTTCATGATTTTATATCTTGAAAAATAAAACAATATGGATTTTTATTTTACAAAACAATAAAAACTCAAAGATAGCGACAGATTTTCAAGTTTCACAATGGAACTTTTTTGATCATCTCATAAAAGTCTACAAAAATCGTTTTTTCCCAGACTATCGAAGTCTGGGAAATATTTCACTAGAAAGAAAACACGTATTTTTGTAGGAAATTAGTCCACAGAGTCATGTATTGAAAACACGTATTCTTGTAGGAAATTAATCCACAGAGTCATGCATGGAAAACACATATTTTTGTAGGAAATTAGTCCACAGAGTCATGCATTGAAAACAAAAATTTTTGTAGGAAATTAGTCCACAGAGTATTGCATTGAAAATGCGAATTTTTGTGGGAAGTTAGTAAAGACAGTCATATCTTGAAAACTGTATTTTTTTTAAGTCTCGCATTAGTCGTTATATTCAAATTATTGGTGTCCAATTATAGTTTTAAAGGCATTAAGGTAGTTGTATTCATATTTTGGTGTCCAATTATAGTTTTAAAGGCATTAGGGTAGTTGTATTCATATTATTCGTGTCCAGTTATAGTTTTAAAGGCATTAAGGTCGTTGCATGTATTCATATTATTGGTGTCCAATTATAGCTTCCGAGCTTTTCGCAAAGTGTTCGCGCGAAGCGCGAACTAGGTCCTTCAACTTCCGAGCATCTCAACTTCCGAGCTCCTCAACTTCCGAGCTCCTCAACTTCCGAGCCCCTCAACTTCCGAGCTCCTCAACTTCCGAGCTCCTCAACTTCCGAGCTCCTCAACTTCCGAGCTCCTCAACTTCCGAGCTCCTCAACTTCCGAGCTCCTCAACTTCCGAGCTCCTCAACTTCCGAGCTCCTCAACTTCCGAGCAATAGCCTTTTCTATCTCCTGTTTTTTTAATCTAAGGGATAAAAGGATGATTGGGAGATGTGAAATGAATTGAAATATTCAACTGGTTATATTATTCCGTGTAATCAAATTACATATGAAAAGTAGTGACGACTAGACACTTATCAACATTAAAAAAATAAATGTGTATCACAGTTTTGAATTCCGTAAAATGTTTCTATTTAAAATATCTAAAACATAAGAATGAATTAATATAAACTGGCTGGGACAATGTTTCGTTATTACTTGGCTGTTAAATCGAATCCGTTGTTGTTTGACATGTTCAAGTTGCCGAGTCGTCTTTTGCCCGAGCTCAAATCTCCAAAATCGTTCCACAACGGAGGCAAATCCAGTTTTCCTAAAAAAAATAGATACAAAAATATGCATAGAGATAAATTCAATCTTCCGTAAAAGGAATTATTTGATTTATGTAGCAGGTCTTTCCTAAATATAAAATTCTATAAGATTATCAGCAGAAGAGGACGCACTGAAAAGAAATTGTACTAGCATAGAAAAATACTTTTTTCAGCGTTATTTTCAACTAAGTTTCCGTTTTAAATCAAATCAAAATATGCTTTAATGTCCAAGAAAGATAAATTCCTATTGACAAAGCTCGGGAGATAGGTATACAATATACAGTGTCCGGCATAAAGTTCGCAGCATATGGAAAACTTTTTTTTATTATTGATTTCTCAAAAAAAAATATTCTTGATGAAAACCTCTGCTTCATCCCAATCCCAAATTACAGATACCAAAATTGAATTTTATACTACCATATACGAGCGATTTTCTTTCACAAATCATCAAATCGTCGTCGTAAAACAAGAATTCAAATTTCTTATCTGATCGCTAGATCCTAAAGGGCTGAAGTTTGGCCGGCCGGCAACTTTAGAATCTAACCTTAAACTCATGTCGATGGTCGAAAGTCCTTGGCAGTCTTGGCATCCACGATCCCGCGGAACCTCTTTTCGATCGATAGAGTTCGCAGTTTTGCACCAACAAATTCTTGTTTTACGTCGGGGATTTGACAGTTATAACAAATTCGGTAGTTTAAAGAAAATTGTATGGAAAAACCATGAGGTTCGCACTCAACGAATATTTGTCAAATACACACACAGAGAGACAGAACCTGTCATAAAATTGCTAAGCCCAGCTCTCTCCAACGCTCGGTAATTTGTTTCTGTCGATGGAATCTTTCATCATTCTCAATCATAAACGCTCTGAAGGAATATGGTGGCGGCAGGTCTTTTAATTAAAAAAAAATTCTGAACCCAACTCTCTCCCAATGCTCGGTAATTTTTTCTGTCGATAGAATCTTTCATTATTCTGAATCATGAACGCTCTGACGGAATATGGTGGCGGCAGGTCCTCTAATATAAAAAATGCTGGATTTATTCCTAAAGTAACTAGGGTTTCAAAAATATGCCGTTTATTCAACCCACCTTTTCAATTTCAGAAATTTTAGCAAAATTCTGACTACACCACTGGATTCAGTAAATCTTCAATTATCTCTGATGAGTATTTCATCTAAATCTTTTCATAAATATAAAATAAAATCATAAGGTAATGAAATTTGAAAATATGTCGTCCTTTAATAGAATTTCAGGAATATTTTATTTCGTTTTAATTTATTCTTTTTATTATATATATATATATATGTATATATATATATATATATATATATATATATGTGCAACCGTAGACACGTGTTTCGAGCTTAAGCTCTCTTCAGTACGGTAAAATCAAGTGCGAAGATGTACAACACGGATGTAAAAATAGAAACAAAGGAAGTCAACAACAGGAAGCCAACCACACATTTGTGGCATCGGTTAGAAGATCTTGTACTCACAAGGCAACAACTAACGTCGCCACGGAGGTAGCTATAGCTACCAGCGTGACAATCCTACCCAGGAAGATACAAATAAGGATGGATTTAGCTAAATCCATCCTTATTTGTATCTTTTGAGGGTTATACCCAATAACTTTTTTACTTATATTTTCATATATTGCCCCTCGCTAAATCCATCCTTATTATATATATATATATATATATATATATATAGTTTATTTTATTTTGACAAAAAAATAAATTAAATAATTTATATATGTATATATATATATATATATATATATATTATGACCACATTTAGTTGACATTCTAATCAGTGATATTTCCAGACTTCCTGAATCTAATGTTTTAGCAGGATTTTGGAAGAAAGTCTGAAATGGAATTGGTGGGTTGATTAAACGACATTTATTTCATTTTTATTCAAATTTATTTCAAATTTTATTCCCTACAACTTTTTCATTTATGAACGCATTTCAACATTATTTTGTTAAACCATTTGAAAATGTTGTAGTATTTTTTTTTTTCTAAAAACTACTATCAGAAGGTACAAGAGATTTATTGATCGCATTGGCAACGAAAAATAATAATAATAGCAGTCATCTACCTACTTATTTACTCATAGGAGTGTTCATAAGGGAGTTTATTATTATTATTTTACTGTCAGTCACGCAAAACCCTATGATTACTGTTGCCGTCGTGCGGTTTCGTAAGAATGAGACCAAATGTTGTGCTCCGAATTTATGATTTACCCTGCAGTCTAAGTTAAGCCTGTGTAAACAACAAATGTTGGAAATCCCAAGTTTACTATCGATCTTTCAAACTCCCTCTGAGAAAAAAAACTTACCAGCCTTTTTGTTTTGCACGCCGCTGTTTCTCCCTGTATTAGAAAAATTGGAGAATAAGCTGATATTGGAATCTCTCCTGGTTCCAGAGGGCTGCCCTGCGATGTACCTGGAAACGCTCAGGTACTGATTTCTGGCAGTACCGGCACTGGCTTTGGCCAAAGGTTCCAGAATGTCTTGGAGATTGAGCTGGCTCAGGTTTATTTTAGTTTCTTTGCTCTTTTCTGTGGAGGGCAGCTTAATTTTACTTCTTGGGCAAATGTGAAGGATTGAAAAATACAAATTGTTAAAAATGAGTGTTGAATAAACGAAAATAACTGTAATAATAATGGTACAATTCAGTACGAAGTGAAAATTTTAAATACATAAAATATAAGGTGGACGATGAAATAAAACAAACAATGAAGTATGAAAAACTGAGAAAAAACTAGACAGCGTGAATGATGAAGAGTTCTAGACCTATTATCTGTTAGTGCTATCGATTTGAGTTCAAAACCCGGTAAAAAATTAACTGTGGGCATATTTTTATCTGGCGTCATAAAGGAATATTTCCCTCAACACGGGGTTATTATAGGTTTCGTCTAGCACAGATAACCAGTCTGTGACAGCCAATATATTGAACGTTCTTGCATTCATTAAATAATGTTTTATGGCAACACATTCTAACCATTAGTAAGTAAGCAGATTCGAACCCTTTGAATCACCGGGACCAGATTGGATCTACCCTGCAATGCTGCAGAAGGATCCTGAAGCATTGCAAGCCATACTCTGTAACATATTCAGGGGTAGTCTGGCCTTTGGGTACATACCAAAACCTTGGAGGCACGTTATGGTCACTTTTATACTGGAAAAGTAGGACAGGACTCGGCAAAGTTCCTTAGACCGATCAGTCTTATGTCCTTTGTACTCGAGACTTCGGAGAAACTAGTGGACAGACATATTAGGAACGGCATGCTGGTAGAGAGTTAGAGAGACCATTGCACCCTGAACAATATGCTTAGACACAAAAACGTCGAGGAACCATGTGTTGTCTATAGATACTCAATGCTAAGGAATCGGTTGATACACATTACTGTATTAGATAAGAATATATTAGCCAGGGCGACCAGAGGATACTATCTCCTCTTCAGTGGAATCTGATCGCGGACTCACTGTTGCAAAAACGAAACGACGCAGGATATAGAGCCCTTGGATCTGCTAACGACATATATATATATAGTAGTCTTAGCACAAGATAAATTTAACACAACGGTAAGAAATCGAATGCAGGAGGCTCTTAACCTAGATGGACTTGGAGGGGCTGAACGTCAACCCTAACAAGGCAACCATAGCAGCATTCATCCGAAGACGAAAAACAGAGTGCCTAGGACCTATACGACTTCGAAGGGGGATATACAAATAAAGGCAGAAGTCATACGATCATTTGGACAAAAATGGGGGCTGAAGCCACAAATGCTGCACTGGTTGTACAGCACGGTGGTCATGCCTTCCATTACATACACATACACCTGGAGCCATAGCAAGACTAGGCACGGTGCAAAGACTTGCCTCCTCTCCTTTTAGTGGTGCAAGGCCTGCAAGGGGGGACAAGGCTTGGTGCCTCCAGACTGCATACACACCCAACTTGGAACGAGACACAAACTGTGATCGAGAACGTGTTGGGAACGAGAATGGACCACATTTCGAAACGATACTGCTTCAATAACCAATTCAGGGTGCTGGTACCAGACAGAACTGAACTTAGACACAAAAACTACTGGGAGGGAATCCCAGGAAACAAACATGGGAAAGAATACATCAAAGGACCGTGTCATAAAAGAACGGCAGACCTGTTAACGATGAACAGGAGCCAGCTGAGAACTTACGGGACTCCTGACTGGTCATGCACCAGTGAAGGAGCACCTCAACAAAATGGGACTGTATAATGGGGACCTGACCTGCATACTATGAGGTAAGGGTCCAGAAACAGTGACACACATACTGTGCTATTGCGAGGCACTAGACCGCAAAAGACAGGTAATCTTTGGGCAGCTATCCGGTGATCCAGGACTATGCAGATTGCACCCAAAAGATAGGCATGATAAAATGGACCGGGGGCAACAATTTGACGGGCTTAGAGGTGGAGGTTTCAGTGAGAAGCCCTGAGAATCAGTGGTCTCATGATGTGTTTACTGGGTCACCTCCTGCGGACATCCGGTGTTGTTCCCTAACTCATCCCTAAGCGTGATAATGTTCTTTTATATGATCCTAATATGGGACAGCCGAAAAAAATATTATTAGACATACCCGAGGATATCAGCAAAGTCATCTTCGTATTCGAAGTTCGTTTCCATACCCCACGTTATCTTCTTGCCCTGCACTCCTCTACCGTCTCCATTATTGAAAACCGGCATGTACTTGCTGCCGTAGTCGGACTGGCCGAAACTGTACACTATCGGCGCCATCCTGGGCTTTTCGGGCGAGTCCATAGGTTTGATGAGAGACTGGATGTTGATTTGAACTGAGGGTTGCATCTGCGGGATGTTCGAATTCGAGTTCATCTGTTTCAGCAGGGGGCGTCCGTTGGCCTGTACTTGAACTTGGGGCTGGGGGTGCGTGAACATCTGAGCGTCTTCTTGACGGTGGGGTTGAGCGGAGAGTTTTTTGTATATACCGTTCGAGTGGGATTGTAAGGCACTGTTTATTTGGATTTGGCGGTTTGTCTGAAGGCCGCTGTACTGCCCAACCTATCAATCAATCAGAATATACTTCTTATTGTACAAGAGAAAAATGATTACTCATAAATATAAACATACACAAAATACATACATATGCATATAAATTCACAATAAATATACAAGAAATAACACTACCAAGATGTTATTTATTGATTGTCATCGAGAACACGTTGAAAATATTCATAATTCAAAATTTAAATGATATGACTAAAATCGACAAAGTCGAAGAAACCTTTATCTCCAAATATTTCCAACAAGTGGAAAATATGAGGCAAAAATCTGACAGGAAACAACTACTTCCCTGGCTAATACCATGACGGATATTCAACTACATCTGATAGATATTTGTTACATGCTCTTCCAAGAAGACTCAATAGACTACCTAAGTCCTGACGTCACAAGTGGGCGGAGCTTATAAAATCTTTCCAAACAAATTGTTAATACGTATTAAAACCCCATAAGAAATTATTGATTTCATGATTTTGCATAATTCCGTCGGGAATAAGGATAATCGATATTATTGTCAATAAAGACTCAGTCAGTTGAAACATTTTGCCGAAAAAAAGAATTTCAATGTTTGGAAAGGTTTATCAAGTTTCACCCACTTTGACGTCACGCTTAGGTAGTCTATTGCAAGTGCTTATTGTAAACAAACAAAATATTATCCTTCATTCGGCTGGTAATGACCACCAGCAGACATGTTTCGAGGTCCGACAACTTTGGAGTCGTCTTGTCCTCACTCAATGAACAATAATCAATGTTGAAAATACTATATTCGACGCGATGTAATAAAAAACACTAGTTCTGTGAGAGTTCACTGTATGTCAACTTAGATTTTTAAGAGTATTGCTTGCTATATTGCTGAACCCTTACGTAAGTTGATAAATTTATCTGTCGAGATAGGGAAATTGACAACTACAGAGAGATTAGCGGTTTTCTATGTATTTAGCGAAAAGCCATTTCAAAGAACTATTGTAATTATATCATGGAATACTCACCAGGAAATATTGGTTTTTAAGAGCTGACTGGGCTGTTGGTCTGAAGGCAGGATTCCATTCCAGTAAATCATCAACGAATTTGATGCCGTCTTGACTCGCCTGGGGTACCACATCGCTCAATGGAGTTCTCGTGAAATGAGGGTACTTGAATCCTAGTGCCCCTGCTAGCTGGTAACTTTCTGGCCAGTTTGCCTGAATAAAATAATGAGACTGACTGAAACTTAATCCTTCTTTTAGACATCCTAGTGTGTCCAGAATTGCGGTCAACACAATTGGGGTCTACATTCCAACCCAATACTGACAGACTTACGGGAGAATAGACGCGAATAAAAGAACTATCACCTATTCCTTTTGGAATTGCTTCCTAACGTTTCTTCAGAGATCCGTCCATCTCCGATATTGGTCGAGATGGATGGATAGTCCTCGGAAGAAGCTAACCACTCGCGACAGCGAAACGTTAGGAAACAATTTCAAAAAAACGGCGGCCTTTAAACCCAGGATTCAACATTCACCTAAGTTCAAATGAGGAACACGTCAGAAAAGCCAACACACAACAGCTTTGTATTCGTTTTCAATTGAATGAAGTACAGTTCTCTGCGTAGGACAGTTTATTTTTCAGCATTCCAAAAATGTTTAATGAGATTTGAGACTTGGAGACTTACAGCCGTGTCCAATGCGTATTTCAGTTGTCACAAATATTGTAAATTTTTATGGACTACGTGACGTCAGTCAAAATGGGATTTTATAGGATTGGCAACTCACTTTATCTGGAGTCCCCCGAAGCGCACAAATCTTATACAGCTGGTCGGTTTCAGTCGTCCCAGGAAACAAAGGTCTGTACGTGTATATTTCGGCAGCGATGCATCCGACTGCCCATAGATCTATGGGGCTGCTGTAGGTCGTGGAATGCAACAGCACCTCGGGGGCCCTGTACCAGCGCGTCGACACGTAGTCGGTGTAAGGGGGCCGTGACCTCAGCTCTCTGACCAGTCCGAAGTCTGCAATTTTCACCATGTCCGTCCCTGAGCAGAGGATGTTCTCCGGTTTGAGATCCCGGTGGAAAAATCCGTGGCGGTGGATGAAGGCTAGACCTTGTAGAATCTGAAAGAAAGAATCTTTAAAACCCAACACACACTGCGCTACTCTAAGAGAGAAACAAAATTATTTGAGAACCCCTTTGCTTCTTATCTTCTGACTAATGTCGCCAGATTTCCATCCAGGTCTGTTCGGTAGGTGTTCAAGTTTGTTTTTCTGGGGTTCTTGATTAATCTTCACTTTTTGTCAAAAAAAATATGCCTTGAAACGAGAATACCCTTTTCAAAGCGCCAAAACATATTGTAACGAGTTAGAGCCGGCCCTGTTCAGTACATCTGACTCGTTAGAGTAACCGCTTCTTCAAGCGCAGAGAAGTCGTTTATTCGAAGGCCTCAGACAGATAAAATCATGAAATTTTATTGAACCTTCTACATTACTTCGGGTTTTTTAGATTTCTTAGATTTCTAGTTCGTCTATTGAATCCTGCCTCTTGATAGGCTTGTATATTTAATTTATTGTCAATAATTACTATTATTCAATAAAGGTCTCTCGAAGGATCCCGAAAGTTCTGAAAGTAGATTACTGTGGATAAAAATAGAGAAACTGTGATCAACAGAGGGCAGTTACAGTTGAACACAGACAGTTTGAGTTTATAGGTAAAGAGAGTTGCCTAGTAGTATGGTGAAACAATTTAGTTCTTTAAAATTAATCAGAAGTTATATTTTACGGTCATAAATAAATTAATTTGGACCGTTAAAGGTACTTTTATTTTTATATATTGAAGCATTAGAATGCCACCCAGAAGAAATCAATTCGTCACGTCGGTGATATATCGCTCACGAACTCGCTTACGTCTCTAGAATACTGCTGAGAATATCTTTTCCAAGGATATTTCCAACCTCTCTGCCGTTCCGAAATAGATCAACCAAGATCGATTGAAAGACCACCAACCTAACCTAACACCAACTGTTTTGCCAATAATTTTCATAAAAGTTCTAAATCACTCTGTACGCTTTCTTTCTATAACCTTGTCAACCGAAATTGGACAGAATAACTTCCATGGTAAACGATTGTATTACTGAATAGCTAGATTTTGTCAACCTAAAATTAGTGTAGAAGTTCAAGCTCAATTGATTTTCTATTCAGTGTAGGGTATTTGCTTTTTTGAGCGACATTCTCATCTATTATGCATTTTTCAATCAATATAGGAGGCTAATAATGCATTCATCACATTGTTTCATTTTCCTTCATATACATTTCTAGTAAGGAGAGATCAACAGATAATTTGACGACAGTTTTCAGGAAAAATTTTCAACGATCACTTTATCAACATAGGAGATCATTTCTTCAGCAAAATTCCTAGTGCCATACAAAATTTGAGAAGACACGTGAATTCCAAATCGATGTTTTTGAATCCACCATCAATTGAAGAAATCGAAGAGATCATAGATAATTTAAATCCAAAAAAAGCAACTGGCTCTGATGATATTCCCATAAAAATTTTGAAAATGGTAAAATCTAGTGATGAAATCATTTGAAAATGGATGTTTTCCAGAAAAATTGAAAATAGGAAAGGTTACACCAATCTGCAAAAATGGGAAAAAAGTGACATAAATAATTACAGACCACCCATCTCAATTCTTCCAGCTATTTCAATTTTTTTTTTGAAAAAATCATGGAAATTAGTATAACAAATTTTTTAGAAAGTCAGAATCTATTATTTGACTATCAATATGGTTTTCGTTGAGCCAGATATACGTAGGTAGGTAACTTTGGATCTCATCACTAATATTCAGTTGAATTTAAATATAAATAAAATATGTGGTATGGTGTCTTTAGATCACTATATAAATGAAAAAAAAAACTTCTTGCTCCCTGTTATAAACACAGGTTGTTTCTTGGGAATAAATGAATAATTATTAATTAAGATAAATAACCCACTTGTTAAGAGATTATTTATGAACCTACAATTCAGGTATAAAACAGAACCGTTTTCAATAGTTACTATTAATTTAATAGCAGTTCTAGGAATGTCCTAAATATGAACATTAACCCTGCGTTACATACGTGGATAATTGTTGCATCAGTACATGCGTGGGTTGTGACAAACCCCATTTCCTGAAAAATCTCAATTTTTTATCTTGTTCTTTTTCTGATATTACGTTGTTCCATAGTATCACGGGATCATTTCGTAACAATAAAAACACGCAAGGAATAATCGAATAGGCTTTATTTCAAGAAATCTGATATAAACTGAAAAAGGCTAGTTTTTCATGTACCAAAAAACACACCGCGACAAAAAAATCATGTGAGATAAATGAACATCTACCCCGGAATGAACATTCGGAAACTAAAATTTGATTATGATGAAATACAAAGAAAATAATTGCAGATTGAAAAACAGAAAGGAAAAAAATTAATCACTGTCTGAGCCATGCAATTTTGGCAAGTAATCACACCCCAGAGCACTTAAGTTCCCTATAACTTCACTCAGTGTCTACAAGATACTGCGGAAATGCCTGAATTCGATGATGCGGACATATTTTGGAAGCTATTAGGAAGGGCGTACGCATAAGTTTACATTTGGCATATTTTCAAAGCGATATTCGGCGGCTGGGGTCCATCACACCCCACGTATATAACGCAGGGTTAAAGAAATTAGAGTTGATAGTAGCCAATTGTGTAGACTAATAGACAGAATGAAATATATTCAGTCAACCACAGTGGCTAAAAATGGAAGGAAGTTTGCAGGGTAGATACCGATATCACCAACATGTGGAAGAAACCGACAGAAAAAAGATTTATATTGGTATTGATGTTATTTTTCACCATTGAACTATAATTTTAAGCAAAATGATGATTTTCCCACAATTTGTTAATATTTAGGATGATAATAATAATTATTAGCAACAATTGAATAATTCGGTTGCCGTCTCAGACTTCAGCTCTACTCACCTGTTGTAGCATATTCCTGACTGTCGATTCTGGAAAAGGCACTCTGCGGTCCTTGATGAGCTGGTATAAATTTTCCTGCATGTACTCGAATACGAAATAAAGGACATCATTTTCACGAATGACTTCTTTCAGCTTCACAACGTTCGAATGGTGAAGCTTTTTTAGGGACTGCAAAAAAAAATACAGTCAGTTACTATACAAAAATTCTATCGGACACAGCCTTCTGGAAGATAAAATCGTGCAGGTGTTTCGGTTTCGCTGATCCTCATCAGTACGGTGTAGCAAAGTGTAAGGATGTGCTACACTTGGCAATAATATAGGTCCTTCGATTTAATCCTTCCACTTTCCTTTACTGGTGGTGGTGTTGTGGGAGAAATGGTGGTTGAAAATGGTTGACCTAAGGTATTTTCATATATTTCAACTAAATTGTTCTACAAAATGTTCGGAATCTCGTATAATATATTCAAAAAAAATCTGGACCAAGAGGATCGAGAACGGTCAGGAATGTTCAAAGACTATTATGTGTGGATGGTAGGGATGGCTTCTGACACTATTTCCCCCAATACACGTGTTCTGTATCAGATTTAGCAATAACATTGTACAGATGTATCAAAACGGAACCTTCGGCTATATTTCTTTTACCATATACACTCAAAATATCAAATATAAAAGCAGATCTGAGTGGCACCCTTATCTCGATGAATTTGAAGGGATTGGTGTAGAATAATGGGCCAAAAAATATTTTGAATGGTATTAAAAATATTATTATTATTATGGGGTTCAGGGGAACAGTATTTACCCTCTTACAGAGTTATTTAACAAATAGGAATCAAATTGTTAAAATCAACAATCAATATAGCGAAAAAAGGATCATTAAATGTGGGGTACCACAAGGAACCGTTTTGGGTCCGATTCTTTTTATCATTTACATCAATAACTTGTTGAAAATTAACACCAGTGGGGAAATATACAGCTTTGCCGATGATACTGCAATTATCTACTCCTCCAATTCATGGGAAAACCTTAAACAAATAGTAGAAACTGATCTTAGCAAGATTTTTGACTGGTTCAACAGTAAGTTATTGACTGTAAATGTACAAAAAACGATGTTCCTTCCATTGGCCAATTACAAAAATAATCTACCGAATTTCACTCACCTCCAAATTAATAACCAAGGAAATGAGGTAACAATCAAGTCGACAAACGAGGCCAAATACTTAGGCATTACTATTGATAATCACTTGCGTTGGGATTGTCATATCAAAAAAGTTAATAACACCATTAGGACAATGATACATAGGTTCAAATACCTTGCAAAAGTGCTAGATTTAGTCCACCTAAAAATGATCTACCATGCGCTTGTTGAATCGCGTATCTCGTATGGTATCATAGGATGGGGAGGAGTCACAAATACTCACCTAGATAAGCTGGAAGTAATACAAAAACTCATTCTGAAAATAATTTACAGAAAGGATAAGAACTACTCCAGCGATCTCCTATACAATGAAATAGGAGTGTTGGACACGCGACAATTATACTTCAACAAAATTGCATTGTTATACTTTAAAAGAAAACATGAATTCGCTCACATATCACACCAGTACCAAACTCGAAGTAACACCAACAATGACCTCATCATTCCAGCATCAATTAAAACTGTTGGACAAAAATGTCACATGTTGCTAGCTCCAAGAGTATATAATTTTATACCCCATGATATTCGAACGAACACCTCCCCCTATAAATTCAAAAATGCCTTGAAGAAATTCTTATTGTCAAATGACAGAAAGAAGGTTAGAAATTTAATAGAACTAAAAAGTTGATAATAAGTTGAGAAATGGAAGAGGGTAAATATTCGTTACAGTCAGACACATGCTTCATTACTCGTAAATCAATCTTCTACTATTATTATTTTATTATTATTGTTGCTAAATTACTATTATTATCTAACAAATCTCATAACTGTACAATAGGATATAGAAATAATTAATTCACATAAACTCGTACCTCGGACAGTCTTTGACTTTGTGGTTCTTGATTATTTGTGAATAATTATGCGAAGCCCACCTTCGCTGATGCACGTCATGATTTGTTGAGTATTTAACTTATTACATACTGTTAGTATTATCCTATTATTACCTATATGAATAACTAATACCCACGTACAGGCCCAGCCTTTGTGGGTTTCTACTATTTATTTTGCCAGTCTGGCATCTGATTCTGTAAAATACCATTATGTATTTTTGCTATTAGTAAATAAAAAATATTATTATTATTGCCGATACTACTTTTTTAGACAAGATACTTGAAAATTTCGAAAGTCAAAAGGATCGAAATCGTGAAAATACGTATTAACGAATATAAAAAAATTATATGGTTGAAACGATGATTGAATTATCTTTTCAACGATGTGTAATTTGAACTCCCATGCCATTTGAAATTTAAAAAATGATATGCCCCTCACCCCCTTTATCAGGCAACCACAATGTTTTTTATTCAAAAAATGGCTTTGTTCATATTAATTCAAGAATTACATAATTTTTGATATCGAATGTATAATATAATAAGTACCTTTATAACAACCTTCAATTCGGATATCAAAAAAACAAAAATACTGGAGATGCAATGTGGTCTCTTTTATATGAATTATATTTGAAAATTAATAAAGCTTTTGATTATATGAATCACGGGATACTTTTGTTCAAACATAATGGTTCTTATTTGTCCGAACGAAATCAAAATAGTCAGGATATTCAGAATTAAAGATTATTGATTGTGGGGTTCTTCAAGGTTCTATACTTGGACCCTTTCTCTTTTTATTTTACACAAATGACCTGTTTAACATCCAAATATCAGTGTTTTCACAGTTTTTGCTGTTGACAGTACTATATTCTGGCAAGACAAAAACAAGTAAGATCTTGATCAAATAATACGTTTTGATCTGAGAAAAAGTAATAGATTGGTGTGAATCAAATTTACTATCAATCAACAAAAGAAAAAGTAACATGAAATCTTTCAGATGTCATCTTGAAGATAGTCCGTTGCATAATAGGATCGTTGAAAATAAAATGGCTTTGAATTAAATACCTTGGATAATTCGAACAGCATGTTGAAATTATGTGTGAAGAGCTCTCTTCGGGTTGCTGCGCATTTAGAGTTGTATCGAAGGAATTAGATTTTTCAGTTTCCAAGCCAGTCAATCATTCTCTTATAATACAATTATCAAAAACTCGATACATTATAATGGATATAAGATGTTTAAACACCTTCCGATACATGTAAAAAACATCACATCTCTTTTTCAAGGGTTTTATGAAGATAGTTTTTCCTTTGCTATTTATTGTTTGCAGATTTTTTATTTTCAATTGCGTCTTCGAATAAGAAACCTACCACGTTGTAACACCGATTTTCATTTCTCACGGGCTAGCTGTATCGAAATATTCCATTTCCTACGACTTTCATGAACTACTAGACTGTCATTATAGGTAGGTATTAACGAATTTTAAAGTCCGACGGGTATCAACCAAGGAAATCCAAAACATTTTCTACAGATCAAATTAATAAATTTATATCAGAAGCTCCTGATAAGGCCTATTTTCTGACAAAGGTATGATTTTCTTTTCATAAAACCAGAATAATTTCAATAAAAAGATTGATTACAATCGGATTATATATATTTTTGAATAGTTGATAGATACTTTCTATATAGCAGTTAATTTGATCAAATTATTATGCGCTCTAGTAACAGCGAGTGTTGCTTCAGATGACACATGGACTTTGGATGGTGGGAGCGAGGGTTCAAATCCACGCAGCCTCATTTTTTTTTCATTTTATGAAATCTATTAGTGTTTGATTTTTATAATAATTTTCACGACGTAGGTAGGTACGTGTACAAGAAGAAAAAATAGATGTTTCATTCAACGGGCGAAGAAAGAAAAAAATTATCCAAACCATGTAAAAATGACGGCAGGAGAGTTTATGATAAAAAGGATTATTAAAAATATTACAGATTTGTTAATGATTCAGATGGTCGTAGAAAAAGTATAGTGTACAATGAGCATGAATTGACCCATTTCCCACTCGTAGGTATATGAAATTTTGTAGTACTCGCTACGCCCGTACTACAAAATTTCATATACCTACTCGTGGTAAATGTATGTCATTTCATGCTCATTGTTCAATATACTATTTCCGACGAGCGTGCGTAAAGTAGTACTTTTCCGCACGCATTTGCGTGCGTAAGTTACATTTTTCCGCACCTCGTGCGGATAAGATTTTTTTCCGCACCGAGTGAGGAAAAGTAAAACTACTCAAAAATCTCGTTCCTCGGCTACCGTAGTTGGCCGATTCTGGAGCAGGAATCACTAATGTCAAGAGACTCGGAGGCTGGAAATCGACAACTGGTAGCCCATTGATGATTCGACAAATCAAAAAAAGGATAATAATAAAATATTGGCCACGAACATGTGCCGTTCTGCATTGAGTCAACCTTCATCAAGCTACATGAACGGCTGCCCTTCTCAGTTAAGTCAACCTTCATCGACCTATTTGAACAACTGCTGAGGTAAATCAACCTTCATCAAACCATATTATTAACTGTCCTTCTGCGCTAAGTCAGTGTTCATCAAGCCGTACCACAAGTCACCCATTAAATGAATTGACCGGATTTGCAATAAATTTGCAAAATGTCAATAAATGTTCTTTCATTATAAATATCACGAACAAATAATTACATTTTTTGTTTATTGTATGGTTCTTTCTATCAAGTTTAAATAACAATAATTCAATGAGTTATCATTTTTTTATATTCGTTGCTATCTGATATGAAGCTCGTAGGAAAAATGTTGTTCCTATAACACGTGCGCAAAGTGCCTTTTCCGCACGCAAAAACTTATACGAACTCCGCTTCGCGTCGTTCGCCTAACTGTAACTGTTAGGAAAATAACTATTCTGGAATCATCCATTATGGGACAGCTGGTATAAGGTATCGCCCTCTGCTTTTATAGTTTATTGGCTTACAGATAATACTAAAGGCGGTAGATTATCAAGTAGGTCACTCGGGGTCATATATGCCACATAATTTTTGGCAGAAACGTCACGTAATGCAAAAAGTATCCAATAGAACGAGTCCGGGTTATTGCCAAGAAAACGGAGCTAATGCCTCGATAAAAATTGAGGATATCTATCGTTTTATTACCTTCACCTCACGAAGACTCATCGCTTCGTCCCAGGAATAGTACTTCCTCTTCATCCTCTTGATGGCCACCTTCTCCCCGGTGTCCTTCCTCTGTCCCAGTACGACCGATCCGTAAGTACCGTCTCCCAGTTGGTGAAGTATGGTGTAGCGATTCATCTCGACTTCAATTTTTTGTACTGTCGCGCGAACCAACCCATCACAGTTTGAGTTTTCCGAGTCTAGGGTAAGTCTTCAAGTTTGTATCGTTGACAATCATATCACGCTGTGGCCTCCGCCATCGCTGCGTTTGTACTAGTTGGTGGAAATCGACCAAAGTCGTGGAATTAGTCTGCGCCGTTCTTGGTATCGATTATTTCAGGAAATTGTACTTTCTGTTTCAGAAATAAGAGGAGTTTTACGTCGTAGGGTGTTATTATGTGTTCTTTTTGTGGTGGAGCGGGAGCTAGCAAGATTTCAGGTCACGATAAAGACAAGTCAGATTGGAACGAGCAGATTGCTGAAAGGAGTGGTGGTCTCGATAATATCACCCTAATTTCTTCGTAGAGAACTGTGTAAAAACCTCTTGAGAAATAAAATTATTCTTGGCATCATTTTAGAGATTTAGTTCTTCGATTTCCTTAAACAGAGATAGTCGAAGTAATACGAAGGCGTAGAAAAAGGCCACGAGCAATTTTTTTTTGGAATCCCGACTTTAATCTCGGACCCCCGACTTTAATCTCGTTCCCCTTACTTTAATCTCGGACCCCCGGCTTTAATCTCGGACCCCCGACTTTAATCTCGGACCCCCGGCTTAAATCTCGGGGGTCCGACTTTAATCTCGGTCCCCTGACTTTAATCTCGGACCCCTGACTTTAATCTCGGATCCCTGACTTTAATCTCGGACCCCCAACTTTAATAAAAATAAATAAATATAGACTTTTTTTTTATAAAAACACCAAAAACTCAAATATGGCGACGGATTTTTCAATTTCACAATCTATCTTTTTTGATCACCTCATAAAAGTCTACCAAAAATGAACAATAATTTTTTCTGTTATATTAATAGTCTGGGAAATATTTCAATAAAAACTTCCACTTTCCCCCCCTCCTTCGAATTTTCCCGGCGAACCGCCCGGATTTTTGAATATTTACTTCTCCCCTCCTTCGAATTATTTCCTCCCTCTCCTTCGAATTTTACCAGGTGCGAAGCGCCCGAATTTTTTCGTATCTACCACCCCGTTGCCCCCATCCTCCAAATTTTCCATATCTTGAAAAAAAATTGCAATTTGGAAAAATTTGTGACGACAATTTCACATTTTTACCTAAAAACACCAAAACCTCGAAAACTGAACGAGATATCAAGAAAATGTAAATCAACAGTTCCATTGAACTCAAAGATGTCTATCAAAAGTTTTCATGGCATTTTTTCATATCTTGAAAAATAAACTGAATATGGATTTTTATTTTATAAAAACACCAAAAACTCAAAGAAATCGACAGATTTTCAAGTTTCACAAAGAACCTTATTTGATCATCTCATGAAAGTCTACAAAAATTGTAGATACATTATATCCGTGATTTCGATAGTCCGAGAAATATTTCACAAAAACAAGGAGTGTTCATGAATTTTCTTTAAATTTTGAATAATAAGACGGTCATGCATTGAAAACACGTATTATTGTGGAAAATTAGTCAACAGATTCATGCATTCAAAACACATATTTTTGTGAGAAATTATAGTCCACAGAGTCATACATTGAAAACACGTATTTTTGTAGGAAATTAGTCCACAGAGTATTGCATTGAAAATGCGAATTTTTGTGGGAAATTAGTCTTGAAAACTATACCTGGATCTTTTTTCAAGTCTCGCATTAGTCGTTGTATTCAAATTATTGGTGTCCAATTTTAATTTTAAATTACAGTTGTTGTATTCATATTATTGGTATCCAATTATAGTTGTGAACGAATTTAAGTCGTTGTATTCATATTATTGGTGTCCAATTGTAGTTTTAAAGGCATTAAGGTCGTTGTATTCATATTATTGGTGTCCAATTATTGGTAAAAAACAAGACGACACATTCTTATAGCTTAAATAGGTCTTATATGTGGGTCGATGAAAATCAATGTAAAAAGACAAATTACTTCATCAAAATAACTTTGATCCCCACTTACTACTGTTTCGTGAATAAGAATAGTATTACCCATATTTCAACATATCCAATATATACCTCATTTGGTTTGTTTGTATTACCAAATTCTCCGAAGCGTAAAATTAGTTATAAACGGTTAATAACCTGGAAAGCTGAAAATTGAAAGTTCAATGACTACACAGAGGTATGGTAGGTAATAAGCGGCTGATTCTTAATTGTCGTATCCAGTATATACACAGTGCAAGCCGAAAGTCTCCCTTATTCCTCACGCCTGTGGATCTTTTTTGATATACATAAACTCGTATATTTCTGCTTTTTTGTGTTCTAGAAACAATTCTGAGTACGATCACATGGTTTTGCGACAAAAAATTGGTACACTTTGTTTTTCAGAAGCGTTTTTATTTGCGTCTCTAGAAAGCGAATTGGACGCACTTCAACCTCATTTGATTTCTCAAATTTCACAATTCTAAGACAAAAAAAGAAGTTACAATGGTGTTTCTTAGTTTCCTACTTTGATTTTTCGGAAATGGCGGTTCCATCCCTGCTGGTATGCAGTGTATATCACTTGAAATGATCCCTTTCAGGTAATTTTGTTTGTTTTTGATATTTTATCCCTGGATTCTGCAAATTTCACAATTCTCCGACAAAAATTAAGGAAGTTAAAGGGGTGTTTTCCATGAGAAGTGAGACACACGCTGTATAAATGAAAGTATTTGTTTTTCCCTATCCGGTGTAGATAATGGCTTTTAAGGCCTCCACATCGAATTTTGTTGCTCTAGGAAGTATTTAATTTTTTGATCATTTCAAGAGAAAAGGTTTAACCGCTTTGTAAACTTTCTGGCTGAAAATGAAAAATGGATTCGTTCCAAAATGCACAGGGAAGAATTGTGAGGAGTAAATTTCAAAAACGCAATCAGTTTTCTTTTATCTCTTCTCTGCCATCTCTTGGACAGTAGTCAAAGAAATATAAGTATATTATAATACGTAGGGGAGAATTTTGACGAGCAGAATCAAAAACGCAATCAGGGTAGGGATCACGAGACTCGACTCGATCAAATCGACTTAACTCGTTATCGGGTCTATGAAGTTCTACACGAACGTCGATCAAATATGGAATCGAGTACTCGATTGTTCTTAACTCTCTAGTTAGGATAGCATATTCCATATTCGATCGACGTTCGTGAACAACTTCATAGACACGATAACGAGTTAAGTCGATTTGATCGAGTCGAGTCTCGTGATCCCTATGCTGATCTTTTATTCTCCATTATTTTCATATTTGAATTTTAATATAGCAGCAAATATCAAATATTTGGTGAGCACTTCTTTGCCATCTCTTGGACAGTAGCTGAAGTTGACTTTCACGTCGTGTCGATACTTTTAGAGCAGTTGGTACTTCACTGTTTTCTTTAGAAAAATATATTAATTATCATAACTAGAACTGACGCCATTCTGCTGTAGACAATGACTTTATTGATCCAGAAAGAATTTCTTTATTTCATCGTTTCAAGAGAGAAATTTTAAATTTTTGGACTGGAATTTGAAATGCTTCAAAGTGCTTACAGGAGACGATATTGGCCAGCATAGTCCAGATATACAGTGTATTTTACATCTGTTATGGTTTTCGAGAAATTCAAATTTTCCCATTGCAAAAATTGTTTTCAAGCACTTCTCCGCCAGCGTGTAGATACTTTCCTCAGATCAATAAGTAACCTATTGATCTGAGATACTTTCAGACTAGCTGACTGAAATTTCATGCCATTCAATTTTTAAATATTTTCTTCTCAAATTGGAACTGATGATATTCCGTGGTAAATAATAAGTTCGAAGCCATTCCCAGAGAATTCGGTTGCTCTAGGAAGACTTTAGTTTTCAGTCATTTCAAGAAACAAGGCAACCTCTTTGGACATTTTCGGGCACAAAATGAAAAACGGATGCCCTAAAAAAATCCCCATAAATGAGGAATGTAGCGAGCAGAATCCAGATATACAAACAGATGGTTTTCCAGAAATTTATATTTTTTTATTGCAAAAATTGTTTTCAAGTACTCCTCCGCCATCTCTTGGAAAGTAGCCAAAGTTGACTTCCACGGAATGTTGATCCTTAGAGCATTGAGCATAGAGCATTGAAATTTCCCTGTTTACTTTTGAAAAAGACTTCATCAAAAATTATCAGACGTTTTCATCTACGCAGGCGTTGCTACTTTTTGAATATCTCTTTGTTTTTGATTGGAAAATAATGAAGCATTCAGCATTGGGACACAACGCCTGGTAATGGAACTATTATTGACATCTTTTGCTATTTCAAGTTATCTGTGAGCCTGCGAGATATTCTGAAACTACGCACACTAGAGTTAAACCATATAATTATAGATGGCGCCCCTTTACAAATATAGCAAAAAAATATTCTAATTTCCCGATCGTAATATTGAAATTCATTAACTAATATATTGGATATTCCGATTCTGCATCATGATAAATAAAACAAATGCTTCAAAACAATATTTCATTCAACATTTAACAAACACAAAAATTTGAAACAAAAACAATTTGAACTAACAGAGTGTACCAGATCTGGTCTATAAAAATTATTTTGACACTGGTATAGGTAACATAAAATTTTCGAATCATTCCAAAACTTGAAATACCCGTGGGAAAACTGGAATAACTCATTAACCTTTTCCATTCACCGAGTTTGTCACATACGCATACAAGCGTTTTCCCCACCAAGATTCCAAGTCGAAGGGTTTGAAGTCTTGTAGGGAGAGACAGGGTTCGTCTTCATAATAACAAATAGTTGGTTCACCTGAAAAATCAATAATGAAGCAACCCAGGATATTTGATTTCAGAATGAATTGAGGTTATGTATAAATCCGCTTGCAATTTAAATTTGTTAATTTTAATTCGCTCTGCTTGGACTAACTCACCCTGTGGACTTGTCGTTTCATCTGAATCTGCATTTTCTTGGTCTAATTCCGCACATACAGAATTCCATGCTGGAAATTGAAAAATTCAATTCAAGAGTAGGAATATTAACATTTTCTTGAGTTAATCTTACATTCATTTATAAAATTTATTATTTCTTCATGCTGCGGAGATAAGTTTTTACTTCTTTGTACTACAGGTGATGATTTCTTGTAGAATGTTGGCTTTGGTACACTGAAATAACATAACATTAGGCAATTATTCATTTCCTACTTTTCACCAAAGTGAAGTGTCAAAGAAATCTTATTTTGTTTTTGATGAATAATACTTAGCCATTGAAGATGGAAAACTTTTATATAATTCGAATTTTTTATGTACTAATAACAACAGAAAAGATCTTCAAGTAAAATATTGAAAACAAAATAATGTAACAAACTACTTCTGGTGAAGCTGTGTGAACTCAATGAATACATTTGTGAGTCACTTTTTCTAGAAATAATACTAACTTCGTCATTTCGGTTTCTTCATTTTCAACAGTCTTATTATTCTTGTAATCTCTGAAATTGTCAATATTCTGTGGAAGACCTAAAATCATTAAAGAAAACTAGACGCATATTTCGTTTGATAGATAATACCATACCTCTTCTTGTAGTTTTAGCAACAATTTTACTAGGACCTTTTATATTGTACATTTTTCAAAATCAAATTCTACAAAGTCCAACAATATTATGAAATAACGAAATGACATAACCACGTGACTACTGACTATGGCACATCACATGAGGTCATGTCGTTGCCAGGTTGAAATCTGAAAAATCCCCATGATCAACCATAAAAAATCCCCACTTTCGAACAAAAATCCCCACTTTTTCTATATCGCCTCTTTTTCTTATTTTATCACTAGTATTGACACAAGTAGTCTATTTTTCACGTCACTACTCACGTACTAATGTACGTAATGTATCAAAATCACCAGTTGATGATATTGGCGAAAAAAAATAAACATACAATTTGGCGGGAAATTTGAATTGTGGTGTAATTCAACTTATCATTATCTCATTACTTTCCCTTTTTGCTGGGTCGTATCCATTTTTTCAAAAGAGGATCATTTTCCCATTCTGCCCTGTATTTATGACGCTCTACATACAGTTTCGCCTTCTTTGGATTGGATTTACTAGATCCAGCCTCATTACTACTGCTTTCGCCATCTGTATCACTCATTTTGTAAATCTTAATCCTAACACTCGTTGATTTTGCTCGTATTTTTCCAAATATATATTACAAATATTCAAATAAAATATAATTTCAATTTCGAATTTCAGTTCTTCTTCTTTCTGTTTTCACATCATCTTCTTACGTTTTCGTGTTTAGCTAGACAAATGACATTTGACAGATAAAAAATCCGACAGTAGATGAGAAACGTAAAAAATCCCCACAAATTCCTCACTTTTGAAAATTCCCCACATAAATCCCACATGAGGCAAAAATTCTCCACAAGTGAGGACTTATCCCCACACCTGGCAACACTGGGTCATGAGTTGTTGGGTGCGTTGCGAATCATCCGATTAAACGAACTTACCTGTGAAGTTCAATCGTGATTATAGGAGGCGCCTCGTCCGAGAGGTTCTAGGTACGTTTAAAATTTCGGAAAAAATAGGATTTTGGGATTTATTTTCACTGAAAGAAATTTTTGATATCGGAATTGAATACCCAAAAAATAAAATCATGCGTTTCCTAAAAAAAATTAAAATATCTGCAAGGGTATGAACGAGCCTTTATGCAGAAAATGTCTAATAAAATTAAGAAGTGGAAGAGTATACAATTTTGACAGTCAAACACTCCGAACAAAAGAAGAAGAAGTGAGGTTGGAATGTTTGTTATGTTTTGTTGAAAACATGTATCCCATTGTTAATTTTTGACGAAATCATTAAATATGAGTGCATCGCTTGTTCGGAAAAGTTTATCAGTTGTTGATCCGCAATTTAACAAGAACTCTAGTAAGTTTTGACCAAAAATTCTGTAAAGTGATCCACGGAAGTTGAACCAACTTGTTTCAGTTATATTGATATAAGAGTTGTCCACGAGTTCATGCCTTTTTTTCCGAAGCAAAACATCTCTCAGATTTTGTCTACCATATAAACATCAATATTTTCCATTGCTTCGCTGTGGAAAGAACGACTAAAAAAAGCTCGACGTGAATTATTTCTTTATATTATTTTTTTTACAGGCAAGAAAATAAACCAAAAGCTGTTTGGATTGAACTCCGACAACCAAAAGATATTATCTAAAACTTACAAGAAGGGTGGTAAAAAAGGTAAGATAATTTATCCCAGTGCATCCTTATATTGGCCCATTTCCATCAGAATTGTTTTAATCTCTTGATCATTTTATATTTTAGGAGCCAAAGTGAATCTTTTGTCCACAAATAAAAAATTAACTGTCTCAGAAGCAAGAAAGAATCACAAATCAAAAGAGCAGATTCTGAAAGACAACTTGCGAAAACTAGAATTGATAAAGACTGCGAGTAAAGTGGAGTTGGATGAAAAAATTTTGAATCAGGTATGGATACATTTTATGGAATTCTTTTGTTATCTCATTAGGATATTTATTTCAGATTATTGAAAGAGCTGTTACCAAGAGATCCCTTACCAAGACAAATGTTGTAGAAAAGGACCAGGGAACAGTATTCACAGAAGAAGACTTCAAGAAATTCGAGGAAGAATATTTCGACGAATAATGCTTGTTTCTGATAGAACTTGCGGACTTGTCCAGCTTATAATCAGCTCGATAGTTTTGATTTATTTGTTCTTCTTATTGATGATATTGCCGATACTACCTGTAGAAGATATCTATTTTCAGAAATATACTTCAACTTCTGAAGTACTCGTGATATGTGGGATTTTTGGTTTAGTTTTTATAGGAGGTTTATCGTTATTGACACTTTATGTTATGTATAAACACTATACAAATCACAGAATAAAGTGAAATCCCATGAATAACTACATTTTTTCAACTCAAGTTACCCTTAATCCTCATGCCAGTTCTCCAGCAAGTCCTAAAATATAACAAAACATACACATTGAACTTAAATATTTGTAATGGAAACGTCCAACAGAAAACAACTACTGCCCCTTACAACCGTTGAATTATATCGGTTAAATTCTTGGCAAAGTTTGCTACAAGACCTACTTTGCAATGCTGCATTATTTTTTGTATCTGAGGATCTGTTTCTTTATTCAAGATTTGTGGTACAAACAGGTAATAGTCATTATCCTAACTAGGACTGAAAGAGTGCCTTATTAATGAAATTTCAAGTTTATCATTATTAGTAGGTTGATTTGGTGTAAAAAATTGTTATAAACTCGGAGGACGCCAATAAAAAATGACGGCTTTTCTCCAAAATATTGTGAGTGATCCTGGTAAAAATTGGAAATTCCAGCATCTGTTTTGGTATAATTTAGGGTACCATTCTCAAATGCAAAACAAAAAAAATGGGCTCAACCGGGATTTGAACCCGGGACCTCTCGCACCCAAAGCGAGAATCATACCCCTAGACCATTGAGCCGCCATGATAACTTCATGAGAAGACAGATATTTGTATTAATCCAGTCGCAAAATACGCATTTGTTGAATACTTTCATTAGAAATAATAATAATATCAAGTGGAGTCGTATCGGATAACTTTTACAAAGAGTGTAGGCACAAGGTACAATTTATATTTGATAAAAATATGGAAGCTACCATCTTTCAAATAAAGCACTAATGGAGTGAAAAAATAAATGATGCGCCTGCGTGGACTGAAAATTTGAATGTGGCACCATATTTTACGCTAGAGTCAATGCAAAATCTACAGAGGGTTGTTGTGTATTTTGCCTGTATTTTAGTTTGAAAATGACTTGAGTAAAGGTTTTTATTTCATTAAAAAAGTAAAAAAGCCTTGAATATAAGGCACGATCGAGGTTTGGAAACTGTCACTTGCTCAAGGTGTTGCGTTTTACGTATTTTTCCACATTTATGTGCATTACCCTTTAACTAATAAATGACAATGTCATATAAGTACCGTCGTTCATAACGACTCGAAAAACAATATTATCAACAACATCCAAAACAACTTCATTGTACGCATTTTGACTCTTATTATCACGATTTTTTAGCTAGACGTAATAAAACTACTAGAAATCAGCATCCTGGTTTTATTACAAATTCAAGAGCGATAGCAGTTTTCCAGCAGCATACAAAGTTACAGTCCATTCGAAAAACCGAAAACTCATACTCACAAACACAAGGCTTGTTCATACCCTAGCGAGTTTCTCAATTTTTCTGCGAATAAAATTGCTGCCAATCATGCCGGACCAATCGTTGATGCAGAACCATGTCGCAGCCATTTTATTCGCAGAAAAATAGCGAAATTCGCGAGGGTATGAACGGAACTTAACGAATTAAAAGAAGTAGTAAACCATGGACACGACACTAAACACTATTTGTAGAGGATGGCTCATTTCCTATGTTGCAATGTTGTCTCTCATTTAACATCACCGCGATACCTTCGTCATTTAACTAACCTGAAATATATCTTTGTACGCGATAGAAAAAAAGTTCAGGGAGATTACTACAATATCGTTGGGTAGTTGCTGATTTATGATCCTGCAATAAATATTTCAATTATTTTCGGGTGACCTACTCTCTGTTCGATGAACTATTGTCCACAGTTGGAACAAAATTGAAGATGGTGTCTTCCAGTGGCGGCGATAAGGATTCGGGGGGCCGCTCGCCAAATTTTGTTAGGATATTCATACTTGTGGCAATAAAATCTGGAAATAGCAAAGTGGTCGAAGGGGCCCCTTCTGGAGCTGCCCCCCCGCACGGCGGGCTCTGCAGGCCCCTTATCGAAGCCACTGGTGTCTTCAGGTTCAGAATTTATTTATTTATTTATTATAAATCAGTGAATTATGCTTATGTATCCGCTAAATCAAACTGAATATTTTTGGTAAATTTTTTATTGGAAGTTCGTTGTTCTTAAAAATTATTCATAAACATTACACTAAATATAAATTAAAGTAAAATCACATGAATAACCATCTTTTAGTTAACTAATTTAGGTTTGGTAGGGTCCTCTACCCATGCCAGCTCCCCACCAAGGCCTAAAACAAAAAGAAAACAGTGAACTTTTTAAAACATGTATTATAAAATGGACATGTAATCCTTATCAGTATTAACACAAATAATTGATGAGTGTAACCGACAAATGAAAGTAACAAATTCGATTTTTAAATTTATTTTCCATCACTTTTTTGTGAATTTGTCAAAGTAATTTGAATGATGTCGTATGTATAGTTGGAAAGTTTGAGAGAACATAACACACGTAACTGATACTATAAAAGTAATTTCTTCTCAGATGAATACATAGTGAAGTGTGTGGTTCTGTTTTTGGGCCCTTATTATTACTGCCTTTCATAAACGACGGGACTTGGATTAATGTTTATAGAAAATTCCCCTTGCAAAGGACAAAACTATATTATTTATTTATAAGGAAATGAAATACAGGATGATGAATTTTTGAAGAAAAAAATAATAAGTTTTATTATGTTTTACCTGCCATAGAAAATCGTAAAATAACTTCTTCATAATTCGTAATGCAAAATCAGTTTCGTTTTTCATTCTATTTTTGAAAGATAGCATGTTATACTACTTATTCCTCTTCCATGGATTATATTTCATCACGTTGGAATAAATCAAATGAAAAAGCCGTTATTGTTTGGACTGTTGCAATTTTATCTTTATTCATGATTGCTATTAAGGAGTCTTATGTACTATAAAAAATACTAACAGAAACCAATATCCTACCACTTAATTATTGACTGCTAAATTCGAAAACTTTTGGTTTGACCATATTCACTGTCTCCATGCGGATAAGGTAACATTTTGACTCCAAAATAATGCGCATTTCAGATAATTTAATTTTGAATTTTCGCGGTCAGTTGGAATAAGTGAATTTGGTTATTCTTCGTTGGCCACCCTGGGTAGTCGGTATGGTCGCATGACCAAAGATACCAAAATATCTTCGACTTATTGTTTTAGTTCTGCGAACTACATTCCACAAAACTAACATATTTTTATGTTGATAGTATTAGAATATCCCACTTTTTCCTCAGGGGCTCTTTTCTCAAATGTCTACTACCATATGTCGCATGCGACAAAGTATCTCCATCTCTATTTAATGCATTTTCGAGAAAGGCGATGGGTATATTTTGTCGCATGCGACATAGGGTAGTCGACATTTGAGAATAGGGCTCCAGGTCATTGAAATGTGCCCGAAAAACAAACGAACGACATGGTACATGGTAGTGACATTACACTGACAAAGTGATATATGACACGTTACCTCAAAATGCAGTGGTGCTATGTTAAGTCTCGTTCGTACCCATGCGAGTATTCGCAATTTTTTTACGATTCGACTCATACGGCGATAAAATTGCGGTGAATGATGAGTCATCATGTAATTTTTTGGTAATGTATATTATGTATATTATTCACCTCAACTTTTTGCCGAATGAGTGCAATCGCATTTTTTTTTTAACATTCGCAAAGGTATGAACGAGCCTTCATGCTACACATATGCTGTGTATTTAGATTCCAGTACTGCATATGGTATCCAGAATCGGCGACAAACAACAATAGACATGGACAGTTCAGCAACACCCAATGTTTATGATTTCTTTTTGTACCAAAGTTTGGATCATATTTGTAATGTAGTACCAGAGTACTTTTCGAACTGTTGCACATGTGGTGCAATGTACCACTTCTGGTAACACTGTCTTGTGAGTGACGCAGATTCTCGCGAATGGAAGAGCGGCCTAAAATTTGACTAAATGGCAACGTTGCCCAATTGATTGAAGCTGCCAATTGTGCGATTGGTTGCTCGGGGAAGTACGTCACAATGCAATGGCGCAAGAAAGGAGCCATTTTAATTTTGCCGATTAAAAATATATTTTTTCAAGTTTTCGACATCTGACATAAATCAAAACATTGCCAACTGTATCTGATCTAGTCGAATCCATATACATACATTTGCCTATACTGTACAGATCTCTCAGAAGTGACGAAAGCTCGACCTCTCGTCCCTCTGGCGACTCTCGTCGAAGCCAGCAACTCCCTGCTGATTTTGTTGTATCCTGTAGGACCAGTAGGCTGCGCTCCGCAAGTTTCTAAAGCCACAAAATCGTCGACGTGGAGGGAAGGGGGCCTCGAAGTATTGGGCGGTCTCGATCTGAAGAGGTCCGGCCTTTGTGGGGCGGTGCGCGCGAAGCCTCTAGCTCTCATTGGCGTGACTGTACGTAAAAAACAAATAGATTAGTGGATGTGAATTCATCCCAGGCTTGTTTGCATGAGTCAGATTTTCAAATTGGACTTACTAAATGGCTTTTTCATTTTGTCCTCGTCTTCCAGCCGTTTCTCCTTGTCGTCTAAGCTATCGGTTCTCGATATTCTGCACAGCTTCTCGATTTCTTTGACTAAATTGTAGTCGGATCTCAGGTTTTGCCGACAAACTTCTATAAAGTCACACGGTACCTAAAATCAAAGATGTGTGTTTTACTGACTATAAATTGATTTATCTTTAACTTGAATTTCGTGGCAGAAGTCAAAAATTCCATTACTAGGCGTATTTGCCCAATCGTACAACAGGTAAAGTTTCTTTGTCATGCTCACATTGATATAATCTGATTTGAGCAATAATTGGACGTTCGTTTGTTCTGAGCAACTGCTCAGAGACCGTCTGTTTATCAGGAGCAAGTTGCTTCGGATCACATAAAGCAAGCTTTATCTGCTCTACCAATTTTCAGAGAGCAGAAAAATTATAGTAAAGTGATCAGGAAGTAAGGCGGGTGGTGGCTGGTGGCCTTACTATACTATAATAAAATAATTAGGTTATGTTTTGCTTAGTGTTCGTTTGAGTTTGAGCAATAAATAAATACTGATATTGGACCATCAAAATCAAATCAGTTACGTCACAATTGGGTGATCTTCATGATTTTTTGGGCATGCTGAGCATTTCAAACGAACAGTACTTACGTTATTTTGCAATCAAAAACAAAGAATTATGCAAAATGCCCGTTTCCTTTCATTATTTTCCAATAAAAAACTAACAGTTGTGCAAGAAGTGGAAATGCCTACGTAGATGAACATGACTGATAAACTTATTTCAACTTTCAACAACTTGAGTAATTTATTCAAATGGGAATGAGAATAAAATAAAATACTATAGTCTCTTAAGGGATTTGACAGCTGATCATCACTATACTGTTTCGCGCCTAAATTCTGAGCACCATTTAGCGGGAACGCTTTTCGCGATTGGTGACTAAAATGAATAATCTCATAACTTTGAATGATAGTCCTAACAGTCGTAGCTATTTCCAATTTAAAGACGAAGAAATTGTCCTAACAGTCGAGGCCATTTCCAATTTAAAGAAGAAGAAATTGGCCCAACAGTCGTGGCCATTCCCAAATTAAAGAAGAGAAATTGCAACAAGGTTATTTCAAGGTCAAATATGGAACTAAAATGTAAAATTCAAAATTACGAATGGGGCAAAATAGGAACAGAAAGTAAAGTAGCGACTTTATATAATAACGCTAACGAGGAATTCACAATTAACGAAAATACGCCGTATGCTGAATTATGGATGGGAACCCATGTGACTGCACCCTCAGAGTTGAAGAAAACCGGCGAAAAGCTAGCCTCTTACATATCCAGTCATCCTGACTCCTTAGGCGAAGATGTCGCCAAATTATTCCATAACGAACTTCCGTTTTTATTCAAAGTGCTGTCCGTCAATAAGGCTCTTTCTATTCAAGCACACCCGTCCAAAAAACACGCTGAAGAGTTGCATTCCAAGAATCCAGGTATTTACAAAGATCCGAATCATAAGCCAGAACTGGCTATAGCACTGACGCCATTCGAAGCATTGTGTGGTTTCAGACCCATTTCCGAAATAAGAGCATTTACTGAAAATATCCCAGAACTGGGTAAAATTGTAGATTGTAGTTGTCCACAGACTTGTGATGATGTTAAGTTCTTGAAGAAAGCTTTCAGGTGAGTTGTGCCATTGGAAACAAGTCTCACTCAATATAATCTACAATATACTTTTTTTGGGTAAAGGTAAGTTTATCGGGCTTTTTCTTGAAACAAAAAGAAAAGTGGTGTGTATGTAGTTTTATCTCCTGAACAAGAATCTGAAAGAATTTCGTGGGGGTCTCTTATACTTTCTGAGTTATGACCTTTTAAATCTTGAAAATCGACCATTTTAAAACACGATTTTTTTCGGTAAAAACTCGCACAAAATGCCTGCCTCCTTTCTGTCGACCCTTTTTGTATTCCCGGTAAAGGTAAGCTTATCGGGCTCATTCTCGAATCAAAAAGAAAAGTGGTGTTACTTACGTAGTTTTATCTCCTGAACACGAATCCGAAAGAATTTCGTGTGGGTCTCTTATACTTTTCGAGTTATGACCTTATGAGTCTTGAAAATAGATAATTTTAAAACACGATTTTTTCAGTAAAAATCACAGGAAATACCTCCTTCTTTTTGTCGACACTTTTTTCATTCCCTAGTTAACTCTTATTTCACAATTACAAGCACCAAAACCAAACGTTTTACGAAAAAAATTAACCTTCTTATATTTTACTATTCTTAACCTCACTCTTCATTGGCGTACGTTCTAGAGATGTGGGAAGGCTTATGTATACTTTATAAGAAGATTGATTTTTTTGTATAAAACGTTTGGTTTTAGTGCTTGTAATTGTGAAATATGAGTTTATTACGGTTTTACCGAAAAAATCGTGATTGAAAATGGTCGATTTTCAAGATTCAAAAGGTCGTAACTCGAAAAGTATAAGAGACCCCCACGAAAAATTTTTCGGATTCGTGTTCAGGAGATAAAACTACATAAGTGACACCACTTTTCTTTTTGTTTCGAGAATGAGCCCGATAAGCTTACCTTTACCGTATTCCCTAATAAACTCTTATTTCTCAATTACAAGCACCAACAAACTCACCCGTACCTTTTTTGAATAGAGAACTCATTGTAGGTCTGTACTAACCTGTGACAAACAAATAATTGCCGAGGCAATAGACAGCTTGCTGAAGAGATTCAATGGCCTGGAAAAACCGAAAAGAGAAGAATACTTGGCTGATCTCATTGAACGCCTCCATTCCCAATTCCCCAACGACAATGGGATTCTCATGGTATACTTTTTGAATTACCTCAAACTGAGCCCTTCCGAGGCAATCTACTTGGGAGCCAACGAGCCACATGCCTACCTTTCTGGAGACTGCATAGAAAACATGGCTTGCTCTGACAACGTAGTTCGGGCCGGGCTAACCCCCAAATTCGTCGATGTCGATACTTTGTGTTCCATGCTTAGTTACAAAGGCGAGAATCCGGAAGATAAACTATTCAAACCGATAACCGAAGACAATTACAGCAAACTATACAAGCCACCCGTACAAGATTTTGCGGTGGCAGAAATTAAAGTCCCGAGCTCTTTAGGACAGTATCGAAGCATCAAAAGAAAGAGTGCAAGCATCCTTATCATTATAAATGGTCAAGCTAAGTTCAGCAATGGTGATCTCAAACCAGGGACCACTTTATTTCTAGCCGCCAATGAGGAATTGATTATTTCGGAAATAACAGAAGATTTATTGATTTATCAAGCCTTTGCTAATTTATTCTGACAAAAAATTGTTATGTGAGATGCATTCAGAACCTGCAACAAAGTCAATATACATATGTTACTAATTTCCTTTCTTTATTTAACCTTGACATTTTCGATATTGTCGTGAACGAGCAATGACCTTTGAATTATTTTAGTACATTGATCCATTCACTCTTGTTATTTATTAATTCAATCACGATGACAGTTCATTGTCATATACGACCGACATTGAAATTAAAAAAGTCGCGTGACGAGCTAAAATGAATGAATGAAAATATAAACATTTCTCTCAATATATAAATATAAGGAGATTGGAATCAAGAGTAGTTAGTAATAGACTCCTACAGAGGAGAGGGCCCTAGCGCTCAGTTAGGTAAGAGTTTTATTTGTCCCATATTATATTATTGAATGTCCCTTATTTAAAATATGTATTTAGCTTTCCCCCGTATCTCAGTTGTCATAAAATGAATGTTTATTATATTCCTTGTATACTTTTGAGTTTCTATAGCCACCATCTGTAGCTACACCCCAAGTCGCATTTGGTATAAAGAAAACAACCCCTTATTCGACTCAGGATGCTACCCTAGCAGCCCTAGTCGCGACTATATTCTCAAATATGATAGTGATGGTTTTCTAGATTGTTGTGTAACAAAACCCGCCCTTCATAAAATATTTGCCAAAAATTCAAATTAAAAAAAATTGAGTAGATTAGAAAATTGATTTCATATTGACTACAATCCACTTCAAAACTGTTTCAAACTGAGAGATTCAAAAGCCATATTTTCGCGGACTAACGTCACTTGTATTCTAAAACCGGATTAATCTTCTTTCGTTACTATTCAGTCAAATTTAATGGAGTGGTATACTTCGTTTTGAAAACAGACAGGCCTTGTCAGCCAGAGCATAATCTCTGGGTTGATATCCCAATTACTTCCTACAATTCTCCACAGTTGCCATAGGATTGCTACCGTCTTTTGAATAATCTTATATACGTACGGCGTCCATGAAAGTTTGGATCCAGGACCACCCCCAGGCATATTTGACCTGCTGGTCTAGCTCCAGTAAGAGAAAAGTTTTGCGGCGAATTTGTACCCTCAAAAGTTTGAACCCCGCCTATCAATTTCAATATGATTCAAATTGTTTCATGTTATAATCGTCCAAGTTTGTTATTCGTCTCGAAGGACCAAATTTATAAACGTTCTGAATTTCTGTATGGAAATAGATAATTATGCAACAATTGAACACTTACATTTTCCAAATCGGCCTCTCCTTCATCCGCCGGTATGGCTAGCCAGTAATTGGCAGTCAACCTCTCGTCGCAAGCGTCAGACGAACTGAATACGGTTCTGCGCGAAAACTGGACCAGCAGACTTTCTGGAGACGGAAGTATTGTATCTCCAAACGTGTCCTTGTCACTTTCGGCTGGATCTCCGTCTAGCAGTTTTAGAAGAGCCAGGAGACCCTCCAAAAAACTTTCGAAAGTGTTGTCTTCTTCGACGACTGCCTGGAAAACAGTTGAATTTATCGGTTTTTATTGTGTGTCAAAGTAGTACTTTAAAATATTATCGTGCATCAGACCTAGCGTTACAGAAAGTATCTGACTCAACTAATGAGTATATCATTAGAAACAAGAAATGGGGAAGCTGACCTCAGCTGATGATTGAAAAAGACCATGAAACTGGTACGTAATACTCATTTAAATCAAAACCATTGAAATATAATAACCACTAGAACGCCAAACCCACTGTCCGAGATTCAGTTAAATGACCCCTCACAGGGAATGATGACCAACCTTTGCACTTGCGCATTATTGCTGTTTCTGGTTACATCGTTGCCAAGTTTTCTTTTTTTTTTCGTGTTCCAAATGAGGTTCGGAATATCATCTGTGGTTAGGGCAGGTAATTGTGGGAAGTCCAGTAAACTTGGCAACACCGCCTTAAAATGCTATCGTGGCGTATCAAGCGAAGAAAGCATTTGTTCGGGGAAACTATGAATCTGGATAACACGGAAACTTGAATCAAAGACTAATATTATCAGAGTCAGTAAGAATATCAGTGGAACCTCAAAAAGAATGAATATATATATATATATATATATATATATATATATATATATATATATATCAGTAGTATTTGAAAAGTTTGAAATTTCGAGTCCTTACCTTCAAAATGGCTTCGAGCGATAATAGCGGATGGTTTTCCGGCCTGCCCTCGGCTGGCCACCCTATGAGCGTCTTCAATTCCAAAAGCGTCAACGTCATTTTCCTTGGCGAATACAATAGTGCCTCCTCCGCTTCTTCAGTGGTTACACACACTTTCAGAAATTCCACCAAAATGTTCATCGTCGATAAGCATTCCGCGATACTTTTCGAAAAATTGTTAGCCAGTTTCTCCAGCAACACCAAGAAAACGTCGTTCTTCCTGAGCAAATGATCCTTCAAGTAGTAGAAACCATAATCGTGTTCCGTTAGAAGAAGAAGAGTGCGGACTATAGGTAGATAGGTAACGAACGAGTTGTCCGTCGTCAAGTGTTCCCAAATCATGTTGATGAACACGAGGAGATGCTCTTTGACAGGCAAAGCGTTCGCTAAATACTCCTCGGACGTTATTTCAGCACCAGAACCGCTGTTTTGCGTCAGCGTTATCTCTATATCGCAGAAGCTCTGTATGATGCTCAGCATACACTCTTGCGACTGGATATGACTCGTCGTATTGCAGCTGTTCTTCAAAACCTGCGAAAACGCCGGTATCAACGACACGTACTTCTCCTCGGTCTTCAACGTAACGGTGCTGTTGGTGTGTACCAGGTGCAGCACCGCACACTTGATGGTGTTATGCGTCACCAAGCAAGCGAGGAAATTCAACAGCCTGGCGATGTGAGCGTTGCAAGGCCCCATCTTCATGTCCTCTTTCGGGATCAGCGCGTCGTACACGTTGTCCAAGACCCCCCTGGCAATCATCAGCGCCGAATTCGCCGACAGGTCGGAGATTTGCACGCATATCCTGCGGAGAAGATTCAGCAGCTGCGGCTGCGTCGATATGCACAGCTTATTCACCATGTCCTGGATGATGGTGCTGTGCGGATGCAGGTGCGCCGACCAGAGCTTGCGCAGATTGATCACCCAAGAAATCTCCTCGGCGCTCAGCTCATCTCTGGTTTGTACCGGCAGCGGCAATGGTAGAAGCTCGGAGAATACCAGCAGGCCAGAAACGAAGGTGTGGGGAGATGAGGTGATGAATTTTATCACTTCCCCGCACATCTGCGTCCACAGTGACTTGGTCAGGGAGTCTTTCTCGCTGATCTGCTCGGAAACAGGCTGAGTGTACACCAGCAAAGCTTCGACTATGTTGGCGTTTATCTCCTGCGCCAAACCATACCCCGAGCAAGTCGTCGGATAACTACTGAGCAGATTGTGAGTCTGCAGAAAGATCGAGATCGTCGTCAGGTCCTTGTAGTTCGTGTTCTGACACTGTATCACGTAAGCCAGCATCTGCTTCAGCAGGAGGATAGCCGGATGGATGACGTGCAGCAGACACCACCCTTGCTGTGAGACGAACACCGACGAATGCAAGCTTGGTTGCTCGAAGTGGTCGCACAGTTTCTGCAGCATCTTCGTCAGGATCATAGTCCCTTCCAGAGAAAACAGTTGTAGGATCGCGTGCTTGTACTTGAGCTCTACGAAGTTGGAGATTGGGTCGTCGGATAGCGACTGGGAGTGCCTGGAGATGCCCAAGTGCTGGATGACCCTCAAGGCCGTTATCGCCGGACCGAGCGTGTACGGTAGGTTCTCGATGCTCTTGTCGACGGCGTCGACAAACGGCGATATGTTGTCGTAAGTGAACGATGAAACGCCCTCCAAGGGAACGAGGTACAAGCGTAGCTCGCTCAATTTTATACTAACACTCTCCTCGAATACGTCTTGCTGGCTGATTAAGTGAAACAGCATTTTGGAATGCCTCTCCAAGATCGGGATGTTAGACACGGCCGTGACTGCAATCAGCAACAAATCAACGATGTAAGGAACCCCGACGGAGTCCTTCATCCGCATCACGAACATGTCGGTCTTCTCCCTCATCAGGATGGGCTCCAAGAACTGGAGGAGGCAGTGGATGTTATCTTCCAAACCAAGCGTCTCCGCGCAAGAAATCTTACCGAAGTGGGAGAAGGTCAGGCAAAGCAGTCCGTGCAAATGGTCAACGATTTCGAGAGCGTCGCAGTCGAGGTTGAAAGTTTTGCCGTTCGCGCAGAGGAACTCGATGTGGTACAGCGCCTGCAGCTTGTAGGCTATTCGCAGGCCCAAGTGGTGTGACTTCAGATCGATGTACTCGGGTACGTTGTACTGCAACTCCTCGTCGGTTCGCAGGAGACACTTCAGCAAAACGCCGATGGTTTCAACGTTTTCGGAAAGGTATTGCAGCCCCTCGGGTTTTTCCAGCAAACTGGATATTATTTCGAAAATCGGAGTCTTGATCAGAGGCAGATTCAACGTGCTAGGGTAGGTGAGGAGCAAAACGAAGCATTGGAGCAGATTGAACATCTTGAAGTACTCCACGAGCACATTGTAGGAGTAGCTTCTCAGTATGTCGAACTGAGAGGAAACCGGCAGAAACCGTTTAGGCTGCGAAAGGACAAACGGGCCGGCTTGACAGTAACTCAGAATTTCGTTCAACGATTTCGTTATCAAGTTTATCTCCTCCGCTGATATATCGTGGGAAACGTCGCGCAGCTTTATCAAGATAGAATGCATCTTGTGCAAGACTTCGTACAGATTCAGCTTCTTCAATATGGACGTTAGCGCGAACTTGATACGAACCAGCGGGTTTTGCAGCATGTACCCCACTAATATTTTATACCCGTTTGTATCCGCCACTGGCGCATAATCGTTGAAACCAATCTCCACCGGAGGTTTACTGCTACTGCCCAGAAACCTCTCGATGGCAAACTTGTGCTGTAGGTAAGTATCCAACGCCTTGAGGATCATCAGCTTTATGGAAAGCGCCATGAACTCCTGGTCGTAGAGGTTCAGCAACGCGCTGTGTATGTTGAAGCCGTTCTGCCACAGCAACGTCACAAAATCCAGGCTGGTACAACACCAGTCCGCTAGCCGGACGCCGCATTTGATGTGCCTTATCTTGTACGCCGGCTGGTCTTGAATGTTCGCCATGTCGTAGTTCGAAGCGATCCTGAGCCATTCCATGACCGTTTCTATAACAAAGTGTACTTGCTCGGCCAAGTCTTTGTCCTCGACGTTCAAGCTCTGTGGGCTCATAGACTTGGTGCCGACGTAGAGCTTCGCGATTGCACAAAACGTGTTCGAAGAACCGATGGTGATGGGCACCTTTTCGCTGAGGTGGATGAACTCCTCTTTGATCTCTGTGTTCAGCTTATGGAACGAACCCAGCTCATACTTGGTTATGCTGGACTTGAAGTAGTCATCAGCTATTCCTATCGCAACTTTCAGACTATCGTCGATAACTATGGAATTGTTTTTGATAGCGAAGCTTTTCGTTTTGGGGTACTTCATAAGCGCGGTTGTCCCCGGAACGAATAGCTTAATTATATCGTCATTGTTCGTGTACGTGCTGTAATCGTACTCCAAGTCCTGGTAATGGTCTCCGTCGTCGACAATTTCCTCGTCGCTCAATATTGGCTCGAACTCCTCCACGTCCATTTGAACGGCTTCCTCGACGGGTGGTGTTTGCACGTCTTTAACATCTGTACTGGTCGCTTCTTCGACCTTATCGGAGCGGGCCGCCTCAAGCACATCTTTCTTAGCCGCCTCAGCAGCTTCTGCGGCGATGTCCAAGTTATCCGCGGCTTGCGGAGTGTGGGGTCGCTTGGGGGACTGCATCGGGGGAGTTCGGGGGCGCTTGCGCTCATCTCTTTCTTCTCCGCGGTTGTACGATCTCCTGTAGCTGTCCTCGTGCTTGTAGCAACGTTCGTTTCGGTCTCGCTCGCGATCGTGGCCTCTCTCTCTGTCGCGGTCGTTCCAGTCGTGCTCGGAACGTTCGGATCGGTAATCTTGTCTGTCGTGTTCCGACCAATTCGCGTCTTGGTCTACGTCTGGGTCTCTGTACTCGCGCGGTTGTCTTTCTTGGTCTCTGCTTTCTGATCGAGAATATCGTTTTTCTCTGTTGCTGCGGGCGACTTCTGATCGGGTGTGCTCTCTTTCTGGAGCCGCAGGTTTCTATATAAAATAGCAACAATAAATTTTGACAGACTATTTTCCATGTACTCAAATTACAATTTACGAAAGTCAATAACAGACATTGAAGAGGATTCAGAAAAGGAAGAAGTACACACGATCATACATTCACAACCATTCTTCGCGATAGAGGCTGTGAAATAACTTGAATATGAGGGGAGTTGACACAAAACTAAGGAGAATAATGGAAATTACGGAGAATACCACAATTTTTACCATTATAAGCAAGAAATAATCACAAGTATTTTCAACCGAGACAGAAAGGGTTAATGAGTCCAGTACTATTTACAGTCATTCAGACGATATTACAAAAAATGGTAACTGGAAACCAAACTACTTTTAGATTAGACTGCAGAGGGGAGGGGGTCGTAAAGACTTTGCGGCCTCACAAGCACTTAATACTTATAGATAGATTATAAGTATATGTAATAATTGCTAAAACGTATACTGGCGATTCTGCATTCTATTCTGAAGAAACATCTGTACAAAAGTGTACCAACTTGTAAGGAGTTAGGAGTAAAAACAAGATGGTGAGAATCGGAAACACGATCTAAAACTAAACAAGTCAGAGCATTTTAATGACTAGGGGTGAAAAAAGAAAATAATGGAAGAAAGGAAGCAGAAATTAAAATATTAAAATGAAATTTATAAAACAATACAATGCAATAAGAAATAAGGAAAAATCCATAGGGTGGAGGAAGAAAAAAAACGTATGGAAGTGAATCTTTGGTACTAAATAGAAATAAGAACACCAAGATACAAGCGAAAGAGATGAAGTATGTTTCAAGAAGAGAAGAGAAAACAAAAAGAGACGTAATTAAAAATACTAGCATAAAACATTAATAGCGAACCAACCTATACCGGAAAAAGGTATATGAGACGATGGAGACACTTACAGAAAATGGAGAATGAATGACCAGTAATATAAGTGTGAGAGAACAGAAAGAAAACTGGAAGACTGCTGAGTACCTGGGAAAGTGAAAGGAGAGGCCCTAGAGAAAGAAGAAAGAACATATTGGGAGACAAAGAAACTCATTTAGAACGAAGACACAATAAAGCAATTCCAAAAAATCAAAACTAATTGAAAAACAAAACTGTAATTCGGAGGAATTTTGTAGAAAGGAATAATTTCAATAAGTTGAAAATACCCATCTCACCACAAATTCCCACAAAGTAGAAAATATGAGGCAAAAATCCACTTCTCCTTACGGACAATGCCAGAATACTCAAAAAATCTGAAGCACTAGAGACCTTCTTGAGTTGTAGAGTAGTTGTAGAGCAGAATATATATTATAAACAAGAACGGACCAAGCACCTAACCCTGTGGTACCCCTTGGGCGATAATGTGTATGAGATTATCGTTCAAGACCTCACCCTACTTATTGTCTTTGTGAGTCGTCCCCTTAATCCTATTACTCCCAATATCCCTAGTTCATCAAGCAGAAATTTATGAACTACAGTATTGAATGCTTTACTCAATCAAATTTTCACTGAGAGAATTAAAAATTCAAAAACAGATTGTCCAACTCAAAAGATACAGATTTTCTAAAGTGGTCACAAAAATAAGAAAACAGAGATAATCACCAAATATGCCCTGAGAAGAAACCCTAATGTTAACCTAAAAAATTGAGGTTTCTGCAAAATCACAAAAAACCTCAATCAATTTCAAAAACAGATGTACTGGATTGTTGAAGAACGTGTGAAAGGAAAGGGAAACAATTTTTGAGATCAGTTAAATAAGTGTCTATGGTATTAGTCAAAGAAAACACTTGTTTTCAACCGGCTTCGAAATACACAAACAAAAATTGATCGAGTATTTTTCATTATACCTAAAATTGAGCTTTCAAATGTCTCATACTATACCACAAACCTGATATGTCAAGTCTCTGCTACGATCCCTCTCCGCATCTGAAACCCTCGGTCTCGCTTTGGTCTCCCACTCCGTTTCTGGAGTATGATGATAGCTCCGAGGGTCTTTGGGGACATCGGTATAATACTCAAACTCCGGGCCATACTGCTCTGGTGGATTATAAGCCTGATAGGCTACAGCAGGCTGAGCAGTGTATTCCACAGGGACGGTCGTAATAGCTTCGGGCTGCCATTCAGGCTCTATAGGGGGTACTGTGCAGATTTGCTGAGCATCGGCTATGGTATTCGGCTGAGCTGGTAAGGATGGGTTCACCACTGGCTGTACTATCGGTTCTGTTATGTTGTTGGTCAAGGTGCCATAGACTGCCAAGGTAATTGTGGTGTACAATCCTGAAAAATATTTCTTCAACCCTCACTCTTGTTAATATAATGTTATGCATCAAAAATGTACTTATGTGTTTTTTTTAAGTAAAAAATTAATTAATTTCATAATTTTGATTTATTTATTTTTTATTTTATAGATTCATGAATCAAAAATTAAATATTGGACGCCTGTAGTATCACTCCGTGAGAACAAAAAACATACAACAAAAGGTTGAATATAAAAGGGCAATTTTTTTGACAAAAAAATGCAACCCTCCACAAAATCGACATTTTCTAAATGAAATAGCCTTTTGATTAAAAAAACGAGTACATTTTCGGATTCAGAAGGAAATGTTCTATAAGATGAAGAAATACTCGCGGGATTCCGCATTTTTGAAATATTCCCAGGTAATCAAAGTCAATTTTTTAAAGAAAAATGCACTCATCCACAAAATCGACATTTTCTAACTGAATTAACCTTCTTATTCGGAAATCAAGTACATTTTCGGATTCAGAAGGAAATTTTCTATAAGATGAAGTAATACTGGCGGGATTTTGTAGTTTTTTAAATATTCCCAGGCGATCAAAGTCGAAAAATGCAATATTATATATAGAAGGAAATCGAATCATGCAAAAATTTTTATTTTGCAATTTTAGAAAAATTGCAAACTTTCCTCAGACATAACTCAACAAAGTGATTCCGAATATAACCTCAAAAATTGATTTCCACAAAAGGGTAACAGGAAAATGGCAACTATTTTGATGGAAAAATGCACCCATTGACACAAAATCGACATTTTCTAAATGAATAAGCCTTCCGATTAAAAAAACGAGTACATTTTTGGATTCAGAAGGAAATTTTCTATAAGATGAAGTAATATTCCCGGGATTCCGCATTTTTGAAATATTCCCATGCAATCAAAGTCGAAATTGACATTTTCTAAATGAATTAGCCTTGATTCGAAAAACATGTCAATCCTTTGTCGAGTTAAATATTTGTTATTGTAATAGAAGCGTCATCTTGTTTCATGGGAAGATCGAATTTAATTTACACTGAGTGTAGGAAAATGCAACATTTCCATGCAAACTTATGAACCTAGATTGGTGACAACCAATTGGAGGCTTGTCACCCCTGAAATGAACTTTTCAGACTTCTTGGTTAGTCCAACTCACCTTTTAGAACCAATCCATCGGTTGGTATTTTTCGTACAGTTTCTTCAGGTGTGCATTCGAGATTGATGCAACAATTTTGATCATATTTGAATCCTCCTAGAGTTTCGAAGGTGCTTGCTCCAGGTTTACCCAAATCGTTCACATAGAACTCGATATCAAACTGACTTGGGTTTGTTGCTCCCAATCGAACTCCCCCAGGAAAATCGGCTTGAACCCTTGCTCCTAGAGGTATTATTCTCACCTCAGTGACGTAAACTGGTTTTGGAAACTGTACCAAGTCTAGGTTGATTTCCTATAAAGACGCAGTTTTGAATTTGATCGGTAAGTTTCAGTGGATAACTTACCTCGGTGTTATCATGTGCAAAGGTATCGAAGAACAATAGTTCTATTATTTGCTCAGACATCGTTCATTTGTGTGATGCCTTGTTTGAATAAGTACCAACTACTTATTTTATCAACTGAAAATTCCGATTAGTTCCTGCATTCCAAAACGTTATTTTTTAAACGTCAAGATTTTTAGGTTAGAATCAAATCAACAAGAAATAAAAACATTGCACTAACAAAGAACAGAAAATTGATATGACAATTGACAACTGAAAATCACCGCAGAGGGTGCGACATCTATAATTATTTGGTTAAACTGATATGAAGTATTTGAAATATTTCTTGCCATGAGGGGTAGTGTATCTATTCTAACAAAAGTCAAATTCATTATCTCAAAAAATCTTAGTGGGTAGGAGTTATCAGTATCAAGTTGATTTCATTTTAGCCAGTTATGAGTGTAATGACAGCGTGGACACCGCATGGATATGGCAAACTCAGTTGAAAATGTTTAGCTGTCTTACTGCCAATGGTGTCGTTATTAACGCTTATAGATGAAAGCTGATATCTACCCAAATACTGAAACACGCACATAAAATAACAGTGCATTCTGAAGACTGCTTGTGATTTAAAAATATCATCTTCTTTAAATGTTTTGGAAATCCTGAAAGATTGTTTGTCCTCGGCGCTTGAGGAAACCTCATAACCAAAGAAATACATTATTTCTATGCTCATATAACCAGGGAGCCGGAGTCCAGACACAAAAATGAAATATCGATTCTGGTTCGGGTGCCATGGAAAATGAAAATTTAGTTAAGGTTCAGTTAAGTTCTTATTTCGATTTCGTTCGGACTAATTTTTTTTGATCCGATATTAAGGCTGAGTCAAGTCTCCGGTCTGACCAATATGATTAGACCAGCGTGGTCATTTGGTTGACTTGACGACCTAATTAGAACTGTTTGTATGTGACCAATATTTTCAATCATTTTATAGGTCCGACTCATCGTCATACTTCATACTGAACGCGCGTGCCTTGTCCGACCGGTGACTTGACACAGCCAAAGTCACATTCACAGTTGAACAAAAAGTGTTGTTTGTATTTATAAACAACTATTTTGGTATTTTGTACTCGTGTGTTTTGTTGAACTCGACAGTGTCTGCAAAAAAGTCTACGGTCGTACAAAAATGCTACTTATTCACGAATCTGTATCGTAAATAACTGTCAAGTTCACTTCACACTCACAGTGCCAGTGCCTTGTGCCTACCATGGACGTGAAAATGAATTCATTTAAAGGTCCAGGGTGCCTAAAGCTGCACCCCAATATTTTTTTCGCACTTCATCAACCTCTGATAAAAATTACTCGGACGCCTCTGGAACGCTTGAGATCGACACGATACGCCTTTAAATTATAAACGTGGCAACATTGTAGTGAATTTAACAGAGACCTTTAAACCCGTTGTGAGTTGTGATAGCGGAGCGGAAAGATGTTGAAGGATTATATTTTCTCTTCCTTTGTACCTATTTTAAATTCTTCCCAAACCGGAACAAAAGTATTCAAATGGAGATGAACTCTCATGACCTTAACCTTGACCTGTATAAATATACCGTCAGAAGTCCCGTTGGCCCAGTTGTCGTGGAAATTAGTTGAAGATGAGACCATCAGTGACAGTGACCTAATACAGAGCATGGTGGAATAGTTTCAAACAATTTTGTTACTCCTTGAAAAATGTTTGCACGAGTTTCTTTCTACCCCACTCTGGCATATAATTTGTTTATGGAGAAAATATCTTCCAGACAATGGTTCAACAGAATAGATGACACCGTGATCTTGGGGGCCCTGCCGTTCCCTAGTTTGACGAAGCAGCTGGTGGAGAAGGAGCACGTTAAAGGTGTCGTATCGATGAACGAAGACTATGAGCTATTTTTGTCGAACAACGAGAAGTCCTGGAAAATGGTTGGTGTGGAATTTTTGCAGCTAGCTACGACTGACATATTCGCAACCCCTTGTCAGAGCAAACTCGTCGAAGGTGTGCGTTTCATAAATAAATTTGTGGGTAACGGTAACGTGGAAGATGGGATATCGTCGACTTCCGTTTATATACATTGTAAAGCAGGCAGAACTCGCAGTGCAACTTTGGTCGGGTGCTATTTGATGTATCGCTATAAGTGGACCCCTGAAGAAGCTGTAAATCACATGAAAGAGAAGAGACCCCATATTTTGATTCACAATAAACAGTGGGAGGCGCTTCAAGTGTTCCATACCCAAAATTTGAACAAAATAACTGTACAATAAAACACAGATACAAATTTTAAATGAATTATCTGTATTAGAATGAAATATTTCTATTAGATTAAACTATGTATATTTTCCTAACCAGATATCCATTGTTCATTATATATGGTGTTTTTTTTCAAAATTTTCAAAATAGTCAAAGCACAACTAGTTGAGTACATTTTTGATATTTGCATGTCTTATTCTGCCATATTAATGATAATGCACCAATGAAAATATGGAAGTAGAAATAATTAACTCAGTTCTTTCTTTAACCAATTTTTATCAAAAATTCTGCCTGTACACTTCCATCATTACATTATGAACCACTTATTATTTAGATCATAAAAAACTAGTTGATTTTTTTCAAGAAAGGAATAAGCCTTGAATAAATTTTAAAAATAGAATGTTATTCTTTGGTTCAGCTACACACCAGGTGAAAATTATATATACTTGCATAAAAAGAGCAACTTTTTTTTAGCTTTGTGAATTAGGCTCAGAGGATACGGAACTTAGGAATGAAAAATGTATCAGACATTGATAAATGAGAGCATAGTCATCTATGAGGTCTGTGAATGTGAGGCGATTGGATAGTTTCGGCAATTATCCAACAAGGAAACAAATCTGATTGAAAAAAACTACTTCCCTGGATAACATCTCGACGAATATTGAATTAAATTCAACAACAATCATGCGAGTTTCTTTTATTACGCCAAGAAAGTAGTTGTTTTCTGTCACATTTTTGTCCTTTTCTATTTCATTATAAGATTGTAGAATTTTAAATTTGAAACGATTAAAAGACATCCTAACTGAATCTGGAGTATTCAAATTCGACGCAAAAAAATTGCGAATATTCGTAAGGGTATGAACGAGCCTTCACTCTCCAGTGAAGGTGAATTTCATATAATTTCAAGAGATGTTTGAAAAATCTTATAAATGGAAATCAAATATTTATTTCTGATAAAGAGTAAACAAAATTTCAGGTTTGTTATGGCGAAGGTACAGTAGAATCTGATCTAAATTCTGAGGTTCCGTAATTTGTCCGAATTTGCGAACCACAAAATAACTGAGTTGGCGATGGAGAAGTTGCCACACTGTTTTTTTCCATGATCAATAATACTTGACCGATTGGAAATTACAGAAATTTAAAAGAAAAAAAATATAAGTCTAAATTTTATTCACGAAAATTCCAAATTCTAGTCCAAAAAAAAAACTTCGCACACCTACTTTCCTCAACACTGCAACTATTCAACGTGAAATCCAGTTAAAATCATTGAAATTTATAAAGTATATTTTAGTGGTTAAAATCAATAGAACCGCGGTCACTTTCAAACAAATGTTTGCAAATTATCAAAAATTCTCTTTAAAAAAATGATCGTCTGTTAACATGGTCCGATTCCTAAGCGTACAGATCTGTTCATAGTGTTAAGGTGCATTTAGTCATCATAAACGTAATTTTAGCACAAGCACTGACAAACATAACCTTGAGAATAATTTTGTATGAGACCTAATATTACAGGACTTTTAGATTTAGGCACACATTTAAGAATGAAAGGTACATTTTATGCCATGAAACTTTAGGTACACGTGAATTTTGACAATATTTTTATCCTAAAAGTAAGATTCTTATAAAGTTGGGATTTTCAAAGTGACATATGTTTTTAGCATAAACCTAATTTTGTTGTATAAACGGTGCCATTTGATTTAACAGATTCAACTTTCGTTTTTAACATATATTTAAGCACAATTTTAAAATGATGTTGACTAAATGCACCTTTACTGTTCATTGCCCCAATGCTGTAAAAATTGCAAAAAAATTTGAGCAACCCTCTAAATATGCGTGTCTATGGTGTCCATACGGAGTAACTTCGGCAACCCTGTAATTGCCATAAGATTCAAGAATGTCAAGACGTTCGACGCTCGTGCTCAATTTATTTATTTGAGGTTAGTTAACCAAAGATGAAAAAAGATTGAAACTTTCTACATAAATTTTGATAAACATCCTGATAAAATAATCACATGAAACTGCAAAAATGGCAGGGCCCGTAAACGTTTTAATAGGTCAGTATCACCCATTGATCATTATTTGATGGATAGGCCCTTGAATAAAAACGCCCTTTCAAAAAAAAATCTGATTAAACGAATAAAAAGCTGTTTCATTATTTCACATTTCCAAAAAATTCGAATCTTTGTAGGTGGTGGTACAGGATTCATAGGAAGCGTTTTATGCAACGCACTGAAAACGAATGGTTATGGGGTTACTATCATTTCCCGTATGCCGGGACCACAGAGAATTTCTTGGAACGAATTACAATCCAAAGGTCTTCCGAAAAATACAACCGCCGTGGTCAACCTAGCAGGCCAAAACGTCATGGACATTACAAGAAGGTGGACGCAAGGTTTCAAACAAAACGTTTACAATTCCAGAATCAACACAACGAAGTGCCTTGCTAAAATAATAGATGACTCTGCCATTAAACCATCTGTATTCGTCACCATGTCAGGTGTTGGGGCTTACAAACCTGATAGCACAAAAGAATATACAGAAGAGTCAAGCATTGTAGTATTCGATTTCTTTTCCAAATTATGCAAAGACTGGGAAAGGGCAGCCACTTTGAAGTTAGAAACGAAAAATGATTGCAGAGTAGTCACCATTCGAAGTGGGGTCGTTCTTGGTAGACATGGTGGGATGATTAAGCAACTGTACTTGCCTTTTTATCTGGGGCTAGGGGGGCCAGTAGGGGATGGCTCACAGTACATGCCCTGGATACATATAGATGATCTTACCAATTTGATCATTTTCGCGATCCAAAACCCAAAGATTGAAGGTGTCCTGAATGGAGTAGCTCCAAATCCATGCACAAACAAAGATTTTTCAAAGGTTTGTAATGAATTTGGGTAATTTTTGAAGTATCTTATTTACTATTGCAGACCATCACTGCTTTTCTCAAATTTCTTTTTAGTAATTATGTATGCATTTCGTTTTTATTTTTGATATATTTGTGCCAGTTGGATCCCAACCAAGTACAATATTTCAAGTTCTTCCTTCACATATTTCACAAATTCTTAATTCTCTTCAGAATTAGTATACCTAATTCCTAGATAAAAGTCAGAATTGGTATGATTCTGAGATAGAAGTAAACATTTATTTATTTTTTTATTATTTCGTACTTTTATCTCCGAATTATACTAATTCTGACTTTTATACCGGAACTAAAATAATTCGTACTGTTATCTTAGAATTATACTAAATCAGACTTTTACGTCAGAATTATAGAAAAAATCCCATATTTATTAAAAACTCAGTTTTGGCTGCTCAACGACTACAAAAATATTTCAGTTGCAGGTAGTCTTTGTATTGGGATTTCATTAACAACATTTTTTGAACTAGTATTTTCAGTTATTCTAATCTCACTATACCATTAATTTTCTAGGCATTTGGAAAAGCTCTAAATCGCCCTGCAATATTTCCTCTGCCAAGCTTTGTACTTAATTTATTGCTGAATCGAGAAAGGGCCATCATGATGACTGAAGGTCAGAAAGTGATTCCTAAGAAAACTGTTGCCACTGGTTTCCAGTACCAATATCCAGATATAGAATCTGCCTGTAGAGAGGTTGTCAGTCGATAATGTCTTAGTTTAAATGGCGAGAAAATTCTTTATAAAAGGATTCTAGAAACGGTTGATAACTGAAGTAAGTATATTTCTACAGTGTATCTCTACAAGTAAGTGTAATTTTGGTCTTAGTTTACTGAAAAATTCAAGTTTCTGTAATAAATTATCACAAATTCACTCTAAAATAATTTATTTTCCATTAGCTTCTGGTCTAGGAGTCTTAATTCGTTCGTTGATGGTGATAGCCGTCACTCGCGCCACCGCTATTCTTCCCTAGATGGCGCCAGCCGTTTACAACGCTCGAATCATTGTTTAAATAGAACATAGTCAATGCCTGTGGAAAAGGTATTGGACACAAACGCGAGTGTCATCTAGCGTGATTAGTTACAAACATGAATATTTGACGTCATTTTAATGCAGGTTTCTTCAAAAAACTCTGATTTTAATGCTTTTCCATTGTTTTAATCAAGTTACGACATGACTTGAAGGCCAGATGAATGAAGTTATGACATGACTTGGATGCGAGCTCACTATCGCCATCTACATGTCGCATCCATTTTGATCCAATTATAATCCCATAAGGTTGACTATCTTCTATATAAACAATGCTCGAATAATTTGGTCTAAGTACATGTGACAGTGACAATATTTTTTTCGAACTGACCCTTCAGAGTCGTATTCGTTTGAAGGGTCCAGTGGAAAAACGATGAGGTTTTTGAAAAGTTGAGAAAAGCGAAATCTAATGTGGGAGACTCATCGTTTTTACACTGTGTTGCCTACTTTCGACCGCAGTTTTTTATGGAATCTCATTGTTTGTCTCCTGTAAAGTTTGGTATGTTGATACTTCATGCTACAAGCATTGTTTATATAAAAGATAGTTTGTCAACCTTATGGGATTTATGTTGGATTTAAATGGATGCGACATGTAGATGGCGACAGTGATCTCGCATCAAAGTCATGTCGTAACTTCAGTGATCTGGCCTCCAAGTCATGTCGTAACTTGATTGAAACAATGGAAAAGCATTAAAATCAGGGTTTTTTGAAGAAACCTGCATTAAAATGACGTCAAATATTCATGTTTGTAACTAATCACGCTAGATGACACTTGCGTTTGTGTCCAATACCTTTTCCACAGGCATTGACTAACTATCCTCTATTTAAACAATGCTACAAGCTAACAGATGCCGCTAAAATGTCAATTTCGGAATAAGAATGGAACCTCATCGTTTTTACACTGGACCCTTCATTTGCATTTATAACATTTTTTGTCCTAATTATGGGAGATCTGTGATGACTCTAAGGTGATGAGTATTTTTGCCCTATTTGCATTCTTTGCAAAGGTTACGCCATCTATAATTATTTGGTAGAACTGATATAAAGTATCTGGATTCTCGATTCATGACTTTGATGTCTTTTGCATACCGATTTGGAATATCCTTGATTGATTTATATAAAGTGAATTTATTTGCCATAGAAAATTTTTCGCAAATCTTGCGTAGGAAGTATTTCAGAGTTTCAATTATTGTTTCACATTATATCAACGTTTACTAATGTAAAGATTTTGAAAAATATTCATACTTTATTCAAAATAATCGGTACTACAAACTAATCATCAACATATAATAACAAAAAATATTTTTCTCTCTCTATATAGACCTATATGTATATTAATTATTGAAATTTCAGGCACCCTGTGATGTCTCATAAATGGTGGGGTAGAAGCAAAGCCTGCTACAAATTCGGATCTGATGTATATAAAAGTTATATTGTTGCTAATTTATTTATTATAATAATATGTTGAAAATCAAACAAATTAAATTTTTTTTTATCATTCAAAATGTATGTTTTAATTATTAAGTGACTGAAAATTATATGCATTTTATTATTGCTAACTTCAGTAATTTTTGAAAGACATAGAACATTTATAGGAATTTTGAATGATATTATTCATGCCAACATTACATTATTTGTCGAGATTATTTAAATAAATGAATCTAACGAAATGACTTGAGGGATTTAGTTTTTTTTTCTGATATCATTTATAACTTTTCAGCATTCCTTATTTCTGCAAAATTCTGAATAAATTTCAAATTTTACGTTGAAAATTGCGTAAACTGACCGAAAAATAATGAAAAGGTAAGTAATTTTCATATAAATAATTGATAGGAGCCAGTATGATGATTAATTACAATGGCATTTCCATGGCAGTTGATTGTTTCTAACTGAACCGCGATACCCTGAATACCAAGAATTCGCGATACCCTGGATCAGACACGTTGATTTGCTTTTGTTTCCATTGCATTGATTGGTAGAAAAAATGCAATTGTATTAAAAATCTTTCATATATTGAACTATTAAAATACACTTGGTCGAATATAATACATAATATCTACCTAAATACGATATCCTATAAACTTCACAAACACAACATATCTTATAAAATTTCATTAAATTATATTCTTTCTGCGTTACTATTCAATAAATATTCAACTCTGTAAACAATCAACTGGGCGCCATTTGCACTATTAAAAGCCACGTTGAATATAACAATTATAATATCTCTAGACAGTTATCCTAAATTAATCTATACACAAACACGTACACATATATTCAATATAAATATCATCTATGAATTTATTTGTATATTGGTAGGACTGTGGCGTGATCAAGGGTGAACCACCGTACAATTAAAGTGAATTACCCTGTATGTACACTAGTGCTCGAGGAAGATCTAAAACGAGCAATTTTGAAATTTTTTTGCACAAATTAAATAATTTAAAAATGATCCACCGAAAACGTGTTACCAAAAAGGCATATGACGATTACTAAATAGAAGGAGAGGATGCCGTTTTTCACGTGTGACATGAAGTAATAAAGATATTTTGAGTTGTTACAAACATTGTTTTTAGTCTCTAAGCAAACTCTAAAGCCGAAGTTTAATTTGATAAAAATATCTGTTACATTTAAACATTTTTTTTGTGTATGCTCCAATACATAAATTGTTTTTTGTTCCTTTTCTGTAGTATCTGCCCCAAATAAGGGCTTCTATAAAAAATGTGACGTTTCGAAACGTCAAAAATGCATTTGAAATTTGACATTTCATAGCTAGGTTAGATAAACAATTTTTCCTACGACAGTGCGTAATCTACGTTTTTACGCACTGTTCACAGTGCGTAAAATCATACTTTTTGACACAAGTGCGTAGAAAAAATCAACTTTTCGTAAAATTATTAACTGCGCGTAAAGTAAAGTTTTACACACTGTTCATACATTTTTCCAAGGCAGTATTTTACGTCAGATTTTAGTCGGAAGTCATCAAACATTGCTAGAGTTGGTCAATATAATACTGTCGTAGACAAAAAATTGTATGATACATTTACGTAAAGAGCATTTTTATACTCGTGTGTTTTGACAAACTTCACGCTCATACAAAAAAGTCCTACTTTACGAACTTGTATCATAAATAACTATTTTGACTCGGAGTATATTACGTATTGGAGTGGAAACTATTTGAAATATATGTATTTCAGAATTATCACTGCATTTTCAGGTGTTTTTTTAAATATTTTAAATTATAGAAATACGTTACTGATCCTGCCTCATAAATAAACTTTGACAATTGGGAGCAGGAAAGTATTTGCATTTCGCACTTTTAATTTATGATGCTCAATTTGGATAATGAGAGGGAAAGTAGATAATTTTTGTGATTGACTCGGTTTTTTGCAATTGGTTACATTGGTTGTTATATACTTTTTTAATGGATCTTTTTGTGATGAACGCCGTATAACGCCCTGTATAACGTCGTTTATCAAATAAATCTTCCTTTACGCATCTATGTAGCGAAGGCAAACAAATACATTGCCAGACTTGCACACAATAATAAAAGCTAAAAAAATCAATAGCTAAAGGCGAAAACATAGTCGTGCGAATTTCGCAATTTTTCAGCGAACAAAATGGCTGCCAGACATGCCGCAATAAAGTTCAAAAATTTTATCTTTTTGCGAATTCGCACAAATCACGGAGCAAAATTTTAGATCAGATTATTCTGTTCTGTATCTTCACTATCTTCGCCATTTTCATTCAACTACCTTGAAATATATCTTTAGACAAAGCTGTTTATGTTTAGTTTTTATCACAAAACAATTTTAATTGCATTTATAAGATTTTGTAAAGTAATTATAGAAGATCTTTTCAAATTATATGAAATTATTTACATGTAGTTTTTGTAAAATATTCCATGATGAAAATGTTCAAGGAGATCATTATTATTGTCGGGAGATACGGATCTATCATCCCAATAGATTTTGGGGACCTGCTTCAGTTCGACGAACTGTTGTCCACAAATATTTTTATTGATATCAAATCTCGCTTCTGCAATGATCTGTTAACATCTATATACAGACCATGTACCTAGCAGGTGGCCAAAGAACTCCTGAGCATCTTGCAGTGCCTCTCAAATAAAGCGGGTTGCAGAACTTTGGATCTGACTTTTTGAGGACACTGTTTAGATTCTTGATACTAGTTATACTTGTAAAATGTGTTTCTTATTAAATTTGTTGTTGAAGGTACTTATCTTCTGGAGACAACATGCCAAATTGAAAAATTCTCCTTATTACAAATTATAATTGAAACAAGTAGGTAATGTCATTTGGGAAACAGTGAGTGAGCCTGTGAGCAATTCTCCTTTAGAGCCAATTTCCTTCATTTGCATCTGATATTTCAGAAAAAGGCATGTTATGATTCATCATTTACCGCAATTTTTTCGCCGTATGAGTATGAACGTCCATGCGGCGATTTTTTTGCGATTTGCGAATTGCAGAAAAATTGCGAATATTCGCGAGGGTATGTACGATCCTTAAGGCTATGCTTTTAACATTGTGGTCCTGTTATCCACTCAGAAGGAACCACAGAAATCTTAGAAATAGTTCAATGAGTTCTGTGGGTCTAAGAGTTCTGTGATTCTGGAGTTCTGTGGACTACCCAAGCCAAAGCTTGCTCAGATGACCACCCTTGATTAACAACTATATGTATTTGTATCCTATGTACAGGAATTCATTTCTTTGGGACGAAGCAAGGATAGTACCTCTGATTAACTGGAAAAATTGACAGGCTGATGTACCGTTGATTTATTACACGAGTATCAATCATAAAGTCCGAGAAATTTGACAGAAAGTGATGAACTGCTCTGGCTAATACCACTGCGGACATTGAATAACAAACCCATACCGGTTTGAAACTTTCGAGAAATACAAGAAACAAACTCTGTACCAATTTCTGAAAAGAATGCAGTGTGACAGAAATTCTTCAACGATCTGTTCAACATTTTTGAGCCATTTTATGCAGTTTTTCCAGTTTCTCAGAAGATAGCATGGCAGGATATATTTCAGTACACGGTAGCTTTAAAGCTAAAAACCAAAACTTACAACAGATAAAGAGCCAACTGCTACCCTTATATACAGTGTGTTTCATCAATTATTATCTCTACACCAGTTACTGGTATAAATGGCCTGTAAGTTGCGGACTAATAAATACCAATAGTTTGCTGTTGTAACATTGAATGAACTTATGGTTGAAAGCTAAAGATAATAAATAAAGATCGAACTCTGAGTTATTGTTTGACGGTTTTGTTTCAAGTTTCAAACTATGCAGAACTTTTTTTCGTAAAATTAGTAAAATAGAAAATTTTTCAGCAGTGTACCTATGACGATACTGGGCCAGCAAAAAAAATGCCGAGAATTTCTGGGCCAGCAAAAAAATTTCATAGTCTGAAAATTTTTGGGCCAGTAAAAATTTTTCGAAGTCCGTACTCTAACACAACTAGGGTCGTACTTAAACGTATGTTATTAGACCACGTACGAAATTTTTGTGGTCTAACCCCAAGGAGACTAAAATTCAACAAGGAGAGTATAATCCCAATAAGACAATGGGGACACTAGTAGGAAGAGATGAAAGAACATTTGTGACGAAATGAGACGTAGTTGGACGTGTCATGGCCGCCGTTCTCTATAGACAGTGACGGACTAGCTCTTGGTATATAAGAGTTACTGCTGACAGTTTTGTTGATTGGTTCGAGTTCGACTCTGTACTCATGTCCAAGTACGTCACTATGACGCGTTGATGCTACAAGATTCTGATTGGCTAGAGCTTATTAAACCCTCCTTGTTAGTTTAGTCTCTTTGGTCTAACCCAACCTCATGCTGGAGACTGGGCCAGTGAAAACATTTTACAACATTTCTGGGCCAGTTGAAAAATTTCAAAGTTCGAACATTTTTCAGTCAAGTTTCAAAATATTTGTGGGCCAGTAAAAAAATTTCAGAATTCCAACATTTCAGGACAAGTTTGAGAGTTACTTGTGAAAAATTTCAGAGTCCGATAGCTAACCCAACCTAATTTTTCTAAGAAATATTTGCAGCACAATATTTTTCCGAGCAAAAAATATTCCACTTCATGGTCGTGCAGGATATCTGTGAAATTTTTTGTTAGTCCAAAAATTATGTCGTACCTTTTTTTTGTTTTTCTTTTTCGATAACCTGCTCTCGTCCCCTTACGAACGGCAGCCCTCAGAAGTCGAAACTTGTGCGAGCCAAGTATTAACGAGGTCATACCTTTTTACGTGTGATTCTAGCACTTTATCGGGCCATTAGAAAAATGTCTGCAGTCGCTAGGGTTTGAACTTTCGACTGGCAGCCAGAGTGATTGAAAAGATCGGCTCTTTACCACTCGACTACCTGGCTATTATCCAATTTTTGCTGGCCAAGAAATTCTAGGAATTTTTCGCAGGTTGGGTTAGACTCTGACTAGTTTTTCACCAGAAATTATTTTTACAATATTTTTCACAATTTTCGGACTTGGAATTTTTTTTGCCTGCCCAGATATTCTCGGAGAAAAATTTCCTTGGGTCAGACCACTAACGGACTTTTAAATTTTTTTGCTCCTTAGAAATTTTCGAAAATTTTTTAACTGGCTCAGTATCGCCATAGGTACACTACTGTTTGTTTTCCGAATGCTGCGAACTCAAGTAGACAGCCTGTATAAATTGACGACACAAAAGGAAATGTGTCGTAAGCTTCTCTAATAATATTTAATAAACGAATCGAATGAAATAACATTTGATAGTTGGTATGAATGAACCTCCCGATACAACACATTGTTAACAGCCAGATGCTTAAATAAACTATCTGCACACAGTTCCTTTGTTTGCCAACTTTCCATTGATTCCAAACATGATGTGGCTCATCGTTTCTGTTGTTCACATTTCAATAGCATCATGCAAGAATGTATATTTCCGATACGAAAGAAATGTGTGACAGGTAAAACATGACTGAGATAAGAGGTCTAGGGAAATTTCACAGATATGTTCATCCAAAACAAAAGGTGATTGAACATATACTTCACAGTTATGCGGTATAGTTACAGTAGTTTCCCTTGTCATTTGAGTGGGTGGGTTTATTCTCCTTACCAAACACCCATTCCTACCTGTAAAAGCAAGGGTGTACGATAATCCTTTAGGTAATCTCCTCACCAAACTGAAATTGAAGGGACAGGTAAAAATGAAGTAGGTATATTATATTAAATATATTCCTTTTAGGATATATAATTCAATTTCCACGCACTCGAATGTCTACGTGAGGTTAGTTCGTTCTGGTTCGATTAAACTAAATAATTTCTTCTCACAAAATGTGTGTATTCAATTTCCACGCATTCAAATGTCTACGTATAGTTTCGATTATACTAAATAATCACTTGGCACGGATTCCTTTCATATTCATTTTTGATTGACAAGTCAAAATATAAATTGGTGAGGAGGATACCTATGGGATTAACGACGAACCTTAGTTTTGGTGAGGAGAATACCTATAGGATTATCTGACCCGAGCGGTTGGTGAGGAGTTTACCTCCGCCCGAATCATTCTCAAACTTACAACTGAATTATAAAATAAACCTTCAGAAGTACATAATGTTGTGGAGTGTTCAATATTTTGGTATAGGGACCTATTTGATGATGTCCTTTATTCGCGTGTTTTCTTCAACTCGCTTGTGTATTGAACGGCAGACATCGATCTCTTAACGTAAGATTACAGCACTGTTGATGATATTATGCAAATTTTCTATACCTATATAATACAGTTTATACACATTAATATTCACATACGGTAATAAACACTGGGGCTGATACACTTGGCGTACTACATTCAACGTATTTTAGCCACTAAAAAGGGTCAATCTTCGGGATGCATCTAGTACTAGTCAACCTCAGCAGAATTGAAAACATACTCTTAGATGAGATTGGCACTTTCTTCTAGTTTAATAAAAAAATAAGAAGTTAGGTAATATGAAGCCCCTGTGGTAGATAACAACACAAGTAAATGAATGACATCTAAAGTACTTTCTCAATTATTTCTCTTCCGTTATACTCAAGCTTGTACCAAAGGATATGACTCCTATATACATTCAACAAGAACAATCAGGACTGCCAGGTTATGATGTGAAAGTGAAAAAATGGAGTAAAATGCAGAGAGCAAACTCTTCAGTTCTACGAGATATACCAGTTCAAACAAGACAATGTACCGGAAGTACGCAAGACTGTCAAGTTGTTATTATTCAATTTTTATATTGGAAATTAATAGTATCGAGGAGCTCTAATCCGCGCCGCCTATGGAATTCCTCGACCCCTTTATACAGGGCGTATTTTTTATGTCTTACCACTATTAGAATCTCGAAAACGGTAAATGATTCGAAGTTGGTTAAATAAGACAAGAGTTGATTATTTTGTACAGTGAAACGACGTTTCCAAGTAGGAAGTTTCACAAACCGTTTTCAATATATACGGGGAAAACCGAAATGGCAAGTTTTCTTTTCTTTGTACTGGCGCCTCTATGTTTGGGAATATGGAAATGTATTCAGGAAACTTTCTTCTCTGTTTTAAATTTGCTTTCATATACGTTTCGTTCTGCGGGGGCCACCCTCAAAAGTATTTTTTCGAATAAGCACCTGTATTTTTTTTCAATTTAAGTAGTTCTTTTCTTACGGAGTTTAAATATGTACCTTACTTGTATTTGTTTCTACATTTCTGCCCATAAAATCCATCATCAAGGTCAGTACAATGAAAATCCTCCCCTCCGGAATACGGTCCTGATTTTATTTCTGTTCGTATTTGAAAGGGTATCTGACTTAAGTTGCGAGAAAACAGTTTAAAAAAAATCTACCTTGAATGAATACTCAAACTTGAAATGCACTCATTTGTCATTCTGCTACAGCGCTCTGTCATCATGACAAACATAAAAGTCAAATTGACGCCATATTTAGCCCATTTTCTATGAGATTGTATTACGTTTTAAACAGTTGCATATTTATTATTATTGTCAATCATATTTATTACATACTGGAATTACATCATTACCAGATAATGCAATTTAATAAAAATAAAATTTGTTTCTTTGAATATTATTAAATTACTTTTAGCAGCTAGATTTGAACAAAGAATTTCTTCGTTACACTTTAGCACCCCCTAAATGAAACAGATTTTGGTTTTTGCACAAACGTAGAAAAAATATGGTAAGCAACTCGTGTAAAAATTGTTTATTGCACTCGACGTGAAATTACTTTTTGCACTTGTTGCATAAATAACTATTTTAATATCAAAGAGCCGAGAGGCATTTTTCTTATGTGTTTGTCTTTTATTCCAAACTAACCTATTTCAATTAATGAAACCGGAAAGTTTCGAACTTCATGAAGTATGTAGTGAGCCATGGAATAAAAGAAAGTGAATGTCAAATTACAAATTAATGAATTCAAAGCTGAGGGGTGGGTGAATTATGTACACGTTGAAACAAAAACTGTGGATTTGTCTAAGGTGAGAAAGTGGATGTGTTGTTCGTGTATTCTAGGTGTTTGAGATCTCTGACCATGTATCAAGAATTGTATACCGAACGTCGGCAGCCCAATTCCAGAATTTTTTAACGTCCTGAAATGAGTTTACGAGAGCATGGTTCATTTGTGAAATCAAAAAGTAGAAGTTGCCCTATTACTGGAAATGGCGATAATGAAATCGACGTCTTAGGTAAGTTTTTCAAAGTTACATGTTACACATACTTAGTAAAATCATAATTTGAATCAGGATTCGTGGAAAACAAGAAAAATCAGAGTGAAAAGTATTAGAGAGATAGCGTGAAATAGTGGTATAACGCGCATTCATCAACAAGAAAAAATTTCAAGACAGGTTCGGCATTAATGTCTGGTTTATGGTGTTTTGGATACCAAAATAATTGGTCTCTACTTTTATTTTACTCCATTGACGGGGGAATTGTATCTTGAGATCGGCGATTCTAGGCGATTTTTTGGAAGATTTGCCTTTGAATGTCATAAGGAAATACGAATAGTTTCAACATGACGTATCACCAACACATCGCAAACGAATTTGTAAAACCATGCCAGTAAGATGTATAGGAAACAACGTTCCTATAAAATGGTCACCGCGTTCACCCGACCTGACTCTACTTGATTATTCGATGTAGGGTTGCATAAAAGACAAAGTATTCAGTACAACTTTTGAGATGTGGAAGAGCTGAAAGATTTAATTATTCGAAATTGCCACAAACATACTATTTTCAGAGCATAAATGTGTTTGAGGAATTGTTGGCATCAATTTGAACGTCAATTAGACAGCGATAACTGAAAAAATGTGTTCTTAATTTTGAATAGTTTCAAATTCAATGTGTAATTCAAAGTGGAATCCATATTCCACACTAATTACACATTGAATTTGATTGCATTCCGATTTGGAAACTTCTTTTCGTTGTTCACCAAAATATATACCTCTTGTCTAATTTAACCAACTTCTTATCATATACGTGATCCAGTTTATACTTACTAGAGGAAGAGTATGCTGTTGATAATATCGCAAACATTGTAACTTGAATATTTGTATTATCCAGTAAGTCCTGATATGCCCTAAGCAATCCAAATAATAACATGAAAATGGATTATATACAAATGTAAAATATTGTGACATTTTAGATATATTACATTTGAAAATTGTGCGTATCAAATGAGAGCACAGCTCTGATTAACACCGGATACAGGTGTGTCATATTTGACAGATATTCTGCCAATGTGGGAAATATGTTCACTTGAGTTTTTCATCTGCAAATCTTGCAGAAAGTACAGATATTAAAAAGTTTCTTTATAAATATGAAAAACGTCTTAAATCGATCAATTAGCCTGCTTAACCGTCAATACATTTGTCCCATATCGGAAAAAAATGTTTTTCCCGTAAACACTATTTTCTGAATTTTATTCAGAACTTTCGATTTGGATAGATATTCGGACAGTCTATGGAATTTTCTGAATCCCAAATATTATGCTAAAGATCTGGCAGTGAGGTGCGACGAATGTTTTTTGGATCGCTGTTACTTCAAATATTTTAATATAAAATAACAAACTGATTTTTTTGTGGAGTTGAAGTATTTTTCACTCCTTTCTTCACTTGAAGAAAAGATTTTTTATACCTTTACGTCATCGCTTATTTTTGGTGAATATTTGGTTTTGAAATGTTATGAATTACAGCCGTTCAATGATACGGTGGTTTTGTCTTCAGAAATATTTGTGATATACCGTTTACAAGGAAAATCAGTTGCATAGAATTACCCTTTAGTGGTGGCTCTAGCTTCATAGGTATTTATAAAGTGGTCACCTCTGAAATATATAATAAAAGAGCTGAGAGATGCATTCAACACTTGAACAGTGCTGTATTTGTAAATCAATTTTATCTAAACAACTAGGCATTTTTTCACAAAATTTCTGTAATCCTTTATTGAAAAAAAGTAATTTTTGACATTGGATATCGCCAACTTCTGATCTGCCATTAACATATCCACTACAAGACGTAACCGACTATAAAATATATTCCAATTTTTTTCTTTTTTACTTGGAATAAGTTGCAGCCATGTGTCATCTTTGTTTACGCAATGATGTCCAGATTAGAATATAAATAGGAATGAGTTGGACAGAAAATAAAAGCAATTTCACTTTGAATATTATCTCTATGACACCTCGTGAATGTTTTTAAACGAATTTTCAAGTGAAGTATAAGGTGGTTGAAGTAACAAATAATGTTGTGAAATGTTATTCAGTTATCCTTCACCAAATTGAAAAATTTATTTGGCACTTTATTTTCTGACATTTGTTCATTTTTTTGTGGCCTTCGATCAGAGGGGCGTCTTTCAGGAGTTTCTTTACTGTCTTTTACAGTCGTTAACGTTTCTAGAAGTGCTCTATCTGGAAGTGAATGGAAGTTGTTCCAAAACTATCTAAAGAACCCTCCGTGGATATAAATATCACGCCACGGGTGAAGAGGGCAGGTGGATGGTTACAGTCAGTTTTATAGTTAGCAAATATACTTTTATACAGAGTGGCTTAGCAATAAAGTACTGTATTTGTCTGAAATAAATTAGTAGTTGTACTTCAGAAGTTCAAATCAATTAGTAAAACGAAGTTTAGACTATTTTTATTGCAATACAGAAGGCAGAAGAAGGATAGTTGATAACTGAATCGTCTTTTCAAAAAATTTGAATGTTTCATCTACCATATACCTCAGCTGAATTTCATCTGAACCTATTCACTTGTAGTGGAGATATCGTGAACCGTATAGAATTCAATGAACCGATCAGATGGACCGAATAATCAAACCATACCGTGTATTACCTAAATACAGAATGAACCTGGGTCAAGAATACAACGACGAGCAAGGATTATGCATAGCCGGGGCCGAATCCTCCACCGGCCGAACATCGGCCAACTTCCACTTGTCCCTCACCTCCTCCACCTTCTCGAACACTCTGAGCAAGTTCAGCCCAGCCAACGAAGTGATGTCCTTCTCGCTCCAAGCGGGATCCGCCAGAAGCTCGGCCAGCAGGTGCGGATACCTGGACACATCCTCCAATCCGCTGGGCGTCATGTTGATCCCGTCGTAGCCTGCTCCGATCCCCACGTGGTCCACACCGGCTACCGCTCTTATGTGATTAATATGATCGATAACGTCTTGTATAGTGGCAGTTTCGTTACAAGCGACATGGTAGCTGTAGAAATTGACCATGATCACTCCTCCGTTGAGCGCAATGAGGCGCAGCACGTCGTCCGGCACGTTGCGCGAGGAGTTGCACAAAGAAAATGCGCTGGAATGCGAAAAAATAACCGGCGCTTGAGACACGTTCAGCGCGGCCTTGGCAGTGTTCATTGAGGTGTGCGAGAGGTCGACGATCATCCCCAGCCGGTTCATCTCCTTGATAACGCTCTCGCCGAACTCCGACAGTCCCTCTTGAGCCTGGGTGTTGGTTCCGGTCGCCCAGGGGGTATCACAGGAGTGGGTTATTGTTAGATATCTAGCACCGAGGTTGTAGAAGGTCCGCAGCACGGCCAGCGAGTTGCCAAGGGCGTGGCCGCCCTCCACGCCGATCAGAGATGCGATACGACCCTCCTTGTGGACCGTCCGGATCTCCTGCGTGGTCCTGACCAGGGCGAAGTCGTCCGAGTTGTACTCCACCAGCCTCGTGATGACGTCTATCTGCTCCAAAGTGACCTGGACGGCGTCCAGGTGCTGGGCTTTGCAAGGCACGTAGGCTGACCAGAACTGGGCGCCCAGCAGACCGGCCTTCAGCCTGGGTATGTCGGTGTGAGACCAGCGGCTCTTCGACCAGGGTTCCTCCTCGCTGATGGCGCTGAGATTCAGGTTGCGCAGCTTGTTGTGGACGAACTTCCGGATGTTCCAAGGCAGGTCGTTGTGGCCGTCGATCAGAGGAGCGTCTTTCAGGAGTTTCTTTACGATCTGCATGCGCTCTTCGTGCGTCTGCGGTTGCGTCTTGGGGTTCAGGGCGAGGGGGAGGCCCAGGCCTGCCGCCAGCGTAGCGACGACGACGCATACTACGATGCAGATGCACCACGGGCCGCGGAAAGAGGCTTTGGTCGAATCGCTTTCCGAGCTGCAGGAACAGGAGTCGAAAGAGCTGTGGTAGTCGTAGGGGTGGTAGTAGTCACGAACACCGTTGTAGTATTGAGGCACATTGAAGGATGTTTCTTGGACTGGTAGCTCATGAGGGCATGTTGGAATCTGAAACAAAGGGAAAATTTACTAGTTTCATGATCAATCAACCAAAATATTCTTTAGTGCCTGAAGATTCGCATCTCATTGACAAAGTTGAAGAAAAATCATGAAGTAAATAAAGTTTTTCGGCAACCATCCGGCAAGTGTTCACTTCCCGGACACTTTTTCTTTGGGAAAGAAGCACTTCCTGGCCTAGTCCGGGAAGTACGTACTTCCCGGACAATGCCGGGAAGTGCTCAAATTTGAATATTAATATAAATAAGAATTAGAATGTTTCTGTTGGTACCTATCTTCTGTTCGAATTTCAATATATAATACAAATAAGAACTTAAATGTTCGAAATATTCAAATTTGGAATGACAGCCAGGGTAGTTTATTCTTGATCAAATTTCTACCAATTTTTATGAAGAATAAAATTTTCTGACAAATCGATAATAAAAAAGTTTCCATATGGTACAAATTTTTTAAACTCACTGTACATAGTCATGAACACCTTTTGATAGGCAACCCATTTTAGGCGTATTCGTCTATTTATGTATCTTCATAAAAAGTATGTTTCATCCGGTTAACAGATGGGTGAAGGTCGACCTCTCTTCGTCTCTTAGATTAAACACGTCTCATTGATTTGTTATTCTACATGGTTCCCGAAAAAAATGAAAAGTGAAAAATTGGGAAAAACATACTAGGCATTTTTTTATCGCAAAAATAACACTAGATTCTGTTTCAGAACACCTTAAAACCCCCAAATCTCAATGCTTTAATCATTTGAATATACAGGGTATCATCTGTAGCTGGTAGCATTATCAACTCTATTCCATAAATAATGCTTGGAAAATTTCCAAAATGTCTTCTCTTGTCACAGAATTCCCAAAAATATTTAATTAATACTTTGAAAAATAGCCAAATATCACTTTTCCAAGGCTAACTCTGATCAGAATGAATGATACCCTGTATATTCAAATAATTCAAGTATTAGTATGTTTTTCCCAATTTTTCACTTTTCATTTGGTCGTAGTTAACCGTGGAAAATGGATATACAAAGGTTCCGTAAACATAAAGGTAGGTATTTCCGAGTACTACAACTTGAGTCAAAGAAATACAACTTGAGTCAAAGAAAATTTCGAATTATTTCATGTTCAACGAAATATGAGGGTGTGGCTGCTCAAAGTGGGACACACTGTATAAATATAAACATACACACACCCATTTAACTTCAACGGTATAAGTAATACAAGAAACGGTAGACATAGTTAAAAACAAAATGCAATTTTAAAGTCAACTGTCACCATGTTTTCTTGAAGTATTCACTGACGTCATAGAATAACGCTTCTGTGAGAATCAACTTAAGCCTTAGCTGTTATTTTGGCGGGTAGGTCCAAAGGTGATATTGTACATTGGTAGGTTTTTATGAACAAGACATACCGTATCCAGAATGAAAAGAGAAGATAGAGTAAGAGCATCTTGGAAAAAAAAAAACTGAAATTTTTTTGAAGAAAAAAATTGTTCACTCGACTCTAAGAAAAAACTAAAAAAATATTTTGAAAAAAAAAACAAAGAGTTCTCCTATCTTGAAAAAAAATAAAAAAATTCGAAAAAAAGTCCATTGAACTCAAAGAGAAACCAAAAAAAAATTTGAATAAAACATAGTAAAAAAAAAAACTAAAATTTTTTCGATGAAAAAAATGTTCACAAACAAAAACAAAGTATTTACCCATTTTGAAAAAAAGCAACAGAAAATGTTTCAAAGAAAAAAATTATCACTCAGCTCGAAAAAAAACTATAAAAACCATTTGAAACAAAAGTGTTCACCCAGAAAACAATGTAAATTGTTCGAAACAAAAATAAATTTCAGAAAAAAGGCAAAGTGTTCACTAATCTTGGAAAAAAGACCCATATGAGTACATTATAAGAAAGAACTGACCATTGCATAATAGACTTCCTTCTAACAGTTTTCATCCAATACCTTTTTTAATTGTAGCAATGCGTAGAAACAGCAGTTTAATCTTTTGCATAGATAGTGTATATGAAACTTTCAACCAAATCCAGAATCTATGTGTAATCCTAAATATTTAGTTGTCTCTGATGGAAATTTTGTCGTGTTGGTAATTTCAATATTCACAGGTTCGTATGTAAATTTCCTGACAAAAAATTTAATCAAAACTGTCTTCTCTGGATTGACTATAAGCCTGTTTCTGCGACATCAATCTGTAAATCGTTTAATTTGAAGTTCCACAGGTGATATTGAACTCATTCCCAAATTTTGTGGGAGATCATTTATGTAAGTAAAAATATTAGTGACCCTAGAACTGAGCCCTGTGGAACTCCTATGTTCACCTCACACATATCCAGTATCGTCCCATCTTACAAATAATCTCCTATATTTCATATAGGAGAGTACCCATGCTAAAAATTTTCCACGAATACCTATTGTGTATAATTTATTAGCGAGTAAATCAAAGTCTATGGAATCGAAGGCTTTAGATAGGTCGCCCTTTCGATTTTGTAATTAATTTTCTATACTAATCATCAGAAAATATTTTACTCACACTGTATTCAATCTTTACGGTGCTATATTCACTGTAAATGAAATTTTACTGTCAGAAAAACCATTATCTCCTTACGTTCTAAGCAATTCCATAAAAAGTCCTCTCTTCTCGCATTGTCTTCTCCCATAAACAAAAGAGCTCTGATGACACTCGAACATAAAATTGCCCAGAATCGAGCAAGCCATGTTCGCTATTCATACAAGGTGATTGTCGGGGTAGTCTGTTTTCATTAGGAAGGATTATCGGTTTAGGGGCAAAAGTACTTAGAAAAGCAGATACTGGAGGAAAATTACCCCGGGACTAATTACGAATTCTACCATTTAATCCCGTGTAAGTTTCATGACACAATTTCGAATGCTATTGAAAGACGATACTTAGTTGTTGAGATGGAAACGGAAATTAATTTCATCGTTTTCGAGGAGGAAAATTCTCGAGCCAGAGCTGATTGAATGAAATCCACGACATTTCCTTAGATATTTCCGTCCTCAGGCGAAAATAGTATCTGTGAGAAGATTGAGAGTTATACATATCCCAACATTTTCATTCTGGTACTTTGAGAATAAAAGGAAAGTGTTTTTTAATAATGAAATAATAAATACTTCTGCAAAAAAAATTGAAGTCCCTTCACTCATTTAGAAAATATACCAGTGAATCATTCTTTGAAATAAGAGAAGGAAGAAAAATATATTTTGTCCAGTTTCCACTAACACTTTACTACTTTATTACGACCGGTTTCGGCTTTTATTTTACACCATTTTCAAGTAACTACAGATTTCATCAAGTTCGTGAATATTTATGCATAAGAAAGTAATTGAAGAAAGGTTGGGTTTAAATTACCTAACTGATGTTTCAAAACAAGTTGGGAAAATACCTGGAATCTACCTGATGAGTCAATCTAATTTATATAATAGGGGTTCATACAATCGGTGGGTCCAACTTTATTATCAAAAGTCAAGTAGAGAGCTACATAATTCTAACTGGTCATTGAGGGTATCAAAATTGGGGTTTTTATTCAATTTGTTTATTTCCAAGGCTTCCAACAAGTTCATTTCTCTTCCTTTATTGTACGTATGAAGGATTTTCATGTAATTTTTATTTATTGTATGATTCGTTTCTTGCAAATGTCTATATATAGCTGATTTTTTATCTGATAACACATGTTCACGGTACTTTATTTCAAAATTTCTTCCCGTTTGTCCTGAATAAGCTGCTGTACAATCACCACATTCCAGTCTATATATACCTGATTTTTTCCCATTTATCCTTTTTGGGTTTTGCATTGAATAGTATATTCCCTAAATTACTCCTACTAGTGAATGAAGTTATTATATTAAATTTTGAAAAATAATTTTTAATATTTTCTGAGAGTTTTCCTGAGTAGCTTATACTAGCATATTTTTTATCTCCTTTGGGTCCTATTTGATTTGGATATAATTCATTCCTGATCATTGTCTGCTGTTTATTGGAGATGATCTTATCAATTAAGTAGACTGGAATTTGGTTATTTATTGCAATCTGTTTTATGATTATTATTTCTTCTTGCAAAGCCTTATCCGATGAAGGAATCATATATATATATATATATATATATATATATATATATGTTTTTATTTGCCAAAAAAATTGTAAAAATATTCAGAATGAAATAGTTATGTAGTCAAATTTAAGAGACTTATAATTTACATGTTTATGTGCGAAGTGAAACGCTCATCCACGATTATCATCGGAACTTGATTATAATCTGGAAATTACCATGTTTTTGGAGTGTCATGTCATCACAATGGTCGTGGAATTCGGATATAACTGTTAGATACGAACCGATGTAACAGCAAGGGTTCTGACAAATTCCCATTTTTTCAATTTAGTGCCCTCTAGTGTGGAGAAAATGAGAAAGTTTTGTCATTATCATTGAAATGCAAATGTTTCTCAGTATAGTCAAGCTATTCATAAGAAAAAAAAATAATATTTTTAAATAGATGGGAAAATATTTTTAAAAAATTGCTATTTTCAATTTTTTTGAATTATCTCTTGAAACTTCGTTTATGTGTATAAAATTGAATTCTAAGTGACTTTTTCAAATAACTTTTTTTGATATCTTGCCATCTTACCCCTTTTTTTGCATTTGCATTGCAATTTTTTTCATTTTGCCGCCATTCTAGCGATCACGTGACATGTGTCAAAATCGATTTTTAGGTTATCGGACATGCACAAACTTTTCCCCAGAATATTTTTTCCAATACTCCAATAATAAAAATTTTTCCCATATGGTACATACTTTTTGGCGGTCACTGTATATATATATATATATATATATATATATATATATATATATATATAAATAAGGATGGATTTAGCGAGGGGCAATATATGAAAATATAAGTAAAAATGTTATTGGGTATAACCCTCAAAAAGTTGTGCAACCGTAGACACGTGTTTCGAGCTTAAGCTCTCTTCAGTACGGTAAAATACCCAATAACATTTTTACTTATATTTTCATATATTGCCCCTCGCTAAATCCATCCTTATTTGTATCTTCCTGGGTAGGATTGTCACGCTGGTAGCTATAGCTACCTCCGTGGCGACGTTAGTTGTTGCCTTGTGAGTACAAGGTTTTCTAACCGATGCCACAAATGTGTGGTTGGCTTCCTGTTGTTCCTGTTGTCCTGAGTCTTTTGAGATCAAGGAGTAGGCAGGTTGAGACCTTGATATCTCTCAAGACCACGACTCGAGGAGTAGGCAGATACAGGCCTCGCAGTCACACTCTTGAAAATGGCTCCAAAGCAGGAGCCGAAACGTCGAGTTATAAACTCTCAACGCGGTTCAACCCATGAACTTAGTAATGTACATATTTCTGACCGCGGAAACCTTTCCGAACATATATATATATATATATATATATATATATATATATATATATATATATACGCCGCATCTGTTTCATGAAAGATGCGCCGACCCTAAAAGGAATATCAGTTTTTCTGCTGTCTCAACTGATTTCCTATAAACTATACTATTTCATAAGACAATTGTTTCATTTATGGAAAAGATGCAGATGAGATGAAGAAATAAGAAAAGCCTGCGAAAATATAATTCATTACTCTACCAAACCAGCTTTTTAAATAACCGTTCTGAATTTGGTTAAACAGCGAGAAAATGATTTATGCAGAGAGAGGAGCACAACAAAAGGGTCACCGGTATAAAAGATTTAGTGGCGGTCGATTGATATTCCGCCGATACAATGGGGATGGAAACATGACCGAGGGGACGTTGGGACCAATAGCGATGAATCAAGCGCCAGCTCGCGAAAACCTGCACTAAAAACTGTTATTTGTGGATGTACGAGAGAACGTACAGCAGTTTGTGGATGCAGCAAGCATGGATTACAGCTGTTTTAACGCTTCTATCATTTTACTAATACACGAATTTTGAGACAAAGTTGTCGGAGATAATCACGAGGATACACGGAGTCATGCCAAGCGAATTGTCAACGTAGCATTCGTAAAATGAAGCATCAGGTTCGTTAACACAATGCTTTGCAGAAAATGAAATTGATCAAACTGAAATTTTCGCTCGAATGTTGAACCCACGTTGGGCGCCAAATTTTTGCTATCAATTTTCTGAAGATGGCATAAAAGCTGTCAGGGTGACAGAGTAGGCTCGCAAATAGACTCTAGTGGTTCTTTTGGTGGGGAGAGCAAAATGACAAATTTTGTGTAAGTGGTGGTATACAAGAAGTTCTATTTCTCATGAAATTCGATAGTTCATGATGAAAGTCCACTCAGGAGATACGTGAAATATACAGGTGGATCAGATATTAGTGGTATTTGCTGATGACTTCCTTAAAGTAGTTATGTTTGTCAATAAATGCTACTACTTTAGGATCTGTATATTTCACGTTTCTGTGTAGTGGACTTTCAACAGAACGATTGGGTTTGTAACCAAGTTGTCCAGAACTCCAAGCATTTGTATATATCAAGCTGGACTGATGTGACTTCATGAGAAATAGAACATATTGTATATAATTCTTCAGTCAGTTCTCGGGATGAACGCCTTGAAAATGAAGAAAACAGCATAAACACTGGATTTTAAATACTTTTCGACTTTCCTCCCGGATTTTTTGAGTTTTCACTATCGTAGATGGAAAGAGTATATAATTTTCCATATTTCTGTTGAATTCTACGGAGCACCATTGCTTGTTCTCGAGATAAACGCCTTGAAAGAGACAAAAACAGCATAAAAACCGGAATTTATTATACTTATCCACTTTCGACCCGGATTTTTAAGATTTTCACTATCATAGATGGAGAGATTATATAATTTTTCATATTTCTGTTGAATTCTACGGTGGCACCTTTCCTTGTTCTCGGGATAAACAAACGTCTTGAAAATGACAAAAACAGTATAAAACAACAAATATGCCCAACTTTATTCAAGCTATAATATACAGTGAGTCTGCTTAAGAGGCCATGAGCGCGATCATAATTGGGACGGTTTTTTTGGTAAAAGAGCCGATAACTCAAAAACGGTCAGTCGTATCGATTCCAAACAAAGACAGGCTTCTAGAGGACGTTCGATTCTATGTACCTACGTCTGCGGCAGCACCTCACGATGCTTTTTACAGATAATCGAGGAAGCTGCAATGATATTTCTCTTCCATTAAAGCTTGAAGCAATCTTCATCCAATCGAAAAAAATTTGGTATCAGAGGAAAGTTAAAACGTTGATCTATGTACGTGCTGTAATGTTTTTTTGAAATTATTTGTTCATCTACCCAAAAACTTGCTTCAAAGTAACTGCATTTTTGGAACATTTTTGATATTTTTTTTGTGAAAAAGTGGATTGAAATTTCAATTTCCATTACAGCACGTACCTAGAATTGAATGTCCTCTAGAATCATGTCCTTGTTGGGAATCGATATGACGAACCATTTTCGAGTTATCAATTGACTCTTTTACCCTTAAAAGCGCCACAAATATAATTGCGCTCATGGCCTCTTAAGTTGGCTACATATGGGAAACTAGTTTATTATTGATTTTTTTTGAATTATCCATATTACATTTATCATTTTTATTTATTACAAACATGTTAACCTTTCCGTTCTGTTTAGACATTAATAAGCAAATTTTCATGAAACAAAATTTTATAAATGATAAATGTTCGGTATTGATAATTTGAAAAAAATTTGTAAAAAAAATATTTTTACAATTAGAAGGATGTAAGAGCATATTGAAACATAGTTTTTAATTCCAACTAACTTTTTATAATGAAAATTTTCGATATTGTGAAACATGAAGTTACATTACTCTTGAGAAATTTTCATCTTTTTCGACATGCCTCGTATAAGATTGATGAAATTTAATATCTGATGATTGCATCTTGGGCTTTGCAGAACTTTTTTTCGTAATATCAATAATAAAAAAGTTTCCCGTATGTAGCCAACTTGAGCAGACTCACTGTATATTCTTCTGTTTCGGGATGAAAAATATTCGGCCACTGCCTCTCTTTCTAATTCTGTGACCGATTCAGTCTAATGCCTTTTTGATGATGAAAAATTCTCTTTTTGCTTTGAATCCATGTTGGAACAGGTGGCATACCTAAATTGTACTCAACTTTAGATACGGATATTTACTAAAGTTGTTTTATGTTTTACTAATTCGTATTTGAATATATTCTGTTTATATTTCATGAACGGCGAGTGGAAGGGAGAATTTCTAATGAAACAACTGCCTTTTATTTATTATCAAATATTATATACTGAACTAAGTACTCAAATCTCCAAATGTATTGCTTTATATACCAAAATGTAGTTTTTGAACAATTGAAAAAATCATAGAAAACATATAATAAGAATATTGAAGTTTTATCTAGAACAAAAATTACTGCTTCTAGATGTTTCCATCAAATTAAGGTTTCTGAGTTTTTCTATAAGAGGTAACATTCAAACTGTCTGGGATTCAAATATTCAAGTTTAAAACCAAAGGAGGGTTACTTCAAAGAAAGGGAACAATTCCACAAAGTACAGTTCTTGACCCTTTACTTTTTTCACCATCTATATAAATGGTATTTTTTTCTACATTCATGCAAAAAGCAAAACTTTATTGAACTATATTCAGTGGAAAAATAAGTTCTTTATTGTACTAGTGCAATAAAGTTTTTATTGCACTCATCTGTCATTCTACTTCAACGTGCTGTCATCATGACAAACATAAACGTTTAAACCTACTACATATTTAGCAGATATTCTGTGAGATTGGCAATAGGTACTTCACTACGAAATATTCATATTGAAAATTGCACCAATTGTTCATTCACTTTCAACATTGAGGGTAAAAATAAAGTTTGAGTTAAATTGTTCGTAACGTATTAGTTCCTGTTTCAATGCCAATCGATATTAATAATAAAGTATTCAAGTTGCGCTTTTCATTTTCCTACACCTAGTGCCGCACCTCAATAAATCATTTTTTGCTTTTTGCATGAACGTAGAAAAAATGTTGTATGCAACTCGTGCAAAAATTGTTTATTGCACTCGACGTGTTGTCACGTCGAGTGCAATAAACATTCACTTTTTGCACTTGTTGCATAAATAACTATTTTAATAAATTGTATTTGGAGCCTGTCTGGTGACACGCAATACTTTTATATTAGCCCAATATACTTTCTCTCCATCAGTATTTTCGATGAACGGCTTAAAATTAGATGAGAAACTTTTCCAGTCTAATATGTCAGAATATTCAATATTATTTACTGAATAAGGCTTCCCTGTTTTTTTGCCAATTTGATTACCATTTCCACTTGTTGTGGAGTATACAAGGGCCCAATAAACAAAGCTCTCTTTTTCGAAGATTCTATGCAGGAATGCATAGAGACTCTCTTGTTTCGTTTATACATGAATTTTTGCACCCTGTATATCAACTCACCGAATTCACATAATTTTTTGGTGATACACAACATTTTGCGGTCTCTCTAAGTATTCTTCGCAAAAACAAATTTCATCTCCCGGTGCCACGGTGTCATCCACAACCTACTGTAGTCAGCGACAGTCTAATTCTCACAGACAAGAGACAAGTTACAACCTTTATTTGGTTGAATACAAAGACATCTTCAAGATATTTGGAAAGTTTTTAGGGCATTGAATATAAACGTGGAGCAATACAAAGATATCTCAAAAAAGCAGTCATATTAGATTGAATATTGTTATTTCGTAGTGAAATACTGAGGCATATTCGATAATGCAATACTAGGATAACTTCAAAAATGCAGATATCTTGTAGAAAATATCCTTATATCTGGGAAAAGAGTGAGACAACTCAAAATGTCAGAAAGAGCATTTTCTCAGCATTATTTTGTATCAGATATCTTAAATTGACCATTTTTCAGGTTGTCCTAGTATTGTTCTAGTACAGCGAGTTAACTCTTGATCAAAATTCTATTTTTTGTTCCCCCCTGTACACCGTTTAGAAATTTAGAATTTTGATAAATCAAATACAAGTATTCCGTAATGCACCAATTTTTATCATGAATAAAATTTCCTGACAAATCGATAATAAAAAAGTTTCCATATGGTGCAAATTTTTGAAACTCGCTCTATATAGTCATGGCCATCTTTTGATAGGCAATCCACTTTAGGCGTATTCGTCTATTTATGTAACTTCATAAAAAGTATATTTCATCCGGTTAACAGATGGGTGAAGGTCGACCTCTCTTCGTCTCTTAGATTAAACACGTCTCATTGATTTGTTATTCTACATGGTTGCCGAAAAAATAGTGTACGCAACACGTCCGAAAACAGTTTTTTTGGACTCGTAGACTTCTAGAATTTGGTCAACTCGTCAATAAATCATTTTTTGCTTTTTGCATGAACGTAGAAAAAATGTTGTATGCAACTCGTGCAAAAATTGTTTATTGCACTCGACATGTTGTCCAACTCGGCCTAACGGCCTCGTCGGATAATTTCACGTCGAGTGCAATAAACATTCACTTTTTGCACTTGTTGCATAAATAACTATTAGATATATCAATTTGTGGAGAATTATTTTGTTTTGCCATTTGCAAAGGAGAAAGTTGGACTAATCTCAAGAAGAAAGCTGGGAAAATTTTTAATAAATTTTCGGAATTTTTGCTTCCAAAAACTATCCATAAATTGAAATTAAACAGTTTTTATGTCCTTCACATATAACAAATCAACATTGCCAAATTTCATTAAACTTAACGTTGGAAATCAGCAAATTAAAATAAATTCATCAACGAAATATCTTGGAGTGATTTTAGAATCTCATTAAAAGTGGGATGAATATATGAAGTTATTGAATGATTTTAAAATTTAAGGCGTCTAAAAAACTACTTTCCGTAAATAGACTGAAAATGCTATACATTAGTAGCAGAACCGCATTTTAACTACGGAATAATTGCTTGGGGTGGACTTCTGAAAATTCACTTGAATATCTTAGAAAAAACTCAAAATGGTTAATAAAAAAAGTATTTTCAGCAAACTTTCTTGTATTTTACCGACTTATTATTTCAAGATATTAAAATTCTTGACGCTATAAAACTATTCTATAAACAGATAGCAATCAAGTGGCACAAGAATAAAAAATACAGTTCAACAAAAAAGACATGGCGTTTATACTTGCTATAGAGAACAAGCAGTTGTTCCCAGAAAACAAAATAGTTATTTTTGTATCTAGTGGTCGAGATCACCAAATTATTGCGCGCACGAGATGCAAATAAATTTTTCTACAACCGTCAAAAAATATTGTTCTAAAATAATCAGTAATATGCTCAAATTAATATAAAAAATAGTGTTGAACTGGCTTAAAATGTTTTTCCAAGTCCAAATAATTACTGTAACTATGGAAATAAATGATATTTGTTTATTGTTAAACATTTAGAAATAAATGATTTTTTGGATTTTTGCTTGATTGAGGACTTGATATGTTCTTGCCAATGTTATCTACCAAGTCCGTAACAATATATCTTGCCATTATCCAGAAAATATGACCTCTGTCAGCAATCCTGGCAGTTTTCATCAAGCTTTTTTTTTCAAATTCTGAACTGATATTGGCGATAACTCATCTCCAACCCCTCACTGTGGGATGATAGTTTGGAGACGTCATTAAAATACTACCTGCTATTTCCATATTCAGTGTTTTGATACTCTCACGTTGGTGTTATGTAGGTCATAAATATTAATGTAGCCCATGTGAGACTCAAAAGCAGGCATCATATTGTTTGAGTTCCAAAGGTATATTCGTCTACTGAAAATTATTAGAGTGCTGTAAATAATCCCACTAGCTAGAGACGCTAGAGTGTGCTATTTACACTTTCTGAAAGTAACATGCCATTATTCGAGTTTATATTATACAAGGTGTCATATTGAAAGGTAACATCCTAAATATCCACGAAATAGATACATGTATGTATTTTCGTATTTGCACAATATATGCATATGCATTCATTATGTGTTTAAATTGCAAAATTGTTAGAAAACATTGAGAAACGGAAAGGTGATCATGTGTTACATAATCGAAAGAGATAAATTTTTCGATATTTTCAAATATAAAGGTACTTTACTCTTGAGTAAAATTCATATTTATTGTCACTCCGCGTATACGACTGAAAAAAATTGATATCTGATGATTGAATTTTAGATTTTGGAACATGCAGAACTTTTTATGAAGAATAACTTTTTTTCCTAAAATGAATAATAAAAAAGTTTTCCATATGGTTCCAACTTAGTGAGACAAACTGAATATGAATCAACCTAGTTTTACATAATTTAACACCACAATTTCTACTACAGACATAAACAAATGCAAATCGCCCATTGATCATATCATGAAGAATACCAATTGGCCAACATCATCTTTCATTAGTTCCCCACTTAGTGATCATAATATAATAACTGAAAATAAAAACAAGAAGTCAGTAGCAAGAAAAAAATCATTTATAAGACTTTCAACAAATACAATATTGAAGACATACTGAAAAATAATGAATTCATAAGTTCAAATGTAAACAATTATAAAAATCCAAATCAGAATTAGTCCATAGTGAATAATGATCATCATAATGAACTGGTAAATAAAACTGTAAGGGAAGCAAAATATCACTATTACAAAAATGAATTTTTGAATGCTATACCAAAATCTAGTGACAAACTATAAATCAGGTATTATACCGGGTGACCCGGAACCAATTTACCCCCCTGTATCTTCGTTATTATTTTATATGGATGTTTCAAATTTGGTACTTCGATTTGATGTTATGAACGTACAATTTAGCAAGTATCAATCCAAATATGACACTTCCGGTTTAACCGGAACCGCATCCAATTTTTATATTTCAAATGGGAAGTATATATTTTTTGTGAAAATTACAATTCGGTATAGAATTACCTTTACAATGGTATATCACAATCATACTTTCAATTCACATTCTGCTGATATAAGTGACATTTTATAAAAAAAAATACTTTTTGTGTTCCCCTCGTAACGGAATATTTTCATGACAGTATGCTGTGGAAGATTGAACAATATCATATGAGTAAGAATAATTCATGGCCAAACTTTTTACACAATAAGTTTTATGCAGACTAATTGGTACTCATGGCCCAGTTCGTTGGCCACCAAGGTCACCAGACCTCACGCCAATGGATTTTTTGTTTGGGCTCACTTGAAGAATAAAGTTTATGCTCATAATAGACCTCAAAAACGCGAGGAACTTGAAGATAGGGTAAGGAGAGCCATTAACGAAATTACTCCGGCTCAACTAGTGAATGTTATGTGGGCATGCTCCGAAAAAATAGAAAAATGCATTGACGTTAACGGGCGACAATTTGAACAATTAGATTAATTGAGTCTGTCATAGGTGTTGAATTTCATTTGAATTGAGTTATAAAACTTTACATGTTCCAAATGTCTACTATTTTGTAGAAAAATTATCGAAATAAATATTTTCTGCCCACGATTGTGCAATTTCAAAAATAACAGTCCTATAGAATAAATTTAATTCCATAGCCAACTCACATGATGTTGAAATGTTCAATACAAGGTATAGCATGGAAATTATCTTCATAAAAATAATTAGGAAACAAAAATGTAGAGGTTTTATTTCCATTTTTTGTATTTCAATATGTATTTGAGTTTCTAACCAACTTTGAAAATTTCCTATGTATTGATGTTGAAAAATTAAGTAAAACTAAAATTATAAAAATAATTAGTCTGCATAAAACTTATTGTGTAAAAAGTTTGGCCATGTATTATTGTTACTTATATGATATTGTTCAATCTTCCACAGCATACTTTCATGAAAATGTTCCGTTACGAGGGGAACACAAAAAGTAATTTTTTTATAAAATGTCAATTATATCAGCAGATTATGAATTGAAAGTATGATTGTGATATATCATTGTAAAGGTAATTAATTCTATACCGAATTGTAATTTTCAAAAAAAATATATACTTCCCATTTGAAATATAAAAATTGGATGCGCTTCCGGTCAAACCGGAAGTGTCATATTTGGATTGATACTTGCTAAATTGTACATTCAAAACATCAAATCGAAGTACCGAATTTCAAACATCCATACAAAATAACAACGAAGATACAGGGGGGTAGATTGGTTTCGGGTCACCCGGTATAATAGGCAAAATGATAAGGTGAGTAATGTGAAATATATTGTTCAGCACAATGAACATATCCAATGAAAAAATGTGAGAAATTTATCGAATATTTCTTAAATGTTGGACCAAATTTAGCCTTTCCTATTTTGTTTGAACCATCAAACACATGTAACAATGTATCAGGTATTGATTCCATGTTCTTAGAACGAATACCTTATGAAGAAGTACAGGATACTATAAAAAAGTTGATAACAAAAAAGCGACTGTATTCGATAATATTGGTGTTAAAATTGTAAAAATGGTTGCATCAGAATTATTCCCTTGTATAAATGCATTCGTCAATAAATCATTTGAAACTGGCAATGTTCCCCTTAATATAATAATTGCCTATTTTTAAAAGTGGCGAATAAGAAATTTCAAGAAATTATGGACCTATATCAGTATTACCTATTTTAACGAACAGTCGTTACCGACCCATGATGAACCCTTTACTCCCATAAACACCTAACTATGTAGGCTTATTATGGCAAGAACCTGTCAGAAAACAACTACTCCCCTGGCTAAGACCACGACGGGTATTGAATTAAATCTAACAGCTACTTGTGCAACGTTCCTCAAAACATCAGAGGACGCAATTGCAAGTGCCCTCTAATTACCTATTTTATTTAATTTATTTGAGGAAATCATGAACCGAAGAGGAATGGATTACCTTGATAAAATACATTTTTTGTATATTGGATAGTCACTGAGTCTGCCGTGTCGGATTAGATAACAAAAATTCTACTAAACCTAGATGAAAACTTCCAATGTTGCTTAGTGTCTCTGGATCTATCGAAAGCATTTGATACGGTGTAGATCACGAAATTTTATTTATGTAAATTATTCAATACCGGGATTAGAGGTCTTGTACATAAATGATTCCAAAATTATTTATCTGGGAGGAAACAATATGTTTTTATTGGGAATGGAAAATTTTTGATAGGGAATATAACATGTGGTCAACCACAAGGTTAAATTCTTGGTCCTATATTATTTCAAATATATTTCAATTCAATATCCAATGTCAGTTTGCATGGTGAGCTCAAATTATTTGCGGATGACTCATCATTGAATTATTTTGGAAAAAATGATAATAAAATAATGGGAAATATTCAAGATTATTCAAAAATAATTTCGCACTGGTTAAACAATCATAAGATGACATGAATATTGATAAATCTCCCTTTCTGTCAAAAAGAAAATTCAGACATACCTCAAATTCATTACTGGAAAAACGGGAAAAATATATAAAATATTTCAGTAGCAACAAATTTTTTTAGGATTATACATCGATGAAAAACTGTCTTGGAAAACCGTATTGAAAATCTTCGAAAAAAATATCTCCCATAATTGGCAGTTTGTTCAAAATTCAATATTTCATTCCTTTGAAATCTAAAATTAAAATATTTCAATTTAATTAATTCAAAATTACAATATTCAATATCAATCAATCAATTTTATGTAATGGAATTTTGATATTCAATAATGAATTCAATAATTTAAAAAATATCATACAAAAAAACGTTCAAAATTTCATTTAAAGAAGTATAACTTATTATATTTGCACAGCACTTATCCCTAAATCACGTTATTCACTTCCATGTAGCTACTCAACTATAATTTATTTATTCTGAATAAATAAGTTATTATTATTATTGATGATTTTTTTTTTAAACCGATGATAACATTTTCAACTGAAAATTTTGTTGTTAATTGTATCAGTTATAGATTTAGGTTACTATTACAAACATTTATGTTTCTTGGGGTCAATAAAGATTATTATTATTACTGATAGAAAAATGAATGAAAAAATAAACCTTATTTATATTTTTTCGCAGCCAGTCCCGCCGCGCAACACTCGGTACATCGCCCGCATCCCGGTACACACACTCACCTGGTAATCCAGGAAATTGCCGTAGCCCATATGGTCGCACCGGCACGGGCACGTCTGGATGTGGTGCCTGAGCTCCGGGTCTAGCGGCGGCGGTGGTAGCCGGGGCTCCGCCGGGGGGCCTCCGTTCACCATGGGTCCCGCGCATCACGGCTGCTGCATTGATTCACCTCGTGCCACCTGCACCGACTGCTCGGACGGAGGCGGCCGCCGTCGAGGGCAGAGCGCTCCGGCCCAGCGGCGCTGCCCGCCCAGGGGTGGGAGTCGACGAGGTCTGATCGTTCGCGCGGAGGCACGACTCGAAGCGAGCGGGTGTCATCAAACCACTGAAAAAGCATAATTTTTCATGTATTGAAACACCAAAAACATCCAAGCTACAACATGTTACTCATCGAGTATATCTCGACTGCGAATTTTCACAGGCCACGCCCTCCGCGTTGGTTACTGGAAACTATAAAAAATATGCTTTGTCATCTACAGGCATAGATCTGCCCCGTTAGATGCGAATTTTCAATTGATTTATTCGAAAAGCAAAAATATCAAAGTGTTTTTAGCTCCAATTTCGCTAAAATAAGCGAAATCTGGAGTATATCTGGAATCTACATTTGCCTAGGCCACGCCCACCCGCGAAATCCACGGAGTCAGCGTGCTGCCTCGGGTATAAATATGGGTTGATTTACGACCAAAGTCTGGTCCTTCGAACGTCAGTGAGAACGAGGTCGATTACACCGATGAAGTCGAGGACACGGAAACGCACGTAGACCAGACGATCAGACGGCTTAGAAGAACTGACGACTCAGTCATTCTTCCAGAGCCGATATCTCCAGAGGAAATCAAGGATATACTTAGACACGCCAAGACCAGAAAAGCACCGGACCCAGACAACATACCAGTCAGGGCACTAAAAGCTGTAACTAGGAAAGGACTAGCAGCCCTGACAAACATCATAAACGCTGTACTGAGACTTAGACCATCCAGGTGGAAAGAAACAACGGTCATCATGATTGCGAATCCCAACAAGAACCACACGTTTCCGCAAAACCACCGCCCCATCAGCCTAATAGTGTTCAGGACTCGACTTAAGACAATGTCTGAAGAATTGAACATCCTACCAGATGAACAATTCGGTTTCAGACATGAACACTAAACAGAACTCCAGGTCACCCGGATAGTGGACGCCACCATCCAGAGCTGGAACCGCACGAGAAAAGGACATCTTACAGGAGCAGTCTTCCTTGACGTCTCCAAGGCCTTCGATAGAGTCTGGCACGATGGGCTGATTGCAAAACTGGTTGATGCCGGATACTACACACCAATGGTCAAGCTGATAAACTCCTTCCTATGAGGTCGACATTACCGATGCAAAGTCGGAAATGCTCTCTTCACGAAGGAGGCTAGAAGCAGGAGTACCACAGGGAGCAGTACTGTCGCCACACCTGTTTTTGATCTACACCGCAGATATGCCTATGTCGGACAACCCCATGACCAAACTGGCACTCTATGCAGATGACACGGCAATCTTTGCTGAGTCATTCCATGAGAGATGAGTAACATCGAAGCTGCAACTTCAGATAAACAATCTGGAACCGTGGTTCAATCGTTGGAAGATCGGAATCAGTGCAGACAAAAGCAAGGCCATACTGTTCACAAGGCGACGTAGGACACCCGAGGGCCATGTTACTATGAACGACGAGAGAATTCCATGGGTAGACGAAGCCGTGTACCTAGGAGTGACTTTGGACAAGAAACTCACGTTTCAGAGGCACGTCTCCCACAGATTAGCTATAGCGAAAGCCGCAAGGCATAAGCTATATCCACTCATCGGACGTAGGAGCAACATGACACTCGAATCATGCTGTACGCGTCTACTGCTCGGGGGCAATGCGCGAACAGTTATGGGCAGAGGATGCAGGCCTTCTTCAATGTCTGCCTGTGAATGGCAACAGAAGCACCACGATATATGCCTAACAGGTTTATATATCGAGACTTAGACATCCATCCGGACTACATCGACAGACTGATCAGGCATCACGTGGGGACTACTCTAGAATGAAGGCCCAAGAACTGAGCCCTGAGGCACTCCTGTATCAGCAAGTTTGAAATTAGAGGATATTTCATATAAACAATGTACGTATTGTATACGACTAGAAAAGGAATAAGCAATTATGTTTACTTCGATGCTCAAAGTAAACTGGCGGCGGCCGAATCCACACAGAGCAACCTCTACCCGCTACCACCTTGGCCAGCTCTCCCGTCGCCCCAGCAACGGCTTGTGTCGCCCCTTCCCCAGCACGTGACCAACAGCGCCGAAACGTCGTTATTCACGCACTCGTCAGTCAGGTGTTAACATTTTTTTGGTCCGAGCACGTCGAGCCGAGTCACTAAAACAATGTCGAACGAGCTGAGACTTTTTCGAGGGCCAACTTCAAACGATGTTCGTCGGAGCGACCCCCGATTTGCCGCTTTTCAAAAATGAAAAAATGACGGTGTGCTACACCGACGCCTACTCGATTTGGTCGAGAGCAGACCGGCGCTTAATGAGGTGTGAGGGATGTAACGAAGGGTGCAATTGGTTAATTGAATGGATGTTGGTATTGTCGGAAATTATTTTGTAGTGCCAGAGGCGGAACTGACTTGATAATATTAAATGTAATCGGATCAATTAAAAAACATTCAACATCGAAATGTATATTTTTGTCTGGGCCCTGCCATGATGACATAAAAAAATATCTGTATTGGTATAATAACTCTCTATTCCAAAATGAACGAAAAGTTAAGGATGTTTAAAACTTCAGATCCTTATCAGTATTTCTTCATTTATGTACGGATATAAGCATTATGTTTTGAATTGACATTTCAATATAAAACTTATCAAATTTAACTCACAGTGTCACCGTTAAATTCCGCATCATATTTTTTTTATTATTCAGTAATTGCAAATTTAGAGTTTGTGAACAGTTTGTGCTTTGATAATAATGAAAAATAACACTAAGGTAAACACGATTAAATTTCCATAGATTTATTGTCTACGCGACATGTTTCGATTCACAGTATCTTTTTCAAGCGAATGTAATATATTCAATATTCAATATTCTACGTTGAACATTACTTAAATACCCTTCTTATAAATTGAGGTAATTAGGACCTACCTATAATAAATCTGTAAATCTCAAAACATAGCTACCACTTAATTAATTGAAAAGGTTTAACAAAGGGGAACTATTAAGGTCCAATTGATCACTTTTAGTAAACAATTCGAATTTTTCAATTTATTAATTTCCAAGAATTCTGAATAATTAGGTCTAATACCTTTATTTTCAACATGAAGGATTTCAAAGTTTTCATCGAAGTCAGGGTCTTCTTCCAAAATATGATTGGCATATGTTGAATGTGTTTTATTATTTACATAATTCATACGGTGTTCACGTACGCGGCTTTTGAATGGTCTACCAGTCTGGCCTACATATACTTTGGAACAAGATCCACAGTTCAATTTATAAACTCCTGATTTTTCAGGTTATTGTGTTTTATCTTTATTATTTTTGATAATCCTTCCCAAAGTGTTATCTGCTCTGAATGCTACTCTTAAATTTTGTTTTTTCAAAAATGACGCAATTTTTTCTGAAGCGGGTCCTGCATAAGTTAAAATTCTGTAATTATTCTCAAGGTTCCTCATAGTGGGGTACACTTCTTGGATAGCCTTTCTATGTATTTTTTTAGCAAGCATATTCTCTATTAATTTGACGTGATATCCATTGTTAAGTGCTATCTGTTTTATGATATTTAATTCTTTGCAGAAATTTTCTGTTGTTTGTATTTCGTGTATAAAATTCGTGTTTTCATGACACATTAAAAAAAAATCGATGTCATAAGCCTATTTTTTCTGTATCCATTACATTCCGCTAAACAGTGGAGCAGATCACTGTTCAGTGGATATAATAAGCACTGCACTGTAGTGACTATAATAAATTAACATAATTATCGAATCAATCTAGACGAAATTGAATCAATCTGAGTGCAGCTGATTCCAAGATCAGGGGCATTTTATGTTCGCTGATTGTTTCATATTATTCGTACATATTCATTGAAAAATAACCTTCTACCCATTTTTCAACATATCCCTATTCCGATAATAGAAATCGAAAAATGTATTGCGTTTCCACACCGGGAATATTGGATATACTTATATTTTGGTGAATATTTCAATTCTGTGAATTTGATTTGCCTAGAGCGATAAATATCTGTATAGTGGAATGTATTTCTGAGTTTCAGTCGAGAGAAACTTCTTATTCGAAATAAACCTGTAATACAGGGTATTGGGACAAAATGGGCATCCTTTTATGAGCGAGATCTGCTTGAGAACGTTATTTTGAGATTCCTCGTTACATAGTTTTTTTCTAGTAATAACCTTTTTTAATGAGCCATATTCCAATAAATTGGCAAACATTCTTCCAAAGACATATTTTCGTCTGTAATTTTTCAGTATAATTATGAGTTTCTTGGGTATTACTATGGCACAAAAGGCAACACTTTAGAGTTTCGAATATTTACTCAAAAGTAAAATTTCCATCTACTTTAAACAAATCAAAAGACCTCCTAAATAATTAAATTTTACAGTATCTGAAGTAAATTGTCAATCATTTGTTTTTCAAATCACACCCTTATTATGATTTTATTTCTCAGATTTCAATGACTAAAAAGTGTTGAAAGTAAATGTTTGTCAAGCATTCAGAGTCGAATTCGAAAGTTTTTCTTTGATAATTTTGAATGACGACTAAACCGAACTAAAAACACATTTAAGGTTCATATCGAAAACGAAATTTTGTAGGTACTAAAAATGTATAAATGACGATGAAGCATTTTTTGTTCTTTGTTTTCTGTTAAAATTAAGTCAAATATGAATAAAAACCAAACCAAAACATTACTTTTTTCGAAAAAACTAAAAACAGGAATAAGTTAGGTTACTTCCGCAAACTCCATATAAAAGGTAATTGAATATCGACACTCTTCCTTAATTTACCCATCATTTGTTACTCCAACCATTTTCGCGATTCTAATTCTATACCATCCTTGATTTGGAGGTTCCCCAAGGATCAGTTTTTTGACCCTCGATTTTTTTTTGAATATATCATATATCAAAATATTAGAACACTGAACACATTTTCTTGTATGCATATGATACGATAATTGTCACTGATGCTAGAAAAACTTTTGCAGAAACTGAATATTATAAGATTTCACAGATTGGTGTGATAAACATTTTTTAACAGTGACTCCTAACAAAACGGCGTGTCTACTATTTTACTCCCGTGCAAAAATACCAAATGATTACGTCGTTCACGTCAAAACAAAAAGAAAAAAAAATTCAATACAATTTCTGGACACATATTTAGATGCAAACGTAAACTGGAATACAAAAAATGTTGATAAAGTTTGTAGGAGATTCAATTTTGAAGTTGAAAAGTACTGGAACAATTAAATGTGTACTATATGTTCTTTAATATTCAAACATTTCATATATTTCTGTACTTGGCAAGTCAATGATCGTAGATCTCAGTCAAAAACGATAATCTTTCATTTCGATTATCGACTCTCGGATGGAAACCATTTCAAAAAGTTTGAATTGCTGACGGTTACATTCAATGGTTCGACAGTTAATCGAAGAACATAAATCACTATGTAGAGATGAATGCTGGAAAGTCAGTATCTAGAACTTATTTTATCGGGGTACCACAATGCTCTATTTTGGGCCCACTCTTATATAATGTATATCAATGACTTCTATATTTATATTACTCAATTCACTGAAAATTTCAAAATAAATTTGATGCGATTTGATCTGACTGTATATTGACATGTTATCAATTTTGTTGTCGATAAAAGGGTTCCAGTTGATTCTCTGAAATACATTCATTTTAATTGAGCTCTGCTAGAAGATATACATATTGCACATATTGTGCACATTTCAGTCCAGTGAAGAACTCTAAACGCCGTAGAATTGCTTCCGAAAAACCAGCAATTAATGTGTATCTTCAACATTTCCTCCAAACCGGAGGCAATCAAGCAGCTTTCCACTTTTCCCACCCCTTCGCTTCCTTGAAACACAACCAAGAGTAGGTATTCAAAACCCATCCACATGAATTCTTGATGTCGGCGGATTGTCATGGAAAATGAGATTTTTTAAAAGCTTCCTCGCGGAGGAGTCTTTTGTATGAAGAGCGAATCACTGGCGTAGACACGACTGGGCTATGAGGGGGAACAACTAATGTCCTGTCTGATACCTCGAGGAATCATGGAATACATGAATCAGGTACCCGTGCGAATGTTCATCAAGACCAACCTTGCAAGTGCTTTCTGTCATAAATAAAACTATGCTTATTTCAAACCTGTTATTATTACTACTATTATTATATACACAGTTGATTATTTTCCAACGGTATAAAAATAAAAAGAAATACCTATTGTAAATACCTCTGCAAATAAACACTATTATTATTATTATAATATTAACACAATTATGTGCAATGTACAGTGAAAATGGTGGCCCATACACAGTCGTACCTACTTAATAACGGTTTTGGCTCGTGGTGTGCCAGACGCCAAACAAATTAAAAATAATGCAACCATGGCTAATCCAATAGAAATTCCCAACATATTTGCAGACTTCTTAACAAACTCGGCTACCAACAAAATAAACTACCTTCATCTACCACGAAGCTTATGTACAAAAGTCGAAGTGAAACATACACATTTTTCATTCCTGTTACCCCGGAATAGGTATATAAGTCGCAATCTGAAAAAAAAGTATTCAACAGTATTACTGAAAGAATGATTAGATGGACTCAGCCTTATCTTTCTGATCTTATCAACCTCTCGGTGACTACAGGTCACTTCCCCGAAGACTTGAAAATTTCGAAAGCAGTACCAGTTCTTAAAAAGGGATGCCTACTACTTATAGAAAACTATAGATCTACTTGTCTACTTAGCTGATTCTCTAAGAATATTGGAATTGCCGTATGTAATCAACATATATACAACCTGAATGAATACAAAATATTTACACCTTGTCAACACGAATTCCGTCAAAATTTATCAATTGAAACCTCATCGATAGATCTAATACAACACATACACGTATATTGTTAAAATTATTATTTATTCCGTCAACCGATTGCACCCCTTGGCGCACCCCTAGGCGCAACCCTCAGAAGTCTTCGAAAGTTGACCGTTGACCATACGTGGATTTGAACCCTCGACCCTTCGCTTTGGAGGCGAACGCTCTACGCGCACGGACAATACCCAACAAGGAAAACAATATTTACATTTTTAAAAATCCAATAAAATGCACTTCAAAAAGTCTCCTGTCTACACTGGACGTTTCATCTTCAACATGCTACCGCCACAAATGAAGAAAATTTCAAGCGAAAGAAAATTCAAAATTGCCATAAAAAATGTCTCCCAGAAAATCCGTTTTATTCGCTAGATGAATTCACTCAGTTGTCTTTGAATTTTTTATTTTAACTGTTATTTTTTATAAATACTTATTTTGAAATTTTTGTATATATTTACTTACTTATTTGTAATTTTAGGTGCCGCAGATTTTATATCTTAGATATCGTGTTATCTTGGATATGTCCCTGTAGTATTATTTATATTGACCTATCCCCTATCCCATATAATACCCAATAAAAGGGGGAATGCACAAAAACAGCTAAGCAGAAAGGCTGAGAATAGGTATTAAGAATAATAATATATTTTCTATAATATTTAATAATCTTGAGGTGTCATGGAGTGCCATGGAGATATAGTTCAGCCTAGAAATGAAGCTGCTCATCGTTTTTCAAATGACAAAATTTTCGTCTCAAACACTAATGAAAAGTTCCCAATACTTGCGTTGAAATATTACCAGAGCAAATTTTGGCCTATATTTCTTAGCACCTGTATGCAGTTGTGCCAAAACATCCCTAAGATTGGGAACGCTATGAGACTTTTTTTTCATCATCGGTCGGCAACGACTGTTCGTTATCATTGTTTAAATAGAACATAGTTAGTCAATGCCTGTGGAAAAGGTATTGGACACAAACGCGAGTGTCATCTAGCGTGATTAGTTACAAACATGAATATTTGACGTCATTTTAATGCAGGTTTCTTCAAAAAACCCTGATTTTAATGCTTTTTCATTGTTTTAATCAAGTTACGACATGACTTGGAGGCCAGATCACTGAAGTTACGACATGACTTGGATGCGAGCTCACTATCGCCATCTACATGTCGCATCCATTTTGATCCAATTATAATCCCATAAGGTTGACTAACTATCTTCTATGTAAACAATGGTTCAGCTTAGAAATGAAGCTGCTCATCGTTTTTCAAATGACAAAATTTTCGTCTCAAACACTAATGAAAAGTTCCAATACTTGCGTTGAAAATATTACCAGAGCAAATTTTGGCCTATATTTCTTAGCACCTGTATGCAGTTGTGCCAAAACATCCCTAAGATTCGGAACGCTATGAGACTTTTTTTTCATCATCGGTCGGCAACGACTGTTCGTTATTGAACGATATCCCAAAGAATTCTGTTTTCTTCAAATAAATCTCTCGCTAGGTGGAGCGGACTAGAAACCGCTTTATCGCGTGAGCCAGAGTTGACCAAGTAACGAAGTTTTTCAACAAATGCGTGCACTCGGATAGTTGGAAGTTGGGACGCATTGCCTCTTCCGGCTAGCTCAGACCGCCTGTCCGAAGTACAGCATCGTCGCAAAATCTCAGCAACTCCGGAGCTCTTCATTTATTTGGAAAACCAGCAGGAACGCGTCTGACATACGAATTCTTTCTCGATATTGTTGGTGTTGCCAACCAACGAGGTTCCATTAATTCGCATGCCAGGCCGAAGATCGCTAAAAACCAGAAATACTATTTACACTTGACACTAAGCACTACTGAGCCATCCAGAAGTGAGGGCTTCTCTCCTGGGAATTGTCCGAGCCCTCGGGCGGCTCCTGGATGACTGCCTAAAACAGCCATTTGAGCCTTTATTTATACATTGGCCGAACATTTTAGTCGGCCAATGGTATAACAATTTACTGGTAGGCGGAGCTTATTAGAGCTCTCGCCTCCAGATATACTCTCCGAGTATTTTTCCAAACTTCAAAACTTTAGTATTTCTGGCAGATTATGACACGGCCCCCCTTTAAGGGATCGCTTGGCATGCGGATGGAACGTCGTTGGATTTGCCCTGAAAAGGGCCAGTTCTCTCGAACGTGTACCTAAAAATAAAACCTAAAAGAGAACTATGTTACAGCTACTGGCTATCCAAACCTTGCAGATGTTGTTGCAGGCTTATCGTAGGAATTCCAGGCTACTCCTTTACGAAACTTTTATGGGATGTACCATATATCCACATTCGCTCATTATCCAGCTTCCAAAGAGGGGCCATATTCACTTCGCCCTTGCCCACTGGCTAGGACAACCAACCGTTGGCGAGGTAGCTTTCACTATGTCGAATTACCCCAGCCTCCTGGCTTGGGAACAACTGGCTGGCTGTGGAATGGAACACTACCATCGAACCCACGAAGGACATGGGCATCCTCGATTCCACTGGCATAACTCGCTTCAGATTCATTCCGAAAGTGCATCCAAGAAAACTTTCCGATAAGTATCTTCAAGTCCGGGTTACTGGAAAAAGTTGTTAAGTTCTTCGAGGGCCCCGTCTCCCACTGGAAACGGTCGTAAACTCCTGTTTACTAGCCCCACGTTGGGCGCCATGTCAACAAATGCGTGCACTCGGATAGTTGGAAGTTGGGACGCATTGCCTCTTCCGGCTAGCTCAGACCGCCTATCCGAAGTACAGCATCGTCGCAAAATCTCAGCAACTCCGGAGCTCTTCATTTATTTGGAAAACCAGCAGGAACGCGTCTGACATACGAATTCTTTCTCGATATTGTTGGTGTTGCCAACCAACGAGGTTCCATTAATTCGCGTGCCAGGCCGAAGATCGCTAAAAACCAGAAATACTATTTACACTTGACACTAAGCACTACTGAGCCATCCAGAAGTGAGGGCTTCTCTCCTGGGAATTGTCCGAGCCCTCGGGCGGCTCCTGGATGACTGCCTAAAACAGCCATTTGAGCCTTTATTTATACATTGGCCGAACATTTTAGTCGGCCAATGGTATAACAATTTACTGTTAGGCGGAGCTTATTAGAGCTCTCGCCTCCAGATATACTCTCCGAGTATTTTTCCAAACTTCAAAACTTTAGTATTTCTGGCAGATTATGACAAGTTGTCAACAAATGAGTGTACTTGGATAGTTGAAAGTAGGACGCATTGCCTCTTCCGGCTAGCTCAGCACCTATCCGAAGTACCGCATGTCGCAAAAACTCAGCAACTCCGGAGCTCTTCATTTATTTGGAAAACCAGCAGGAACGTGTCTGACATATGAATTCTTTCCGGATTTGTTGGTGTTGTCAACCAACGAGGTTCCATTAATTCGCATGCCAGGCCGAAGATACCTAAAAACCAGAAATACTATTTACACTTGCACTTAACACTACTGAGCCATCCAGAAGTGAGGGCTTCTCTCCTAGGAATTGTCCGAGCCCTCGGGCGGCTCCTGGATGACTGCCTAAAACAGCCATTGAGCCTTTATTTATACCATTGCCAAACATTTAAGTCGGCCAATGGTATCGCAAAAGTGCTGGTAGGCGGAGCCTATTAGAGCTCTCGCCTCCAGATATACTCCAGTGAGTATTTTTCCAAAACTTATAATAATAAAATATAGTATTTCTGGCCAAAGATAACAAAGTGCGTTATGGTTTTAGATTGTATTCCAGTGAAGACCTGACTTGAAAGCAACGTACCTAAGGAAGTTATTTTATTTATTTAATCATTTATTGACATTTACTACAATTCTTAAAACATTCAGTACCAGCCTGCCTCGTACAAAGAAGACAACTTTCAATTGTTTCGGATCTATAACGGATTATAGGGGGCAGTTACCCCATAATCCCCTATTATACACCCATGTCGCGAATGCCTCCAGGATCGGTCGATACCCCCGCGACCGATGTTCGGCGCATGATTGACCTGTTGCCGGCGTGGTCCATAGGGATGCTGGATGAATGCCCTTTCGATTGAATTGCATTTATCGCGACCATTGCGGCTCATTCATGGCTATCTGGATGCTATCGGGGACTGTAGTGATGTGCGGGACTAGTGACGTGTCGTGGGTCGTCCTGGTGTCTTGAGAGGATCAAGGATTCCCGGAGGTGAGGGATCGGTTTCCATTTTGTTGATGTACGTCATGTATCGTAGGTGGCGTGTCTGGCGGAGCGTTATGCTTTTGTTTTGCTGTTTTTACACGAGAAAATAAGCTATTGTCCGCTTTCTTGTGTGGGGTTCGGTTAGTTTTGGGGTTTTGTCAATGAGAAGTGCACCGTGAGTCGATAGTTTCTGGTATAAATGCCCTTTTTGTGAACTCCCCGCGTGTGTGACGTCATGCCGGTTGACGTTCTGTTGTCTTCAGTTGGATGCAGTTTTATTTTTACTCGTGCTTTATACGCTTTAATTTTTTTCACAAGATAGGGTAGTTTAAACTGTCTGGCGACGTTTAACAGAACGCATGGTTTGTCACTCTTTCCTTGACTGTATGGTTCACCTTATATTTCTCAAAATCAGTGTTAAAAAACACTTATTACATCAAAGAAGTTTTCTACTTGACTGACAGTTCGTGTATGGGATAAATTATGTACCTATGTAATGAAAATTATAGAAATGAATGTTGATGAGACATCAAGAAATATGCGTTTTATTTTTTATTACACGAATTTAAGAAATAACCTAATTACCATGCGAAAAAATGGAAAAGTATAGAAAATGATTTGATATTTCGAGAGTCCATTCCATTTTTGCGCATTTCAAATGACTTCAAATTTTATAAATATAAATTCTAGTAACTTTTCGTGAGAGTTCGACTTGTTCACTTTCATCTCAACTTGGTTTTATGTGATTTTCAGTAGTTCATCAAATATAGAGTGTTGTATGGCTGCCGTGAATTTAGCAGATAATCGTTTGCGAGATATTTCCATTCAAATAAAAAATTTGTTTTTATCCATCTGGCAACACTGCCACCTGTTGCGAAGACGAAAAAATTGGAAGTTTCCAAATTGTCACATGACTTGATTCTATATAAGAATTGTTCATTAAATCAATATACAGGGTATACCTTCATGAGTTAATGCGATCTATATAAGACAACTAAAATCAGCACGGTTCTCAAAATTTTTATAAACGGTAAAGGAAACATTTAGAACCCAACTAAAATATTTTCGTTTTTGAGTTATTCGAGTTTTTCTCTAAAAAAAGTGTCAAATGGAGCCTATCGAACATACGCCATTTTCATGTGAATTACAATTTTTATGGATCTGCAGTGACTGCCAATATTGTCTTCATAGTCTAGTATACAAGAACAATTTAACAGGAACAATAAAAGGAGGGGTTTGTTTTTTTGCAAATATCTCGAAAATTATTGAAGATATCCAAAATTTAAAAAAAGATTCTGAAAGAGGAGGAAATTTCCATTATCACCATCTACCACTAATATTTAGAATTTTGATTTAGAGGCGAAAATAGCGCTAAAAGCGGGTGATGCGAGTCCCGCGTGCGCTGACCGATACGGACCCTTGAACAATAAAAATAATTTTAACCCATTAAATATCAATATTGAGAAATAAAAAAATTCAATTACCTTTTAGACACTTGAATAATTGAAAATCAATGGAAAAAAAAATTCCCGTAATTATTTTATTACATATGCTTTTGTTAATTAACTAGTTTTTACAAGGTTCAAATTCACATACAAACCCTGATAATTGTTAAATTAAAAATCTCAAATTTGTGTCACTTCTTGGAGCTATTCTTGAAAGGCTTTAAAAAAGATCCCCATTAGAAAAATTTTAAAAAATGATTTTCCACTTTGTTATCACCAATCTAAGAGACTAAAAAATGAAAAATGCAAGTGCAGAACACAGAAATACTAATTTGATTTTCTTTCAATAAAATTGTTTATATAAGTTTTTACCTAAAAGTCTTCTTTAATACGGGTGTGAAAACAGCCACGGTTTTTTCATCCACGTTTTTCGATTTGGCAACACCGCGCAGTTCCATAGCTTTCACGTAAGTTACGGCTCTTAAAAAAAATCTTTACCCCTTACGACGGCCCGACAATGACTTTTGGGGGTGCGGTATAAAAGTTGAGATGTGAAAGACTGTTTTTCACTCATTCACACTGCGTGCCATGAATCGATAATTTTTCAGTATGAGTTTGACATTTTACCTCATGAGCCACACACCACCGCCTCATATTATCTTTTTTTTCTCGTGATCTGTAACTCCTAACAATATCCAGTTCAAGAATAAAATATCTACCATTTAATCGCTATTTTATTGGTTTCATAAAAGGCCTAGAGCCGTAACTTACGTGAAGGCTATGAGACTGCGCGGTGTTGCCAAATCGAAAAACGTGGATGAGAAAACCGTGGCTGTTTTCACGTCCGTTTCTTTAATATATATATAGTGCTGTTTCTCAATGATAACAAACATAGGATGTGTTCTGAACGTATCAGAACAGGTATATTATTATACAGTGCGGCTTTTAATAGTCCCCCCCTTGTTAACTTTTGAACTGTTCGACGTAGAAACATGAAAAAAAAATGTTTCGAGGGTTTCACCAATACTACTTTTTGAAATAAAAAAAATAGTGATTGCACGATAGGGGGCGCAGGGGGGTCCATCAACTCAAAAAATTTAAATGGCATGTGGGGTCAAGTGTCACATCGTTGAAAAGAGAATTCAATTCTCTTTACAACCATCTAAATATTTTTGAATTTTGTTTATAATTTTTTTCCCAATCACTATTTTTTTTATTTCAAAAAGTAGTATTGGTGAAACCCTCGAAACGGTTTTTTTTTCATGTTTCTACGTCGAACCGTCCAAAACTTAACAGGGGGGGGAACTATTAAAAGCCGCACTGTATATGCATTAATATGCATTTGTCATTACTATTCTGCACTATCCACTGCTAGTCCTACAATGTTATCAATTGACCATGGTAGTTAATATTTTACCTGATGTATGGTTATTGAATTTAAGCAGAAATATTTATAAATAAAGTTAATTAAATCATTAATTTACCATTACTAAAAATCAATTTTCGTTTATAATCTAAACACTGACTCAAAATTAGATTTAATATGTATTTGAAAAATAATTGTGATAGGGTTAAAAATCGTTACAAATAAAACAATATGCAAAAAAGGCCAACAATTTTGTTTAATCTTTGGTTCTAAGTAAGGGCCCATCATGACTTATAGCAACGGGGCCCACAGAATGATGTGGGGGTCCTGAGGTATTCACACATTCTTCCATAAGAAACTGCCAAGGCAGTTTTTCCTTATCTCAAGCTCTCGATAACTTTCAGAAGAAATCATTGCAGATATCTTTTCACACAGCAGGTATACATATCAATTCAAATTCAGCTCATTATATATCTAAAAGGAGATTTTATGAAGTTTGTCAAGTGTCAAATGCGATGTTCCAAGGAAACATTCACCAACTCAGATATTAATGCACAACCATGTCATGAAATCCCCTTGAGCGGGTCAAAGAACTGCCTGTTTCCAGAGAGAAACAAAGTAACTAATGAGTAAGCTACACACTCAGGATATTTGGGTCTTTTGAATTATTCAACTCATTCAAGTGATGTCTCATTCTGGCGTGCCGGTAGAAGTAATTACAACGGTGAAAAGGGAAGGAAATCATAAGACAGCAGCTCTTCAGATAAATTTTCGTTTGTTTGGGTGACGAAGAAATACACTTGTTTCAGTCCAAGATGAGTCTTCTGTGGGGGAATACGATCATTCAGTTCCAATTCTAGGATTTTCCATATCTGTCCTACAAAAAAGTTTTTTTATTAACGTTACAAGTCTAGATGAAGTGCTTTTTTTCGAGGCAAATAATAAGCAAGTTGTAGGTAAAATGGCTGAAACATCGTGGAAACATATATGCTTGTTGATATATCCAAATGCCTGGAATTCCAAATAACTCGGTGTTGTTTTTGTGAAAAACTCGATCAAAATTTGTGTCAAAGTGTATACATATCTGTGTTTTCATAATTTGTGAGTACGTAAATTGTTATACATTTGTCAAAAAACATTGAAAGAGGGTGAAGTAACCAAAGTATGTACAGGTATGTCGACTTTGAGCAGTAGGTCTCTTGAAAACAATTATGGAACATTTATCAGAGTATTTGTTATCAAAAATATACCAAGCGTACTAGGAATAAAGCACACCAGCATAATAATGCTGAATTTCCTCCACTCAGGCCAAATTTTTCATATAGCCCACTCGAAAATAAACTAAGGAGAAGTGCTGATGAATTTGACTGCAGTTGTGAAAAAGCTGGTCTTTTTTGCTCATCTTCCTGTGGGGCTTGCAAAAACTTGGCTCCCATTCCGGAAGGAGATGAAAATGACGCATACCATGAAGAGATTGAAGGTGTTTTTATAGCGAACAGAATTCATCACAGTCCGATGCTTCAAATGGTGAATAAGATGGGAATCATAGCGATGATGATGCTGATGTTGATGATAACGATAATGATGGTGATGATAATGTTGTTGATTGAATAATAATGAATTAACATATCTTTAGTCTTTCTGGTTTGTACTAGTAATCCTTTTCCCTTACTTCCTAACTGTTCCAGTTCAAAAACTCCAATTTCTTATAATCTTCATTCGGTTTATATAATTTCAATTTTTCTCCCACAATTTACAAATTGATGTCAGATACTAGTTAATAAGAGATTCTGTTAAATCGGCTTCGTTAAGTGTTCTCAGAACTGGTGAGAGAATTCATAACTAGCAAATGAAGTTTATAACAAGCAATTTTCGTACGAATCTGAATTCAATCCACTCAAAACAGGAAATCATACGGTTACAGCCCAATTACCGAGACACCACACTTGAGGGCCATATTTCTCAAAAATGGAGCATTTTTCGAAAAAACACGTGAATACCTGTTTGGGAAGATTTATTCGCTCTAAAAGTTAGTTTCCATCCATTATATTGAAATTTTCAAGTTATTGTTGCAATAACGATTTTCTAAGTTTTGCCGGGAATTTTTTCCATTTTCCATAGGTGGTCGCGTGCAGAATATTTTTTTCTTGAAGTACACTTCAAAAACTGCCCGTGTACCAATAACCATTTCTATTGGTTTCATTGTCAGGTTTTAGTAATATTTTGGCTACAGCGACTGGACTAAATACATTTGAACGATATTTTTTATTATATTTTTTTTTTATTGTATAAATAACTTCCAGTCAGAACAAGTTCTGGTATAAGGAAGGTTGAATGTACATCAATGATAAAATAAAGTAATCTAATTCTAATACATTATCAAATAATACAAATAATTCATAAAGTTTTGTAGTATTCTTATGAACATCATTTCAATAGTAACATTTCTTTCAAATTTTTGGAAAATGAAGTTATCGTTTTTGAATTTTTTATTCGTTCTGGTAATTTATTAAATGTTTCTATAGAGCTGAAAATTGGATTTGCTTTCCCTTTGTTGGAATGGATATTGTCCAAGTGAAAGTGGTTCAAAATCCGAGTATTATGACTATGTAATTTGGAATTTTTCTGAATTGTTGTATTACTTTTTTGAATATTTTTGGTTAATTTGAATGCAAATTTAGCTTTTTCAAATTTAATAAGTTGATTCAATGTCATATTATTGGTGTTTTTGTACAAATCTGAAGATGGTGTATCCCAAGGTTTATCAAATATTACTTTTATTGCTTTATTCATCAATCTATAAATAATTTCTTTTTGTTTTTGACTGCATGATGACCACACTGTGATCATATATCTGATTCGAGAGATAATATGTGCGTTATATATTAAAAATTGAATATTTTTTCTTAGAAATTGTATTCTTCTGATAGCTCCTATCAGAGGAATAATAGAATTTTTTATTTTCTCTATATGACTCTCAAAATTTAAATTTTTGTCAATAATCAGACCCAAATACTTGTGTTTCTCAACTTCAGCAATAGTTCTGTTTTTAATTATAATGTTTAATTTGATGGTTTCCATATTCTTTTGTTTAAATATCATATAGACAGTTTTTTCTGAATTAATAGTTAAATTAAGTTCATTTAACCATATTTCAATTGTTTTAATATCTTTTTCCAAATTTGTTTTTAAGGTTTGAACATTTTTAGATTTGTGATAGAGTACAGTATCATCAGCAAAAGAAAAATGTGTACCAATCAGGTTGATATTCATAATGCTATTAACATAAATCAAATAAAGAATTGGTGCCAAAACAGAACCCTGCGGAACTCCAAATGTTGATACTTTTTCGTAACTTTTATATTGGTCAATAAGTGCATATTGTACACGATTTCGGAAATAATTTTGAAATATATTCAATGCATGTCCCCTTATACCCAGGTTATTTAAGATGTCTAATAGAATTGTATGATTGACAGTGTCAAAAGCTTTTTTAAGATCAATGAATATTGCAACACCATAATTACTTGAATCTAAAGTTTCATGAATACTACTCATAAAGTCAGTAACTGCTGCTTGGGTATTGGAATGTTGTTGGAATGCATATTGAAATTTATCAAAACCAATATTAGCATTGATGAAATCAACTAACTGGATTTTCAACACTTTTTCAAAAATTTTAGCAAACACATTCAAAAGTGCAATTGGACGATAATTTGAAATGTTTTTTCTGTCACCTCCTTTATAAATAGGTTTCAAAATTGTTCTCTTCAAATAGTCTGGAAAAGTAGCATTTTCTATACAATTGTTAATAATTAAGGATAAAGGTAAGCTTACTAGATCAACAATATCTTTTAAATTGTTTGAAGTAATTTGATCTTCACCAGGTGCTGTATGCGATTTGAGAGTCATAATTATTTTATTAATTTCTTCATCTGAAACTGGCTTCAAAAAAATTGACTTTTTATATGGTGACAAAGTTTCCAATACAGTTTTGAATTGTTTAGATAATGTTAAACCAATTTCTGTGAAGAAGTTAATGAATTCATTACATATATCATTTGCATTATTCAGTAGTACACCGGTCTTACTCATAATTTGGTTGATTGGTATTTGCTTTTTTTTCTTATTAGTTCCAATGTTATTATTAATCACTTCCCATATTTTTTTAGGGTTTGTCCCAGCACTTTCAAATTGTTTATTTAACTTATCTTTCTTTGAATTTTTGCAACAAGTATTTATTTCATTTTTTAATTTTTTATACGTATCTTTCAATTCGCTGTTATTAGGATCTTTTTTCAATCTTTTATAATAATTATCCCGAATTTTCATTTTATTTAGAATATTTTGTGTTATCCAATAAGGAAAAGTAGACTCTCAGAAAAATAATCTCGAAATTTGTTTTTATCCAAAATTTTTATAGACTTTTCGACCATCTTTGGTTTCATCTTGATAATTTTTTTTGTTTTTTATATTTATTAATTTATGATCTGAAAGATGAAAATCCTCATAGTCAATAAGAAATGCAGAATGATCTGTTGAGATATTTGTTAGAATATGATCCAAAATTGATTTTGCATTATTATGATTTTTTCTAGTAAAATGGTGTTCATCGACTATGTTGAGTAATTTGTAACCATTAGTTATATATATGCTTTTGTATTCATCGACAACACAATTTTTCTGTAATAAATTTAAATTCATGTCACCTAATAAAATAAGGTTTTTATAAATCCCTGTAATGTGATTGATAATTTTGAAAAATTCTAAATAGTTTACATTGGGTGGTCGATAAATAATACCAATTTTAGGTTTTGGGTTCAAAGAAAGTATTTCAATGATAATGTAATTACTATTTTCTATCGTTTTCTTCTCGATGATGTCAAATTTGAAATCTTCTTTAATGAATATAGATACTCCACCTCCACGACCAGTTTTTCTGCATTCGTGAATTTCTAAATATCCTGGAATTTTTATGAAATGTATTTCATTCGGATATAGCCATGTTTCAGTTAGTGTTAAAATATCAACATCTTCTTTTTTCATATACATTTCAACATCTGTTAATTTGTTTCTCAAACTTCTTATGTTTAAGTAGGATATTGATAGTTGTTTACTCGTATTAATTTGGGGGTTGTGAGCCATAATCAATTTGGGATTGATATTTGTTTTGATAAAATTTCATGACTGCACAGTTTTTATCATAAGCTGAATGTTTCGTGGGGTGATCTGTTTTGAAATTCAGGTTAGAAAAAGTACAATTTGTACATTTCAGTTCAATGATTTCACAATTAGTCTCTTCATGATTGTTTCCGCATCGAGGGCATATCACAGTATTTCTATAATTCTTTGAAGAGTGATGAAAACGACAACATTTGAAACATTGTGTGATTTGGTTATTTTCATATACATGCAAATTTTGCCAACTGATGAATAATTTTCCATTATTTTTTTCATATATTTTTCTTAGCAAACCTCCATTTACTTCAGCATAAATAGTATAATAATTTTTATGACTGATGTATTTAACAAAATTCACTTGTAATTTATCATTTTCATCGATGAATTGGTTTTGTTTTCTAATCATCTCGCATACATTTTCTTTATCTGGTGGTGTTTTTTGCTTCAGACCAACAATTTTAATCCTTGGGTTTAGTAGTTTTTTTTCTCCAATTGTATAATTATTTTCAAGTTTATTTTGAATTTCGTTTTTCAGTTTGTTAAAATCATTTTTTTCCTTACAGTTTATTTCTATTCCTCCATTTCTTGTTTTTCTTATGGCAGTAACACCAATTTTGAGTTTGCCGAGATCAATATTTTTAAAAATGTCTTTTTTCGTAGATATTGAGTTTTGATTTGATTTCGGATTGATCACTATGGTTTCAGGAAGCGGGTGATTTTTAATTTCTTTCATCTGACTCACTACTATTTGGGAATATGTAGGAGTGGGAATATTTGGCTTCACATGTATTTTTTCCAACTCTTCAATTTTCTTATTAATTCCACACAGACTATCCATAATTGTATCTTTATCAACAATATTTGTGGTAATCAAATCATAATTATATTGTAACCTCTCATTTTCTTTCTGAAGTTGACTTATGTGTTTATCTTTTTCTATTATTAAAAGTTCTTTATTTTCTATTAGGTTCCATAAATGCCGGTTTTCTTCTTTCAGAATTGTTACTGATTCATTTATTTCTTTTTCTTCATTGTTACATTTTTTATTTTCATCCGTATATGAACAGGATCCTTCTTCATAATCAATTTGCATGCACTGGAAGCCTTCATATTTCTCTTGATTTTCTGCATTTGTGCTGTTTCTTTTTTTATGTCTAGTCATTTTTCTGTTTCACACGATTGTCTATTTGTATCGTACTAATTTCACTTCACTTTTCAAAATGACATTTTTATGAAATGTCAGACTTAGATATTCAATATATTTTCTTCTGGAATATTGATAATTTCGATGAAACCCAGTCTGTACACTGTTACTTGAATGTTGTTCTTCTTGGAGATTCTGTTTCAAAAATATTTTGTACTATATTTGAAGAACAAATCAAATGTAAAATAAACATTTTTGCACATTTCATTAGCCTAAGCGTATTAGAAAGGAAGAACCTGAAAACCACAGATTGTTAAGAAACATTTATTTTTAATGATGAAGGAACAAAAAGATGTATCATGAATTGAAATATTTATGGATTAAAAATATCCAGAAATTGCCACAAAACAAGCGTTATTTACCCTGTTGGTAAGGAAATATTCAAAAAATTTGCGATTTATAGAGAACTGTCAGCAACATATCATTTAATTTTGACATGTAAATAGGCAGCTATAAATAATGACACCAGAGCACGGAAAAAACCCTTTTTCAGTATGCTAAATGAGCATGTAAATATAGTATTTTCAGATAGGTATAATGAAAAAATACTTCCACAGAGGTCATACGCTCAATTTTACCCTGATATAATAGCATACCTAATTCTTTCAATTTTAATTTTTCACTGACAATATCGATTGTTATTGGTAATTTTTTTTTTAACCAATGTTCAGTTTGTAGGAGTCTAAATTCAAAAACCTATTTCATTGATGAGGGAATAGGGAATATGCAAGTGATTTAAATTTACTTGATTTTTTTACCTCCGATACTTTATTGTCTTGACATTACACCTACACCATTAGTTTTTCATTTAGTTTGTATTTAACTCTATTAAACTTTAATCAAAAAGTGCATAATAAGCGCGCGTAATTCAAATTTGCGAAACGCATCACCATTGGTCGAAACGAAGAATGACGTCACATGGCACGTAATGACATTTATCTTTTTCATAGAAAATTTGTTTTTATTTATTTATTTGTAGTGTTTTCCATTACGTAGTGCGATTTTGGTCTAGCGACAATTGTAAATTATCAAGAGCAATGACTGAAAGTAGTTTTGTCAAAGCACAATCCGACAATACCTGAACTGATAAGTAGTAATAGTTCATCAAATGATAGTTTTCCTTTTGTAATTTAGGTGAGGCAGGTATAAACAGAGTTATCTCCCGCTTGATACACAAAACATTTATGCATACAAAACTTACTTCTGATCAATTCACTTCATGTTAACTATCGAAATAAAATGTACTCACATTGAAATAATCTTCACAACAATGTAAATGTGATATTAGAGATACTTCGCCTCTTCTCATAACCTTACACCATTGTTTACATATTTTCGCATCTCTTGGAACAGAAAAAATACTTCATTTGGTGTACTTATAATTGTGTTTTGTCATTCCGGTACTAGACAATACCTATAAAATGGTTTTTTAGCATTTTCCATTATCGTAATAGCGATTAAGCAAATCCCTAACCTAATTGATAACTGTCAATAGTGTCAATGGCAATAACTATAGAAAGGCTTGTTCATTGAAAACTGCTCTGGTTGATCAAGATCACTTTCCCATATGTTCATCTCTCTCTAACACTTGTACTGCATTTGTCTTACTCTTTTATAAAATATCAATTTCAAGCAAGTAGAGCAATCAGAGTACGTCTCAACGAACGACCTGAAGAAGAACAACACTGATCGCGCCATGTAACGTTATCCATAGCGCGCGAAAATGGAGGCGTTCAAATAGGTCAAATTCAATCGGTATTTTATATATTATTTTAAAAATTAATTCCAAGACTTTCAACCGTATTTATATTTTTTACTATGTTGTAACGAAGTAAAAAATTGATTGAACAAATAAAAAAAAATATGCAAATTCCCTATTGCATATCTTTCACTCCAATATATTTTTCGAAGATCATAAGGAAGGTCGGAAAAATTAGGAATTATACTCTTCAGAATCAATTTCCCACTGTAATGATGGAATTCTTGGACTATTTCAGAGGTAGTTCAATGTCCATCGTGGCTTTTTCAACATGAATACCGTCCAAGAGGTTATCTAGAACGATGAAAAATAGCGACTAAAGTTTGTATTTCAGTCGCAGATAATTCCAGATCTGATTTTATGAATATTCATATTTTCAATAAAATCAACAAGAAAAGACCTCCAATATTCCATACCAACAATCAAGATCATCGAGTTGTTATCTGTTTCATATTTATTTCTCTCCTCTTTTGCAGAGTTGAAGATGAATCTGCAGCCAAGTCTGGGCGGAGGATGGGCCAGAGGCGGAGCTTCAGAAGTTGTCAGAAGGGCCCATCCAGCTTCTGGAGCTCAATGGAACGTCCAAGTGGTCAGAGGAAAGGTCAACGGAAGATGCTTGTGGAACGCCTGCAAAGCGCTGAGTTTGGGATTGTTGCTGATGGTACTAGGAGCAGCTATGGCGACAATAGGTAATATCAATGTAGGTGATGGAATGATAGTTATGGAGGAGTTGCAACACCAAATAGTTGAAAAAACATTCCGTTTATTATTTCCCATGGAAGGTCAGGCATCAATTTTGATCAAGCCTGTTCACAATTGGTAAGGGTGAAACACTAAAAGAAGTTCATCTACGCAAAAACTGTTTCATCTCTGAAAGGCTAAATGATTACATGCGAGAATGGTTCCTGCGATTAGGTGCAAAATTCTTTTTTTTGAGACGGCATCCTTTTAATACTTTTCAAGTCGCTGGTTGGAGATGGGACAAATTTATGTCTATCGGAAACCTCTCAAAAACATCAGGGGTTTTCTTCAAAACGTATTTATTCAACAATAACAACATTCGTTGTGACAAGGTTCGGCATACATTTACCATAAACAGCTTCACTATGATCTAAAGGATACATTTACCATAACACTGTGATCTAAGGGCTTCTGAACTACAAATTTTGTGAATTTAACGGTGCCAAGAGAATTTGAGACCAGATCGGTAGAGCTTTTTAAATACAATAGATCAAATTTATGCAAACACAATCGTTTCGCTTCTCGCCACGCCAACTATTGTTTGTGCGTAAGTGTGTACGCGGTAAAGGATGAGATACTTTCAGCAACGTTGCCAAATTGAAATGAGTTTCAGTTGGAATGCGGAATTCCAACATTCTTTATAAAAACTATTTCACCATACTAAGTATGTCTACAATAGCATCATATCTCGTATTTTGAGACTGGGTAGTTGTTAATTCAAATCGTGTATGCATAACTGGTGTGAGCTTGTGTACTTTTAAGAAATCTCTTAATGGTGTGCTACTCTGTGATATCTTGTGGTATATGTGATCTATAGTACTGTCTCTATTCATTATTTCTTATATTGGATTAGGGTTTCATCGAGACGAGAAATCTCTCGTCTCGAAGGCACTTTCTCGTCTCGTCTTCTCGTCTCGTCTCGATCATCGAGACGAGAAATAAACAAACTCTCGTCTCGATGTTTCTCTCGAAGACAATTTCTCGATTCGAGACTCTCGAAATTTCGAGAGTCTCGAAAACAAAAAATGAATGTTATTTAAAAATGCTATGTATATGTTATAACGTATAACACAAGGCCAAGGCTGTACCAAAATACAGGGTATTAAATTTCTCCTATAAAAAAATAAGTTAAAATACAGAGGTTATATGCTATGAACTAAAAGCCACGTATAACAAAAAAACGCCGAGTATCAGAACAAAAATAAACAATATTGTTCCAAAAAATGAAAATTAAACGAATCCTTGATGTTTCAATTTAATCTTTTATCCATACATTTAAAATTTACCTAGGTACGAAAGGTGAAAGTTTAAAATTGTTTCTTCGTTCGTGAAGAGAAGAATGTACCAGCACCAGCAACAAACTCATTTTTTATAATCGAAACAGTCGTCTGTTAAAAAAAAAATTATCGATATTACTCAAATTATTTTGTCTCAATAGTAGAGGTCTCGAAGTCGAGACGAGACGAGAAATCTCGAATTTCGAGAGTCTCGTGAAAGACTGTAATTGGATATTGTCTGTAATTTGTCCGTTTATAAATAGATAAATAAATATCTCTTTCAATGCAGAGCAGAGAGCTCTTGCAAAGCGATTGCTTGAAAGTTAAGATATTTGCACATGTATCTGTATCTATATATTTCCATATCTGTCGGGGTTTCCACCCAGGAAAATAATTGTTCTCTGCTGGACATATGCCATAAAATCTAAACAGAACTATGTCATTTCTGGAAAAATTGCTTAGATGGTTTTACAGTTTACTTGTATAATGCCATTCTGGAGTGATCTGTAATCTGTTGCCGATATGGATCATGTGAGCAATCACAGTATTGGTACCGGCGATCAAGAACGGGTAGCTAGAAATTCCTAGTAAGTTCGGAATTCCGAGAGACCAAGTCGGAATGATAAAATTCCGATATACAAAGTCGGAATTCTAAGCTACAAAGTCGAAATTCCTAGATACGAAAACGGAATTTCGAGATAAGAAATCAGAATTCCGAGATCCGAAGTCAAAATCATAGAATTCCCAGTTATTAGGTGGGAATTCTGAGACACAAAGTCAGAATTCCGAGATCAGAAGTCAAAATTATAGAATTCCGTGTAAGTTGAAATTCCGAAATACCAAGTCGGAATTATAAAATTCCGATATATGTAGTCGGAATTTCGAGATACTAAGTCAAAATTCTGAGATAAGAAGTCAAAATTGTAGAATTCTGTGTAAGTCAAAATTATAGAAATCCGTGTGAGTCAAAATTCCGAGATACCAAGTCGGAATGATAAAATTCCGATATACAAAGTCGGAATTCTAAGCTACAAAGTCGAAATTCCTAGATACGAAAACGGAATTTCGAGATAAGAAATCAGAATTTCGAGATCTGAAGTCAAAATCATAGAATTCCCAGTTATTAGGTGGGAATTCCGAGACACAAAGTCAGAATTCCGAGATCAGAAGTTAAAATTATAGAATTCCGTGTAAGTCAGCCGAAATTCCGAGAAACCAAGTCGGAATTGAAAAATTTCGATAAACAAAGTCGGAAATCCGACACAAAGTCGGAATTTTATGATCCGAAGTCGAAATGAAAGAATTCCGAAATATTAAGTGGGAATTCAGAGATACGAAGACAGAATTCCGAAATCCCAAGTAAAAATTAAAGAATTCCGTGTTAGTAAGTCGAAATTCCAAGATACCAAGTCGGAATGATAAAATTCCTATATTCGAAGTCGGATTTCCAAGATACGAAGTCGGAATTCCAAGATACAAAGTCTAAATTCCGAGCTACGAAAACGAAATTTCGAGATAAGAAATCAGAATTCCGAGATCCGAAGTCAAAATCATAGAATTCCCAGTAATTAGGTGGGAATTCTGAAACACAAAGTCAGAATTCCGAGATCCGAAGTCAAAATTATAGAATTCCGTGCGAGTCAGTCGAAATTCCGAGATACCAAGTCGGAGTTGAAAACTGCCCACATACGAAGTCGGATATCCGAGATACAAAGTCAGAATTTCATGATCCGAAGTCGAAATGAAAGAATTCCGAAATATTAAGTGGGAATTCAGAGATACGAAGACTGAATTCCGAGATCCCAAGTCAAAATTATAGAATTCCGTGTTAGTAAGTCGAAATTCCAAGATACCAAGTCGGAATGATAAAATTCCTATATTCGAAGTCGGATTTCCAAGATACGAAGTCGGAATACCAAGATACAAAGTCTAGATTCCGAGCTACGAAAACGAAATTTCGAGATAAGAAATCAGAATTCCGAGATCCGAAGTTAAAATCATAGAATTCCCAGTTATTAGGTGGGAATTCTTAGACACAAAGTCAGAATTCCGAGATCCGAAGTCAAAATTATAGAATTCCGTGTGAAGTCAGTCGAAATTACGAGATACCAAGTCGGAATTGAAAAATGCCCATATACGAAGTCGGAAATCCGAGATACAAAGTCAGAATTTCATGATCCGAAGTCGAAATGAAAGAATTCCGAAATATTAAGTGGGAATTCAGAGATACGAAGACAGAATTCCTAGATCACAAGTCAAAATTATAGAATTCCGTGTTAGTAAGTCGAAATTCCAAGATATCAAGTCGGAATTATAAAATTCCGATTCACAAAGTCGGAATTCCGAGATACGAATACAGAATTTCGAGAAAAAGAGTGAGAATGTCGAGCTCCGAAGTCGTAATTATAGAATTCTGAGTTATAAAGTAGGAATTCCGAAATACGAAGTCGAAATTCCGATATATGAAGTCGGAATTATAGAATTCCGATATATGAAGTCGGAATTATAGAATTCCGAGTTAGTGAGTCGGAATCCGAGATGTTAAGTCGGAGTTGTTTTGTTAAAATTGTTGTTAAAATTGTTTTTTCCGTTAACCAGCTGTCACCCCCTTACGAACGGCAGCCCTCAGAAGTCGAAACTTGTGCGAGCTAAGGATTAACGAGGTCTTACCTTTTTACGTGCGATTCCTAGCACTTTCTCGGGCCATCAGAAAAAGTTCTGCAGTCGCTAGGGTTTGAACCTTTGACTGGCAGCCAAAAGTGTTTGAAATAATGTCGCTTTAACCAATCGGCTTCCTGGCAGAGATAAGAAGTCAGAATTTCAAGATTCGATGTCGAAATTATTGAATTCCTTGTTAGTAAGTAGGAATTCCGAGATAATAAGTAGGACTTATAAAATTCTGATATCCGAAGTCGGAATTCCGAAATACGTAGTTGAAATTAAAAAATTCCGAGTTGGTAAGCCAGATTTCCAAAATACTCAGTCGAAAGTTCAAATTCAACGCCTTCGTACCAACATATCGATTTCAACCAAAAGCGTCATTTGCTGAACATCTGTTTCCCCAAAACGATTCTGGAGAAATGTATTTATATTTCCTGTTCCCCATTTCCTGCAGCACAGATTTCAGATCTCCGCGTATTTCAACCGGGTCGACACTTGGCTGCCAGTATTTCAGCGGATCTTTTGTAGAGCTTTTAGGTGTCCCGATACCAACCAACACCCCGACAGTTGTTTACCTTAAATTTATGATGTATTATTCTTTTGTTTGTCTGTTTACTTTCACTCAAGGGCTCGGAGAAAAAACATTTTCGCGAGTGGCGAGAGCGCGATTCTGCGATGCGGATTCTGGAACGTTTTTCGAGTATCAACGAGGGTGAATGATTTCTGTGGAATGTTGAGGTTGCCTGTCAAAATATTTTCGTTTCAGTATTGAAGCTGAAGATGTTAGGCTGTAGAATGAATTCCAAATGGAAGGTACAAGTTTTCAATGATCTCAGTCCGGGGATGTACAAATTATTGAAACATTTTCGAAAACAGTTCGATATTTTTTACGAGGAGGGCACTTTCGGAGTTAAGAATTCTTCTTGTGTGGATCCAGTTTGAGGTCATCCATGTATAATAAATGGGTGACCTCTTGCCCCTTCTAAAGATTACCTACTCTGTTTGTACTCCATGAAGCGAATCCTCCAGGGCAAAGCTCATGCGAAGTTGTATCAAAAACCGGCTTGCGGTAATCGATCTAGGCCATCGAAAGGTTACGATTATACTGCACGAAGTCCTGCGTGATACATCTGTAGATGAGCAGATTCTTCGTGCAGCCAGCGACCTTCTTCTTTGACCCTCTTTCCTCAATTATCCCTTCATACACCGGGTGAACTTTGAGGAGTATTCGCATGTATAAAATTCGAATATAATCATTTCATTTGAAACAAATCGTTTTGTTTTAAGGATATTATGCTGATCACCTATCCGTAGCTCAAGAAGTGAAAGGGAACTACACAGTTAGAGCAAAGAATGAGACGAAGAGCATCCATTTGAACAACCTCTCCTACGCAGGACCCATCGTTATGGGAGTTGGGGGTAAGATTTTTTTTTCATTGCAGTAGGAATAAATTTAAGTTAAGTCCGTGACTATTTAGTCAGCCCTTCTTCTGAACCCAGTAAACCTTTCATATGTTCATATGTTTCATATGTTCGAGCTGGAAATTTTTTATAGGTTTCCATGAAAACACCTTTGTGGTATCTTATTCTTCATCCTTGCGGGTATTTTTTTTTAACAAAAGACATTTTTTTTAGGTTTTATAGTAGTCGCCGCTTGCGTCATGACCTTCGAAGCCCGCGATTCGGCTGCAAAAGTCGTTCCGGCCAGATTCAAGCTGAGCACCACGGTTCCTCCGCCAAGTGTGTGTCTCCACGTGAGTCACGGGACGTACAGCAGGCACAGCTCCCTGAAGACGTCAGGGTCGCAAACTACGCAGTACGCGCACTGTCACTCCTCGACAGCTGACAGGCGAGCGCTCACGCAGTCATTCATGCACTTTTCCAGAGGCCTTGTCCTAGAGACCCAACCGAAGAAGATATCGCTCAAGGTTCCACAGGTTTGAGACACATTTTTGTTAGTCATACAGCTACGTCTGGATAAGTAGAAAGTTTAGTGTGATCACCGGATTCAAGGCTCACTTGATTTCGGTTGTTTTTGGTTTCCTCGTATATTTCAGGGTACATAATTCGGGCCCCACGTTGGGCGCCAAGATTATGTAACGTAGTCATGGCTATTTTTATTACACGGGTTGCTCAGCAGAGAACGGTATAGGTTCTTTGGACTGTATTGCCAGTTTCTGATTTTTTATGTGGCAAGCAAGTATTTCAAAATTTGAAACTGTAGTAATTTGTCTGGCTTAGACGCCAGCAGTTTTTAGTTCAACAGGGAAAAAATACAAAATACCTAATCAGTGGAAGATAATTAGATAATTAAGGTAAGATGAAGTTAACTTGCTTCTGTAATCAGACTAACAAGAAAACAATATTTCAAAACAAATAATATATATATATATATATATATATAAGTGATATATAAGTGAAAATAGAGTATATTTCGTTCTAATTCCGAGAGCTCTAACCTTTGACAGCTGTTTCGTGCTAACGCACTCATCAGAAAGGATTTATGGAGCTCTCGAAATCAAAACGAATCCACTCAAGAATTAATACCGTGAGGCAAGACAGAATATAACAGGAAGTTATTCATGACATCTACAGTCACTAGTTGAAACTTAATTTGACACGAACCAAGGAATCCAAAAGTAGAGGTTTGTCCACAAATTGACAGGTAGCCAACAATTCGTTGTTCTGACCAACCCAAGGTTCAATCAAGTTTCTAATACGTTATGAGGAACGCAAGCAGAATCTAAGTGAAAATAAAGTATATTTCGTTTTAATTCCGAGAGCTCTAACCTTTGACAGCTGTTTCGTGCTAACGCACTCATCAGAAAGGATTTATGGAGCTCTCGAAATCAAAACGAATCCACTCAAGAATTAATACCGTGAGGCAAGACAGAATATAACAGGAAGTTATTCATGACATCTACAGTCACTAGTTGAAACTTAATTTGACACGAACCAAGGAATCCAAAAGTAGAGGTTTGTCCACAAATTGACAGGTAGCCAACAATTCGTTGTTCTGACCAACCCAAGGTTCAATCAAGTTTCTAATACGTTATGAGGAACGCAAGCAGAATCTAAGTGAAAATAAAGTATATTTCGTTTTAATTCCGAGAGCTCTAACCTTTGACAGCTGTTTCGTGCTAACGCACTCATCAGAAAGGATTTATGGAGTTCTCGAAATCAAAACGAATCCACTCAAGAATTAATACCGTGAGGCAAGACAGAATATAACAGGAAGTTATTCATGACATCTACAGTCACTAGTTGAAACTTAATTTGAACGAACCAAGGAATCCAAAAGTAGAGGTTTGTCCACAAATTGACAGGTAGCCAACAATTCGTTGTTCTGACCAACCCAAGGTTCAATCAAGTTTCTAATACGTTATGAGGAACGCAAGCAGATTCTAAGTGAAAATAGAGTATATTTCGTTTTAATTCCGAGAGCTCTAACCTTTGACAGCTGTTTCGTGCTAACGCACTCATCAGAAATATACTCTATTTTCACTTAGATTCTGCTTGCGTTCCTCATAACGTATTAGAAACTTGATTGAACCTTGGGTTGGTCAGAACAACGAATTGTTGGCTACCTGTCAATTTGTGGACAAACCTCTACTTTTGGATTCCTTGGTTCGTGTCAAATTAAGTTTCAACTAGTGACTGTAGATGTCATGAATAACTTCCTGTTATATTCTGTCTTGCCTCACGGTATTAATTCTTGAGTGGATTCGTTTTGATTTCGAGAGCTCCATAAATCCTTTCTGATGAGTGCGTTAGCACGAAACAGCTGTCAAACGTTAGAACTCTCGGAATTAAAACGAAATATACTCTATTTTCACTTAGATTCTGCCTGCGTTCCTCATAACGTATTAGAAACTTGATTGAACCTTGGGTTGGTCAGAACAACGAATTGTTGGCTGCCTGTCAATTTGTGGACAAACCTCTACTTTTGGATTCCTTGGTTCGTGTCAAATTAAGTTTCAACTAGTGACTGTAGATGTCATGAATAACTTCCTGTTATATATATATATATATATATATATATATATATATATATATATGGATTTAGCGAGGGGCAATATATGAAAATATCAGTAGAAAAGTTATTGGGTATAACCCTCAAAATGTTATGCAACCGTAGACACGTGTTTCGAGCTTAAGCTCTCATCAGTACGGTAAAATCAAGTGCGAAGGTGTACAACTCTTGGATGTAAAAATAGAAACAAAGGAAGTCAACAACAGGAAGCCAACCACACATTTGTGGCTTCGGTTAGAAGACCTTGTGCTCACAAGGCAACAACTAACGTCGCCACGGAGGCAGCTATAGCTACCAGCGTGACAATCCTACCCAGGAAATTACAAATATCCTTATTTATTTATTTATTTATAAGTCGCTGTCAAATGCTCTAAACATACGTCGGCCTTACAACCCGAAGAACCACCATGTAAGTGACGATGGCCGCGAAAGCCTTTCACAATTTATCTCGAAAAATATCAAAGATTTTCGAAATATTCAAAAAAGATCTGAAAAGAGCAGCAAATTCACGAAACTTCACTTCCAGTATTTATAATTTTTACAGAGCCCTTTTTGGGACCTTTCCTTAAACTTTCTATATGACATTACTTGCTTTAGTGTCAAAATATGTCGCATACTTATCTCTTAATGCAAATAATTAAATGGATGTTTTTTTATTGAATAACTTGTTCCAGGGTTCCATCAACAGAAGTCCTTCCGCTCCAGATTTGATCTTAGAACGATCCACTGTTGAAAGACCAACGAGTCCACCTGTTTTGAATCGTACGCCGATTCCTGTGAAGTCATCGACAAAGCCAAGAACATTCGCAGCTTGTGCTCTTCTCAACCCTGGGCTACTACACAGACATGCGCTGTCTGTTGATGAAACAGGGGGGAATTTTAGGTACTGTGCATATACAAAGAGTCTAGCGAAAATATCCATTTTGAATAAGTCCCAAACAGTTTGCGATAGAATGGTATAAATTGTCTTTCTGACCCTTCCAACATCATTTAATAATTCTCATTCACATTCTGAACCATCGGTAGTTCAACTAGTCCTATACAACTGGCCCTTAGATCACTAAAATATTGGTAAATGTTGTTGGTCAATATTGATTTGGTGAAGTTTCCCTTATTTCTCATTTCAAACATTTTAGTTTCACTTCACCTTCCTGAATTTCGTTCTTAGTGAAAAAAACGAAACAATAGCGCAATAAAAGCTCTGAATTTAATACAGATAAAGTCGAATCAAATTTGGGAATGCCTTCAGAGCCTCAATGAACTGTCAAAACACAACAAGGTTACACTTGTGTGGGTGCCCGGATATAGGAAAATTGAAAGACCAACTTTTCAAGTTTTCTATGCTGGGTATTGTGTCACATGAAGACAGCACATTCTTTTAGAAAAAAATCGATTTGTTGAAGTATTCTTGAATTCATTTTGAGGCTGCATGAACAACTCTTTGCAATCATTGGACAAAGGAATAGTTCCGAAAAAAGAAGCAGCGGTACCTCTTTGGATTGCCATACTAATTTGCTGAACCAAAAAAGAAGTAGCCCTGGGTTCATTAGTTTCTTTTGCCATCCTTTCTCATTTCCCTGACGAATTTGATGGCTTGAGGGCCAAAAATATCAAACGTGTCAATACGGAGTTTGCATATTTGCGGGTCCTCAGTCTTTACCAGCTGCAGCTGCTGAACCAGCAATGACTGACAGATGGAGTATGTGATGGAACCAAAGTGTCAATGCTGGTCGAGTCCAAACACACTGTTGATTGCGTGATAATTACTTCTTCTTTGGAATGCTCACAACCCATATTAAATTTTTTGTTATTAGTGGATTCTGGGGTAGCAGTTTTTCTTCTAATGATGCTCAGATCTAGTATCGGCTAGCAAGATAGCCATGTATATGACATTATTTAATACTAAATCATTATGTCAAATTGAGTTCTGTACCGCACAAGTTTCAAGTTCGTTCTCGTGATCTATTGTAACTAAAACTAGGACAAAACTTACTAAGTAATCACAATATCATCATTAATCTACTTAACTGTAAAACATAATATTTAATATGTTAAAATAACTATTTCTATTTATTAATAGGTACACTACATTCTGTACATAGATCTAGATGAAATCTGATTTGACACTTGAAGTAATCTTTTCTAGGTTAAGTAACGAGTCTTTGCATCCCAGCGGTAGCCAAGGATCGATGGTGATGGATCTGCACTTGGAATGCCCCGTAACTTTACGTGTCAAAGACAAACGTCGAAACCAGCTCAGAAGGCAACGACGTGTGGACGAAGAAAACAATCACAAAAATGAGAACGGCTTCAGAAGAAGCTCGCATTCTTGTTCAGTGAGGATGCAATCGCAGTCTGTGAAAGAAACGCCCGCAAGAGGTAAGTGATATACAGTGAGGTCCTAAAGTGACGGAATAATTAATTTTCTGAGTAGGCAATTATGAACGCGAATGAAAAATCCTGAAACAGATCAATTTTCATATATTGTTATGAAACTACGCTTTCTCAATAAAATTATTCATCTGTCCCTTCAACCCCCTAGAAGACATAGCTACCCGTATAAAAATTTAAATGAAAAGGTTGTGATAGGTATTTGGAACAGTACGGTATGTGCCAGAAATTTTCTATTTGCGACCCATTAGACATCGATCATAAAAGTAAATTTGGTGTTCCGACTGTACGATTTCCCTACCATTTCAACCATCCAATCTAGTGTAGGACGCGCTAGGTAACACTGCTCTGTCGCTAGTGTCAGTGTCAGTAACTTTTATATTCCCGAAGATCAGATTAAACGTGATTGAAAATTGATAAAGTTTTAACGCAATGGCTCGAACCAATTTAGTTCACAAGGGACGGTTCATTAAAGAAAGCCATATGAAAAAAAAGATGCAATGCAGTCGCAGCGATGTTGGCTGCAAAAAACATCAAAAAATGGAAAATGGAACGTTATATGATCATCGTTCTTGATTTATGCAAATGTGCAGAACTTCTAGAGAAAAAATCATGAATTCCGACGCAAATGGAATCAAGCCAAACTAGAAAGAAAAGTAAAATAAGTTATCACATGAGTCATAACAAATTTTCTTTGACCATTTTGTTCAGGAAATTATTCCAATTCCACGTCTAACCATTTCCAAAATTCCGATATAATTAAATGCTGACGACAATATGGGCAGGGAGGCTGCCCAAATCTCTAATTATGGAGTTTCAATTTTCTATATTTCCTGGTCTATTCAATTCGGGATATATTTCTCGTGATACTGCGGTAGATCTCCAGCCAACCCCCTGTAGAATCATTTAATCATTTAATTAGATGCAAGATGACGTCGAAACGTAGGAAAAATAATTAAAACAATAAAAAACCCATCGTAGGACAAAATACAGAAGGAGAAAATATAACTTAAATACTTGAATTCTAGATGCACAAATGATTTCAATTGATTAGTCACCAGATCGCAGCTGGTAAACCAGATGGAAATTATGTTTCTCTTAGGAATTTATAGACTATAAAAGTCATAAGGATATATTTATAGGTGTAAAAAATATAATTACAATACGCGTTTCTTGACACTTCCTGCTGATGAATCTCGATTTTAACGCATTAAGAACAACGTGGAACCGATTAACGTCATGAAATACATGATAAAACGACTATTAATATTATTAATAGCCGTAACTAATGCCGCTATTGTCAAATTTATTGCTCATTAAAATAAGATATATAGATTCTCGAGGGTATAAAATGAAGAATATCGTATACTTAGGACAGTTACAATTCAACGAGCGAAGAACAAACGTTTCGCGAGTGTCAATTCTCAGTCCGCAAGTCAGATTCAACAGTTCGCGATATTAATATTTTTGTTTCGAAAAATTCGTCTGTTGTTTGATCTAATAAGAAATGTATTATTTGCCTGGCCATCATAAAATTCAGAAGTTTCAGTAGTAATACTACAAGTAATTGGATTTTTGCGATAAGTCTGTCGATTTATTTCTGAACGAAACTGAACAATTCAGTTGAGTTCAGAAATAAAAGACAGACTTATGAGATAAATTCAATCACGAGTGGAATTTTATTAGACTATTTCACGAAGCATTAAAAGTATTATTATAAATATGAACGATCAATTATTCATCATAACCATAATCAATCAATTATAATCACAAAAAATGTATCATAACTATCTATAATTTATTATATAGTTACGATGCAACTCATTTTGACGTTTTCGCCTACAATTATGATCTGTCAAAATGTCAAACTTTGCTTTGTCATTTATGGTTACATCGTAGAAAACACCAACGCTGACAGACCAATCAGAATTGAAAGACAGCTGGTGTTTTTGCTATAATACAAGTTGTCTTTGATTTGTGATTGGTCAAATTACGTGAATATCTTGAGAAGAGTGGAAAAGTCAATGTAAGATTCACTTCCAGGTGGATCAGCCCAGCAACTCTCTACCCAATACTCCCACTGTCCGCCGTCTTCAAATCGGAGGAGCTCAAACGCTTCAGATTGCACGCACAAATCAAGGCCGCGAAGAAGAGAGTGCCAGCACACGCGAGGCCCCCTGGAAAGAGCAATCAGCTCAGACTCCAGACTCACAGGAGCCATTCCAAAGTGTTACCTTCAACACTCGCCTCAGCATACTCCGCAGCATACTCCAAATCCTACTCCGCATCCTACTCCACAGCATACTCCGCATCCTACTCCGCAGCATACTCCGCATCCTACTCCGCAGCATACTCCGCAGCTATCTACAGAACAGGAGCCTGGCGGTACAGGTTTTGATATGGACGTTAGACAGTCGCAGCACAGTGTACATTTCAGCCCTCAGGGGCACTAGCACAGCGGTATATCGTTGTTTTTATGGTGAAATATTCGACTTGGTAACGAGTTATTACAAATTTCACTCTTTGGGAATTGACGGTAATGCACAAAAGTTTAATTTTAGTTATTGAATGTTTTATATGATAATTGTTATTTTCGTCTATTATTCAAAATGAGAGTGATACTACGTAATCGTTCGTTTCAACATTGTAAGCGAATGTTGTTTCACTGAAGATCAATGTTGAACAAAATCATTGTTGAGTGAAATGGGTTTCTCTACATCACACAGAACATTTTTTTCTCGTCTACTACACACAATCTGTAGATGCGGATATTGATAACTATACTGTCATAATCAGTGAGTAAAGTAAATGATCGAGGGTTTTTATACAGGGTGTTATCTAACCTCTTGCAATCCAATGAAGAACGGGTGCATAATTCCATTTTATACCAAATTACATTGGTTGAAAATTCTGAAAACATTTTTGGAAAAAAACCATTGCTGAAACGTTTGTCAGAAAAAAATCTTAGTAGTCTATGGGTGGTCGAAAAATGTTGTATTTCAATATGTAGACTGATATTTGGTATTTGAATTTGAGAACTGGATAGCAGTAAGAACTGACAATTGCGGTATGGAATTTAGAACTGATTATGTAATAAGTGTACAGAAGGAGACTTACACCCTTTTTATTATTATTATACGATTGAAGATACTATACCGATAGAAAAGTTGTTTAATACAAAAAATTCAGAAGAGTCAAATTTCAGTGACATAATTTTTCTCGTCACACAATGATTCGGGTCTTTCACTTTCAGTTTTCTCTCAGTAATCAGCTTATGACGTCAAGCCGATTTATTTATTTACATGTCGTATCTGAGGGATCAATATTTGTGAATTACGTACCTACAACCATAAATAGATCATTTGATAGACGATTCCGAAAATTGAATTTATGTTTATTACAAACTAATGGCAATTTCATTAGTGAATGAAAAATAAGGATTGATGAAAGTTTTTTCCTTGTTGGTAAATTATTTCGTTTTATGAATGACAAACGTTAACTCACCCGTAGTTTCAAAAAATATACCGTGGTGCGATTGGAAACCGCCACAGCCTGTTATTTTGAAACCCAACAAAAACGAAAATTTTACGATATAGTACTGGGGCGAAATCTATTCAAAGATTAGACAAATATAAATTAGTCTTATTTTCAATTATTCATGAAAAATCAATGTCTGGGTGGGAATATTCAAAAACCGTAAAGTGGGTCCAGTGTTTTTGAACACTAAATTGTGGAAGAATTCATTATTTTTTTACTACGACACTCTTGGATTTCATGAAAGTACTAACCACTGAAGGTAGCCGAAATGTTAAATTTCAGCTAGCTGGTGTCCCTATTGATAATATGATTGCGGTATGGAAATGGCTTGATGAAACATTTCAAGCAAGATGGGTTGGAAGGATCAGTCCTTTTATTTGTTGGCCACCTCGTTCACCAGACCTGAATTCGTTAGATTTTTTCAGTGGTGAGATTTGGAAGAAAATGTTTAGCAAACTACAAAACTTGAACGAATTAAAAAGTGTAAGAAGACACCAGACCAACTGAGGAAGACCTGCCTAAGTTTGAGACGGCGTTATAAAAAATGTACAGAGCGTGGTGGATATATTTAAAACACCAATATTTGAGAAAACTGTTTTCCCTTTGTTGCAGTTGTTGGCTATTGTTCTGAAATTAAATATACTTTTTTATCTTTTTAATTATTGATTTTGAGACATACACCATGAAACAGTAACAACCATGAAACTCCATACCTGAGTATGCGAAGTATTCTTTCACTGAATGGTCACTTCACCGTTCCAGTTAAATTCATAGAGATTTCTCATTGTTTAACTACGAGGATAGATTGAAAAAGCCTACTATAGAACCAAACAAAATTTCAATGTCAAAATATTTTATTACTCAACATATTCTCCTCTTAATTGGATACATTTATTACAGCGAACCTGCAACGTCTCTAGACCTTTCAAAAAAAATGTTTCTTCTTGCTCTGCAAACCAGACCTCCACAGCTTTTATTACCTCCTCGTTGGAAGAAAATTTACGAACTTTTAAACTTTTTTTTCAGTTGAGGAAATAGATGATAGTCGGACGGAGCCAAATCTGGTGAATGAGGGGGCTGTTCTAGTAATTCAAACCCTAAATCACGAATTTTTTGCATGGCAACATGATATTTGTGTGCAGGGGCATTGTCCTGCAAAAACAAATCACCTTTGGATAGCTTTCCGCGTCTTTTCTCTTTATTTTTTTCCCATAGAGTGGTCAGTAATGTCGAATAGTAATCTCCAGTTATTGTTCTACCCTTATCCAAAAAATCAATCATGATTACTCCATGGCAATCCCAAAAAACTGAAGCAAGAACTTTTCCAGCAGATTTTTGGACACGAAACTTCTTAGGTCTTGGAGAACCGGAGTGTCGCCATTCCATAGATTGTTGCTTTGTTTCTGGATCGTAGAAATGTACCCAAGTCTCATCCATAGTAACAATTCGGTTTACGAAGTCTACATCGTTTGGTCAACATTCAAACATTTGGGGATCCATTATGCAGCAAATTGACGTGAACTATATGATGAACGCGTTCGTATGAAATATTCAGTGCTTCAGATATCCGTTTTAGCCCAATTCGACGGTCTGTTAAAATCATGTCATGAACTGCATCGATATTTTCGGGGACTGACACAGAAACTGGCCTTCCCGATCGGTCATCATCTTCAATGGAAAATTTACCTCTTTTGAAGCTTGCAGTCCAAATTTTCACGGTCGCATACGAAGGACATTGGTCACCAAGGGTATTAAGCATATCTTCGTAAATCTGCTTACCTCTTAACTTTTTTAAATACAGGTACTTGATGATGGCTCGAAACTCTAATTTTTCGATTTTCAAAATTTCGGTGGACATATTTTTTCTTTTAATTTATTGTGTAACTCTGGTTTACTTTTTTGACGTCAAACTTTACACTGACACTTCTAATAAGTTATTGTTCGTTGCTATGGTAACGCAATATTTTGTTTATGCAGGGAACTGGTCTAGGCTAACTAGATATCAATACATCCTCGTATATATTTAGTTGAAATTTGGTATATGGGTGTTCAAGATATGCCCAAACCGAATAAGGAACCCACTTTTTCTAAAAATAAAATGCCTAAAGGTTGTTCTCGAAAATCGGTGCATGGTTTCCAAAATAACAGGGTATTGCAGTTTCAAATCGCACACAATTTTTTTTTCCACCCACACTTTTCTTTTTTCTCACGAGTTGATACAAAACAAAGGTTCATAAAACGTCCAAAAATGTGAGTCACTTCTTAGACGTAATTTGACACGAAAAAAATATATTTTGGGTAAGTTTCCGTTCCCTTTCTGAAACTGAATACGTAATAGGTATGTTCGTTGCATTATCACCTGAACGTTTTTATATTGACGTTAATATATATGTACATGTCCTGATCTAATAGTGCCCATCAAAAAATAAGCATACCATGTGTCCTGTAATATATCTGTATCAATGGCCTCATTTGACTGCACTCCAACTTTAACCGAAAAAATAATTGATATAAAGGTGCACTGATATGATCTGTAGATGATTGTTCATATCCTCACCGTAAGTTGCCATTTGGATAAGAACTATATTTTTTATAGTTTATCATTATTACACTTATGATAAGGCGCAATATGTACATTTTCTGGTGGACACAAATGTACTACTCAAATCCCAAGACTTTAAGGAAGCAATCAAACCCCAAAAGTTGGGGCATCTAAATCAAAGTCTAAGCCAAATAAATGTGATGTAATCTATATGTAAGCATTATATTTATATAGAATGTATTTACATGTTTTAGCGATTAGTTTTCACAAAATGTACTTATTGTATTGTTGACAACATTAAAAAATCCAGTGTTTGATTGCGGGATTTTCATTCACAATCTTATTAGGGAAGTGTTCTTGTGTTGGTTTTTAAGTGGGGAATAATTAAATATTTTTGTTTTTAATTGATGCAACTATAGATAGATTTTCACTAAAAAGGTTTACAAAACCATTAGGTACAATTGTTTCGCTGTGCAACAGCTTTTTACGTCTGTTTGGTTCTATTGGACTTTGATACTTTTGGTCATTCATTACTTTGTCTCACCTTTGGCTTTTCTAATGAAGCTGTAGAATTCATTCGAAATTGCCTTTCAATCGCACCCAACGTGTTGTCTTGGATGGTATTGTGTCTGATTCACTATTGGTTGGATACGGTGTCCCCCAAGGATCCATCCTGGGACCACTTATTTTTTCTCTCTATATATTTCAGAATTTTTTTCAAATTATAGAATTTCATAGAATTCATCACTACGCCGTGCCGATATTACACAGCTCTATACTTCTTTTCTCAACAAAGCACTAAAAAATATACACAGTGATTTGAATAAATTGTATGATTCCTTCACTGCCCACAATTTACGTTTCAATTGAAAAAAGTCTCAGGTCATGTTATTCGGTTCGAAAAACAAAACGGTGTTCCTCTCAATCCATACCATGAAAATTTAGATAAAAGAATCTCATGACTGACACAGTCGAATGCTTTCGAAAAATGTATGAAGAGGCCCATTACAAACTTTTTATTTTCAAGAGAATGGATTATTTTATTTTGAAATTCGCATAAGTCCATCTCGGTACTTTTTTTTCTGTAAAACAGTGTTGCAAAGATGATAATAATTTGTTTAACATAAGGAAACTGTTTAATTGAGATTTAATAATCAATTCATATAATAATAATAATAATAATAATAAAATTGATTCCAGTAGGATCATTTTTACATGAAATTGGAAAGGTCAACAGAGAGTGGTAATATATAGAAATATACAAATATCAGTTTTTCAACTAGTAAAAATATAGGCATATATATAAACGTATATAAGCCTATATACAAAAATACACATACATATATATATATATATGTATATATACTGTATAAGATAAAAACAAAAATAAAAAATTATAAATCACATAATAGGAAAAGATTTAGAAAAATACAGTTATTTCAATGAACAATGTCACATATTAAAAAACTCTTGAACAGTATAGAAGGACTTCGTTATTAAATATTTCTTGAAAGTAATGATGCTTTGCTCATCTTTAATACTATTTGGCAATCTATTATAGAACTTTATGCCTGTATACGAGGGAGCTTTTTCATAAAAAGTAGTCCTGTGGTAGGGAGTTTTAAGACTGTTACCATGTCTTGTTGGGTAACTGTGGATGTCAAAATTTTTGATGTAGCTGGAGATTCTCTGTCTGATGAACAGTATACATTTATAGATATATATATATATATATATATATATATATATATATATATATATATATATATACAGGGCAATGTTAAAATTTCATGGTTTTGAAAGTAAGGTTTACATGTATCCCTGCGTTGTAATCCAAAGATAAGCCTGATAACCCTTTTTTGTAGAAGGAATAGTCTATTAACTGAAGTGGAATTGCCCCAAATTATTATGTTGTAGGTTAGATGAGGGTATACCATTGCGTAATATATATTCAGCAGCTGTGTTTGGGGGAATATATTTTTTGATTGTAAAATAGCAAAGTATCCACTACTAACTTTTTTGCCACTTTGACTTATGCACTCGTGAAACGATAGTGATGCATCAAGAAAGGTGCCAAGAAATTTTGTGGATTCGGAGACAGTGACATCAAGATTTTCTGATACCATTTCCAGATTCATGTTGGGATTGGATACGATGAAGAATTTCATCAAAACAGTTTTCCTACAATTTAATATTAAGTGATTACACGTACACCATTCATTAAATTTATTGTACAGGTGGATCAATTTAGATGAGAGTTCTTCAGAGGTATTTCCGTGGGTTGCCAGTGACACATCATCTGCATATAAAACAATGCAGTCCGTGCTCATAAAAGATGGCAAGTCGTTGATAAACATTAAGAATATAAGTGGCCCCAATACTGAACCTTGAGGAACCCCTAAATTTATTTCATATTCCATTGAATGGGTGTGGTCTAATTTAACAATAATTTTACGGTGAGTTAGGTATGACAAAATCCAAGCAAGTGTGTTCCCACGAAAACCCATACCATATAGTTTCGTTTCAACAAAGCTCAGATTCAGACAATCAAAAGCTTTAGTGAGGTCGAAGAAAAGAGCTCCAACAAATTTCTTATCGTCAATGTATTTATATAAGTATTCTACAAATTCATACACTGCAGTTTCTGTCGACCTGCCGGGATAGAAACCATTCTGACATTTTGATATTATTTGATATTTATCTAGAAATTTTATTATACTTTTATGCATGGCTTTCTCAATCACTTTGGCAAATACACAGGAAACAGTTATCTGCCTATAGTTGTCAATGGATATCGGATCATCTTTTTTATAAATAGGGGTGACTAGTCCTAGTTTCAAGTCTTGGGGATATTTTCCTAGTTCAACAGACAAATTTATCAATTTCGCTATAGGTTCAGCAATATTGCAAGCAATACTCTTAACGATTTTAGTTTAGATACAACCAGTTACCCGATGAATTCAGATTGTATACACTGAGTAATTTCAAAAAGAGGCTAAAACGACTGTTAAAAGGTAGACAGCTTGTATTCTTATTATGTTGACAGATTCCGCTATTCAGTCCAGAACCCTCAAGTAAATCGCAAAAATAAGAATATCCAAACATTTTATTTTTTCTACATTCATGCAAAAAGCAAAACTTTATTGAACTATATTCAGTGGAAAAAGAAGTTCTTTATTGCACTAGTGCAATAAAGTTTTTATTACACTCATCTGTCATTCTACTTCAACGTGCTGTCATCATGACAAACATAAACGTTTAAACCTACTACATATTTAGCAGATATTCTGTGAGATTGGCAACAGGTACTTCACTACGAAATATTCATATTGAAAATTGCACCAATTGTTCATTCACTTTCAACATTGAGGGTAAAAATAAAGTTTGAGTTAAATTGTTCGTATCGTATTAGTTCCTGTTTCAATGCAAATCGATATTAATAATAAAGTATTCAAGTTGTGCTTTTCATTTTCCTACACCTAGTGCCGCACCTCAATAAATCATTTTTTGCTTTTTGCATGAACGTAGAAGAAATGTTGTATGCAACTCGTGCAAAAATTGTTTATTGCACTCGACGTGTTGTCCAACTCGGCATAACGGCCTCGTCGGAGAATTTCACGTCGAGTGCAATAAACATTCACTTTTTGCACTTGTTGCATAAATAACTATTTTGCCAAGTTCACCTGTGTTTTTTTTATATATTTTCTATCAACTTGTTTTCAGATGAAACTAACGACTCTATCAGATGTTAGGTAATCTATTTTGGAATTTCTAGCCATATCTAATGTATGTCAAAACAGAAAAATATAGGAGAGGTTCTGTTGTCAATATTTCACTTGAGATTTTCTTCAAGTCAATGTTGCTTTTCCATTTTCTTCTACATAAGAATTTTTGAAAACTATAACTGAATGGAAATATCAAGTTCTTTATCGAAAAATCAAACAGCAATATGTCACATGTTTCCGAAAGACTGAAATACACTTTCTATGAATAATAAATTCGATAAGTAGATACAGTGTATTGACCCTTCAACATGGGCCTCGCAAATTATCGATCCACACACCTATTATATCAAAACGAATTCAAAAACCACATAATAACAGGACCCTATCCATAAAAACCTATCGCTTAGTAATAAATTATAAGAAAAAAACAATGACTAGACGTTGCGGTTTTTCGTGGAAAAGTCCGAACAAGCGGCGATCGTTGGTCAGTTTTCCTTCGGCGTTAGTTTTCCATTAGCGGTCGCAGAGAGCGGTAGTGGTAGTCCAGCATGGGGTGTGCTAGCAGTTCTCCACTCGTGGAAAGCGGGAAACATTTGGTGGAAGGCGCGAAAGAGACCGTTTCCGATGGTTTTTCGAAAGGAGAAAAGGCGATGAAAGGTGAGAAACTATGTTCTTTCATGAACAATATTATACAGGGTGGCCCTCCACGTTCGCCTCGGTATTTCTACGAGAAATGAAGAGAGTTAGGGAAAAAACTTTTAGCACAGCTATACAGGGTGTCCGGTAAACCTTGTACAATATTCAAACTGGTGATAGACCAGGTCATGATTGTTCAGAATATCGGAATTTTACCTTAATAAAAATCTCACTGTTTTCGAGAAAATGAGCATTTTTTTTTATTTTTGGAAAATCACAACCTCACCTTGGATTTTTGAGTGCCATAACTACAAATTGAGACCAATTCAAATATCTTTGCTGCTGTAGATTACCTATGAGTGATGCTTTCAGACATATAAAACAGTTTTTCAGAAAACGATACAATTTTTCAAGAATTGACGGTAAAATGCCAGATTTGAGTTTTACCAATTTTTTTAACAACAGTTTAACATTATTTTTTGAAAAAAACATAACCAAGTGGAAGTGGATATTCATTCCAAAAAAATGCCCATTTTTTCCAGACTCTACCATGGTATACAACATACGATAATTATTTTTGGAAGTAGTTGAATTTCGATTATATTAGAGTGTGATGTTATTCTGAGCTAAAATCAACTCCATTAGACTTTGTCAGTAATGTCTTTTATTTTTATCATATCAAGTTGAAATGATTGAATAAATATGAGTAATAACGAATCAAAGCATTCAATGAGACGTAAAGAAGTAAATACTAATCCAACGTTTTTTTGAATCAACATACACTATAAACCACAATAACGATTATTCAACATCGCACTGAATAATATTACAAAAATGTTGTTTTCCATCCACTCGTACGCAGAGACGACATATTTTCAAGAAGAACCTTTTCCCCAAATCAGCGATTCTATGAGCGGCATTGTGCAATCGGATATAGTTCTGCATAAAGCGCTGCTGCAGCAGTAGCACTACCTCCACATTCACCGTAAATGTAGTGCATATGCGCATATTCTAGGGGAGTATAACGTATGTACGGCATGACAAAGAAATAAATACCACTGAATGAAACAAGCGGAATAATTTCAAAAAATTTCGACAGAAGACACAAGTTGTTCAAACAAAAGTTTTTAATTTTCATCTCTTAAACAAGTTTGCACTTATTTGGTTACACCCTGTATATCTGTCGGTCTCTGAAACTTCGTTGTAATTTGGATGTTGGACAATTGCGACATTTATCACAAGAATTCGTATTAATCGGTGCCTTGTAGGATAATCGACATTTCATTTCGATAATTTTATTAGGCCTAATTACATGAAAAGTTAATTTTATTGACATACTATTTAATGCTACCAAGTAGTCCATTCTTTATTATTAATGATTATTTCCACATTTTATCTTGATAATATCTAAATAAAATAATTTTTGGGCGTAAGTATAAAAGTTATAAGTATAAATGAATTATTTTGGAACCTTTGGTGTGAATTCAATTCAAGAAAAAAATTAAATACCCAAACACTAAAACTACGTCACAATTTTAAAATCTTAAAAGCTTACTTTTAGCTCCTGAAGATGCTAACTTTGTTGGTGTTGGGTAGTTTCCTATTTTTCTTGAATAAAAGTTGATGGAAGCCTAGATTAAAACCACGCCTAATTCAATGGAAATCACTTCTTCCAAAAATAATTATAGTTTGTTTTATATCATGGTAGAGTCTGGACAAAATGAGCATTCTTTTGAAATGAATGTCCACTTTCAGATAATGTCAAACTTTAAAAAAAAAAAATTGATGAAACTCAAATCTGTCATTTTACCCTCTGGGGTTTGACAACCCTTTCTTTAAGAAAATTGTATGAATGAAGGCAAGACGCAGGATGTGGTACTTTCTTGTTCTAATACAAAGTACCAATATAGAAATGATGTAACGTTTCTTGGTCTCATTATCGACGATAGATTGAAAAGTTCCAATCATTATGTAGATTTAATTTTGTGCTCTCTTATGGTATCTTACTTTGGAGAAATTGAAAAAACACTATAGCAGTTTTCAAACCTAAGAAAAAAGAATATTGACAAACTTGGGTTTTAGATCATTGTCAACATTTTATCCAACCTTACACATATATACAGCTCTTTCAGAAATAGGTGAGCAAATTATCCTAAAATTCTGACTCGCATTGCTGTATCACAAGATCGACCGATCTATCGACTTTTCCTCTTCATAGATTATCTGTTAATAACTCCTTGTTAACTCTGTCAAAGTATTACAAAAAAAAGTAAAACTGCCGTGAAAACATTTCTGCAAAGACATTGTTTTTATCATATTGAAAGAGCTTCAGCGAATTCTCATTGTATGGGTATAATTTTAAACTTTGATGTATTTTCTTTTGTACTACTATTCTGATCTCTACTCCCTGATAAGCTCAGGTGTCCACAGAAACAAATCACTGTGGTGCACTTGTTAAAGCTATATCACAGGGGCATTACAGCAGGAAAGTTATCAACACATTTCGTAACTTAACCTTAAAATTCTGCTTCAAAGTGAGCAAAAAGCAACACATGATTATGGGTTACAATTTCTGGCCTATTTATAGACAATCATTCGCAAAACAATCGATACTTATATTTTAACAATTCAGATAAGGTGAATACCGCAAAGAAAAAGTATACAACCCCAACACGTCTGAAAATAGATTTTAATTTCGTGCAATTAGTATGGCGCTGCTGAAATACGCAAATCGCCAGGAAATTTATTAAAAGCAATGTTTCACGTCTGTCAGTTGGTATGCAAATATCAAAGAAACTTATGTGTTTACACGATACCGCTCAATAAAATTTCCAGTGACTTGTTCTTTGAAGCAATTTACCACTTTAATTTTTTATTGTCATTATTCCGCCTTTAATTTTAATTTATCACGACAGTTTGAGTGCTTGTTCTTCAGGTTAATGGAACTACTTATTTTCGAATTATCTAGCTCTGAAGAGCAACAAACAGTAAAAACGTATATGGTTGAATGGGGATAATAACGCAGACACTGTTGTACTGCCATATCCAACGATCTGGTCATCAGAACTGTGGGGGAAGAACAATTGATGAAACTAATTTACTTGCCATTTCAATCCAACTCTACTTCTTTGGAGTGGTTAAATGGACTCAAGAAGAGCTACGACAACTCGACCTTAAAACTCGCAAAATGATGCATTTTCAAATGAGCTTGCATCCTAAATTGTCCGTTCCACGGTTAAACTCATGGACCTATAAAGTATTGTACTGGACCTAGCTGTTTACATCCTGGTCTGAAGTCGTGAATCTGTAGTCAATCTGTGGTCGTGATAAGTCTTTTTCATAGACAAAATTGCGTTACTATACATATTCCATTCGATAACAATCGAAGAATGAAGGATGGTGATTGTGACATTATCATGCAACTTAAACCTATATTACTTACAAGTTTCAAAATCCAAAATATCGCAGGAAATCATTGCTTGCGTCTTCAAATGGTTGTGTAGAGTTTGTTGTGTCCGGTCGTTTGTCAACGCTGTTGAATATCAATGTTTATGCTTTCCACAAAGTAAACTTCTAACAGTTCTGTCATATTCTGTCATTGCTTTTTTGTGGGATTATTGTTGAAATAGTGTTTTTCGAACTCATTTGTGATATATAGTGGCAGTATAATAGACAGAGTCTCAAAATGGTGCAATTTTATTGGGTTTGCAAACAATCCTGTGTTCGAACCCAAATATCAGATTCCATTTCGTTTCTTAGGTCAAGTGAGCATACCAGGATGGTGTTCAGGCATAACGCGGCACTGCGAGTGCTCTAATTTACGACTTTCGTACGGTATAGACGAGACACCATTCTTTGAAGGATATTGAGTCCATTGTGGAGAATGACAGGTACCGAATCCATTGAAACTACTTAGCTCAATCCATAAGAGAACAGAAGGCAATTCCAACAGCATTAAATAAAACAAAAGACAATCAGTATAAGAATAAACTGCAAAAAGTAACGGATCAATCAAAAATGGACTATCATAGAAAAAAAATGATAATAACGAAGGAGATTCCTCAAAGTTATGGGAAACAATATATGAAAACACAAGTAAAAATACTAAGACGGTCAAGACGGAGGCACTAAGACAGATCCAATTAACAGATGGTGAAAAAACTCATGATCCACAAAAACTTGCAAATGAATTTTTCGAATACTTTACAAAAGTTGGCCAAAACCTGTCAAATGATTTTCTAAAATGTCTCCACTTCCCATTAAAAGCATCCGAAATAAGAACTCATTTAAAAATAAACCAAAACCTGGATCTTGAGTCTTGATCTTTGATGTAAAAATAATCCTAATTATTTTTAAAGTTAGAGTTAAAGTTTCCCACGCACAGGTATATCCTTCTGTGGGAACTACATATTTATTCCATATTATTTAATTTGTGTAATATGTAATGCTGTATATTTTCTGAATAAATATTGTTATTATTATTTCCCATCATCAGTTAAATACAGCGAATAAGCCTGATGTTGTCCTCTTCGACCATCAAGTAGGACGATTTTCGTCATGGAGTTTTCCGTGTATCGTCCAAAAAGAGAAAAAACAGACTAAAAGCTGAGATCTACTCTTTGAACTCCTTAGGCTTTACCCAAACCATCCTGTTAAAATGGTGGATCTGTTCATAGGAATGGAGACACTGCTCTCGAATTTGAAAATCATACCAGACGAATGCAAAAGGCCGTTTTCCTTGGTTCAGTTCATCTACTAAGGGCACATGATTCTTGGACCCAATGGTCCATCCCCCACGGGCGTATGGGGAGTGGTTATTTGGCTAAATGACACCAGCGCGCCCTCCGGAGTATCGGAGTATAAGAGCTTCGGAGGAGACAGGGTCTGGCTACGATATTCCCAAGGAAAAATAATAATAATAGTGATAATAATTCTAAAATAAGTTTATGGCATATCTGACGGAAAAATGAAAATCAGAACTGAATTTAAAAAATGTGGATCAACCGGGATTCTAACCGGCAATGTGCGTTAGACTACTACGCTATTGAACCTCATTCAAAAACCGGCGATTCACACAAATTAAGCTCTTTGTTAGTATGAGATGATAATGAATGAAAAGATGAAACATTCTCGCATACACACCCAGTGAAATGATAATAATATTTATATTCCAATCGACAAGTATTCAATATATAGGTGAAGTGGGGTCATTATTTTGCAAATTATTGAAGAATCCAAAGGTTCCGTAATTCTCAACCTGCTCAGTAATATTTCATTAACGTAGATAGTCCATTTTTCACATTCAAATCTTCCACGACTGAAAACATAAAAAATTAAGACAACCATCCGTATAATTCCAACTCCAAAAAAAATCAATCCTGACGTTTTCATTAGGTTAACAACCACCTTGTGAATCATGATATACCCGCATGGTATTTTGTAAACATTAACAGAGTATCTCTCAGACATCTAACAACTCGACCGTTCTAGCTGGTAATATGAGTTGGCGTGCTCAATAAAAAATCATTAACATTTCGAAGCTCGCCTAGTTATCACGCAAACACTTTCCACTTTCCACTATAGCTCAACTGTAGCACAGAAGGATTCGCGTCGAGTCATTGCCACATGACCTTTCGCCACAGAACACAAAGGAATGGATTTTTGCGTTTCATGCAAATGGTCATTCTTCACCTGGATAGATGTAAATTTTTACTTTTTCAGCCGTCGGAAAATCATGAATTTGCTGACGTGTCTAGAAACGAAACGGACCCTTTCAAATATATTCTGAATCAGATAAACACTTGTTGTTCTAATTCCAAGTGAGAGATCAATATGATTATTTTACCAACTTTCCACGATTGACTGAATGTTCCACACAAAATTAAATGGAACGTTATGGCGGTAATTGAAAAAAAAAACTCAGCTATTCTATGTTTTTCTCGGCATTTCCATGGGAAGAGCGTTTTTTTCTTTCGGAGACAATTTATGAGATCAAATACTGAGGATGTAAATATATACCAAACACGCCAAGATCTGATAAATATAGACTCAGCACACATTCTAGAATGGAGATCCAACAACTTGGACCAAACACAAGTTTGTCTTTTCTCTAGAAAAGCCGATCTCATAGTGGTCAGCGTAATTATGTCATGTGTACCTTTACCAATGGAGGCGTCCATCTCGATGTTCGGTATTAGCACCGACAGTACCCTTCCATTGCAAAACTACGTGAGGTCCATTGCCAAAAGTGTCTCTAGTGACACATAAGCATTTAATCGTGGATACATTTAAGTGTAAGTGTAAAGTCACCAATTTTATAAGAAAATTCCAATTACATACTCTATCAAGATATTTTTGTAGTGCCACACAATCTCTGACAGTTCGAATTCATTTGAAACTTTTATAATCGTCTGCAAAAATCAGTCTTCTAGAAGAATCTAAACACGTTCTAAGATCATTGATGAATAAAACGGACAACAAAGGGCTCAGGTTGGATCCTTGCGGAACACCAGAATTCATTTCACAAAAGTTAGGACACCCATGTCACAACAAAGTTTCGATTCTGTATATAATTTCTCATCAGTCCATGATTGATACCAAATTTGTAAAGTTTCAAAACTAGTTTTGTATGTTCCACCTTGTCAAACGCATTCGAAAAATTTCTAAAAAATTGTCTCGAGTTAATGATAATTTTGGAAAGCTCTTTAAACGTCATTCGTGAATGTAAAGATATAAGTATTTATAGATTTTTCTGTTAACGTTTTGAAGCCGTTTAAAAATATGTTCTCAGCTGATTTTGCTTGCAGCTCAGATCACATGGGTAGAAAATTGAGGAATACATCACCTCTTTGCATTTATCGGTCATTGTGCTGGATTTAGAAAATGGGAGAATAGGAAAATTGCGGAATTTGAATGTTAATCAATGTTTTCGAATCACGTGGACATTAAATATTGGTATCAGGGAAATATTCATGCCAGTCATTTCATACGAGTCGAATATGATGTGGTTCTTCCCCGTATCCCTATTTTGAATGATTGTGCTGGAGTTAAAAAATCAGAGGACACAATAATGAAATAATTGTAATGCTATCGGTCTCATCACGTTTTGAAGCCGTTTAAAAATATTTTCTCAGCTGATTTTCCTTGCTGCTCAGATCACATGGGTAGAGAATTGGAGAATACATCACCTCTTTGCATTTATCGTCATTGTGCTGGAGTTAGAAAATGGGAGAATAGGAAAATTGCGGAATTTGAATGTTAATCAATGTTTTCGAATCACGTGGACATTAAATATTGGTACCAGGGAAATATTCATGCCAGTCAATTCATACGAGTCGAATATGATGTGATTCATCCCCGTATCACTATTTTGAATGATTGTGCTGTAGTTAAAAAATCAGAGGACACAATAATGAAATAATTGTAATGCTATCGGTCTCATCACGTTTTGAAGCCGTTTAAAAATATTTTCTCAGCTGATTTTCCTTGCTGCTCAGATCACATGGGTAGAGAATTGGAGAATACATCACCTCTTTGCATTTATTGGTCATTGTGCTGGAGTTAGAAAATGGGAGAATGGAAAAATTGCGACATTTAAAAGTTAATCAATCTTTTGCATTACGTAGTCATTAAAAATGAATACCAGGGAAATTTTCATTCCAGTTTAATCATATAGGCCGAATAAAATGAAATACACCCCTGTATCACAATTTCTGATGATTGTGCTGGAGTTATAAAATCAGATGGCAAAATAATGGAGAAATGGTCAGTTCATATGTGCCGAATATCTGTAATACATACCTGTATCACCATTTCAGAATGTTGTGTTTTTTACAGATGTTGGAGAAACAGCAAAGGAAGGCCTGGAATCAGGCATGGAAACAGTAAAAGCCACGATGCACACGGCAGTAGAAGCCACCGAAAACGGCGTAGAATCGGTCCTGGGCAAAATCGGAAACACCTTCAACTTCACGTCTTCCGCAGCCAAGGAGGCAGCAGACGACCTCGAAAACAAAAAAGACGAGCTCGTCACGAACGCTTCCGATACAGCGGCCGAAGTGGTGTCAGAAGCGGAGACGGTTCTCGCATCGGAAACCGAAAGCGCCAAAGAGGCGTTCTCGACCAAAAGCGCGCCGGTGTTCGAAACTGTGCGATCCTTCGAAGACGGCTTAGAGACCAGAGCCGGGAACGTCCAGGACGACCTCATCGACGTGCTGCACGACGTGGAGAGCGACGTGGACCAACGCTTTGACGCGCTAGGCGATAAGGTCAAGGCGGTGAAGAAGAAGGTGGAGGAACAGTTGGATGTTTCTCCTTCAGAGTCGCCTGCGAAGGAGCCGAAGAAGGAGGAGTAAGTGGTCCGATGTGAGTGTTGAACCAAGTCGTGCTTTTCCCTCTAGATTGTGTTGTTAGAGTCGTTCTAGAGTAGATTGCACGAATCAGCCTCTCAGCTAAGCTTTAAGCCTTGAATCACTGTGATAATTCTTGTTGAAGACAATATTATTGTTACGTTTTCGACTACTTATAAGTGATACGCTACTGGACAACTGCCATCCTACCCAGCAAGGGTTGGTCGAATGCACGTCGAATATATATATATTATCACTCGATGTAGAAAAACGTCGAAACGGTAAATTGGACGACTCAATGTCATAATCGAGAAGACTTTGATTTATAACGTTTAATCGACGTCAAAATCTAGCTCCCTGATAACGTTATATAGACGTACTGATGTAGACGTTCAACATTATCAACGGTAGGTATACGGTTTGTTAGAGTAGCAGTTTCCAATCGTTGCCAACTGAACGACACATGCAGTTAATTTTTGGGGTGTTCAAAAATGAACGAACAAACTGTCCAGTTGGCAACAGTTGAAAACTACTGCTCGAAAAAAACATTATAAAATTGTTGGCGATTAAATAAAGAAATCAAAATAACCCTGTCAAAACTAATATTTCATTTTATAATTACATAAATACAAAGCAATGGCTACTTGTGTGTTTAGAGCGCAAAGTGATTGATTTGGAGAGCGGCAATGACACTTTGTGCTCGTAATTCAAACAAGATTTTTTCTACAAACGCAACTAGACAGAAAAACGATCGACATTTCATTCAGCAATACGCACATAATATTACCTATGAGAAAATTAACACAAAAAATCACAGTAGTAATCATAAATGTTTAAGCTATCGAAATATCTGATAATTTACACCTCTGACAAACGAAAAAAAAAGGAAAATAACTTACTTGAGAAAAAAAACCGAATGGCGAGATCGAACCCGATGCCTTCAGTTTACTAGGCATAGCGACGCTAACTTCAGCACCACCACAGTTTCTTAGGGTGCTTTGAAACGTGATATCTTGTAGAAAATTATATTTATCTGGGACACAGATATGATAGGTGTATTGGTAACTAATTTTTCTTATTTGAATAGTACCGCATCTTCCGCATCTATAATGGAAATAAAGTTAATTGTATCACAAAAAATACTGTATATACACACACATTTTTGTTTCTACTTCACAATATGTAGGTATGTTAAATATCCTACTGCATATTTATTAAGAAAAATATATAAATATTTTTGTCAGTCAACTCAAACAATAACATTATTTATAGTAGCATTAAAGTTGATCAAAATAGTACTGTTTTGCTTTGTATCGAACTAAACTTCGAACTGATGATATTGGTACGTATAGGTACATATATCATATCTCATATTTACCTATCACGTGACGATTGAGTCACTTTCATAACGTCTTTTCGACGTTGATTCGCTTTCTTTTAATTATTCGCAACCTACAACCGACGTCAAGTCAACGTCTTCATTATGAAGTCGACAAGACGAATAAAAATTGACGTCTTATCGACATCGACGTCTATTCGACTAAAGCCGGATTTAGCGGATTCACAATGCATAATTTAGTGCATATGCGTAATTTTAAGGCGACTTTTCCTGATTTAAAATGCGTAATTTTTCTGCATACTCCATAACAGTTCAACACAGGGATATATTTATAAATTGTGAAACGGGTAAATCATTTCAATTGAGTCCCTGTATTGAACTTTTATGGATTAGGTGTCAATTAAAATTACGCATATGCACTAAATTATGCATTGTGAATCCGCTAAATCCGCCTTAACTCTTGCTGCTTAGGATTATTAGCTCAACTTAACTTGACGACACTAAACTATACTGATACTTCAAATATTTCAATTGTCTAAAATGAGTTATCGAACATTCAGAAATTCTAGACTACATAAGTATATTCGACGTTATAAACTAGAACAAGAATTAGTATTTCTAGACGTTTCTGTGGAATTCTAGGAGTTTTCTAAATGTTTCTAGAATGATTCACAATATTTCTATCAAATACCGGGTGCGTAGCACTGCCTCCTCCTCTAGGTTATGCCTTCTCGGATATCACAACCCCCATTTTGGTTGTCCCTCTGGAAGCCTTTTGGGAAATTGTGCCTCGGTATTCTGCTAACCTCTCTACGTGGACAACCTTGGCTTTGCTTCTTGGGGTGAGCTGGATGTGAATTGGAGTTAACGTAATGCTGTGTATATTGGCTTTAAGTGTAGTTATATTTTAGCTTTATGTTGTACATTTGTTCTCTTTAGGTACGTACCAGTTTTTTCTTTTTAAACGAGCTTAGTTTTTCAATTGCTCCAGTGCTCCTCCAAACATTGAAAGAGTAACTGAGATATATTTATAGTGTTTCAATTAAATATTCAGATGAACGACTGTGATATCGCAGTGTTGCCTCATTGCCACAAATCAGAGACGTCATGTTACAAATGTGTTTGCTGGGGAATAATGTTTTATAAGGTTGAACCCAGAATCCACCCTCTAGAATGATTCACAAAGAAAAATTGTTGAAAAACATTGAGTTGATGTTTTGTTACTGTTTTGTTGTGGACACGGCATAAGAGTTGAAAACGTGTTTTTTCCTTTTTTTTAATGGAAACGGAAACGCGAAAAATGTGTTGACCAAAAAGACAACACGTTTTGTTGAAGCAAAGTTCCAGATTTGTTGTTAAATTGTTGAAAAACGTTATAGTCCGGTGGCAGGGAGGGTTTTCGTGGCCGATGAAGTGCGACGGAATATATTCATATATGTCTCGACTATGAATAACAAAAAAGATATTCCTGAAAAAATCATTCGTGTGGATTTCCTGGCACTGAATTTCCCGATACGTTTACCTTGCAAAAAAGAGGCATTTTTTTATTCGCGAAGCTCACGTCGTGGACGAACTTCTTAGAGTGTCAATTAAAAAGAGTTCAGCACATATTTTGTCATGATCACAAAGCATCTCAGTAGCGGAAAACGGAAAATTTTGCTTAAAAGTGCAACAAATTTCCGAAAAATTCACTTTTTCGTTGAAAAAAAAATTAATTGTACTCACTTTTTGTCAGACACAATTTCTGCCCAAGAATTTTCCAAGGTCTAATGAAAAAATTTAGTTTTATTCAAATTTTATTTTGGTGACGCTGTTACAAAAACAAAATGAGCAGCATGAAATTTTTGCTGCCTTACAAACGCATGTATTCCGGGTACAACTTTTGCAAGTACAATTCGGTACCAATTCTGTACTTGGGGGGATCAAAATTTCAACCCTTTACGGTTTAAGCATAGAGTCTTCTTCAATAAACCCAAAATCCAATGGATTCAAAAGAAAAATATCCTCATCCAAACAATGAGTGTGATTGCAAACTATGTAAAAAGCTCTGCGAATATGTAATTTAATACATGCACTTGTTGGAGGTAAATCTTAAAACTGTTTTCTTCTCATTTCAAATTTTCGTTTTTTGTTCAATTTTTAATCGGGAAATTCAGTGTCGGGAAATCCACACAAATGATGTTTTCAGGAATGCTTCCTTTGTTAATCATAGTCGAGACATATATGAATAATTTGGGACAAGGTGATCCTGAAAATATCATTTTGTGACTGAATGAGAGAGCACTAAAAATAGCATTTTTTCGAATTTCGAGCACGTTTTATTCAAAAACGGTGCATTTTAGAGAAAAAATTGTTGGGACTTTTTTAGGGGAGATTTTTATGGAAAATGTTATAGCATCATTTGCTTCAGGAAAAAATCGATTTTTCGATTTTCCTCGGAAAATTGTCGTAATTTTAAGCAAAATTTTCCGTTTTTCCGCTACTGAGATGCTTTGTGATCGTGACAAAATATGTGCTGAACTCTTTTTAATTGACACTCTAAGAAGTTCGTCCACGACGTGAGCTTCGCGAATAAAAAAATGCCTCTTTTATGCAAGGTAAACGTATCGGGAAATTCAGTGCCAGGAAATCCACACGAATGATTTTTTCAGGAATATCTTTTTCGTTATTCATAGTCGAGACATATATGAATAATTTGGGACAATGTGATCTTGAAAATATCATTATTTGAATGTATGAGAGAGCACTGAAAATTGAGAAAATCGCATTTTGTCGAATTTTGAGCACGTTTTACTGGAAAACGGTGCATTTTGGAGAAAAACTTGTAGAGACCTTTTTTGTAGAGAATTTTATGGAAAACATTATTCGTTTTTGGAAAAAATGGATTTTTCGATTTTCCTCGGAAAATCGTCCATAACAATTTTCCGGATGCTTTCACGGCTTATCACCCTCGAAATTCGGATTCATCGGGTCCAAATACATAACAATAACTTGGGTGATCCCGTCGCACTTCATCGGCCACGAAAACCCTCCCTGCCACCGGACTATTGAGTTGATGTTTTGTTTCTGTATTGTTGGTTTGATGTGGACCCGGAATAAGAGTTGAACACGTGTTTTTCCATTTTTTATGGAAACGCATCAAATAATAAAATAAAAATCTGTCAGATAGGCCAGATGAAATAATGTAATGATCAATAATGAACGTGTTGCGGAGTAGAGAAGTTGCTAAGCTTGAAACTAGTACTTTTCTTGCGATTTTCTGTCAATAAAGTATGCTCTTTTCCATTAAAAATCAGGTCGACAAGCATAAGGATGCCTCTGAGATGCGCAAACGATAGAAAGCGTGAGTAGATGTGCGACAAAGATCGACAACTGTTTACGGTTGGTTATCATCGGAATGTACAATCGGGAGAGAAATTTTTCTGCAACACGTAGGAACGTAGGTTCTTATCTGAATTTTCATTAATTCCTAATGAACTGTTCGAAGAATATAATTGTCTGTGATCACTAGACCGTTTATGAAAATTGCATAAGTTTCCCGAAGCCATAAGTGTAAATAAAGTACGACTAGAAAAAGAATGCATCGCCACACAATATCAGAAATAGGTAAATAAATATAATAAAGAACACGAGGAACATACTTACAGAAGTTGACTAACAATATCACATGACCTCTGACCACTGCCAAATCAGCATTGTCCATGGTAACTTTTGATTTTTTGTTTCTCTTTTTATTTGGAGTTGAGAATTGTTCCATTTCACCTTTTTCAATTTCATTCATTTCTGAATTAATTTTCCTAATGCTTCTATCGCAAACTCCCATTGCGGCAGCAACTCGTTCTTGAACCTTCACAAGAGGAATACTGGTTTCACCTATCATTGCTTCTGCCTGCATAAATTTGATGACATTACTGACAATTTCCCTACTTTGTCCACTCAGAATCTTATTTCTCACTTTACTGTTTGAAGGCGTTTTCAAACACAACAAACTACACTATAACCTATCTAATAATATTTCAAAACTATACACAACACAAGGATTTCAAATTCAACACACAATCGCAGAGTTGAAGTGATTACAGTACGTGTACCTTCACGTAGACGTTAACGTACGAAATATAACGTTTACGGGTTGTTATGAAATTGAGTTGAAGTTGAACGTATGTCAACCGCTAACCCTAACATGTTAATTTATGTTTATTTCGCTTTTATGCTGTTTTCTATGAACAACTGGAAGATGAACTCTACTTTGCGGATCTTAATAGGGATTTTGACCCTTGCCAAATGCAAATCAAATTCTTCCGGAATTGGCTTTTCGAAATGTTCATTGTTTTAAATAAAGCGAAATACCGAGCAAGATCATCAAAAATACATTGAAGAAATGATGATTGATGTAAAATTGTAAATATTGCTTTGTCACTTCTTGATTTTATGGCTTTAAAGTCAAAATTTGCTCATTCGCAACTCATCGGTGTGATTCGTATATTCTTCGGTTAACGTGCGTTGATTTTTAAGGTATCCGTGTGAGACCGTTAGGTTACGTATGCCCGTAAACCTATTTTCAACGTTAACGTGAATAGCTGACGAATGCGCATGCGTAGATGTCAATTTGTACGTTAACGTTTACGTTCATGGCAGCACTTCAACTCTCTAATAACGCCACAATAATTTTATTCCACTGACTGTACACTCACGACGTTAACTGCTTGAATAATGCAGGGTTGTGTCTACTGCGCAACCAATTCTCTGCCGATGCCCAAACGACTCGAAGCGGAGTTCGGGCAAGAAGTGGCGTGCGGGAAAGATGCGTTCTAATAATATTAAGTAGTAACCATATTCACAAATACACCTGAACTGGACGTTAGGTACACTTTTACTATAATTCCAAGGGAATCGCAATGATTACACTAATTCAGAGTTGTGAAGTCGGAATTATAATAATTCCGCCTTGCAAAGTCGGAATTATACTAATTCCGAATTGTAAAGTCGGAATTAGACTAATTCCGGGTTGTGAAGCCGGAATTATGTTTTTTTTAAATCTATGTGGCCCTTTTACGATTTCGCAGAAATCTCAAAAAATATATTAATTCTACTATCTGGCGGATATATGGGTCAAAATTCTGAAACTATGTTATTTGTATCATGAAAACTCTATAAAATTTGAATTGCCGTGGCGGCTGAATTTTATATTAGTTATGATTGTTCATTATTGAGTTATAGGAATCAATTTAGTTAGTTTTTATACTTGATAATGGGATAAAGCCCGAAACCGGTCATAAATATAAAAAACTAGTGGAAATAAGACAAAATTGTCTTTCTTTCGTTTCATTAAAGTTATAGGAATCACATACGGATCATTCTAAATTTTCGATTTTGAAAAAAGCTTCATCAGTAGGTAAATTTTTAAAAACTTTTATTCTTGAAAAATCAAATTGTTAGAATGGGTAAAACTGCCAAATGAATTCACCAATTTCAATGGTATCAGCTGTTAAAAAATTTATTCCAATCAATGGTTTCAAGTTATGATGACAAATTTGAAATCACTACTGCCAATGTATTTGAACTAAAGGCCAATAAGCCAAAAATAGAGCAATATGGTAATTACTGTTGCACATGATCTGTTAAACTGTTTTTCTGAGCTTCAAACAATTCCCAATATTTACTACAAAAAAGACCTAGTTCATAGTAACATCATATTTGAAAAATTCCGAATACTTCCGAAGATTTTTGGAAAAAACCGATTATTCGCGATTTCATTTTTATTTTTTTGTGACTCTATTTGAATAGGTATAACAAAACAAATTTCATATTCTCATTGCTACTTTTTCTGTTCTACAAGATGGTGTTATCAGGTTTTCAAACATACGTTTCGTATTTGAGCTGCCATCATCAACTTTGTTTTTTTAAATACTGCCCTGGATTTTTTATTATGGATTTTAAAATCTTCTAATGTCCCAAAACAAATGATGTATTGCACTTATTCGAAAAGTTTATATTAATAGCATTTTCCATAAGAACTCATGTGTTAGAGAGAGACACAGAATAGATTTTTGGTAAGATCTTATCAGGACATCGTTAAAATAATTTTTTCGAAAAAGAACGATACATCAATGTTTTAAGGACCTCAGAAGCTCCTAAAAATTGATATAAAACAATGTGTGATGTTCAACAATAAGCATGATGTTTTAATTATTCCAAAAAAAGTCAAACAAAAACTATAAAATTGAATACCCAATGAAAGTTAAAGCAAATATTCAAATTGTAATCCACCTGGTTGAATGCATTTTCGTGTCAGTCTGTGAAGTTTATGGATGGCACGCTGAATGGTCCTTGCAGGGATAGCCCTGATCTCCCTTATTAGGTCTTGTCGTAATACTTCAAGATTTTGTGGCGTGTTTCGATAAAGACGGTTTTTGAGAAATCCCCAAAGAAAGTAGTCTAGAGGGTTTAGGTCGGGGCTTCTAGAGGGTTTAGGTCGGGGCTTCTAGCTGGCCAACGTACGGGACCTTGGTTTCCAATCCATTTATTAGGGAATAATTCATTTAATAAATCTTTAACACATCTCCCACTATGAGGTGGTGCATCGTCTTGTTGCCACCATAGTTGACGTAATACGCCCAAAGGTTCTTCCACTAAGGGATCCAATATATTGGTCCTTATTAATTCTGCATGTCTATCGGAATTTAATTTTCCTTGAATCAAAAACGGGCCGATAATTTTATTGTGCCACATACCGACCCATACGTTAAATGATTGTCGTCCCTGAGGTCTTACTTCTTGATTCTGCCTTGTGTTTTCTATTGACCAATAGTGTTCGTTATGTCTGTTAAATAGTCCGTCTGTTGAAAAACTGCATTCATCTGTCCATATAGTTTTATTTAGGAAGTCATCATTTTCATTAATTTTATTTTGCAACCAGTTACAAAATTCTAATCCTATCTCAGTATCGCCAGGTCTTAGTGTTTGACTAATATGGATTTTGTAAGGTTTATATCAACGCTTATTTAAAGTTCTCCAAACTCTCATTCGCGGTAATCCTACTTCTTCTGAGAAAACTCTAACTGAAGCTCGAGGATTACTATTGGCCTTAAAAAATAATTTAAAATTATTCATTTTACTTTCTACTTTGTAACAGTTTTCAAACTTACAGTGTTCAAGATAATTTGTTCCTCTTCTGGATCGATTCGTGTTCCATATTCAACCCTTGGCTTAACAAATCTTCCGTACTGAGCTAAATTATTATCAATATTAGCAAAATAACTATAATGCGGCTGCCGTCTTTCTGGATATTCCAACAAATAGCGCTCTCAAGCCGTTTTTGAATTTCGATTCGAAATATAATAAATCCTTATCATGTCTCGTTTTTCTTCGTTAGAAAAAGTCATTTTCGTTTAATAAGCGTTATCGATTAGTGAACGAACAGTGAACTGTCAAAATATTGGATAATTTAAACATTAACAAATGAACTAAGATAGCCAGAATGCACGATGCACAGCCACTTTGATAAAATGCAATTATTTTTGTAAATATAGCCTAGGGCCTAGAGTTTGAGGGATGACACTCCAATTATATTATTTATTAACCACCTACTTTTATGTTAGTTTTTGAGTTTTATGCAGTGCGTTATTGCAAAAAAAGTTTGTTTTAACTCTCTTAAAAATCTAATTTTTGTCTCTCTCTAACTCATGAGTTCTTATGAAAAAATGCTATTAATATAAACTTTTCGAATAAGTGCGATACATCATTTGTTTTGGAACAGTAGACACTTTTAAAATCTATAATAAAAAATCCAGGGCCGTATTTAAAAAAACAAAGTTGATGATGGCAGCTCAAATACGAAACGTCTGTTTGAAAATCTGATAACACCATCTTGTAGAACAGAAAAAGTAGCAATGAGAATGTGAAATTTGTTTTGTTATATCTATTCAAATAGAGTCACAAAAAAATAAAAATGAAATCGCGAATAATCGGTTTTTTCCAAAAATCTTCGGAAGTATTCGGAATTTTTCAAATATGAAAGCGGCTTTTCAATGAGCACCAAATTGCGCAACTTTGCCTCCATCTAACCTACCTCGTATCTCTTCTGGTTTCCGAGATCCCAATGATGAGGCTCGAATTTGGGACACCCTGTACAATTAGTAAATTTTGAAATTGTGGCAGGGGAATGACGATAAAAGCTAGGGATATTGATTCTCACTTAATTTAACAAAAATCTAAAAAAGAAAGAGTGAAATAATTTCCAAAGTTTGTTTGCTTTATTTACGATGAGTTGTTGACTTCTATGAGTTACTAGTGTCTGGACAGTAAACGCTACATTATACTATAGCTTTAATACAGCGACAGTCCAGATGAATGATTTTTGATCACTTTGCTTGAACAAATAAAATATTTATAGTCGAAATTTGTCAAAAGTTTCTGAATTGGTAAATCGGGAATGTATGTAAGTAGTAAACCTCAATTACTCTTGTCTAAAAGTTGCCGATTTTTTTTGAAGACGCCGGACATTTGGAATTTTGACCCATATGGAGACGCTTTTCCAGCTGAAAAACAGTTTTAGTATAACCCTTTCATTACTTTACTGCTCTTCTTTTCCAACGTCACAACGTGGTCATGGTAATTTTTTTTAATATTGAATAAACCTACCCTATGAAGTAATGCGGAAAATTGCTTCAAAATTGATTTGAACTTGGAACGTATGAACTCCATTGCATCCAAAACTGAAATTAGTCCACAGCATTGCGTGCGGGAAATTAGAAATATTTGCGTCCTCAAGCAGGACGTTGTAAGGTTAATACATTCACATATAAATGTAACTGGGTGAATTTTAACGAGGAAATGCGTGACAATATTTCCCCAATAAGGTTCCCCACATACATGGAAATTAAAAAAAAAATTGAAATCGGCGTTATCGCGATGCGAGAAAGCATCGTCATTAATTCTTAATTATATTCCAGGGTTAGGGTACAAAAGCCTCAACGGCGCTGAGGAATTATACATTTTGTTCTCATATCGCTTTATCAGATGACTGACATTGATTTATTACCGAATTATTCAGTGGAGCTGGAATATTTCAAACATGGAAAGAACGAAGGACTTGCTACAATTCAGCTACTGACCTTGGATGGATTGATCTAGGTCGAGTCTTGGTTCTCGATTTTCTTAATAGATATTTAGAGCGCAAAGTGTTAAAAACGCCCGATACTTCATTCAACATAATAATATGTCGATATTATTAACTATGAGAATATTAACACTCAATAGCTACCCTGAAAAATAACGCATGCAAAAAACGGACCACCGATCGAGATCGAACCTGAGACATCTGTTTAAATCAGTTGATATGCTGCGCCTCAAACCCAAAATATCTTTATTCAATTGCTAAAATCTATACCTGAGTCCATTATTGTCATCTGTTTCTATCAAAACTCAACAATACATTTGTGCATAAAATTAAATAGAATTTCAAGGAAATATGGAGTAAGTATTGAGTATAGGGTCATTCAAAATTCGATGTAAATATTTCAAGGGCGTATTGTTGGGATCAAAATAAGACTTTTTCTTCAAATCAACATGTGTCCTAAAATGCACCCCCTCCGAGCTACAGCCCCTGTAATTTAGGAAAAAAAAACAAGATTATCTAAAACTGTGACTATAATAACGAATCGAATCTTCTGAAAATTGCCATACCCCTATCTTTTCAGGCACTCTATTCTTTTTTTGCTTCAAAAATTATGTAACCCCAGTTTTGGGGGAGTTGGAGAGGGGTCCACACTTTTATTGGCTCAATTTTTATGTTCAAAAAGAGAAACTCCGAATTCGAATAGCATAATCTTATTGGCCATAAAAAAAACTAAGAATTCGGTCTCTTGCATTTTTGTCGTACAACCAACCGTTTGCCGGAAAATCGTAATCAACGAAAGGGGGGTATTTTCACAATATCAAACTAACAAAACATGTATTAGCTAATTTATTCAAAATTCGATGTGAATAATTCAAAAACGTATTGTTGGGATCAAAATAAGACTTTTTCTTCAAATCAACATGTGTCCTAAAATGCACCCCCTCCGAGCTGTTTTAGTTAATCTCGATTTTTTTTCCTAAATTACAGGGGCTGTAGCTCGGAGGGGGTGCATTTTAAGACACATGTTGATTTGAAAAAAAAGTCTTATTTTGATCCCAACAATACGCCCTTGAAATATTTACATCGAATTTTGAATCACCCTGTATAACTGAAAAATAGATCATTCACACAACTTTCTGAATTTTGATGGTGCATAACCACCATTTCTACGCCAATGACTTTGATTTGAAATTCACAGCATTATAATGAAGCTGTATTTTTATTAATTTTTACTGCAAAAAATACGAAACTTACAGAAAAACAGTGGCCACAGTCTGCCACTTATAATTTGAAATATAATTTCATGAAAAGAAGCCCTTTGCTACTGCTAATAACCACACCAGGTTTCATCAAAATTGTTGAAAAGACTTTTGAGTAATTGATGAAATGCCTATTTTTAAATAAAACTTTATTATAACAAATTGTAAAGAAACCCAATTATTTAAATTTTTTGTTGATGAGACGACAAATATCTCCAGACAAGAGCAAACGTCCTTATAAACTCTATTAAAGGCATCCTATAGCTAAATTCACCACCCTAAATCTATCACTGTTGGCCGTTATATTATGAGGTTATGTTTGTAGAGATATAATCCAATAACATATTGTAAATAATCCGAATTATTTTAATTTTTTGTTTGTTTTGATTTTTTTCACTGTGATAATTGAAATTTTATAGAGACACAAAAAGGTTTTAATAAAACCATAGGTAACTGGTTGATATCAAGTAAATATTATGGGCCCAAGGTCTGATCTTTGGGGAACACCAATCCTCTTAAGTATTCCATAGGAACTGAGGATGAATTGAGGTTCTCAGTTAAAAAATATTGACGACAGAAATTCCTAAACTGAACACGTTGTCGATTTTTGTATTGATTCGATACATTTTTTTTTCAGCCTTGCACCAACATTTTGGGAGGCCGCAGCGGATGCAATTTTAATTCGAAAGACAATAAAATCGATGGATTTTCGGGAGCTTCAGGCGGATGTACGCGCCGAACCCGAAAAAAGTGAAGTGGAATCCGAAATAGTGAACAGCGAAGTTCTGATAAATCAGTTTTTAACTAAAGACAACGACAACGTAGTTTGAAAATATGCATGGGAATTATTTGATTGTACAGTTCTGGAGATATATTTTTATAATAATTTGATGTTTGTGAAGTCCACTAGTTGTATATTTCTTTGTTGTTTCTGAATATTATTCGTTTCATATTTAATTGATAATAGTTCAAAGCTTATATATGTATATCGGATGTTTGTACACCATTTTCTAATCAAACACTTTCTCGAGAGGAAAACGTTTTGTTTCTTATTTTGTCACTCTGTGTATTGTACTACCATTGTTTGAAGAGAAATAAGACTTTAAACAATGGTACTTTTACTACCTAATGATCAAAATAATGGTAAAATTGTAACGATATAATCGTTATCTATTTTCTACCTATAGCACTACCTATTGTGTTTGTATAGCTCCGTTTCATTTCAAAATTAATCATTTAGTCGATAGCATTGTTTATATAGAAAATAGTTAGTCAACCTTATGGGATTATAATTGGATCAAAATGGATGCGACATGTAGATGGCGATAGTGAGCTCGCATCCAAGTCATGTCGTAACTTGATTGAAACAATGGGACAGCATTAAAATCAGGGTTTTTTTAAAAGGAACCTGCATTAAAATGACGTCAAATATTCATGTTTGTAACTAATCACGCTAGGTGACACTCGCGTTTGCGTCCAACACCAATTACACAGGCACTGACTATCTTACTTCTATATAAACAATGTCGATAGCTATCGACAATAATTATGATACGTCGCTACCGGTACTAAATGAATATTTTTTAATTGAAATGAGGCTATAAGCACAAGTACATGGTACTAATGAACCTTTACAATTACAAAAAATAAATTGCAAAACTCGTTTAAATCGATAGTTTCTAGTCTGAAACGTCCATTTAACAAAGAGTTCCACTATATTTTTTCCATTTTGAAAAAATATCGCATTTGAAAGTGTGCCGCTGACGTCACGTTCATCGGAAACACCCCCACCATAATCCACGTTCCGAAACAGGCAATGCCGTTCTCCTTAAAAATATTGCTTCTAGCTTGATACAAGCCATTGAGAAATTATTACAACTTTGTCACTTGATCAACTCTGAGAAAAAAATCCATATATTTACCTATTTTTATTGTATTTATAGGTTTCAAATTTTCTGAACGGACCTTCCTTTTGATGAAAAACGAGCATTGGCAATACCGCAAATCGTAATAATGTGCTCATTATTCATCGGGTGAAATCAAATCAGATGAAGCAATATGTCTTTGATTTCATTGTGACTTATTTCATCTCTTTGAATTTGGGTTTTCAAGTATATTTTTCTGAATCTTTACTAGTACCTAAAATTTTTTGATAGGCCAAGGGCTAAAATTTATAATCTTTCTTTGAACTCTGCTTTGAATTTAATACAATAATAACGTAAAGTACTCACTTGGAAATGTTCTTCGCAATAATATAGATTTCCGCTTTTTACACAGGGTTTATTCACTGCTTCGAAACACATTTTACGATGCGCTTCATCTTTAGGTGCATCTTTAGGTGCATAAAATTGTAGAATTTTCACTGGTGCTCAGACAACCGGGTACAAAGCACTTTTTCGACATGTTCACTTTATTGCAGGGATACACATACAGGAATAGACGAGGAAAGTGATGATGTCACAAATGTCATTCTTGTCAAAAACTGCTTCCAAACAAACCTTCGTCGAATTTAAATCAGCTTGTCCGATATTGTTTCCGTTAAAGTTTTCAACTTCTTTTGCTTGAGAAAACAAAATCCAAACAACTAAACAAAAAGTAAAAAACAAAAAATCAACAGAGAATGTCACCTAAAATTCTTTGTCTGGAATCAGTTTCTGACAAGAATGACATTTGTGACGACACACTTTCTTCGTCTATTAAAAAAAATGTAGAAAACAAACAACAAAAACTTTCAAAACTTTGAAAACCGCATTACCTCACGTAGGGCCTGTTCGTGTGCAGCATAGATACTTGATGAAATTGCTTTACTTGTGTCCAATTTTAATGTAAGCAAACGAGTTAAACAGAGAAAAACCATTCTTATTGGTTTGCTCCGTGAAACAGACGAACGAACCCGTCTGGTACCAAATGACAACTGTCATACGACACATTATATTTGAATGTGAATTTGAGATTCCATGGTTCACAACTTTAACAACGTTGCCAAGTCTAGTTTTGATGAACGTGACGTCACGAATCACTTTTCTTCTAATTATAGAGAAACTAGAGGTCAGAAAAAAAAATCGCGAGTGATATTAGCGTATATACTTCCTCATTACAGTGTTTTCTCATATCTCGTGGAAAGGTCCATTGTATATTTCAAAATTAATACGAGACAGAAAGGAAACAAATGTAACTATTACACTGATTTTTGGTTGCTTTCTCCAAATCGTTGATTATTGGACAAAAATTAAGTCCTACGTCATCGATTGGCGATTCGCGAAATATTTTTTTGTGATTTCAGAGCAATGCACTAAAATAATGAAACTTTATAAAGATATTTTGAAGAAATTTTTGTGTATACAGGATGCACCATATGTACGCCGGGTACAACATTTGGTCACCTTTTTGAATGGAGCACCTTGCTTCTGATTATACTTTCATTTTCAGAATTTGCTTCATGTGAGCTTTACAAAGTATTATTGAATTTTGGTCTTTCCAAATGGATATTACTCATTTTTCGAAATTGGAACACCATGCATGTATATATTCTGAAAGCTCGTATAATGACCTATATTCAATGGTACCATATAATATGAACTATAATCTAATAATACTTTTTGAGTAAATAACGTCAAAATTGAAAATACGTTATTCAACACTCAATTACATTCAAAAACACCAACTAATTATATAAAAATCCACAATGGGAAAATGTTGACAGTAAATTTTAATTATATTTTTGTAAATGATATGAGATAGCATTTATTTGATTAAATAAATAAAGCACCTGGGCGAATAAAGCTCCAATTCTTCGGAAAAACATTTCAGAAGGTATCATAATAATAATAAATAATCCACAGAATATATATCATAGTAACAATTTTAAGGACAACAAAATATATGCAAAACCTATGAAAGCTACATACTAGGTGAAGTTCTACTTATACTTCTTTCGCAAACACGTCACAAAATATTATTCGCTATTCAAATTTTTGATGCTGTTTTTATATTGCCGATTGCTGCGATCACTTCAATTTCAACGGCAGCATTGAGGGGCAGTTTTCCAACTTGAAATGTCGAGCGGGCAGGAAAGTCCTTCTTGAAAACTGAAAAAAGATATTCATAATAAAGAAAACCGTGTTGTGATTCTAATGAGTGGATATATTCATTACATAGAATCGAAATTTCAAGCCAAATTCGAAATTTTGATATTCTCCAATGTCTAACATAAAATCCTTTCAGTTATTTATATAAGATAAGTAAAAATCTGATATTAAAGATATTAGGGATGGTAAAAAATTATTTTTATTTTCAGAGTTCAACCCCTGTATATCCAGAAAAGTGAATTCAGCAAAAAAGTTTTACTGAGAAAGTATTTATATGATCTTACGGGAAAGTTTCCTGTGTGAGTTTGACAATCGATTTTGAAAACAGTACATATGAGTAGCAAAAGTAACTCACATTGTCTATAGACCTCGTTTACAGTGCCAAAATCGTCGATACTCCTCAGCAGGATCGTGCTTTTCAGGACATTGGCGTACGAAGAACCTGCAGCTTCCAGTATATGGCCAATATTTTTCAACGATTGTTGTGCTTCGGCTGCAGCACCCCCGTCCACTAGTTTATTCGTGTCTTTGTCCATCCCCAGTACCCCTGACAGATAAACTACGTCATTGAAAACGATAGCTTGACTGAAAAAAAGGAATCGGTATTAGATTTACGATACAAGTATCGAAAAGATTCATATCACGAAACGAGACGGAAAAAGTATCAAACGAGGCATAGGCCTATAAATAGTTATACAAAAAGTTGTCCGTACAACTAAACAGGGTGTTCCAAATGAAGTCGGCACGTTTTGCCAACTCTCTGTTATTATTGAATTTACGAATTCGGTTGAATGGGCAACAAGTAGTATTTTCTATTGCCATCTCGATGCTGAAGAAAAAAAAATGACAGACTTGTTTTCAAAATATTTCACGAAATGATATTTTTTGAACACCCTATATTTCATCATGCATTTCGATTCGTAACTGCATTCTCAACAACAATGCTCACATAACATTTGCTCCTATATTGTTGACAATGAGCGACTTATTATGTGGAAATATTTCCTTTCAATAGCACAAAAACATGTCTTTTTTTGGCGAATAAAACCTCATGAGTGACCAAACTCCCAATTTTGGTAGGTACTTTTTCTACGACCACTAAGAAAAATGAACATTTCAATTGCGTCTTCGATTAAGAAACTTAACACCGATTTTCATTTCCGTCGGGATAGCTATATCGAAATATTTCATTTCCTACGACTTTCATGAACTACTAGACTGTCATTATAGGTAGGTAATAACCAAGAAGATTAAAAACAAGGAGTGTTTGATTCCCATAAGACAATGGGGACACTAGTAGAAAGAGATGAAAGAACATTTGTGACGAAATGTGACGTAGTTATACATGTCATGGCCGCCGTTCTCTATAGACAGTGACGGACTAGCTCTTGGTATATGAGAGTTACTGCTGACAGTTTTGTTGCTTGATTCGAGTTCGACTCTGTACTCATACCCAAGTACGTCACTATGACGCGTTGATGATACAAGTTTCTGATTGGCTAGAGCTTATTAAACCCTCCTTGTTTTTAGTCTTCTTGGGTAATAACGAATTTTATGAACAAAATAATATCGAATCAAGTTTGTTTACGTCTGTCTAATAATTTGACATTTCACATCAGTAGATAATTACAAAATACGATTGAAAAAATTAAGTTATTAAAAATGATTAGCGATAGTGATAGTGATTAATAAATTTATATCAGAAGTTCCTGATAATGCCTATCTTCTGACAAAGGTATGATTTTCTATTCATAAAACCAGAATAATTTCAATAAAAAGATTGATTACAATCGGATTCTATATTTTTGAATAGTTGACAGATACTTTCTACATAGCAGTTAATTTGAACAAATTATTATGTGCTCTAGTAACGACGAGTGTTGATTCAGATGACACATGGACATTGGATGGTGGGAGCGAGAGTTCAAATCCACGCAGCCATTTTTTTTTTTCATTTTATGAAATCGATTAGTGTTTGATTTTTCTGCATAAAGTTTTTTTATTTCCGAGTTGTCAAAATTTGAAAATTTTTAATGTTATTTGTTTCACGACGTAGGTAGGTACGTGTACGAAAAGAAAAAATAGATGTTTCATTCAACGGGCGAAGAAAGAAAAAATTATCTAAACCATGTAAAAATGGCGGCAGGAGAGTTTATGATAAAAATGATTATTAAAAATATTACAGATTTGTTAATGATTCAGATGGTCGTAGAAAAAGTATAGTGTACAATGAGCATGAAATGACCCATTTCCCACTCGTAGGTATATGAAATTTTGCTCGTGGGAAATGTATATGTCATTTCATGCTCATTGTACAATATACTATTTCCGAATGCCAATATTTTGTTACTAACAGCAAAATAAGACAGTACAATAAAACTAGAACCTGATGATCCAGACGATTGGGGTTTTGTCGGTTCTATATAAATATTGTATGGAGCCATGAGGCTGATTATTAAAATGAAAATTAATGTCAATATGGAAGTGCTTTTCTTTTATGGTAAGGAAAATGCCTCTGCCCTGACTTTTTCATGCATCCCTATTGTGGAAATTGCTCTGAGGTAATACAACCAGAAATACTCGTAGAAATAGCATGTTAATCTCTTCAAATGAGTTAAATTAAATGCAGTTACATATATTTTGACCTGAATCGTTCTAGAAAAAAAACCTCGAGCTTCCAAGCATCCAATTTTATAAATCCAATTTGAGTTGAAATTATTCATAATATTAGCTGAAATAAATTTTCATAGTTTTTTGTACTTTCAATTTATTTTCCAATCCAGTGCTTCCTTGAAATTCGCACCGACGATTTGGGATGGTTCCGTAGGTTTTTGTTTGTTAACTACAGCTGAAAAGTGGATGTGATACCAAAAATCAGTCGCTTCAGAGCGATAAATAATAATAATAATAACCTTTACTGAATATTTGGGACCATAAATATGTGAAAATATGTATTCAAATCGGCTAAATACAAATAACAGGTATAAGTACAATGGGGTTTCCAACCTTATCCTCCGAGATTCAGAATCAACGTTTGTTAATCTTCACAAATACCATAATACTTTACTAAAACCGGGCCTGTTACAAAAATCACTAATGACGCGCAAGCGCATTGCGGACTAGCCTGAAGTTTTTACAACACAGTTCTGTCATGGGGATTAGCATTCTAGAGTAAGTCAGTGTTTATAGTCTTCTTTCTCTATAAACAATGATAACATCATTGTTTAAATATAACATAGTTAGGCTGGATTCCCACAGATCCGATGTCCGATGATCCGATGGTACGAAAATGTTCTGATTGGTTGAATTGGTAGGTATGACAACAAATCAACCAATCAGGACATTTTGCCAACCAATCAGAACATTTTCGTACCATCGTACCATCGGACGTCGGATCTGTGGGAATTCAGCCTTAGTCAATGCCTGTGGAAAAGTTATTGGACACAAACGCGAGTGTCATCTAGCGTGATTAGTTACAAACATGAATATTTGACGTCATTTTAATGCAGGTTTCTTCAAAAAACCCTGATTTTATGCCTTTCCATTGTTTTAATTAAGTTACGACATGACTTGGAGGCCAGATCACCGAAGTTACGACATGACTTGGATGCGAGCTCACTATCGCCATCTACATGTCGCATCCATTTTGATCCAATTATAATCCCATAAGGTTGACTATATTTCTATGGTTCCAACTCGTTGAAAGTGTATATTTTTTACTTTTGGTGGCAAGGCGATTGTTATTGTAAGGGTGAATTTTTTTAAAAAATATTTATTTTTTCCGCTAAAAAGTGCTGAAAACAAGTAAATGAGGGCGTGTGTGGCATTTGATTGAAAAAATAACAGAAATCCGATCTGTCAAATGGTGAAGTTTACAAAAAATGGACCGTTACCACCAAAATTTTCTTTGAGAATTTTTGTATAGGAAACCAAAAATACGTAAGTTTCACTTTTTTTGGATATTCGTGTGTTCATGCAATGTAACCGAAGATTTACCAACCAGTTTTGGTAACTTAGTGTTTTAACGGAATACACATACTTAATATATGCTGCGTTGTGTTAAACTTTTATGTTTATAAAACAAAATTTACTTGCGATAAATATTGAGCATTGTGCATCCGGTAAATCCATGCACCTTGAAACTCATATAGTATCTACATTATCTCCCTAGCAATATTCTTAGCTTCTGCTAAGAAATAGCTAGTGAAAAGTTGAAGTGTTGTCCAGAGAACACACTTTTCTGTGGTGTTGTCTATCAACCTACCATAAGCTCAATTCATAAACTCCACTGCCGTAGCTACAGTTGACGCAGCCGTTGCAGTTGTGGAAAAATTTGTCAATTTATAAACTGGCCGACCGCTGCACCAGTGCATGCGTATTCGGTATAATATTATATATTAAGTATATGAGTAATTAATTCCAAAAGAGTCAAAAACAACCCTACAATATTGTATGTCACTCGCAAATACTAATCGAATAAATAAAACCAGAAAACGCCGTACCTGTCAAAGATGAAAGTTGGTTATCTTCCTGCGGCAACTGCAGCGCCAACGTGTCGCTACGGAGTTTATAAACAGTTGTACTTATTAAACATATTTCATCTTCTGCGTCAACTGTAACTACGACGGCGGAGTTTATAAATTGAGCTTTTTGTGTGATATATTCAAGAAAAAGTTGACATTTTGATTGTCACCGTTATATTTCGTTCAAAAATATTTCAACTCACTTATATGGTGCTCCTCCAAACGGTGATGGGGCTTTCAATGTAGAAACAATTCTTCTTATCAAACTGGACATTTTTGTGTGATATTTATTTACGCGCTCTGCTATTTGTCAACAGTCTGGCTGAAAATACCTACAAGAAATGCAGCGAAACAAATAATGCCAAAGTCCAAAATTACTTTCATAAATTCAAGAAGTTCATTTTGTGTTTGATAACCTTTTGCACTTTTTATGAGGAAATGAGCAATCGCACAGGTTAAGGCGGATTTACCAAAGTCATAACGCACATTTTATTTCGCAAACCTAATTTCATATTGCATAATTCTCGAACGTTCAACATCACAATCTCAAATGAAACTATTTTACAAATTATTCTATCCGAAATTGAAAGTGTTGTCATATTTACTTCAAACAGTTCAAATCTCAGAATGAATTTGGAGGAGGGCATCTTTAAATATTAAAAAATGGTACAATTTGGAGAGTATTTTTCTTTGCTCATATTCACGCTTATCCAAAATGTCTCAAAATCTATCAGTGGAGTATACGTTGCCATCCTGTGATGGCTGTAAAAAGAATTCAAAAATAAACTTAGCTGACGAATTTAATCCTAGGCTGAAATACTGAACTATTAGGTTATCCATTGAAATATGGAAAATCTTTATATGACCAAACAATAGAACCAAACAAATACAAACTGACTTACTGACTATCCAAATGAAATTCATCCTAACCTCAAAAAACTGGGTTTGAAAGTGACAATTGTTACTTTGAAAGTACAATTGTAAGTTTCATGGTGACAATTGTCAGTTTGAAAGTGGCAATTATCAGTTTCAAAGTGACAATTGTCAGTTTCAAAGTGACAATTGTCAGTTTCAAAGTGACAATTGTCAATCTCAAAGTGACAATTGTCAGTTTCAAAGTATCAATTGTCGGTTTCAAAGTGACAATAGACGAGGAAAGTGATGACATCACAAATGTCATTCTTGTCAACAACTGATTCCAAACAAACCTCCGTCGATTTTATCAGCTTGTCCGATAACTCTGATATTGTTCCCGTTAAGGTTTTTCAATTTCTTTTGCCTGAGAAAACAAAATCCAAAACAACTAACACGCACAGCAGCAAATCATCAACACAGAATGACACCAAAAATTCTTTGTTTGGAATCAGTTTTTGACAAGTATGACATTCGTGACGACACACTTTCCTCGTCTATTGTCAGTTTCAAAGTGGCAATTGTCAGTATCAAAGTGACATTTGTCAGTATCAAAGTGACAATTGTAGAAAAATAAACTGAGACATTGGCCCTAGCTCGCCGTCGTACTATACCTTTGACATCGTTATGTCTTTTGCAGGCCGAATTTAAAATACTTCGTGTGACAAATCTTATTTGAATTTGAAACATGTACAATGTTACCGCTATTCACAGTGCCATATTCATGGGTGTTTTATGACTCCAAAATTTTATTTTTTTTTGTATTGTAAATTTGTCATATGAATCTGTCTACTGCATGTAGTTATTAGTCTCTTATATGTTGTATACATTCAGCTGGTTAACGGAAAAAACAATTTTAAACAATTCAACAAATCATTCCATTTCATCATGGAAGACAATTTTATCCACCCCGCTCGACTTACTACAAATGTATTATATATATATATATATATATATATATATATATATATATATATATATATAGTCAATAAAAATCTATCTATCTATATCTATCTATCTATCTGTTATTAGGACACACAAGTGAGCAATACATTTTACAGCAAACTTCCTCCATGATCGACTGATTGAGATGTTTTAGAAAATAAAAAAAAAACAAATCAAATACCAAAAAATTACATGTTATATAATTTATCCTCCGATTCATAAGTTCAGTTCATGCGATGGATTTTTACCGATTTGCGAAAAAATTGCGAAATTCGCAAGGGTATGAACGCCCCTTTAGTTAGTATGAATGCGCTCTAACCATTAAGGCTCGTTCATACCCTCGCGAATATTCACATGTCATTTTCCAGTATCTCCTACATCACTGAAAAAAATTACATGATGATCATCTTTCACCGCAATTATATCGCTGTTTACAAAAAAATTGCGACTGTTCGCAAGGGTATAAATGAGCCCTTAAGCGCAAGTAGACGTCACAGAACATAACCACACATAACATGAAGACGTCAGTGACAGTGACGTCTCCAATCCAAACATTTCAATCCCAACCTCACACTTTTGAGTTTTGGTAAACATAAAACTTTCTCCAAATATTCATTAAAATCAAGTACATACTACATAGACAAGAGATCCATGCTAATAATCAAGTAGAATGAACATTCAGAGCAATCTAGAATTGAGTTACACAGTATACAAAGAATTTGAGGACATTCTGAATTCATATGTAGCTGACTACTATCACGAGTCTCATTGGAATAAACTACCGAAGTCGTGGCAAAAACATTTCACAAATATAGAAATGAAACCTCTGAGCGAATTTCTGAATTTCTCCAAACCAACAGGATCATTAGAAGAGAAAATGTACCCCTTATCCCTCCTATGTTTACGTGGATTACTCATTCGCAATACCTTACCGAGAACAGAATTGAGCAATTCCACTTCGCTAAATGCTTTTGAATGTAGTGAAGACTTTATGAATATTTTTTGGAAAGGTGTCAAACTGAAGAAAAGACATGAAATAACCAAGTTGGCACGAAACTGCTATGAATCTGCAGAAAAGACAAACTGTTTCCGTATCGTGGATATTGGTTCAGGCCTGGGACATTTGAGTCGAATGATGGCATTTGGATATGGACTCTCAGTATGCACGTTTGAAGCAGATGAGTCTCTCACAGTTCAAGCAAAAGAGTTGGACAGTGAGTTTGAAAGCAAACTAAAAAAAAGAAACATTTGTCACAAGAGAATATTCAAAACCGTTCATCTCAATCAGAGGATAACAGTGGACTTGGTGAAGGAAAAGTTTCTACAACTGATTGTTGAGGCTTTTGGTGGTGATTTAGATTTAAAATTTGGTATTGTTGGATTACATCCTTGTGGTGATTTAGGATCAACGCTCCTAAGACTATATGCCGAATGTTCAAATATAGTGTTTATCAATATGGCTAGCTGTTGCTACATGAAAATTAATTTGGGGTCTGCACACCTTTCCTGTTTTCCAATGAGTAGATATTGCAACAGCAAAAAATTCAGACTCTCGTATTTATCATGTGAAATTGCCTGCCATTCTATCGAAGCTTATGCTGATAAATTGAAAAACCACGAGGAATGCAGTAAATTAAAGATACACGCCTACAGGGCACTACTTGAAAAAATCTTAATTTCAATCGATCCAAAATTAGGACATTCAATGGTATGTGGTGTAAAATACACTGACAATTTAACCTTCAAAAAGTATATTGACAAAGTAATGGGCAGAATGGGTATTGATCCTCCTGAACATGAGGTTTCTTCTTGTGAAAAACTGCTGAATAAAACTTGGGAAAACGTTATTGTATTTTATTCACTTAGGCTGTTGTTGGCTCCATTAGTAGAAACGATCATACTTTTGGATCGCTTGTTGTATATCAAGGAGCAGGGTAGTGACTGTGCAATTATCCCTTTATTTGACTGTATGATTTCACCTAGAAATCTAGTGATCGTTGGTTCAAAAATAAATAATAAGTGACAACCCGTTCTATCATTTCAGAAACCTGGCTCAGAAAAAATCTTTGTCTTCCCCAATCCAGAAGTGTATATTTTTGACAGTATCTAGTATCTACTACCTGGGTGTGTGGACCAGTCACTCCAGTCAGTAGTTGTTTTTGGGAATATCACAATTGAGACCATACATTTACTAATGGACTTATAATTATTGAATATCTTACAATAATCTAATGATGAAAATAACAACACACAACCTTTCACAATGCTGTCTATCTTGCGTTCACAGTTATAAAATATAATACAAATACCTAGTTCCTTTATAAATTCATAATTTAGTTATAAAAGAGAAAGTTAAAGAACTTTGAAAATTGTGCAATACTATGGCACAACAGGAGAACAATAATTGAAGAGTGCACAGCAAACAGTAATAATTTTGTCCAAGATAGGTTCTTCAACATTACGTGAAAAGAGCTTAATTGTCCTATTAAGTGATAATATTTTATACTTTTGTCTTAAAGCACTAGTAAGTTTCTCCACATGACTCCTGACAAGGGCAATATCACTGGTTTCTTCAATTTCTTCTAGATGTAAATTATCTTTTCCTTTAGTGAAAACTTGCAATTTCACATCATCTTCGATAAACCCAACATATTCACTCATCATAAATTCACCATCAGCAAGTACCAGATATCCTGCAATTCAAATATAGTGTGAACATCATAAAGCCTTAATCTAAAATATTACATGTAGCAAATTATTTTCAAATTATGATATTTTTTCACATATAAAAATAATGGTATTATATTCATTGAATGACATCATATATTTTTTGTTTCAACTCAGAAAGGTGAGCTTTGACTTATTTGAAATATAAAGTATATTCTCAAAATCAGAAACATTTCTTCAATGCATTGTCAATCAATTGAGATAGTAATGAGATCAAAGAAATATTGTAGCCAACAACTTACCATGCACAATTTTATTCAGGAGCCCTGAGTTTATAGTGATATGTTTATTAGATGCTCTACCTCCCCAGGCTTCACTGACGAAACATACAGTTCCTTGTGGAGTGATTCCTATGAGAAATTTAACTGTGTGGTGGTGTCTAGAATTTGACCAGGTCTGGACTGCTTCCAACAAATCAGATGGTTTTTCAATGAGAATCTCAAAACAATCAACGATAACTTTTCAGTTAAAGAAATCACAAATTTTCACAAATTGTTTGAAAATAGTAGAACAGATCATCAAAACGCCATGCAACCTTGAATTGCAGAAGCATTCAAAACTAATCGGAGATGAAATTCCTTTAAATCACCTGACTAAAACGTTCTTTAGAGTCTTTCAATAGAAACACAATCACTTTTTAGTTAGAGAAATCACAAATTTTCACAAATTGTTTGAAAATAGGAGTACAGATCGTCAAAACGCCATATAAACACGTGTAAAGTCAATAACCTTTGTCCGTGATTCGTAGTTCAAAGTCTTGCTATAGGTGGCGCTGCGATCTTATTTTCTTTCGCCAATAGTGAGCTCGCATCCAAGTCATGTCGTAACTTCAGTGATCTGGCCTCCAAGTCATGTCGTAACTTGAATAAAACAATGGAAAAGCATTAAAATCAGTGTTTTTTGAAGAAACCTGCATTAAAATGACGTCAAATAGTCATATTTGTAACTAATCACGCTAGATGACACTCGCGTTACGCTAGATGACACTCGCGTTTGTGTCCAATACCTTTTCCACAGGCATTGACTATGTTCTATGATTAGTGGTGTAGAGAATCAAAAATGGTAAATGCTGCATCAAGTACTTCAAGTCACAAAGCCTTCATCTTTTTATATAAAATTGTATTTACATGGTACTTTTTTTGTTGGCATCCATAGAGGCGCTTTTCGATTGAACTACCCTTGAAATCACTTCAGGTTCAGTTCAACTGACAGCACATGTTATTTAAGAGGAACATTTTCTTTCGTGGTCTGTGAGATCACTTCAGGAGCTCCTTGGAGTTACTCGGAGCTACTTACTGGGTCAAATGGAAAGCGGCTTGAGTTTCAAATTCAAAATATGCTCTAATTGTCGGAAGTTAATGATAAACTTATTGACAAAGCTTCATTACATTAAAGATAGAAAAATGTATGGAATTCAAATTAATACTTAAAAATTATAATGGTGATACCTCCTACCATCGGCACATCGTTCGTCGCCTTCAGCAAGATATGGCCATGAAGTAACTCCGAGGATCTCTTGAAATGATCTCACAGATCACGAAAGAACTTGTTCCTATTAAATAACATGTATTCATGTCAGTTGAACTGATCCTTATTCCTTAGCCGCTTTTCAATTGACCCGTGTCACTCCGAGGAGCCCCTGAAGTGATCTCACACTGGAGAACCACAAAGAACATTTTCCTATATAACATTCTCCCTCAAGTGTCTCAACACTCTCAACCACACTTCGATACATCAGACGTCATCAAGATGCAAGGACTTTGAACATTATAGCAAAGATTATATAACCTACTCTTTGATTATAGTGTTCAGTCAGTGCCCTTGATCAAGATGAAGGTTTCGCGGTAACCCTGTTACTCCTGTTAGTTATATGCAATATCTCTGATTTTAATCACAGAATAGTACCAGTTACCATGAATCATCTAAATGAATAAATTTGTCTGCGTGTTTAAACCATTGAAAAGTGAAAACTGATTTAACAGGGATGTCAAAGGTTATCAGTAATTTCGAAATTCTATGCTAATGTCAACAGAAAATTTCGTGGCAACATTGTATTTAATTATTTGAGTGTAAAAGTGAAGTGAGTAGTGAATGACGAGAGGTCTGTGATGACGAGTGATTGCAGTGATCCTCATCGGTTTGTTAAAGATTTTGATTTTTAATTTATGTGTAATTAGTTTACATTGTTTCTCGAATAATAGTTGATATTTTCTCATCAGTATGGCGTCAACTGTTGTAATATCTGCGACAGCTAAACATTCAGCTACCGTAAGTCTGCACATAATTTTTTTTGATTGATTTTCCAACTATTTTAATTTTCAGTTGATTTTTCTACATGGGCTAGGAGATACCGGGTAAGTTTCATCGAAAGTGAATATAACGTACCTGAATTGAATGGGATATTTTACTATGGAAGAGCAATTGTGTGTAAATTTTCTATCTTCACATAACCTTTTTTTTTTCAAAATAATCTTTTTTCAGGAGATAAACTACGTAAGTAACACCACTTTTCTTTTTGTTTCGAGAATAAGCCCGATAAGCTTACCTTTACCCAATCATTTATCATAAAAATGTCAGTAAAATATTCAAAATCTTCGAGAGAATAGACGTCAATAGGAAATAAAGTGATGAATATTTGTTGACAGTTAGAGATTCTCTGGAAAAAAAAGTACTTTGTGGCACATTTGTGAATTGGCGGACTTGTTTTTCAAAAGATTTGAGAATTGAGGATTTCACAAAATGGAACAATTCCAAAAATACATGAATTCTGAAATATTTTGGCCATACTATTGGTCACTGTTCTGGGGAGATGAAGCCCCTCGAAAGTAAAATTTGACTCAACTTTTAGAGTCTGTCACTAGAATTACCAAACACTAATCTGGCTTGTTGAGTTTAATTAAAGGCTTTGTGGGAGACAATACAGTGACTTTGGTATTTCATTGTAAAAACAAATTGAAATAAGTTGATATTTTTACTACATATATTCAAAAGATGATTCTTGTGTCTATTATGGGTTCGATTTTGATTTTCAAATAAGGTTACATTGATTGATATTTTAAAAGTCCAATAATTTTTGCAGAGCAGGATGGGCCAGTGCGATAGGTGCCTTAAAGCCCCCCTACGTTAAAGTAATCTGCCCCACTGCCCCTACTATGCCTGTCACTTTAAATGCAGGATTTCGAATGCCAAGTTGGTTCGACTTGAAGACTTTGGATGCGGCTGGACCAGAAGATGAACAAGGTGAGGCCAATGGAACTTTTACCTTTCAAACACCTGCTAAATCCCAACTATTCGAAATATTAAATATTTCCTTTGTTATCACACCATGAATGTACATTTTCTTCAAAATGTATTCTGCTAAATTCAAAATATTAAATCTCTCCTTTGTTATCATACCTTGAATGTACATTTCCTTCAAAATGTATTCTGTAAGAGCAAACAACAATATACTGATGTTCAAATCAAATCAAAATATACTTTATTGTCCGAAGAATGAATTCTTGTTGACAAAGCTTTTATAAATATAAAAATAAAGACGTACAGAAATATAAAAATGGTATGCGTAAATATGTGTTGATAAAATCACAAGTCGTCAAAAAAAAGAAGAAGAAAAGAGAACAGGTATATCATAGAATATCATCATAAAATATAATATAGTATAATGTAAAAGCGTGTATAGCATGGAAGAAAATAATGCTACTTCCATGGCACAATGATGATAAAATAATTAGTAAACTACAACATATATATTAGTTTTGCTCAAGTGTGAAATTATATTACATGTTAAAATTGGACTACGCAAAGAAGCGAATGTCATATAAAGAAAAGAGAATGAACATACGAGAGTATGAGGTTAAGATAAGTTCGAGCAATTCCAATCTTTGTCTAGATACTCTTGAACACTGTAGTATGGTTCACTGATAAGAAGACTTTTTACAGATCTCCTGAATAGAACTGGAGAGACAATTCTTCTGGTAGTAACCGGGAGATGATTAAATAATATCAAAGCATTATAAATGAGAGACTTTTTTGTTAAATTCGATGATGGAATGGGAAGTCTTAAATTATTATTTTGGCGGGTAGAACTAACAACCGTCTCATATGACGATTTGTTGCTGTGGACCAAACATACAGTCTCAAGAATAAATAAATTTGGAAGGGTAAGGATTTTGAGATCCAAGAAAAGAGGTTTACATGATACCCTAGGTCCAACATTGAGGAGGTAGCGAACGGCCCGTTTCTGGAGGATGAAAATAGAATGGAAATTGTGTTCATTGCAGATACCCCAGAAGGGTAACCCGTATCTAATGTGGGATTCAATCAAAGCATGATAAACTACTTTTGCAGTGGCCATACCCAGTTCACTAGACACTACCCGCACGGCATAACAACCAGAGGCTAGTTTTGATCTCAGTGTTTTCACATGACTTTCGAAGTTGAGCTTATCATCTAGATGAATACCAAGAAACTTGGTATTATTTTTTTGTTCAATGAACATTTCAGTACCCACTTGAATCTCAGGTAGATTGCACTTGATCGATAAGAGGCTGGTTTTATTTATGTTAAACGAAAGCAAATTCGAGTCACACCACTCCTTCACAACGGAAATATCCTTGACGATTTTTGTGTGCAGGTTCTTTACTTCATTGTCATGCCAGAGGATTGTTGTGTCATCCGCAAAAATAGTAAATTTACCGTCAATCTTTAGATTAGCTATATCATTGAAATAAAGTAGAAACAAGATAGGTCCCAATACAGAACCCTGTGGTACGCCATGACTAATCGAACCAGTATTAGACAACGTATCTGTTCTCACAATTTGGGTACGCTTTCCTAGGTAAGATTCCATCCAACTGAGGCTAAGATTTCTGAACCCATAGTGTTGGAGTTTGCGCAGCAGGATTTCGTGGTTTACACAATCAAATGCTTTTGAAAGGTCGCAAAATACCGCCGCGCAAACTTCCTTCTGATTCAGTTTGCAGTATAGTTCTCTCAGGAAGGAGAAGACAGCATCGCCTGTGTTTTTACGTGGCTGAAAGCCAAATTGCTGAGGATTGAGAATGTTGTGCACATTGATGAAATCCATTAATCTAGATTTGACAAGCTTTTCTATAAGTTTTCCCAAGGTCGGAATAAGAGAAATCGGTCGAAAATTAGAGGGATCCGTTGCATTTCCACCTTTATGAAGGGGAATCACAAGACTAACTTTAAGGAAGTTTGGGTAGAGTCCCTTTGCGAAAGAGTCATTAATGAGTTGAACCAACAATTCTAGAGAGAAGATGGGCATGTTTTCAAAAATATTTATTGAAATATTATCAATTCCGCAGGAGGTTTTATTTTTAACTTGTTTAATTGTATTCATGAGCTCCTCCAGATTCGTTGGATACAATACAAATGGTTCTGTGATATGGATTTCACTCAAATAAAGAAGTGGATCCGGTGCCGAATCAATATTTTCTGTCAGTCTCTCAGCGATGGTGCAATAATATTCATTAAGAATGTTAGGATTCAAAGTAATATTGTTTGATCCAATATTTTTACCGCGAAGATCATTTACAATACGCCAGGTTTCCCTAGTTTTGCTGTTACTTGCCGAGATTCGGTTATGATAATACATTCTTTTTGCAGCCTTAATGACATTTCTGTAAATTTTTCTATAATTGACGTAATAGTGATTGAACCAAGGATTATTACTATTGTGTTTTTTTATATGATGAAGACTTCTCAGGTTCTTAGCAGAATTGCGAATTCCTTTAGTTAGCCATACTTTTTTAGTTCTATTTTTTATTTTTATTTTTTGAATAGGGAAGGAAATTTCAAAGCAATATGATACTATGTTATGAAAAGAAAGGAAGGGGTCATCGGCATGTTGTACCGTATTCCAATTGGCATCAAGACAGTTATTATAAAAAGTTTTATAATTGCTTTCACTGAATAATCTTCCGTATGTGAACCTGTTGGATACACTTCTAGGCATAACCTTAACTTCACAGCAGATAGCTTCGTGATCAGAAATGCATGATGGTATAACTGAACAGATAACATTTCCTTCAGTTAGGTTAGTGCACATGTAATCGATTTTGCTTTCAAAACTTGGTGTTATCCTGGTAGGGCCATTTGTGTGCATACATAAGTTAAAAGAAGCGAGAAGATTTTGGAGTTGAATGGTCAATGGAGAGGTGTCATCGTCGTAGTTGATGTTAAAGTCACCCGCCAAAATAACAGTCGCCTTAGTGGGTAGTTTAAGTAAAAGTAATTCCAGATTTTCAAGAAATATTAGACCATTTGTGTTAGGTGATCTGTATATACATAACACAAATAGATTCGCTGTGCCAGAGTGAGCTAAGTTAAATTCAAATTGCTTTTCCACTATAAGGTCATCATATTTTTTGACATTAGTGAGTTTCAGGTCAAATAAAGCCAAATTTCGAACCAGAATCATTGTTCCACCACAGTTGAATTCACTTCTACTAAAATTAGATATCATGGTGTAATTAGGAATGTATATAGGTTCTCCTTGATGTAACCAATGTTCAGTAAGTAATACAACATGGGGAAAATTTTGGCTTTCAAGGAGAATATACAAATCATCAACTTTGTTTCTAATCGATTGGACATTGAGTGTAAAGATTAGGATTATGTGCTCGTTTTCTGAAAATCTGTCTGGTCTAAAAAAGTATTGTGGTTTGAGTTGGAGTTGCTCTGTTCTATGTTTGATAGATTCTTAATACCTGATTGATCAACAATAATCACAGATTCTGTGGGGAACGGATTTGTTCGCACTGTTTTTAAAACAATCTGGGGCTGACTCATAGAGACATGATCGGTAATTTTTTTTATTTTTTCAGTAATACCAAATTTGCTGCCTTTATGTTTTTTATCGGACATAAAATGTATGGAACAACTTCTGTTTTGCCGTTTAAATAAATTTACTTTAGTGAAAATGATTCTATTGATGTTTTTGTCAAAAATTGTATTGCGTTCTGATATGATAATTAAATTGGTGAACTTGCCAAGACCCAGAATGTTGTTTAAAAACTCATGCAAGGCTTTACTATTACTAATATTGCTAGTGTTGAACATAACAATGATTATGTCATCATGACCAAATTCTATAGTTTCATAAAATATATTGTCTGTAAGTTTACTGATTTCAATATTATTTATGATTTTCTCACTTATATCATAATTTGAGTTACCTAGGATTTTTGTAACAACTCTTGGAAAACCAGTTGCATATTGGTCGCCATAGATGAATATTTTCCTAGATGGGTTTGAAGAGCTTGCCACCAAGGAACCATCTTCTGTATGAAGATTCTTCTGAGTTTCAACTCTCTTGATTCCTGTAACTGAGAGTTCTTCTTGGAGATTCGGATGCGTTGACACAGTGATATTGTAATCAGCTAACTCGGCTTTGTTGTTACCTGATTTATTTGACTGGGCTTCCAAATGCTCTCCACTGGGATTTATTTTTGTTTCATTTTTGTTGGGGACGTTTTTATGTTTTTCGACAACATCCGTTCGTATGATATTTATTTTCGATTTACGGTTATTTTCACTTCTAATTATGAAATTACTGGTGTCATTGCATTCTTCACTTATTTCAATAAAATCCTTGTTTGATTTCAAAGTTGTATGTTCTCTTATATTGATTATCTCTTCCAGGAATCCTTCACTGACTTCTCTGTTTACTTCATTTTTGATGGAGATTTTCTTATTTTTACCCTTGTGGCATCTATTGACTCTTCTTTTTGTTTGAATGTTTTTCTTAGGCAACCTTACGGATTTTCCTCCCAGTTGCACTTTTTTCTTCATTTTATTTTCTCCACTGATCTTTTTCTGTACATTCTTTGGCTCCTCTATATCTACGCCACTGTTGAAAGGGATATCAGTCATTGTAGACTGGTGATTCATATGATAAGTGCATGTTTGGGTTTCCATGGTTTTTACGGAGACTACTTTTTCAGCTGCTTCTTTCTTTAATTCATTTATTTTACATTCCATTTCTTCAATAAGTTTTTTTTGCTTTTCTATGAGTGAATTCTTTCTCAGATTCTAATGCCTGGTGTATTGTAGTTTGGTTTTCATCTTTCAATTTTTGAATGAACTTGTCTTTCAAAAATCCATCTTCCGCTAGTTCGTTTATTGTTCTTTCTAATAGGCTGGTTTCTTCTTCGTGTTCACCCGTGAAACTATCTTCTTGGCAACAGATTATTTTATTGTCTTTAACAAATTTCACCTTTTTCTTCAAGTGTTGCTGCAGACAACTTTTGTGAAACACACTGGAACACTTTGTGCATACATAATGCACAAAAGGTTTAAGTTTGCAGCATTTATAATTCATTTTCGGGAGCGGATTAAAAACACGTCTTGCTCGTCCGACTCGTTAAACATTTCCATATCTTTGCATATAATTTTCAAATTCCTCTCTGTTTGACCAATTTCTTATTCCAGGGATAAAGAGTGCTTCGAAACAAATACATACTCTCATCGAGAATGAAGTATCTGCTGGCATACCCGCCGATAGGATCCTTGTGGGGGGCTTTTCTCAGGGTGGGGCTTTAGCACTCTACTCTGCCCTCACCTATCCCAAGAAACTAGCTGGAGTCGTTGGCTTATCTTGCTGGCTGCCTTTGAATAAAAGTTTTCCAGACATGAAGAAAACCAGTGATAGCTTACCAGTAAGTAACAATGCTCGAAATATATTTTATTAGACAATAATCTTGACATGATTTTTAGGTTCTTCAATGCCACGGCGATTGCGACCCAGTGGTGCCCTACAAATGGGGCCAAATGACTGCGTCCTTCCTCAAATCAATGCTTAGCGATATTGAATTCAAGTCCTACAGGGGATTGATGCACACATCCTCAGAAGATGAACTCAACGATGTCAGACAATTCATTGCCAAACATCTTCCCAACCAATAGAGTATTTGATTCGATTAGTTGATTTTCTTTTAGTGTTTATTCAAACTCAGAGCTTGTATTTCGCCTCCAAGAATCATCCAGAGTACATTCCTTGCATATGGAGTAGACAGATCTGTAGATAATGATACGGGTGTTTCCCAAAACTGGGTTTTCTAAACTATTTGGAAGATTGTCGAACAGGTTTGTATTTGACAGTTCCTTTCGAGAAATTACTAATATATGTATTTTAATTAAAAGGTAAAATAGTCTACTTTAATTGTTTTTTGTCTGTAAATATTAATTTTTAAGAAAGTATCGTTCTAAGTAAAATCTCAAATTCAGTTTGTGTTTAGGGGGGTCCAATTCTTTTTTCGGTATCTCCAACGCGACGCAAAATATCGAGAATTTGCCCTTTTCGCGGGATCGCAGTAGGCTGCGTTTAAGGCTGTCACTCGTGCTGAGTATTGCAAAAAGTGCGGCCCATGAAGGTCTACGTCTGTAACGAAAATCAAATCTCTGCTTTCAAAAATGACTAAAATACAGGGGTGTCTTCATCTTAAGTGTGTCACACTATATATATATATATGTATATATATATATATATATATATATATATATCAGAAATTTTGATTTTGTTCATAGGCTAAAATGCAAAAAAATTACAAAATATAAAATACCTTTATTTTGGTAAAAACTAAAATCAAACTTTAGTTTAAAATAACAAAAAACGAAACAAAAAATTATCATCTTCACTTTAGGCATCTTTTTTATAGGTATTTTGACGTAAACATTAAAAAATAATTACTAGTGTGCTGGCCTTTTCGTTGTCACGTTTTCATATTTACGCAAAATATCAAGGATTTTTTGTTTTGGTATTTCTTTCTTTGAAAATATAATTGGGTATAGCCCTCAAATTGTTGTGCAACCGTAGACACGTGTTTCGAGCTTAAACTCTCGTCAGTACGGTAAAATCAAGTGCGAAGATGCACACGTGTCTACGGTTGCACAACAATTTGAGGGCTATACCCAATAACTTTTCTATTTATATTTTCATATATTTTCACTCGATAAATCCATCACGATTTATATATAATAAATATATAACCGTAGACACGTGTTTTGAGCGTAAGCTCGAAACACGTGTCTACGGTTGCACAACATTTTGAGGGTTATACCCAATAACTTTTTTTCTTATATTTTCATATATTGCCCCTCGCTAAATCCATCCTTATTATAATATATATATATATATATATATATATATATATATATAACACTTGATATCGGCCAACCATGATTTATACAAAGAAAAAACTGAAAATTCGCTATCATTTTTTTTATTGAGGAAAATTTACAAACAACATCAATGGGAACAAAATCAACGCATACATTTCTCAAAATGACCTTCACCAAGTTCCTGACAATACTTTTCCCTACATTATTCAAGATGTCAAGGGGTCAGCCTGAATTCCCGAACAATTCTCTGACGCAGCTCTTCTAGATTCGTGGGTATAAATTACTAATTACAATGTAAAAATGTTCTCTATTTGTAACACAATCAGTTTTTATGAATATGAACACTGGTTTTGCTGTATTAATAGTGATATATTGAAAGTTTGATTTTGACTTGTTTTTTTGGGTATTTTACCTCCCAGTCATAATGATTAATGAACTTTATTGAACCAATTTCATTGATCCGATAGACCTAGGTCCTTCAGCCCATTGTTATACATAAATACATGTTATAAACAAATAATTAAAAAAAAGTTTCAGTGTAAAGATTAAAAAAAGAGAATTAATTGAGTATTTCATGGTCATGCTCAAGAATTGTTTGTTGAGGATATCTTTGACAGGGGGTGATGCCTGGTATTTTTCTAGAGTTTGAAAATGTTCTGTTATACTGGAGAATTTTGAAGGTCAGTTGTCGTAAACTTGGCATAACTTTTGTCCTCTGGTATAGTATTGTGTTGGATGAGTTGTGGAGATGGCGCATTTTATTAATCCTCCGTAGTGATGATGTTTCAGAGGTTATTTAGAGCTCTGTTCTTACAATTGAGGAACATCATGTGTCCACACTCAATCATTGGCCGACATATCTTGTAGATGTGGCATGCGGACTGATGTTGATACCGTTTTCTCTGTAGTTAAGATTATTTCGAAAGAGTCCAGCTTTTGCAGGTGTCTTTTTCTTCTTGGCAGTTATAATAAAAATTGAGTTTTCAGCAAGTCTTCAAAACGTCAACCTTTTTTGAAAAGGAGAATTATGTTGAACTTATTTATTCATATAAGTTAGGTTACTGAGAAAATTAAATAGTTTTGTAAAAGCAGTAACTTATCAGGTCGAGCAAATTTTCATTTGCCTTTCTACACTCTTCAATTCAATTTATTTAATTCATATTTTTTTAAATAATCAGGCTGGTAGGTCAAAATACCCTACAAACCACGTCAAGAAATAGTGAGATAGTTTACTTAGTGTAAATTAATTTAATTTAGATCATATGTTCAACTATATGTCTCGCCTGAAGATGATCACATGGTGATCGAAACACCGGCCGAGGTGTGAAAATTTCAAATTTGGTGTCAGGTTAACTTCCCCGAACTCAGATGAAAGTGGTTTGGTACCAATTTCTTCATAATCTGTATATTTACCTAAAAGATTCCTTTTTTTAAATAGAGTGTAGTGATACCTGGAAATGAAAATGAAAATTCCCTCATTGTGAATTGATCAGCGCTATAAAACAATGTGATGAAAATACGGGATGCTAAATGTTTCCACATTTAAATTAGTTCGTGACAAGTTTTTGTCGTTTGTGTGGAATTTTTTTAGTTTATCTTTATTTAGTTTCATCTGAAATGCCTTCCAGCACAGAAAAGAACAAATTGAAGTATTTACGGGAACAAATCTTTTCAGGTATGGTATAACAACTAAAAATATTTTAATAATACCAGAATACCTATACATAGCAAATCTGATCTTCCTCATACCTAGGCACGTGGTAGAACTAGAATCATCATCTGATTTTGCACCAAACTAAAAGTCCCAAAAATACACGCCAACTAAATGCATTAAAGTAATTTATTGAATTGAATTCTCAATAAAGATTCTATACTATTAATTATTGACTTTCATTGTAGTCTAGACCTCTAACAACGATTTGAGAAAAAAAAACAATTTCTTCAATGTTTTATTTAACGAAAACTATATTTCACAATTCACAATTATTGGGAGCAACAAGAAATAGTTCGAGCTCAGTTGAGAAACCATTTTTACGAGAAACGGACTAATTTCCTAGCTGATACCGTGACAGACACTGAAGAATGTTTGCTTGTGTTCTTGAGAAACATTGCACAAGTATCTTATAGATGTCATACAATATCCGTAAAGTAAATAATTCCTGTGAGACATTTGCTTTTCTATTCTATTGTTCTTTTCTTATCGTTTCGAAATATCTCTTATTTCTCAGTCCAACTTTTAACAATCAAAGAAGTTGAATTCTGAATCAATCATCTGAAAATCTTCAAAAGGACATTTGGGTATCCATTTATTCGCAGATAACTTCCAGAGTCCCCAAGCGGTATTGCCTCGAACTTGTATTCCTCACCAAAACTTTGTTTTTACAGTTTGAAGTTAGTAACTTGACTAATGCTGCTGATGTGATGTAACCTACAGCTTTGCTTTTGGCCAACAAGAAGCTAAAATCGCCATGTTTAACGTATCCCATCACTTCTCTGGAACAGGAATGTCTTAGACCATTGGCTTCCGGAAGCCACAATTTCCTCATTTTGCTACTGTAATTTTTTAAAACTTCCATATCAGCAGGAATCACCTAAAATAGAATATTATAGAGATATTTGATGTTACTCGAAACATCAACGTTTTGGGAAAATAGGTATTGAGAATACTGGAAAAATCAGTGACCACAAAATAATTAGTTCACTTCTAAATTCTGTCATTTCAGAGAGTCCTTTGCCAAAGTGGATTTCGGAAGGGAGAGGAATTTTTATTTGTTAGGGTTTGGGAATCAACTGTATTGTTTTTTGTGTATTAGACATACAGATTCTAGAATGAAAATGCTTTCAATGTTGTCACAAAAACCTGGTGATGCACTCACTTCACCATTTTTTTTCGCTCTGATTCTCCTCCTCCTCAGCCTTTTCAGTAATGTTTTGTGCTCCGTCCTCATGTCTTTCCTCAGTTTTTCATTGGGGTCAGGACTTATCGACTCCATTGGTTCTAATTTAATATCCCCATCTTCAGGTAGGCAAATAATTGCAAATCTTTTGCACAAACCTTTCTGAGATAATGTTATATGAACTGGAATCAAGCAGTTTTCCGGAAGTCTTGGTAGGGGCACATTTTTCTTTCTGGAAGACATGGTTTCCTGAAAGTTTGATATTTGCAGTGGTGAGAGTTTTTTCAAACATTTCACTGAAGATAACACTAGTGTTAAAAGTGATTTTGACACATAATGTAAAAACGTCAGATTTTAATTCATTTGCCTATGAATTCGTGATCACCTAGGGTCACTGAATCTAGAAGGCCGTGCCGTCCTTACGGGTATGGCCAATGGGCGTGGTCCAATACTTGAAATAGTTCCAGTATTCAAATAACCCACTAAATCACCAATTAGAGAGCAAGTTTTGTGGGTTATTTGAACACTGGAACTATTTCAAGTACTAGACCACGCCCATTGGCCATACCCGTAAGGACGGCACGACCTCCTAGATTCAGTGACCCTACGATCACCACGGAGTGGGCGACATCTACATTTTGAAATTTGTACGTAAAACTCCGGGAAAACAAACATTCTGCCATAAGATCTAGTGTTAATAAATTGTTGATTATTTGTTGTTCTATATTTGGTTTGATTTTTCTGATTCAATGCAAAAAGCATAGCTTTGATATGACTGGTTAGTAAAAAAAAAAATTGTTCAGTGCCGCAGTTCAAGAGTTATTTCATCTGCAAATGTGTCCATGCGCTCTTTTCCCAGAAACCAGAAAATAGTAAAAACATGGCGACTGAAAATCGGGAAGCCAATTGGTAAATATATGTGAACACTTTATTTTGGAATATTTCACAACTAGTTAGAGAATTTTTGTTTTTAATTGGTGTGTTACTCCACAATAATATTGAAAAAATACTAGTTTATGTTTAACACAACAAACTTTACATTTATAATTTACAATAGTACATTGGTAACAAATAGTAAACTATAACACTTTCCGTATATTCGCTCTCTTTGCTCGACTCAATAATACTGTCCGGTTCATTCTCTCAAGAGGCAAAACATTGAAACCATTGATCAAAAGGGCCATTCCATATCAAAAAATTCCAGAAACTAAGTAGTTCATCAAGGAAACGAAATGAATTTTGTAGACAAGTCCAAAAACTCGTTGCTCATCAACATTCTCTATCTCACAAAATAAAACATGATTACTGCCTCCCCTTTGACTACTCTTTCCGCTTAAATACTGAAATATCAGTCAAATACATCTTCACCATAGGCATTTCTAAAGAAGCACTCGAAAGTTGAAACTTAGAAGTAGAAATTCAATAATAGAATTCACGTCAACAACTGTCAACTCATAGATAAATGACGTTTGCTTTGTTTTCCCGGAGTTTTGGTGCGCCACCTGGTGGCAATGGTGATCGCGAATTAAAACCGTCATTTTTAATGACAGTTGTACAAAAACTTAATAATAAACTTTGTTTTAAGAGTCCTGTAATACGTAAATTTTTAATAACATACTTGTTACTGGAAATAATAGATTTTGTTTTGCTTTGTTACCTTGTAGTGAATGACAAGAAATTTTTATTATTTTCTAGAACATACCTGGATAGTTCTTAATGTTGCTCGGTCTCTCAAAACACAGAAATCTGTAACGGAACTATCACAACTTGACCATTCTTTCAACAACAATTTCCAGTTCCACTCTAAAGGACTTGCTATTCTGAATTTACTAAAGTTGGTCCTTTTATTTGGCGGTACCTTGAAAAAATCCTCTTTACATTGATCTGAAACAGCCAGTTCTTCCTCTCGCCCGGCTGATGTGTCAGGATTTAGGCAATGAGGATAACCCAATTCGAAGTCTATTCTGTCAGTTTCTCTTAATCCACCTGGTCTAGCTCCCCACATATTTAAAGAAAGCCATACAGGTTGTGCCCAGTCTGATGGGAGAATTATGTCCCATCCACTGCCATACCCTGATAAGGAATAAAAAGTGATAATTAAAAATATGCTCCTCACATCTGAAATTTTTAATGTTATTTAGATACATGAAAGAGCAGACAAATTGTTGCCTGTATGTCTAATACACAAAAAATATAATAAAACCATAAAAGTATATTACAAATTTAAAAAAATAATGAAAGTAGCTCTACTCAAAAAAGAGTATTATAATGTTGAGGAATTTTACAGTGAAACTCTATGATTTTATTTTTCATGCGATTTCAATCTTTAAGCCTATATTTTATTTGTTTTTTTGTCAACTTTTCTGTTAGTTTTACACACACACTGATTTTACATCAGATATGAGTTAATTTTTTAACTTATAGTATGTGATTGTTTTTTACTAATTTAATTCTTAAGCATGCTTTGTCAATAAGAAGTTTCTATCTCTCTTTAATTCGTGAACCATGTATTTCAGAGTTTTTTCAGAGTTTTTCTGCTACTGAGCAGTAAAATATATTCAGATCATCTGAATTCAAGTTTGTTTTTACTGGATCAGCTTTGCCTTTTCTCCTTAATTCATGTTTCCCTTTGATTATTTCCGGATTGGACAATTCAATGACCAATTATTCTAAATACCAACTCACCTCTATAGTCCTGACCTTTTTTGCCTGGCCTTTGAACCAATATGATGGGTATACAAGTACCACAATCTTCCAAATCTGACCCAGGCACTAACAAATTTTCACGCATCTTTGCCAGCTCGGCACTGGATTTCTTTGTTTCCTGAACAACTTTACGAATGCTGCTGTCCCACAAAGGACTATCATACACATTTTCTGATATTGTAGAAGTCAATGCGGAGCTATAACCAGAAGGAAGAGCTTTCACACGTTTCTTTGGAAAATTAAGTCTTGGATCTGATATTATCAAGGGTAACAATAAATGTGGGGAAATTTCTGCAGGGGATGTGGTGCATTTCAAACTTTCCCAGTATTGATTAGGGGAGGGAAGTCCTGTAGCAGATATATTGTGGAAGTAATTTTTAACCCAGTCTGCACTTGACTTTTCATTATCTGCTAGTCTGAATGCGTTGTGGAGTACAGCATTTGAAAGGGGGCCTGTCAGTCTCAGCCTGCTCAGCTCCCACTTCAACACTTTCAGTTCCAGAAATTCGTTACTGTAGATTTGCATGTCAGTACTTTTACCAGTCAAGTTAAAGCATGTTAAGAGTGTGTCCAGTGCTTCTTTGTAATAAGCTGCATGGATCCACAGCCACAAAGTTCGTTTCGCAGTAAGGCCATCTACTGGTCTCCACTGAAAATCTACGTCCCCAATTGCTTTCTTAGCATCCATCTTGAACAACATAATTTTACCTTCCCTGAGTCCTGCAATATAAGATTTTGCCGCGATAGTTAACCCAGCAGTGGCACTGGTAATTGTTTTGAAACTACTCACAATCCTGTCGTAACATCCGTTTATCTCTATGCAGCTCTGATAAGAAATATCCTGAAGTAGGCAGTGTTTCACAGTGGCTCTGTAGCAGGCTCGGAATGCTCTGTCACATCCAGAATGAGGTAACTTATATCCCCATTTCTCAACCATGTGGAATCGCTTTGCATGCCATATATGAGTGTTCAGCCACATAACTCTCCTTTGCCTCCTAGTGAACTCGTCAGTCAAACTGTAGGGTCTGCGTCTGTACTTTCTCGAAGGACGTTTTGCTTTGGGAGGAAGCCCAGACTTTTTCATTTGGTTCAAGTGGATTTCGCGTAAACGTCTGGGCAGCCTTTTCACATTATGCGACATGGCTCTTCGTCGCATGTGTTTTGGGAGCTTTTGAAACGCGAGTTTTATTGAGGAAGACGTGGAAAGAGCCTTGTTCATTATTTGTATTTCTCTGCCTCTGGCTGCGCAAAATTTCGAAAGTATCAGATGGGAGGGTAAATCATCCTCTCTATAAGAAGAGTCCCCGGTATCGTTATTCTCAGACATTTTTTAATTTCAATTATATTGTTTATGTTGAAAGTGTCTCTCTAAGATTCTTGACTATTAACCACACTTAACTAAAGCTCTTCTTCTCCTTCATGTAATGGCATCAGCTACTAGGGCTATCCGGCCAATGGTTTTATAATCATTATTTGGAGCCCAGCGAGGTCATAGTGGTCACAGTAAATAAGTGAATCTGGGTCAAGCCCATCCTCACCTAGATATCGAAAAAGAACAAAAAATGTTATAATATTCGTGTCCAAAGTTTGCACAGCTGCTCTAAGTACATTGATCACAAGCGTTACTGTTAAACTGTCAAAAGCACATGCACTACGTATTAAAGCTAGAGGTTAGAGGATGTTAGAAATCGGACAGAACAAGGAGGGTTTAATAAGCTCTAGCCAATCAGAATCTTGTAACATCAACGCGTCATAGTGACGTACTTGGATATGAGTACAGAATCGAACTCAAACCAAGCAACAAAACTGTCAGCAGTAACTCTCATATACCAAGAGCTAGTCCGTCACTGTCTATAGAGAACGGCGGCCATGACACGTCCTACAACGTCACATTTCGTCACAAATGTTCTTTCATCTCTTTCTACTAGTGTCCCTATTGTCTTATGGGAATCAAGCACTCCTTGTTAAATTTTAGTCTCCTTGGTCAAAGAGTACATCGTTGACTGCTACAGGTCTGGTGTAATTACTTGAAGGCTCGTTCGTACCCTTGCGAATATTCACAATTTTTTGCGATGAATGATGAATCATAACATGTCAATTTTCAATATTTGGTACAAGATATTACCACTTTACTGAGAAATTACATGATTCATCATTCAACTCAATTTTCCGCCTACCGTATCGCAAAAAACTGCGATTATTCGCAAGTATATGAACGAGCCTTAACACTGTTGGAATCTGTGTTATAGTTCTGTGGAATATAGTGACATTGCCTAAAGAAGAATTAGACAATGATAGTGAGATATTTCCTTAACTCGCATAAGATGGCACTGTTTATTGGGAATCCAACATTAGATGTCAACGCTAAGGTGGAGAAACTGGTGAAAGGAGGAACCACTTTCGCGTACGTTTTGCCAACATAAGAATATCATAATCATTATAATTTGTACAAATATCTGGTGAATATCCCGTTCTTATGTTGCACAACGAATGCGCAAGTGGTTCGACCTTTCGTCACCTCAGCTCTGGCACAGTATTATGCTTAAAAGCATAATACTGTGGCTCTGGCTGTCATGTTAAAATCTTTAAACATTGTTTATATAGAAGATAGTCAACCTTATGGGATTATAATTCGATCAAAATGGATGCGGCATGTAGCTGGCGATAGTGAGCTCGCATCCAAGTCATGTCGTAACTTGATTAAAACAATGGAAAAGCATTAAAATCAGGGTTTTTTTAAGAAACCTGCATTAAAATGACCTCAAATATTCATGTTTGAAACTAATCACGCTTAAACAATTTGTGGAGCCATCTAGCATCGAGTAGTAAAACTTCGTCACGCTGATCTATAAGAATGTAATCCACTGAAACCTGAAAAATTACTACATCAATCTGCAACCAGCAATACATCCTGTCGTAACGTGAGTGTCGTCGGTCGTGCCTCTTTGTTGATTCAAGACTGAACAGAAAACTTCAAAATTGATTATTCACTTATTTTTCCATAGAAGCACAATAATTTTTCAAAATAAAAATGTCTTGGAAACCTTAAACAATTGATCATTCCCTAGGTATTTTATTTGTTCCATTAGATAAGACAGCAGCAAATAACTTCAATTTCTAGTCAAATATGGGTTACGTAACGTGTAGGTATATATCCTTGCTTATTATAATTGAGTCTTAAAATAATCAAAACAATTTGAACCAAGTCCAACTCTTTAGTGCACAAGTCGAAAGTGCATAACGTCCGCCACCTCGGCAAAAATGCTATTTTTACAGCGTGCATCGTTCAGTGCATTCAAAAAATCAATAGCCGATAGCAAGTAACTCGTAAGTTAATTGCACGACCGATATTATTCATACCATTATCGCGATAAACTTTTGACTCATGCAGTTCATAAATCAGATATATCTCGCCTTCCGACAACCTAATAAATCTTATTTTTTCAAATCTTAATTGTCCGAGACATTTACCCGAGAAAGCAATTCCCCAGTTCCAGTTCGCTGTAATCTGTGCATGAAACCGGTCCATTTTTGACTTTCGTAAACGCGCACCGCTGCTGGTGGAAATTTCAAATTTGTGAAGGTCGCCGCGCTACTGAAAAAAAGTGACTATCGGTTATATCACACAGACCAATAAAATGTCCTCATCTCGATTATTATCACCTCTACAAATATACAACAATGGACTCAGGCTGCGCCAATCTAGTACGTCGTTTCAGAGGCAGAAGTCAGCTGTTGGTTTTCGATCGGGTTGGGCTGCGCTGGAAAAACACAGTTGTCGTGCGATGGCCACTTATCAACCCACTTTGACTACGGAAAATCTAAATCCATGTGTGAAAGTGATGGAATATGCGGTCAGGGGGCCGCTAGTAATAAGAGCAGGGGAAATCGAGAAGGAATTGGAACAGGTACTGTGTTTTATTGATTTCGGTATCTCTGTGTGCTCGATATTATGAATGACATATTTTTTTATTTATAGATCAATGCTTTTGACCTCTAATCTAGTTTACTGAATGTTATGTAGTAATTTTTCTATGGGTATCTAGGAAGTGGGCGGAAATGAAGTGTAATGGCATTTCCATTTCCTAAATTTCATCAGTTGACTAACCTGTTTTTTAATACGGCAAGGTCAATTTTTCAGGTTTTCAATATCAACAATGGGTGACATAACATACTCCAAAACAATTGTAGTCAATAATACATTTTTTTATTGATTTTGCTGGCTGTACACTTGTACAGTTTTGTTTGATTATATCCTTTAATAAACCGTTTCTTCTATAAGGAGACAGTGACTAGAAACACACTTCGGTGGATACGTACTTTGTTAGAAAGTGTCTAGATCAACGCTACCGTGAATTTAATTCATGAACTAGCGCTGTAAATTCGAATATGATTTGGAATGAACTGATATTTGAATACAAGGCTTTTATTACGTAACTCGTTCATTAGTTTTCGATGTTACGAAATTTTCGATGTAATTCCATTGTAATTCTGAAAAATTTGAATCATTACATAAGTCAACATAAACGTAAAATTGATTTCAAGTATCATCAGCGGCCGTGAAACTCCCGGTTAAACCAGAAATAGACACAAACTTTCTTATTTTGAATTGAAAACCCTGGATTTCATTTAATTTTTGAAATCAACTTACTATTTAGAAACAATTTGTATAAAATGGCCCCTGTGATAGTTCTCAACCGTTTTCAACAATTTTCAAACATTTCCACCAGAATAAGTATGCGCATGATGACTTTCGATGTGATATTATCAATTCTATTAGAACTTATACAGTGTTGTTAAAAGTCTCTTATCGTTCGGCGGTTTTTGATAACTTCGGAAGTATTTTTTTTTCAAATTGAACTCCCTGTATATTATCGCATATTGAATGTACAATTGGATTCTGCTCCGACTTATATAGGTTTCCTATATCTATCTAAGATAACCGTTGCAAAAATTGTAATATTTTGATTTTCCACTTTTTTTATTAACAATTGAAAATAAAAAAAGTAAATAATATTTTCTTAGCAACAAATTAATTTTTTTAAGGAATCGTTTTTCCTTTAAATTCTTAATTTTCATCAATAAGTAAATATATTACAAAAAAAAATTATTTACTCATAAACAATGTAGGCCAATAAACAGAGCAATTTTTCTCATAAAAGTTCAACTTAAATTGCTTCGCTGATTTCTTTTTTGAAATTCGGTCGTCACGGGGGGTTGAATAATTAGCAATAAAGTTATCACCCCCTGGGGGAGTGCAACCCTCCCAAAATCGTAAAAACTTTTTTCTGGAAGGTATTTTCTTGACTAACAGCTCTGGGCAATAAATATGAGTGAAAATTGGTATTAATAATGGGGGCGAATTATTTTCAACAATTAAACCCCCTCCTGGGGCATCAACCCCTTCCCGAAATCGTGTTATTTGGGGTATTTTCTATGAATATGTAAAATTGTCAGCCCTGAGTGATGAAAATGAGCGAAAATTTGTAAAAATAATAGGTATAAATTATTAGAAACGATTTTCCCGCCCCCGCATTCGGGGCATATCCCCCGCATCGCGGAAACATTGGGGTGAGAGGGAAGGGGGAGAATATTTGAAAAAACTCTCAAACTACTACTCTTAGATATAAATGTGGGTAAATAATCGTTGAGAACTGACGTTATCGAGATTAAGAAGTATTGTTATGAAAATTATTCGCAAATTCGAGAGAAGATCAACTTATTGTATAAATCAAACGCGGACCGGAGGTAACGAAATATGAGAGTGTTTTTCAATGATATCGAGAAAGAATAGGGAAAAATGAAACCAAGTAATCTCCATCAACAAATGTATAGGAAAATATATAGAAAGTTACTTATGACATCTACAGTCTATATATATATATATATATATATATGAATAGAAAAGTTATTAGGTATAGCCCTCAAATTGTTGTGCAACCGTAGACACGTGTTTCGAGCTTAAGCTCTCATCAGTACGGTAAAATCAAGTGCGAAGATGTACAACACTTGGATGTAAAAATAGAAACAAAGGACGTCAACAACAGGAAGCCAACCACACATTTGTGGCTTCGGTTAGAAGACCTTGAGCTTTCAAGGCAACAACTAACGTCGCCACGGAGGTAGATATAGCTACCAGCGTGACAATCCTACCCAGGAAAATACAAATCAGGATAGATTTATCGAGGGGCAATATATAAAAATATGAATAGAAAAGTTATTAGGTATAGCCCTCAAATTGTTGTGCAACCGTAGACACGTGTTTCGAGCTTAAGCTCTCATCAGTACGGTAAAATCAAGTGCGAAGATGTTCAAGTGTACAAGTGTCAACATCTATTTATTGACCCTTCAATTGCGCAACTTTTTGCCCATTTGACCTATCGTGTAACTTTCATGGTTACCGAGATCCCCATGCTGTTCATCCTTATCTTGGGCACATTGTATTTTAGTTCGTTTGGCAGACTATTATTAAATGACAGCCTACGTTAATAGGAGATTTTTTGTCAGGCGAGCGTTTGAGTTATTTTTATTTCTTGTATCGTGCGAGTATTGGAAACAGTTTATGTAATGTGAATGTCTGTTGATGAAAATATAACTAAGAAGTTTCAATAACTGAAGATGTCATATATACTTGAATACGAGGGGGAAACATCTCGCTAAAATGTGTAAGAGACTTAAAATATTGAAAAGACTGAAAGACTCAAACCGATGACTGAAAGGCTCAAACCGTTGACTGAAGCGAAGATTTAAGGACTGAGAATTGCTTCAAATGATTCAAAATTTCTAGTTGTACGAGATTTAAAGGAGATACCCCTCGCTTGAATAGCTATGCAATGTGGTCAATGCAATGATGAGTTTTTGTATGAGGAATACCTACACAATTGCATACTATATATACAGTACGTTCATAATGTAACACCTACATTAATTATCAGCAAACTGAACAATATTATTAAAAATTCCACGGTCGATTTTTTTATTATAATTTACCGGTTTCTAAAATAATCATTGAATATGTATACAGGTTTTTTGTATCCCTTTTTCTGAGCTGATTACACAAATAATGTATCACAAGTTGCTTCAAATTGATACAGGGTGGCAATAATACAAAAATTTAGTTATTCACAAAACTATAAGGAATAAACGTAATAAATAAATGCACTAGTGCGATAATGAAATATTTCGCATTAGAGTTTTCTGTGTATATATAATTTTTCATTTCGCACCATTGCGAAATACGTATTTTTTTATGTGGTAGTTTACAGTGCGAAATGATAAGTATTTCGAGTAGATTGTCGGAGATAGTATATTGTAACAGGAGCATGAAAAGACACACTCATTTCCCACGTGCATGATAATTACGGTACGAGCCGAATGCGATTACCATAATTTGTACGAGTAAGAAGTGGTCATTCATCCATGCTAGTTGTGTACCATACTTTTTCTACGACCACAGCACGCTTAACACTATATGATGACAAGTTATTATAAAATATTATAAAAATTGATGATATATTTCAAATCATATGGAAAAATTCAACATTAGTTTATTTATTATTCACAATATTGAATGTTACATTTCCACAATGATTCTGACAGTTATAGAGTTGGACTTTTATTAGATTAAATTTCCACAGTTAAATTTTCTCAACTTTTCCAAGTTTTAGAAGTTGAAGGTAAATTTTCTCTATTTTCTATTGAATTCATTATTCTATTCTCTACGTAGAACTTATTTTTCATCGATTTGTAGATGTATCCCTCTTCGACTGTGGTTGATTTCCATCCACCATGATGACTTCCAAGTACAATCTGACGCAAAATACTATATTTTTGACAAATGTATGAACAGTGCAGTGCGTAAAACATTATTTTACGGACAGTTGATTTTTTTTTCACTTTTTTATCTCAAATCTTAATCTTTATTAAAGTTATTCTTTTATACAGGGTGATTCAAAATTCGATGTAAATATTTCAAGGGCGTATTGTTGGGATCAAAATAAGACTTTTTCTTCAAATCAACATGTGTCGTAAAATGCACCCCCTCCGAGCTACAGCCCCTGTAATTTAGAAAAAAAACGAGATTATCTAAAACTGTGATTATAATAACGAATCGAATCCTCTGAAAATTGGCATACCCCTGTTTTTTTAGGCACTCTATTCTTTTTTCGCTTCAAAACTTATGTAAACCCAGTTTTGGGGGAGTTGAAGAGTGTTTTTTTTTTCTATTTTACAATATTTTATAAACGTTAATGCCCTGTATCTTGCTACTTGCTTTGTTTATTTGAAGAAGGCCGTGAGAGTTTTTTTTCTACTTTCTATCCGTATGTAACGTTTCTTATTTTCCAGTTAAATAGGGATTCCATATCTGTGTAGATTTATTGCTGTTACAGAAGATCGATATTCTCTAACAAAATTGCTTTCCCGGTTTTTCATGATTGTCCCGAGAAGCAATACGACTTCAAATTAATCTATCAAACATTCAATCAAATGAACTGTAAAAAAAACAAGAATACATACAATGTAATATGTTTGATTTGAAATTAGTACGAAAGTAGCCGCAAGTTCAGATATGGATTTTTTGCTGCGATACGGCTCGTACTTGGACGTCAGCCAGCGGTTATAAAAATACGTCGAATGATAACTCATACTTAGATAAGCATCCAGGTGAGATTGTTTTTCTGACCGATGAAGTTAATTACCAATTGAAACGTATTCTTTAGACAAGCCATAATTTCCAAGGATTCGAGATTCAAACTTGGCAGGGGTATTGGTAAGAATTGGACATTTTTCCAATATTTCATACTCCGTCTTCACTTCCGTTTTCAAATTCGCTATGAGTTACAAATTAGTCATGAGTCTGCAAGAAACAGTTTGAAAAAGTATAAGAACAGGTCGTTCAAGTATGAAGTGCACCGGTATTTGTATGAAAGTGATGGAAACCGAAGCGGCTGATGTTTTTTCTTAGTCGCCATAATATACTAAATTCCCACCAATACGGTTTTCAAGCAAAACGTGGCACACAAGACGCAATCTTCTCCTTCTTGGAAAGGATATAACAAAGCTTAAATGAGGGAGACATGGCAGGAGCCGTATTTTGCGACTTCTCCAAAGCTTTGATTGCGTGATTCACGACATATTGTTGTGAAAATAAACGCAAGGGTTACTGCATTGTCGGTTGGAATAGAAAGTCAAATAAAACGAAAAACTAAACATAAAGTATAAATAAAATGGGACCCAGAACAGATCCCTGATGGCCCCTCTTAAAATCATTCCTTTCTCAGAAGAAATTTTTCCCAACGATATTCTCTTGCTCCTGTCAGTGACGTGTGATCTGAAACATTTCCAAACTGCAAAAGAATTTCATTACTTACACAGTCAAATGTCTTAGATAAGTCAAGAAACACTGCTGCAGCCGCCTCCTTTTCATTTAAACTCATGTAACTTTTTCTAGGAATTTGAAAATGGCGTCACTAGTGTTTTTTTTTTCATTGTAAAAATTCTAATGAGAACCATCCTTTTCCGTGGTGGCGACAAATCCATCATCACGGTCACAGTGACATATAACATTGAATGTGAATACGCGTGTTCGTGAAAGCCTAATGAGACACTATTATTATTATTATTAGTTCTTTCAAATAACGAGTCATTGTATCAAACATAAGTAAGTCGACATAAGTGTTCGATCTGCATAGCCTGAATATTTTACATAATCCATGTTTGGAAAAAGGGGAATTTCTACTAAATGATGTTTTAATATTCACTGAATCCTATACATATTCAAATTCATGTAATCGCTATTCAACTGCTTTTAAATTTGTTATAATTAATGTAGATAAGTGAGTAACGAATTGGACTTTGATGTCGAGATATCCGTTTAACGAGCATATTTTGTTGTTTGTTTCGAATTTCATTACAATATTCTTGAAATCTAGATTGATTTAATATCTTTTGAATGGCGCTATCCAATATTTCTTTGTTGCTATGGCATCCGTAATATCAAAAAATGTTGGAAAATAGTATCAGTTGTTCTACTTGATCTGTGATATAGAATTTCCGATTGTTTTGGCTTCTAAGTGCAAAGATAACTTCCTTGTTTATAGATAACCTTTGAAAGCCTGAAATGACTAACTAAACTAACTAAAGACAAGCATTAGACGTCAGGATTGGCGTCGAGACAACTCACGCCACACTTACTTTTCAAGGCATGTGGCCATTTTTTATCGATAACGATATGTTTGAGAAACATTTTTCTCCCGTACACTGGCCTCGAGCCGTGTTCAAAGCTAGCAGAAATTTCAGCGGCCAACAATCTAAAAAATCATAAATATCTTTTCTCGAAATAATGTACCAAACTATTTACAAATTAAACTATATACATTGGCAATAGGCAATTGAGAGAAACATTGCCACGTTTTCCTACTACGAGTCCTACGTCATCACCTTATTTCACTTCAACTCTAGCTAACATATCTATGTTATTATCGAATTATTAGAGAATATTATTTACTCATTGTATCATAACAATCTGTATCTGGCGAGGGGGAAACATCTAGCTAAAATGTGTACAAAACTCAAAATATTTAAAAGACTCAAGATTGGGATTGAAAGGACTCAATTTCAAGTGACTGAGAGCCAAATCATATTGACTGAAAGACTCAAGATTGTGATTGAAAAGACTCAAAGCCAAATCTCAATGATTCAAAGATTCAAGATTGGGAATTAAATGAGAGAAATCCAAATTCCATTGACTGAAAGACTCCAGACTGTGATTGAAAGGACTCATTTGCAATTCCAATGACTAAAAAACTTCACAAAAGATATAACTTATTTCCAAAATTCTCAACTTCGGTGAGATCTCCCCTGGTCAATTTCGAGACTGCTATTTTATCATTGAATCCATTTATCTCAAGGATATTTATAACTAAATCTGGAATATTTATTTTCATTTTGGTCTCGATAAATTCTCATATTACAAAATTGAAAATGAGAATGAACACTGGCAAACCAATGGGAAATAAAAAGTTATAAAAGTACGTTAGCTGATCCGTATATAATTAAGCATTAAAACATTTTCGTGTAAATCCAAAGACAAAATAATTTAGGAATGTGTTATTTTTTCAGGACTGAAAAGCACAAAAATAGAATAATTTTCCCAGCTCTATACAGATTTTTAACACCGTACAAATTTCTAACCTCATATATTATTTCTCCCGATGTTTTTTTTATACGCAGGAAATTGCAGGCAAAATAATGAGATAGTTCGTTAATGAAAACCCCAGTTTCCGCCCCAGCAAAATCGCTTTGTGGAATTTTTTAAACAAGCAATAGTGAAAAAAATTACAACTTTTTTGGTTATTTGAAAATATTTCAAAGATTATTCAAGGAATTGTTTTACAGTCAATGGAACTTTTGTAGAGATTTATGAAACCTACAAAATGGATTTTCATACGATCAGATCGGTGCATTTTCCACTGAGAAAATCCGGGAAAACCTCGAAAAAGAGACCATTTTTGATTTTTTTAAAATTTTTATAAATCTGAAGCTGGACAAACAATATTGCGGAAACTGATAGATAATAATATGTGGTTCCAGTATGTGCAAGATGTTTTCTGTCCGATGTGTAGTTTTTGCGCAATCGCGTTATAAACAATGTATCCCTCTATCCCCGTTTTCGTCATAGCACACTGTATTCAATTTAAAATATAAACGGTTTTCAATTAATTTGTTTCTCACGTAAACTATAAAGTACTGCTTAGTTTAAATAACAATTTATGTGATTTATATTTCACTATTTCAAACTAGACGGTTTATGCTGCACTTTGCACTGCAACTCTCACGAAGGGTTTTTTTGTAGAGAGTTTTGGACTAATACTTCCATTCACATCTAGATGTCGCACTTACTCTCAGGAATGCAGGCTTGTTTACGAGTAGGAGCAACAGGTCCGTACTTGCTCTTAGCGACAGAATCGTTACAACAGGTTTTGTTTTTTAATGAGTTCAATGGCTGAAAGACTTGAAGACTTAAAGATTAAAACAGAAGACTCGAAGACTGAAATCTTTCAATTCAAGACTCAAAAGAAAGACGCAAGCCGAAGACTGAAACACTGGACGACTCAAACCTATGACTGAAAGACTGAGGCAAGGACTCTATAAATGTTGATATACTTGCCGACAAATTATATGCAGTGGGTATTAGGGGGAAATTCCTTGCATGGATTATATCCTATATGAAGTTCAGGAAAATATATGTGAAATGGGATGATACGGACTCAGATCTATTCAATGTGGACGTTGGGGTTCCACAGGGCTCAGTCTTGGGACCTTTGCTATTCTTGATTTATATAAATGACCTACCACAACATATAGGAACAACATCATTATCTCTTTTTGCTGATGATACCTCTATTTCAGCAGAAGCTGATAGTCTCGTTGAACTGCAAGACAAACTCAATATGATAGGTAGGAACTTCTCAGTATGGTGTCGCTCTAACAGACTAATTCTGAATGCAGATAAAACGGTGCTGGTTCAATTTTTTGGAAAAAAACACATTGAACAAGACATACATGTTGAAATTAATGAGGTGGCAATACATCCATCAGTAACTACGAAATTTTTAGGAATCTACATTGACTCTGATTTGAGTTGGAAATTTCACGTCAATTACGTTTGTAAGAGAATCAGCAGCAGTTTTTATGCTCTCTTACAACTTAAGAAAGTGTTGGACGAGAAAAATCTATTAGATGTTTACCACGCAATGGTAAATTCTGTTCTCTCCTACAATATACTTCTGTGGGGCAATGGAAATAACATAACTCGCGCTTTTATAGCTCAGAAGCGAATAATACGTATGTTATACGGTCTTCGTCACACAGATTCATGTAGACCTGTTTTCAAAGGAAAAAACATTTTACCATTACCATCTATTTACATATACAGTTGTTTGCTTTATGTAAAAAAGCGCGAGTCTGAGTTTGAAACTAACTCCAAGTGCCACAACTATCCAACAAGAAATGGAAATCTTATTAAATTACAACAACACCGCACAACGTTGTTTCAAAAGTCACCCACTTTAATTGGTTCGAAGTTATTCAACTGCCTGCCTCCAGATATAAAGAGTATACGTTTAATTTCTACCTTCAAAAGAAAGGTCAAAGAATATCTTCTGGAGCGTTGTTTTTATTCCATCGACGAATATTTTGAGTACTCATTCACTCCCGCGTAGATCTACTGTCTATCATGTATTGTGTCTATATTAGTAATTTATGTATTGTGTATTTATACATTTATGTGTTTCATGTTCAATCTGACGATTCCTATGTCATTGTGAAATGATCAATTTAAGGAATAAAATATTTATTATTATTATTATTATTATTATTGAAAATTGACTCAAGTGACTCAAAATTGAAGTTGTTCAAGATAGAAAGAAGATGTTTTCCTCTCGGTGTCTAGTCACCTTAAGGTTGATGAAACTCCTAATTGGATTGTACCGACGTAACGTCACGTTTTAGGAACAACTTTGCATGGGAGTTTTTCAGCACCTTATAACTTGGTATCGAAAATGTCAAAAAAATTTAAATGCCATCTGTTCAGGAACATTGATCAGAAAATATTTTTGTCTTGCAGGGCGTGAAAAAACCCTTCACCGAAGTAATCAAAGCCAACATCGGCGATTGTCATGCTATGGGCCAGAAGCCCATCACCTTCATCCGTCAGGTCCTGGCTCTGGTCGGCTACCCCAAGCTTCTGGACGATCCCCACTTCCCCGAGGACGCCAAACAGAGGGCGAGAACCATCTTGGCCGGGTGCAGAGGGGGTTCCGTGGGATCCTACACCGATTCTCCCGGGATCGAGGTGATCCGAAGACACTGCGCGGAGTACATTGAAAGAAGAGACGGCATCCCTTCGGATTGGCAGAACATTGTTATTGGAGGAGGTGAGATTTGATGTAACAATTTGCTAAGTGTGTATTGTTTTTATTTTAGATTAAAAAAAAACGTTCGAAAAAACTTGGAATCTTAAAATTATCTTCTTAAAATTCTCATTCAGTTGTCATCTCCACACGTTCGCAGAATTACTCTATCTGTAACCGTTCTCGAATTGAAAAGTTATGTGATATAAATAAGACTGGTATGACGATTTGCAGTTGATTAGTAATCCCTACTGATAAAGATAACTTTGTTATCGAAATGCGCATCTAGGACTTGAATTACTTGTGTGGTGAAGGGGTAAAATACTGTGGCGAAGCTGCGGGCGATGCCGGACCTGAACTCTCGCGTGGCTGGCGCTCGGCCAACCTGACTGTCGTTGCGCTTTGCACCGAGAAGAATCTGGACGATTCGAGGCTTCACGAGAAATTTCATGAGCTTTCGGAGAAATGATCGGTGAATATAAAAAGAACTACGCAGCAGACAGACAGTCAGTCAGTGAAGAGAAAGTCGAATATAAATCGTTCAGTGGTTGTTATATAAATCAGAGTATTGTGTTATTGAATCATTGTATTTCGTTAAATAAATTATTTTAGGGTGAATTAGAGTTTAAATATATTACAATACTTTTCGATTAACTCGAGATTTGTTACAAAATAAACAAGTTTCAGAAGGGGTCCGTTGAGATTGATGGGAATCGATTGACTCAGTTCTTCAGATTTTTTATCAAGTAAAATAGTAGTTGATTTGTTTGGATTTAGTGTGATAGGCTTCCAGGTCATTTTTCGTGAAGAAAATCGAGAACTGAATTGTCGAAATGGTATATAATACTTCAATGAGAATATTAGTGTCATCAGCATACATGACAATTTTTCGAGCATTAGGACATGAGTACACCATATCATTGATAAAAATTATAAAGAGAACAGGTCCCAAGATTGAGCCTTGAGGGACACCAGTATTTACATTTTTTTCTGTTGATCTATTTTCACCTAATACTACAATTTGTTGCCTTTCTCTGAGATAGGATGCAACCTATTCATTTGCAACTCCTCGTACACCAATCCGATATAGTTTATCCAATAAAAGATTATGGTCAACTGTATCGAATGCTCTAGTCAGGTCAAAGTAAAGTGCAATGGGATTATGTTTGTCGTTAAGAGAGTTATATATGTCTGTACAAAAATCGCCTATTGCGGTTGATGTTGATTTGTTTTGTCTGAAACCGTTTTGACAATTAGATAATATGTTGTGGTGACTTAAGAATTTGTTGAGACGAATATTATATGCCATGTCAATGATTTTTGCTATTTGACTCTGCAAACAAACATTACGGTATTTTGTAACATCATCTTTTGATCCCTTATTTTTGAAAATTGGTATCGATTTGGAAACCTTAAGAATCGATGGGTACTGTCCCGAAATGAATGATTCATTTACTATATGAGCCAATGGTAAACTTATTATTCTTTTACATGATGCACAGCTTTCCCACATATATCATCTATTCCGGAAGCAAACTTCTTAGTTGTCTTCATTATATATTCTTCAATCTCTTGACTGGTGGTAGGACAGAGAAAGAAGCTGTGTTCATAATGAGGAGATAGTTTCAATTTATCAACCTGTGCTTTTGGACAAGGTATGTCCATGAAAAAGTCACTTAGAGCATTACAAATTTCATTTTGGTTCGATATTATTCTGTTGTTTATATTAAGTTGTTTTACTGTGTTATTTATTGACTTATTTTTTGACTCATTAATTATTTTCCAGCTCTCTCTCATGAGATTTGGTGCTCGTTGTAATCGTCATTGTTATAAGTATGTTTAGTTTCTTTCACTTTTTCATTGTAATAGTGCTTCAAGATCTTATACCTTGTATGTACTGTGTTGTTAGACGTACTCTTTACAATTTTTGACATCTCACATAGCATATTATGAAGCTCTTTCAATTCGGGGGAGTACCATGTTTTTTTATTTTCATTCAAATGGAATTTTCGCAAAGTGAAAGCAATGTTGTAGTGATATTTGAAGGTGGTATAGAAGTTATTGAATTTCTCATCTATATTCGATGAATTGAATGTGTCTTCCCATGTTACTTTCTGTAGTAAAGTTTTAAAAGTCGATAGATTATTTTCTGAGATATCACGTTTGAATATTACTTCATTTTTACCTTTTTCGTAATGTACATAAAACTGGCATATTTGAAAAGTATGATCAGATATGTGATTTTCTTTGATTATTTGTTGCTCAACGTCTAAATTTGAGAACATGACATCAATAGAAGTAGAACTTTTACTGGTAATTCTTGTTGCATGATTGATATGATTTACCATTCCGAATTCATTGAAAATATTGACTGCTTCTCTGGTATTCACAGAGTCAGTTAGGAAGTTGATATTGATATCACCACAGACTACCAGGTAATCTTTACCGGTGTATATATCACATACTAGATCATACAGTTCTTTAAAGAAAATTTTGATGTCACTGTCAGGTGTACGATATACAGAAATTACAAATAATTTTGATCCAATTTCAGTCAGATCTACACATATTACAGCAGCTTCAAAGTGCTTTTCTATATTATGATGAAAAGCTACTGATTTTGAAACAATAGTAAGGTGTGATTTCATAAATATGGCACTACCACCATGTTTGAAATTACTGCGACAAAAGCAGTCTATGAGAGAGTAGTTATTTAATCTGAGATTTTTTATTTCTTCATGTCTCAGCCAATGCTCCGTAATACAAAAAATATCAATATCATATTGCTCAAGTATCATTTCAAGATCAGTAGCCTTACCGAGAATGCCTTGAACATTGAAATGCATTATCTTCAGTTTCCGGTCATGCCTATTGATCCCACTGATGTCGTCCTTGATGGTGTCTTTTCTAGTTTGTCTTTTCTAGTTCTATTTCTATTTCTAATGTGTTCTTAACTATTTGGATATTACACAGATCTGATCAGTTCCCTCCTGTTCGTAGAAAAAACATGTGCCTGTACGCTCCTGATTAATTCTGAATTAATAGGTGAGAAATATTCCTTATAAATGTTGGATGGTTATTCCTTAACACTTATTATAATATTACGGAAAACCAGCGTAATCTACACATTACATTATTGTTGTTTATAGTCTGATTTGAACGACACGTATCATAACATTTATCTTGGAATTACAAATATTTCAATACAAACATACGATTATTTCATCATCACAACGAATCATTCCACCATATATTCGAGTTCGAAATAAATACTTTGCCCTATCAGAAATCACAAGATGTAATAATAATGTAAAGAAGAATGAGTGTCTACTACTACTATAGATGAAACTCTGAAGGATTTGTGATGATTTTGCTTTTTTGCTGCTTGCACCCATTTCATCAAAATACCTCGCCCAATTTCGAATCTGTTTCTGAATCAAATATATTTCAAAGCGAAACGAACCATTATGATACTATAAGCTGCAGATAATCCCGGAAAAATCTCATCTGGACATCTAGAATCAACACCATAGAAACTGATAGACCCGTCCTTCAAACAGTGAAATTTTTCACTTTTATAAAGAAAATGTAGGGTGTCTGCAGATGCTTCAATACATCCAAGGTTTTTGTCACACAATTATCATCAAATTTTAACCAGTCCACCCCAGAGAGCAAAAATACCTTTTGAGATATCCTTTTGATGCATTCACAATAATGTCCTCCTGTTACCATTATCTACATAAAAATAACGTCTCAGAACATCCCTATAAAGTCTTTAGGGACGTTTATTTATTGTATGTGTTATGAGAACAACTTGAGGCTGTATTCGAAAATGTTTCCTGAACGTCACAAAAACCCTTTGAGGCTGCACAATAATGCCCTCAAAATGTTGAGGGCCACCTGAGGACGTCCATAGGCTGTCCTTTACCATTATATACGTACAAGTAACAAAAACCTTTTGAGCTGTTCACAATAATGCCCTCAAAATGTCGAGTAACTAGGCTGTCCTCCTGTTGCCATTATCTACGCACAGATAACATCTCGGAAGTCTTCTGGGACGTTAATTGTATGTTATGAAAACATCTTGAGGCTGTATTCGAAAATGTATCCTGAACATCTCCAAAACCTTTTGATCCGTATACAATAATGTCCTCAAAATGTCGAGGACCAACTTCAGAACGTCCCTAGGCTGTCCTCATGTTACTATCATCTCAAATATCATCTCAGAACGTCCCTATAAATTATTTTAAAACATTCATTGTATGTTAAGGAAGCAACTTGAGGCTGTATTCGAAAATGACTCCTGAACGTCACAAATCCTTCGGAGTCGCCTGATGCAACTTCCTAGATTGTATTTAAATTGCAAAATAATCTAGTTATATTCAAAGATTTATCGTATCTTTGATAACGATGATGTGAAAATGAAATCAACAACTTTGGTTATTGTCACGTTATTGTCATTTTAGCTTGGTGTCTAGGGTATTATAAAGTAACTAACGCATTAAATTTTGTAACTAATGTGTATGCGTTGTTGTGATATTATGATGTTAATAATTTGAAGCCAGAGTTTCATCAAACAGAAGTAATTTCATTTTCTCGACCATTTTTAAAACAAGCGCAGTACGTCAAGATTTCTACAACAGTAAGCCAATCAAAAGTATCCCATTCCGAGATCGAATAAGACACAGTGGTTATGACGTTGAACTTTTCAGTCATTCAATCCCCAGTAATTCAAATCACCCCCCATGGATAATCAAAATCCCAACAGTCGATACTTGTCGAACTATCTACCCAAAAAACTCCACAAATTCTCACCACGTCATTCAAACCGCTTTCCAAGAAATCCTCTCCAAATACCGTCATTTCCACCAAGTCTTCACCGACGCCTCTAAAACTTCACTAGGACATGCTGCAGCTTATACAGGGTGTTTCTTAAGTACGTGTAGAAACTTCAAGAGCATGTTGCTGACGTCGAGATAAAAAAAAAAGTTCCCATAAACACATGTCCGCAAGTCATTCGTTTGTAAGATACAGAGTGTCAAAGTTTAATCATTATATTTGTTGTTTTGTGAATCAATGTCAAAGTATTTTTGATATTCGAGTAAAGTTTGGTATCTGGGATGATTTCTCAATGACAAAATAAAATTTTGTGTTAATTGTGAGAAAAACAATTTCTAATTGAATTTATTTTGAATTAAAAATTCTTGTTATTCAAAATCACTTGCATCGATTATTTCAAATCTCAATAACTCGAAACCAGTTGCTCGCAGTGAGCTTTATCAAGAATATATTTTGTACCTAAACTAAATAATAAATATTCGCAGATTTCAAACTTTACCCAAATATCAAAATTATTCTGAAATTATTCACAAAGAATGAAAATAAGAATTCAACTTTGACACTCTGTATCTCAGAAAAGAATAACTTGTGGACATATGTTTATAGGAACTTTTCTTCTTATTTTGATGTCAGCAATACGCTCCTAAATTTTCTACACGTACTTAAGAAACACCTTGTCTATACGGCGATCACAGTTTCTCTATACGCCTTCCACAAAATTGCAGTATCTTCACAGGTGAATTGACTGATTATCGGAATCACTCAAGATGTGCAAAGAAGATCCCAGAAATAACTTCATTATCATCACAGACTCTCTAAGTGCAATATATGGACTAAAACAGTTATATCCCAATTCTTCTGTCAATTAAAGAATTACTTTTCCAATTACAAATTGAAGGGAAGAACGCCACATTTCTCTGGGTACCTTCTCATGTCGGGATCAAGTGCAACGGAAAAGCGGACGCGCTCGCCTATAAAGCAATTTCTGATGAGAACACACTGATTTCTCTTAACAAGTTTCTTCAGATCACAAATCATCAATTAGAAGCTTCGTCACTCACACCTGGCAATTAGTTTGGTCTGAACCAGCAAGCAAACTCAAAGAAGTCAAAGAACATGTTAATGAAAATGTATCCCTCCCGACGAGAACAAGAGACCAAGTTATAATCAACCGCCTCCGTCTAGGACATACGCCCCTAACTCATCAACATATTTTACAGAAAGATCCCCCCGCCTCATCTGTGACATATGTGCTACTCAAATTACAGTCCAACACCTCTTGATATAATGCCCTTTTTACTTCGAAGAAAGAAGATCAAAAAACCTAGAAAACAAAATATAAACTATACTCAATAGTGACCTACAAAAAATTGCTTAACTTTTTAAAAGACAGTAACCTATATTGTAAAATCTGAATACGAATTAGTTTGTGATTGTCCCCCCTGCTAATAACTCAATTGCAGTTGATGCGGGGTTATTTTTGTCGAAATAAAAAAAAATGTAGGTAATAAAGATTTAACTCAAAGAAAGCTTAATTTTCAATGAGACAATAAAACAAATATTCCCTGGTACAAAAGTGTATTTAATCATCAGGTACAAAATAATGTATTCAGATAAATGATAATTCGCATTCAAAGTATTCAGCCCTATGCTGTATCACTTCCGTTATGTTTAGCGGTCAGACGTTATCCCAACTTAATGGCAAATTGCCTAACATCTGCAGTACCCGCTTATCATGATGTGTCACCCCGTGACTAGTATCAGTATTATGATTAGTCCGAATAAGATTCATCGTTTAACTGAAACTTATTGTAGAAGTAACACGTGTAAGGGGTATTAATTGTGATCTCCCTACCATCCTACTATAAATCTGACCGCTAAACATAAAGGAAGTGATACAGCATAGGGCTAATTGTCGCAACTCAGTATTCGCTTGGATTTTTGAAGAGGATTTTATGCTGTATTCACCCAAGCCACATTTATTCAAATTCCAAAGAATGAGAAAGCTCATTTTGAAACAAATAAAAAATATAATGAAGAAACGAAGCTGCCACAAAAGCAGGTAAATAAATTAACAATCACTAAGGAATTATTGAGAAAAAATGTAAATAAGAAAATAACTTAAATGACTGATTGAAATGAGTGTCGATCTTGACCTCTCCCAATATTTATAAGGAAATTTATGGCAAGCATGCATTTTTGTCCGGTCCCTGTACCGCATAAAAATGCTTATTACAATATCCGTGCAAGTGAATTTTGAGCTGTTTTATATTTCTGTATCCGGTAATTTTTTCAATTTTGATGTCTATGAACTTGAAAAACTGGGATTGTGTTTTAATTTTAAAATGTCGAAGTTGAGGTTCAGAAATCTTCAACTTGCATTTGCTTAAAAGGATTTGAATTATTTCATGATCAATAATAATAATAAGTTTCTTCTCAATTTAAAAAATAAATTATGACGATATAAATATATAACATGCAAATAAACTATAAAACAATCCCACGAAGTGAACTTGTGGTGGGATATTCATTGGTTCGTTTTTAAATAATTAAAATTAATTATAAACAACATAAATATTTTTTATGGTGCTTATTAGTTAGTATTGAAACACAAATTAAATTTTTTAGTATTTCATGAAACATTATCTTTTGTACTAGCTATTCTTCATGAGGCAGGATGAACATTTATTCAATTAAATATCAGACAGAAGGTCTCTCTCGTACTACTACTTTGGCTATTGCCGCGGCGTGTACTCTCTTAATTTAATATTAGCTTTTAAAACACCACTTGGTTACTAATACTTTGACTAGGTGGATTGAACATGGATTAATTTAATTTACTATCAATTTTTAATGCCCTCCCCCAAATAGGTAGTCCTACGACGGTTGGCCATTGGCGTAGGTTCTAGTTAGATCAATGATAGTCGAAACTCCCAGATTCGCTTACGACCGAATAATCAATTCAATATTCCAAAATCATAGTAATTAATTTAATATACTAAAAACAGAATGGTCACTTTAATATACCAAAACCAGAATGATCACTTTAATATACCAAAAACAGAATAGCAGTTGCCTTTTCGTAGGAGATGAACTCAGCCAAATAAACTCATATGTGCACCAGATACAATAAATAGAATTACTTACCGGATAACTTCTCAATCTCGTTGCCTTCACGTCTTGTTCTGGGGACCACGCACGCTGTTCGCCGGGAACACTCTCGTAAGATCGCTCGTATGGTTTTGCTTTTAGTCAGAGGGACTGAACCAATATTTACCCTCAAAATCCCCGAAACCCCAAGTTATTAAGAAAACGAGATAGAAGTGTGGTTTCTTTCAATTTATTGGCAGAGAAAAAAATCAGTTATAAAAAAAATAGAAATGCTCAGTTGAATAAAATATGAAGAAAAATCAGTTAAATACAGTATAAGAAAAATCAGTAAAATAAAATATCAAACAAATCTATTGAATAAAATATGAGACGAAATCTAGAGCAATTTACGTGAAAAAGAGAAATAATGAATTTAAGAAAATGAAAGTTAATTAAGACAGAAAATAGTGTCTGATGGACTGAAATACATGTAATTTTTGATACCTAAAATCACCTTTAGCTTTACCAATAGCGATACGCGACACCGATAATTCACTGATTCTACTAACAAGAGAAATACTTTGTATGACTAAGGTACTGAAAAATGAGTTTACTGGGGAACAGAAAACGACAAAACTGATCTTATTTCAAATTCAAAATACCAAGTTGATTTTGTCCCCACTGTTGTCTTTTATTTATTTTGGAGTCGCCTGGATTGAGAGATATTCGCCATTTTTGGTCGGGGTGAAACTCAGTTTCAGCTTGGCTCCTCCCCTTACTTAAAGTCTGTTCCGGAATATGGCGCACTCTGGTGCAGAGATTTAAACTATGTCTCGCGCTATTTTGGCAAAGCTATCGGTGAAATTGTACAATGCTCTAAACAAAAATGTTCTGATTTTTTCCCTTGGCATGACTTTTGGTAGGGATTGCTACCTTACACATATTACAAAAAGATCCTTGCGGCAATTTAACTTTTTGAAGAGAAACAATCCAAAAACTCTTCGCCTTTAAACGGAAGTCTTTTCAGTCGTGCCTTCGCCATTCTAATAACTATTATTTACATATTACATAATTTAACATATCGATTTCGTTCCGTGGTTTACTGTATTCGGTTACCAGTTTTCTGAGAATCGGAATTTCGACTAGCTTTAATGGCACAATGGCCTGACCCCTCATAAATTGTTAAAAACCTAATAAATTGAAATGCTTAACTGAACCAAATTTTATGAACCAAATGGAATTTTCTTTTGTAACTGTCACGTTTCGAATTCTACATTATATTGGGGTTACTATTCACTGAAACTATTTTTATGAAGCGTTGTAATTGGAATGGAAAAATGTTTTTTTGTGGATTCTTCATCTTACAAACAGATGTTTAGTTTTGACAAGCTGGCTTCTTTACTGATATGAACAGACCAGGGGCGGCGTACTTTGAATTTTTATTACACTTTGGACTCTACAATATTCAAATTTTCAGATTCTTTTTATATGAGAAAATCGATGTAATGGATTTTATTCTGTCAGGTACTATATCATAAATATATGGAGCAATAATTGTATAATTTTTTGGCCAATTGTTTTATTAATTCTGATTTTAGTTGTTATTTTATTGTATTTCAGGTGCTAGCGATGCCATTAAGAATGTCCTGAAGTTGCTTATATGTCCAGTCAACGGAAAACAACCAGGGATCATGATTCCCATTCCTCAGTACCCATTATATTCTGCTACATTAGCAGAATTCAACATGCATCAAATTGGGTATTACTTGGACGAATCGAAAAACTGGGGATTAACTATTCCTGAGTTGGAGGTAATTTCGAAAAATATTATATGAATAAGTGTTCATTTGTTTGAACAACTTTGATTTATTCGCGTTTTCTTAATCTTGCTAGTTTTGTGCTATTTCAAATGTCTGAAAATAATACATCTTAGGTAATAATATCACAAAACCTTTCACATTCACAACACTTTGAATGATTTGTGAATAATCTATCAATATTGTTAAGTGCCGATTGTTCATGTTATTTTGTTTTTTCAGAGAGCCATCTCCGAAGCGAAAAAAGTATCCGCGCCTAGAGCTATTGTTATAATAAATCCGGGAAATCCCACAGGACAGGTTTTGACCAGGGACAATATCGAAGAAATAGTGAAATTCGCGCATCGGGAAAGACTATTCATATTTGCCGATGAGGTTTACCAAGATAACATCTACGCGGAAGGTTCCAAATTCCATTCCTTCAAGAGGGTGAGTTATCATTAATTTTTATTTTTATTCCCCATGACTGAATGAACTTGGTGGAAATCGTGACGGTTTTTCTCATACTTCACTTTTTCAGAACGTGCGTTCAGCAAAATTTGACAATTTTTTAATATTTCGTTCTGTTCAACATCCTACACGATTTTGAAAAATTATAAGATTTGGAGAACCGCTAGATGGCAGCAAAGTTGAAATATCCAAAATGCACTATTATGGTAATTTCCATTGAAAAATCATCGTAATTTATTTAAGTCAGATGCATTTTTAAAACAATAGCTTTTCCAAATCAAGGATCAGTAATATTCTCATATATACAGTGTGAACAACAAAACTCAATGGTTTAAGTAATCAGTCTGCAGTTCATGAATGTTTCTTATTCCATGATTATGAATTGGAATGTTGTCATATAGATTTAAACTAGTATATTTCTTTTTAATTCTACCAAGATGAATAAAAGAACATACTCCCGATTTATAAAGTGAATCCAAATTCAATAAATTTTTTGGTCTATATAAATTTTCAGTAGGTTCTAGATGAGGTAATTTATATGTAAATTCGATTGATTTGTTCTGAAGTTTTTTAAATGGTTTTAATACAGAATAATTTTTAGCAGATCCCTGTATAAAAACTAAATACTGCTATCTGCATTATATGAAGTAAATATTCATAATAATTTTTCTTTCTAAGTACCCTCTAATTTTGTGAATAATGCCAATTACAGTTGATATATTTTTTCGAATCATTTCTATATGTTTTTGCCAACTGAGTATTTCATCAATATACAGGGTGGGTCACGGTCGATGGTACCTTAGACGTTTACGGAGAACGGGACATATGATCGTTCTGAAAATTTGGTTTCTCAAGTAGTTGCTCTTGGTCTATCGATCTAAAATATTTTCAGCAATGCAGCATTGCCGCTTATACCAGAAAGTAGCAGCATCTTTGTTATTTCAAATGGGTCACCCTGTATATTACCGCATTTTTGAACTTGTCATTCCTTTCTGATTATTTCTGCCCCATACTCCCCTATACTTATCTCTAACGGTGTATTGCTGAAAATATTTTAGGTCGATAGACCAAGAGCAACTACTTGAGAAACCAAATTTTCAGAATGATCCTATTTCCCGTTCTTCGTAAACGTCTAAGGTACCATCGACCGTGACCCACCCTGTATATGTTTATTATATGATTATTTTCAAATATTATAGGTGGAAATGTATTTCTCATTATTTTTGTCGGTATGAATATGTGTGATGATTTAGAAAAATTCAGTGTTAATTTATGACGTTATAACCAATGATTGTTGTATCTTCTGCAGATAATTTGAGAGCACCTTTCAAATTAGAAAAAGAAATAGAATTGATATAAATCAAGAATAGCACAGGTCCTGGCACAGATCCCTGTGGTACACCATAATTCACATTTTATGCTGACCCTTATTTTCTCCAATGCACACATATAGTTTTCTATTGGTCAAAATGTTTTAGAACCAATTATAAACGTGCTCTCTGACACCAATTTTATCCAATTTTCTCAATAAAATCCCTTGGTCAACAGTTGACCATCATCAACTTTTTTTTTGCACAAATGATATTAAGTCTTGTGCCGCTCTTTCCTCTCTGGATCTACGAAATCCATATTGATAACCAAATAAAATATGTATCTGTTCTAAATACTCATGCAGAGTACAATTAACGACTTTTTCTGAAATTTTGGAAAATATTGGAAGTTTGGATATAGTCCTAAAATTATTCAAATAGTTTTTTTTTGCCATTTTTAAATATGAGTGATACTGGAGCAATTTTCATTTGATCTGGGACTATAGCTAACTCAAATGATTTTGAATATAATATGTACCTATGTTGAAATTGGTGCAATTTCAGATTTGATCATTTTTACAATTTACACATCAATCTCGTCAAATCTTAAATCTTGCCTAGGATTCAGTTCTTCAATAATTCTCAAATTTTCTTCTTCACTTGGAGGTGCTAAAAATATAGAAGATGGCGTCGTTTTTCCTTGGAAGTCTTGAATTGATACAGGAATTTTAGATAATAATAATAATAATTTGTATTTATTTATATTGTAATTGATACAAAAAGGCGGAATTCAGCCGCTGCACATATGAAAATGTAAGATACTGCTCTTTTATTCTAGCATTTCTCCAACACTTATAAAATGTTCGTTAAATTCTTCACAAATTTCTTCTGGGTTTTGAATTTTTTATTATTGATTTGGACGGATTGTATTGAATTTTTATTCTTGGAACTGTCACGCAATATATTATTAATTGTTTTCCATTTATCTTTAGGTGTAGATTCCAAAAAATTTTCTCCATAATATTTCTTCTTTACAGTCCTTATTGTGTTTTTAACAAGTTCATTTTGACAGCCAGATAAATTACTATTTTCATTTCCAGGATTATGTTTCTTTTGCCGCAAATGTTTGTTTATCAATTGCGCTATTTCACTTCCACCAGACTTTAGAGTCTCTTTTTATTCTGATAGTTCATGAATGGACACGTGAATGAAAAATATCAAGTATTTTATCATATCATTGGGATCCTCATTAATGTAGAATAACTACATTAAAGAAGTTTGTGGACTGTAGTTTGATGGCTTTATTTTACACTTTATACAGGCACTATTTACAATTTACAACACTTACACTACGTACATGGTTTACTAACTTAACTAACTCTAAAACTTTGTTTGATACCAAGAAGGTAGTGCAAAATATTGATACCAATAAGGTAGAGCAATTTTTGTATTGTTTTAATTTGTGCATGGAGTCGAACTTAAGAGGCCGGCATCCATGACACGATAATAATGTACTGCAACAAAAAAGGAGGGAAAAACGTTGGCAGACAAACCGCGCGCAGGCGGATAGCAAGTGTTGCCAACTTAGTAATACTTTAGTGAATCTTGTTGGATTATGTTTCCAACAATTAATTCCCATAAAATTTTGGAAATTCAGTAATTCATTTGTCAAATTTTTTATAATAATATTATTTTGAAATGACTAATATCGTATAGCGATTTCTTTTTCCTTTATGAGTTGTACATAAAATAAGTTTAGTTCCTCGTTTTTGTCTGTTGAAAAATGGTCTACTCCATGTCCCACATCTTGTTGGATTTTTTTATTCCTTTGATCAGCTGTAAAGTTATAGAATAATAATATAAACAAATAGCTAGGTAATATATACAAATAGCTAGATAATATACACAAATAGCTATTCTGGTTCGGTTTTCTATAAATTGACTACTGTATTAGACAAATTATGGACAGTATATTCATTTTCCCGCAGGTGATGCATGACATGGGCGAACCCTACAACAAAATGGAGCTGGCCAGTTTCATGACGGCCTCTAAGGGATACATGGGCGAGTGTGGACTTCGTGGCGGTTACGCCGAAGTCATAAACATGGACCCCGAAGTAAGGAAGCAGTACTTGAAGGCCATCACCGCCATGTTGTGTTCGACGGTATTCGGTCAAGCCACCATAGACTGCGTCGTCAATCCGCCCAGAGAAGGAGAACCCAGCTACGAACAGTTCATGCAGGAGAAGAGCGCCGTTTTGGGATCACTGAAGGTAAGTGTTAATTGGTTTTGAGGTATGGATTTCGAAGAGTGGTCTGTACGACGCGAAAAACGCCTCATCGGACGAAAAATCCGAAGAATGGGATACCAAAGCTGCCACTTCAGGTACGGACTCACTATTAAAGGTACCGTCACAATTGACTCGTGTTTTGTCAACACGTATTGACATATGCCACTTCAGAGTGCGGCATATCTGAAATTCGACTCCTACAATTTCTTGCAGCGTATCCAACCGAATATATCGATCACTGTTGGTGATAATATAGAATACCTAGATCTGCATTCTAACTTCGTAGAATCGTAAGAATGGTCTGCAATGAATTTTTAGCTATAAGCGGATTCGTTTGCTTGATAACTGCCCCATCCTCTGTATAGCCGGATTTATGTATTATGAGATATTAGACTCCGCGTATTTTTGAAAAAATAAAAAATAACAACAACAAAAAACAAAATAAAAAGCTAGGTCAGCCAGGAGTTAGCTCGGCACTCCCAGCTTTTAACGATTTCTGAATGACGAATTTTACTTCGAAGAGTTACGGATCTCGGTTTTTGTAGCGTTCACTTTTTTCTTATTCATCTCTAAATACGGGACGACATCCTAGTTCAAATTCATTTGGAGCGTAAAAAAAAAAACAATTCATTAAGAAGGTATGAAAGAGAAAAAATCGAGACAGAATGACACCAGGTTTGGTAAATGTAGCAAAAAAAGTGTGAACTGACCTACTTAATGAGAGATTTTAAAGATTTGTAATTGAAAAAGTTCATTGCGCTTGTGTTTCATTAAAGCTTTGTCGGTAAGTTGAAAAACTTCTGACCATAAGTATAATTTGACTTTGACTTTATTTCATTGCCCAGTCGTTTACAAAAAGGATGTAGTAGTAGTATATTCTTCAACGAGCGTATAATATAGCTGTTATACGCTAGTAGAAGACTATAATTTCTCTACGACTATACCATAGTCAAGAGTTTCATTGTAATGATTATAGATACTTCATTCACTTTGAATTTCAGAATTGTTGACTTAATATAGTAACTTTTTTTCCGGCAGTAGGTTGAGAGTTGCTGTTTTCGCAGTTTTCAATAAATCCTTATTTTTACTATCACTGCTTCTCCAATCACAGCTATTAATTATACCGTGAGGGCCATAACGTTTGCAACAAATGGGAAACATTTTTTAATCTGAGTTAGGTACAAAAAAACTCCCTTGGGAATCGTTTCTGCATATTGAAAAAACAAAAAATTGATTTTGACATGACATCTACCAATATCTATTATTATAATTATAAATGGAAAAGTTATTGGGTATAGCCCTCAAATTGTTGTGCAACCGTAGACACGTGTTTCGAGCTTAAGCTCTCATCAGTACGGTAAAATCAAGTGTGAAGATATACAACACTTGGAAGTAAAAATAGAAACAAAGGAAGTCAACATCAGGAAGCAAACCACACATTTGTGGCTTCGGTTAGAAGACCTTGAGCTTTCAAGGCAACAACCAACGTCGCCACGGAGGTAGATATAGCTACCAGCGTGACAATCCTACCCAGGAAGATACAAATAAGGATGGATTTAGCGAGGGGCAATATATGAAAATATAAGTGAAAAAGTTATGAGGTATAACCCTCAAAATGTTGTGCAACCGTAGACACGTGTTTCGAGCTTAAGCTCTCATCAGTACGGTAAAATCAAGTGTGAAGATATACAACACTTGGATGTAAAAATAGAAACAAAGGAAGTCAACAACAGGAAGCAAACCACACATTTGTGGCTTCGGTAAGAAGACCTTGAGCTTTCAAGGCAACAACCAACGTCGCCACGGAGGTAGATATAGCTACCAGCGTGACAATCCTACCCAGGAAGATACAAATAAGGATGGATTTAGCGAGGGGCAATATATGAAAATATAAGTGAAAAAGTTATGGGATATAACCCTCAAAATGTTGTGCAACCGTAGACACGTGTTTCGAGCTTAAGCTCTCATCAGTACGGTAAAATCAAGTGTGAAGATATACAACACTTGGATGTAAAAATAGAAACAAAGGAAGTCAACAACAGGAAGCAAACCACACATTTGTGGCTTCGGTAAGAAGACCTTGAGCTTTCAAGGCAACAACCAACGTCGCCACGGAGGTAGATATAGCTACCAGCGTGACAATCCTACCCAGGAAGATACAAATAAGGATGGATTTAGCGAGGGGCAATATATGAAAATATAAGTGAAAAAGTTATGGGGTATAACCCTCAAAATGTTGTGCAACCGTAGACACGTGTTTCGAGCTTAAGCTCTCATCAGTACGGTAAAATCAAGTGTGAAGATATACAACACTTGGATGTAAAAATAGAAACAAAGGAAGTCAACAACAGGAAGCAAACCACACATTTGTGGCTTCGGTAAGAAGACCTTGAGCTTTCAAGGCAACAACCAACGTCGCCACGGAGGTAGATATAGCTACCAGCGTGACAATCCTACCCAGGAAGATACAAATAAGGATGGATTTAGCGAGGGGCAATATATGAAAATATAAGTGAAAAAGTTATGGGGTATAACCCTCAAAATGTTGTGCAACCGTAGACACGTGTTTCGAGCTTAAGCTCTCATCAGTACGGTAAAATCAAGTGCGAAGATGTACAACACTTGGACGTAGAAATAGAAACAAAGGAAGTCAACAACAGGAAGCAAACCACACATTTGTGGCTTCGGTTAGAAGATCTTGAGCTTTCAAGGCAACAACTAACGTCGCCACGGAGGCAGCTAAAGCTACCAGCGTGACAATCCAACCTAGGAAAATACAAATCAGGATGGATTTATCGAGGGACAATTTGGTCACATTTTGTATACATAAAAACAATATCAAAAAAATAAGCAGGTACTTACCTATTAAAACATTTAAATTCAATATTATTTCACACACAAATAATTTTCGGAATTTTCGATGAACCAGTATTCGATTTTATTTTTAAATCCCTAAAAACTATTTTGTTTGAAGAAACTGGCAATTTATTATGAATCTTCTTACCTATCCTAATGGCATTTTGTTGCATCTAGGTTATAGAAAACTTTTCAGTTAATATCCAACCATTCATTTTATTCCTTGTTTCATATTTATGTTGTATAATATTGGATTATCAATTTGTAATTTTTTTAATGTGAGCTGTCGATGCTTTATAAAATAATTGTTTAACAGATAAAATTTTATATTGTTCAAAGAGAACTTTAGAAGAATAATCAAAAGGTTTTTTGAAAACAATTCTCAGGATATACTTTTGAATTGATGCAAGTGGCTTTAAGACTTGTTTATATAGATCTCTCCAACCTATTATGCCATAGGTAAGATAGACTAAGAGAGAGAGTATAATAAAAACTTAAAATTAATTTACGACTGACAATGTTTCTTACCAACCTAAATTTATAAAGTGTTTTTCTTAGTTTCTTTATCAATTTATTGATTTGTTTATGCCACTTGAGTTTGTAATCTAAGTGTATTCCTTACTTTATTTCATCAACTTAAGAAATACTTTCGGTACGTTTGCACTGCTTTTCATTTTTTAGGCATGAAATAGTATGGATCTTCAATTACTATTTTTTTTGGCTGTATATTCTCATGCAATGTGAATGTCACAAAATGAGATTTTCTCAAATTCAAAGTTAGTATATCGTGATTGAGATAATTTTTTGAAATTGATAAATCAAATTCAGCATTTGAGACTGTTTCTTGCCAGGTATTTCCACACAACTATATAAGCTGTATCGTCGGCATAAGAAATCGACTTTCCTTTAATTTTCGTATTTAAGGTCCAAGATCTGACCCGTGGGGAAAACCACATTTCACTTTTCTAGAATAACTTTTGATATGCCCAATCTGAACAATTTGTTCCCTTTCGAATAAATAGCTTTTAAATAGTTCTAGGCAGATTCCTCTTATGCCAAACCGTTCTAATTTCGATAATAATGGTGTATTTGAAAATGTGTCAAACGCTTTTTTTAAATCTAATAATATACCAATAGTTTTTCTTTTGATTATCTAACTATTTATAGTTTCTGTAACATTGAATACCGCATTCACTGTTCCCTTTTTTCTCTGAATCCAAATTCACACACTAGAGCAGCGCTCTAGTGTGTGACGTCACGCCACATGAACGAGGCGACTGGTATTCGCTGAGTGCTTACAAATTTATCCGTGTACAATCACTTGCTCCGTTTGTGTCGTGTATTGTTCATAATACGATGGCTGAAACTAAAAAAAAAAATCCTACAAATATTGTATTGTGCCACGACTAAAAACCCCAATAAATTGTTTTTTCGTGTACCAAATGACATAAATAAAAAAGAAGTGGTTCCTTGGCGCGGCTAAGGATCTAATTCGTAATTATTTGTGGTGTGGCAATCTTAGACCAAAGACGTTCCGCGCTAAAATACGTAAATTTAAATAATCTATATCTCAGTCATTTATTGATGGATTAAAAAAACACTGATTTACTAGTTCTGATCTATATTTTAATTCCATCGCGTCAAATATAGTATTTCCAACATCACTAAACTAGTCCATTATTTTTATAAAAAGTGTTATGATAATTTTTGTTTGGAATGTACAAATTATACTGAAGAAATATCGGATAATGATCATACCGTGGTTGTAGAGAAATTATTTTGTTTTCAAAAACTATTGGAATTTTTCTGTTTGAATCAATAAATAAATGCCCATTTCAATTAACCAATCGTTTCAGGAGCGGGCTAAAATGGTAGCCGAGACGTTCAACTCCATCGAGGGCTACAGTTGCAACCCCGTGCAGGGCGCCATGTACGCGTTCCCCCAAATCCGCCTGCCCCCCAAGGCGATAGAGGCCGCCAAAAAGAAGGGACAGGCTCCCGACGCCTTCTACGCTTTCGAGTTGCTGGAATCGACGGGAATCTGCATCGTTCCCGGATCCGGTTTCGGTCAGCAACCCGGCACGCACCATTTCCGCACGACCATCCTGCCGCAGCCCGAGAAATTGAAGGTTATGTTGGAGAAGTTCAGGGAGTTCCACTCCGGGTTCATGAAAAGATACAGCTAAGCGGATGTCCGACCGTAAGCGGTTAACTGTGATTTATTTTCCTACCGGTATATCGCGGTTTCGATTGTCATTTGATTGTTCGAATGATTTCTATGACATGCATAGATGATAGGAAAAAGTATTTATTTATAGTGTACATATGTCATGTTTTCTCTTAATCTCCATTGTGTTGAAAATATACGAAAGAATTTCAGTTGCAAGTCGATAGTTGACAAGTTGGTTATTCGCCCTACTTTTTCCTTGAACGATCCTACAACCTGGGAACGTAGATTTTCTTGGGTCTATCCAAACCAATGACATATTACCGTTAGACTCCGTTATTTACATTTCGAGCTGCAGTCAAGAATGAGTCACATTCTAAGCACAATTTTTACTGCCGCTTCAGTGTCATAATTGTCACTCGGGTTTGAAGGCCGTCGTTTATCGGAATTTCTTCCTAACGTTTCGCTAGCGCGAGTGGCTGCTTCTTCAGAGGCTTATACATCGTGAATAATCTCAGATGACTGGAGATTCCCTCTGCGAAGATTGTATTTACTCTTAAACAGTCTTGTGCGTTAATTACCATATCTGGATTTGGTACATTCTCACTAACCCTAATTGACCCCATTCTACCTGCCGGCTTAATGTCGTTGATATCCTTTGTTATTGCAGAATTGGTCATTACCGTAACGGGGTTAGGCATATTTTAGATAACATTAATTGACACCTTTTTGCCTGCTGTCTTAATGTCATAGTTTATATATAATAACAAAAGAAAACTACGACATTAAAACAGCAGGCAAAAAAGCGTCAATTAATGTTATCGAAAATATGCCTAACCCAATTACGGTAATGAGCAATTCTGAAATAACAAAGGATATCAACGACATTAAGCCGACAGGTAGAAAGGGGTCAATTAGGGTTAGTGAGAATGTACCAAATCCAGATACTTTATTTTTTTTATTTATTTATCCCAAGAAACATTTCTGTTTATAGAGGGATTAAGTTTTAACATAAATTGTATAACGACAATTGGTACAATTATTTAAAAAAGGAATGATACAGATAATCTGTGAAATATGAGTTAATAAGTCATATCAATCAGAAGGAAACAAAAGCAAAAACAGTCAAAGGTGAAACATTGTTATATTATGGGAAATCATCTGTTGAGTATACATTTTTTGAGTTCATTTTTAAATTTAGTTTTGGTCCTAATTTCTTTTATTGCCTGTGGTATTTTATTATACAGTGAGCACGTAAAGGTTGGAACAAATTCGTTAAACGCTTGATATGGCCATTAGGAAAAATAAGCTCAGACACGTCGATTTTATTTTTCAGTTGCGCATTTTTTGATCTAATCATATTCTTGATGACGTAATCACTGTTCGAGTTATGACGTCATTATACATTTTTTTAAATGGCATTACCCTATTTTGATAATACTTTCAAAAAGAACGCATTTTTCTGCGTATGAATGTCATATTTTTTCTTATATTACATAACCTTATGTTCGAGAAATAAAAGATATTTCATTATTCTTAGTAATCTAATATTCGATCTGTTAACGTAAACTTTTGACTTAAGGGATCCCCACAAAAAATCTAGTGGGGTTAGATCATGAGATCTAGCTGGCCATTCTAAAAATCATCGACTACTATCGAAATCATCTTCATTAAGTTCATGATTCATATGAGTATTTTCTTAAAATGATAGTAATACATTCAATTGTTGATCTTCCGTAACGCCTGGACGACCTCTCGTATGATTATCACCTACATTGTCAAAATTTCTAAATTTTGCTTCGACTTTGATCGTTGTCCAATGTGTAATAGGTCTATTGGGATATTTATACTTAAATAAGTCACAAACCTCAGCTTACGTACTAGTCTTATCCACATAACCTGAAATCCTTAAAATATCTTTGCGTCATTTTTCGCTTTTCGCATGGCGTCGATAACTTATTTATACCACAATTATTTGATAGCTAACTATTATCATCCAGTCAGTGTCTAGTTGCATTGGAGCAATCAATGTGTCAAACGTCTGTTTTAAAATGACTAAAAAAGAATAAGTGGCACCCATATGAAGTGAAAGTAATTCATGAACTTTTAGAGTTTCCAGCTAGATCTCCTGATCTAACCCCACTAAATTTTTTTTGTGGGCATACCTCAAGTCAAAAGTTCACGTTAACAGACGTAATATTACAATATTGTGAATAATGAAATATCTTTTATTTCTCGAACATGCGGTTATGTAACATAAGAAAAAATATTACATCCATACACAGAAAAATGCGTTCTTTTTGAAGGTATTATCAAAATAGGGTATTGCCGATTGAAAAAAATTATGATGACGTCATAACTTGAACAGTGATGACGTCATCAAAAATATAAGTAGGCCAAAAAATGTGCCACCGAAAAATAAAATCGACGTGTCTGAGCTTATTTTCCCTAATGGCCATATCAAGCGTTTAACGAATTTGTTCCAACCTTTACGTGCTCACTGTATAATAACAAAAGAAAACTACGACATTAAGACAGCAGGCAAAAAAGCGTCAATTAATGTTATCTAAAATATGCCTAACCCAATTACGGTAATGAGCAATTCTGAAATAACAAAGGATATCAACGACATCAAGTCGGCAGGTAGAAAGGGATCAATTATGGTTAGTGAGAATGTACCAAATCCAGATACTTTATTTATTTTTTTATTTATTTATCCCAAGAAACATTTCTGTTTATAGAGGGATTAAGTTTTAACATAAATTGTACAATTGGTACAATTATTCTGCCCTCCTAAGTAATATCGTCCTATCTGCATTTTTGGCTGTATAATATATTAACCTGTGGTAGAAGTCCATCGTATCTCGAAGTGGAGTGGTGTGGATTTACGATGCAGAAAAACACAAAGTCATCTCCACAATTTTAATCTCAACCTTAAAAGTTATGCATCAGGTGGAACAGCGACAACTATCTGTCAGTTGAGCGGTATTATTTAGAGTAGGTGGTACATGTTTCGAAACTACATAGGTTCATCTTCAGCTAATTTAAATTACGGAGAAAAAAAAAATTTGTTATATTAGATTATATGTAGAAAGAGTAAAAAAGTGTATGTGTCACCACATTGTACCAATAATGGTTTACATAGTGAACAACATACTTGTTTTTAATTCAATTAATTTTACGAGAAGGGGAGGGGGGCATATATGCTCTAAGCCTCTACTTCCTCCTAATGTTTAATTAAATTAAAAACAAGTATGTTGTTCACTATGTAAACCTTTATTGGTACAATGTGGTGACACATACACTTTTTTACTCTTTCTACATATAATCTAATATAACAAATATTTTTTCTTCTCCATAATTTAAATTAGCTGAGATGAACCTATTTTGGTTCGAAACATGTACTACCTACTCTAAATAATACCGCTCAACTGACAGATAGTTGTCGCTGTTCCACCTGATGCATAACCTTTAAGGTTGAGATTAAAACTGTGGAGATGACTTAAGTTATTAGGTTTTTAGGTTTATATAATTTTTTTGAGGGTTCTGAAAAGGGCAATTTGTATATGCATTTTATAGCTTTGTTCTGCAAAGTTTGTAGTGGTTTCATAATAGAAATTTTGGCTGAGCCCCAAACAGAAATGAGGTATTGCAATTTTGAATAAATTAAACTGAAATATATGATTTTTAAATATTTTAGTGGGGTATTCTGTCTTATTCGAAATAGTATTCCAATCAAAGGTGAGAGTTGTTTTCCCAGATTGTTGATATGATTGGACCAAGAGTGTGTTTTGACGATTTGTAAAATTTTGTATTGTTGGTATACTGAATTGGTGAATTTTTTAATTTTATTGGTCTTAGAGAATCATTTGTAATACTTCGTTTAGAAATAAACATAATCGATGATTTCGAAAAATTCAACTATACGGTAATTAACGCACAAGACTACCTAAGTCAGAATAAATACAATCTCCGCAGACGGAATCTCCAGTCATCTGAGATTATTTATGATGTATAAGCCTCTGAAGAAGCTAGCCACTCGCGCTAGCGAAACGTTAGGAAGAAATCCCAAAAAACGCCGCCCTTTAAACCCGAGTGGAAATTGTGTCACTGAAAACGTCGGCCGTGAAAGCCTTAACCGTTCACTGCCGCTTGTTTCGCGGCAACTATCTGCTTATATACATTGTATATAAGCAGATAATTCAACAGAAACTCTGCTTAGCCGACTTTTGGGTAGACTGGCAACTATTTTCCGCGGCAATAAAAATTGTGCTTAGAATGTGACCGCACTCGAAATGTAAATAACGGAGTTTATTCGTAATATATGTCATTGATCCAAACCATCATCATATTCGTAAAATATAGAAATCGTAATACAGAAAAAAGAACACTGTCATAAACGTATTGCAGCATAACGTAACACAGCATAATGTACTTTTAGAAACAAGACCGAATCATATTCGTATTCCATCATTTTTGAATTTTATCATGCAGTCACTGTAACATAACATTATTACGTAAAATTTATATCGGATAGAATACGTACCCGATCGTATTTGTATTATGTAGAAACGGGCAAGTTATCGCCTGCCATTGCTTGGGTGTGAATGGACCTTCAGGCAACCAACCGTTTTAAAATTATACCTAACATTGAAATAATTTGTTTGAAAGTGGTTGACAGTGCTTCACTTTGAGTAAGGTTATTCTGGACTTTTATTGTCTGAAAAAGAACTAAGAAAAATTCAATTCTCTGCAATTTTTATTCTCGACGTTTCAACTGTTAAAATCTACAGTCGTTATCAGGTGTATGAATGCGACACTCTCAAGGATACTTCTTATATATGATATGGCTAATTTTGTGTCATTAGCCTAGGGGTAATTTCCCGGTGTTCAGGTAAGCTTGTTAGTAACAGTGCCGGGCCCCTCTGGTACAGCATTGTTAATTCTTATCGCAATTTCAATTGATCCATATTACGGATTTCTATGCTTGCTTGACTGAAGACATTGTTGTTCATAATATATGCACTCTCTTCAAACTTCCTTCTATACCAGCCCTCTTCTTTGAGGATGGATGACTTCCATTTAATATTGTGTTGGGTCGTCCAGACATGATCCGCTTTCCCTGACTTTGATATTTCTTCTCGTTGAGTGTTTCTCTTGTGTGCTGCGAGTGTAACGCTAAGCGGTCTCTTAGTTTCTCCAAAATATGCTGTGAAGCTTGTCTTGGAGAAACTAAGATACCGCTAGGCGTTAGACTCGCTGAACACAAGAGAAACACTCAACGAGGAGAAACATCAAAGTCAGGGATAGCGGATCATGTCTGGACGACCAAACACAATATTAAATGGACTGAAGCCGAAGTCATCCATAAAGAAGAGGGCTGGTATGGAAGGAAGTTTAAAGAGAGTGCATATATTATGAACAACAAAGTCTTCAGTCAAGCTAGCATAGAAATCCGTAATGTGTGGAAACCCTGTATTAGTGGCATGAAGGGGCCCGGCACTTTTATTAACAAGCTTACCTGAACACAAGCAAAATACCACTGGGCTAATGACAGAAAATTAGCCATATCATATATAAGAAGTATCCTTGAGAGTGCATTTAAACACTTGATAACGACTGTAGATTTTAACAGTTGAAACGTGATTAAAAATTGCAGAGAATTGAATTTTTCTTTGTTCTTTTGCAGACAATGAGAGTCCAGAATAACCGCACTCATTGAAATAATTGTTTACGAAAAATTAAGAAAAGTGGATGAATAAATCCAATTGTTTTTACAAATACCAAAAGTCTTTTTTTAGTTCTTCAATGAGTAGGAAACGTTCATTACCGTCATTCTTTGGTCCTTCCCAGAGTGACTGCAAGCCCATAGACTATAGGATTATGCTGGAGTACGATTATGATCTTTTACGTTATGACGCGTTACGAATTCTACCGAATACGAATATGATCCCTTGACGTCATGAAGCATTGCTGTTATGATGCATTGTGGTTATTCTGCAATGATATTTTGATGTTTTAGCGTTATGACGGGATCCTTTGTGATAAAGTACGTTATGCTGGTGAATATTATGATGGATTACTTTATGATCCGTTACTTTATTCCACTGTACATATCTATCTTGTACTAATATAATCAATTGCTATTTTTACCAGTTATCGATATGATGGAGTATATTTCTTCGTTTTACGATTTCTTTTTTGTACATTATGATGCATCGGATGTCACAATTTTCAGGGTGAATTTCGTGCCTCTCTGTGTGTAAATGATTTTCAATGTTTAAATAAAACAACTTGTATAAACAACTTTTATATTACTTTCTGTAAAAGAGACAATTTTGCTCCCAAAATATATGTACAAAGTTACACAGCAACTTGCAACAAGTAGAGGACAGCACTTGACTCATGGGCATTTTTTGTAGTAAGTACGTCGCTCCCATAATTTCCACTAGTCTACATACATTTTAAAAATACCCACCATGGACATACGTATTCATTCATTTTCATAAAACATAGAATTAAATAACAATTCAATAAAATTTAAACTAATTAAAACAGCATATTATCTGAGTCATTTAAGATAAATTTCAGCAATTATAACAATATTGGACGGGCGTGGTCAGATAGGTAAAACAATGGAATGTCAATGAATGCTTTCTGGTAAAAATTTCTCGGATGCATTAAATAAAACTTAAATTTTACATTACGCTCTATATTTACAAAATCTTATTAGAGATTGGAAGATTCGTCTTTTTCTCAAATCCACCCATACGAATGGTGCTAGCCGGTTGAAAAGTTGGTGTTGAATCGTCATGGCACTTTGTTTATAGTAGTTTCTGTGTCGGTTGAAAAAACGCAGCTCATACTAGATTGTGCTTTTGCTTGATATGTTTATTTGACGATTCATCTATTGAATTACACGGTTATTTTTTTTGTTTGTCAAGAAATTTAATCGATTTAATCTAAACTGTCCATCAAATACGAGTTGCTTCAGAAAATGGCAATAACAACCATAATTACACTGTTTTGAATACCTGCAGATGCCATTTGGACTAAGTAATGTTTCATCATGTAACCAGATCCCTGTCTTTTTGATTCTATAGCTTACATAAAGTTTTTAACTGAAATGAAATAATGAATCCAATTAAATAAATTCGAACAGATGCATCCAACCAAGGACTTGGTGTGCGTGCTGAATGTCTTTTTTGCTCATTCCAAAAGAAAATTAAAAGAAAACGTAACTTGTCTGTTTCACGGTTCTTTCATATGTTTCCATTTCCCCCGGTAGTTTTTAACCATACTTCTGCAAACCGATCATTGAGTACGTGCTGTCGTTTCTCCAAATAACACCGAAACTACTATAACAATACAAATTCCAAACTTGAATACAGATATATTGCTAGCTCATTCGGATGGGGTACGTTCTGGACAATTCGATAGAAAAATATATTTTTCAAACTAGACTTTTAGATCACGTATGAATATTTGAAAAATAAATTACATTATTGACTATTTATAATACAAAGAAATCACTGTTGATATTACCTATAATCAACCAGAATCTGAAAAATCGGATATTTCATTTTGTATCAGCAGTCTTCTTCTACCAGTTTTTGGGTGTCTTTCCCCGTGTCTTGCGCGGCTGGATCCAGCTCCCTGTGTCTGACTTGTACTTGGGGCGACGACATGTGTTTTATGCTCGAAGGGGCGATCACAGCGCTCGGCGGTTCTAGGAAGGTGTCGCCCTTCGGTTTTCCCATGTCCGAAGATACTTCGTACAATGCTGAAAAAAGTTCTTCATTAAATTCGAAACTACTGTTATTTTTAATCTCAGTTTTTGAAACGACAGTCGTTGTCAACTTGCCGTCGATAACGTTTGGTTCTGTCAGTGGTATTAGGAATTTCAGTACTATGTTATTCAAACTCAATAAACTATGGAATTCAGATTTAAAAAACACATTCCCACGCTTTCATTTTAATAAAATAGGTAGTTGTAAGTCAAAGACCCACAGTAAAAAAAAACAATTGCTGATCTCGAACAGATGTATCGCCGTACCAGCCTTCGCTAGGAAGTTACTCTTTTCAGAAGAATCCACTTTTTCTTTCATTATTTTTCGCCAGACAATCCATGATGGATGACAGAACAATATTAGATAAGTATATTGTAAATGTAAAGGTAGATGTCTGGGTAGAAATTATTATAGCAACAGAATAATTGGTCCGCATTTTTTTACGGAAATATCAATAGGGGCTCATTTTGTAGCAATTGTCTCAAATCGGGTATGAACAACAAATTTTATAAAAATTGAGACACCTGAAAAATTTACTTTTCTCATGATGAAAAGTTATCGAAAAAGCATTCAAATTATTCTTTAGACACCTATCTGCTATCTCTACAAAAAGTGGTTGAATCTCCATCGCGTATAATTGTTATATTTTGGACTAGTCGACTGGCTACATGAACTATCAACTAAACGTGCTGGCCGTGCTATATGCCGATAACTTTTTTCTACATCTGTATACCTCAACATTCATATATTTCTTAAATCACTACAGATAAAAAACTAGTCGTTTTTTCAATCCACCCCAATACATACCTCCACTCCCATTTGCCATTGCCTCAGGGTTGTTTTGTACCGCATCGTACATAGGGTTGTGGAAATCCCTATTCTTGTTGCTCACAGCATCCAAACTATAGGCTACGTCATGATGTTCTGGAGCTCCCCCACCGTTCGTGTCGAAAGAATTCGCACCTCCGAATTCCACATTTGTACCTTGCCTGAAGGAAACGCTTTGACTGCTCGCCAAGCTGCCCAATCCAGATCCTTTGCTGCTTAAAAAAAAAGACTTGTGAACGAGGGGTCATTCTAATCATCAGAATGTGATTTATCAACTGGTGGAAAAGAACAAATTTAAATATAGAACAAACAAGTAAAGGCTCGGAAGTTGAGGAGCTCGGGAGTCGAGGAGCTCGGAAGTTGAGGAGCTCGGAAGTTGAGGACCTCGGAAGTTGAGGAGCTTGGAGGTCGAGGAGCTCGGAAGTTGAGGAGCTCGGAAGTCGAGGAGTTCGGAAGTCGAGGAGCTCGGAAGTCGAGGAGCTCGGAAGTCGAGGAGCTCGGAAGTCGAGTAGCTCGGAAGTCGAGGATTTCGGAAGTTGAGGAGCTCGGAAGTTGGAGGGCTCGGAAGTTGAAGGGTTTGTTTTTCAAGATACGAAAAAATTGCTTGTACTTTTTGTAGAACTATTTGGCGAAAATAAAATTGTTCATATACATTTATTCGATATCTCTATTAGTTTTTGGCGTTTTTAGAAAAAATGGTAAATATTTGTCCATATCTCAATTTTTTATACAAGAAATGAAGTCCATAATTTTTCGTTTCTTTCCCGAACTATTGATATCATGGAATAAATTCATCAACATTTTCCATAAGGCCATCAAAAATGGTATCTTGTAAAATTTTAAAATCTGTCGCCGTCGTTAAGTTTTTGCTGGTTTTCTAATAGAAAATTCAGTATTTTTTTCACTATTATAAACTGTATGTTTCTTGGGAAAATAAATTGAATTGAATATTTCGTTTAATTTCCAAGACAGGAAAAAATGTCATGGGAACTTTTTGTAGATCTGGTTGAGGGCAATAAAAGTGTTTATATATATATTTTTTTTCGAAATCTTTTTTGTTCTCGAGTGTTTTGTGTTTTTAGGTAAAAATGGTAAAAAAATTTCGACGTTTTTGGTGGGTTTTTACAATAAAATTCGATAATCCCGCGAAGCGCCTGGAAAGTTTGGGGGGAGGTGGAAAATGGGTAGTAAATAATCAAAACTACGGGCGCGAAGCGCCGGAAAATTTTGAGAAATTGGGGGAGGGGGAAAATAATACGGAATAAGAAATTTTTGGGGAGGGGAGAGGGGGGACAATAAAAAATCCGGGTGCGAAGCGCCAGGAAAATTTTGGGGAGGGAAAATGATCCAAAATTCGGGCGCAAACCGCCAGGAAAACTTAGGAGAAGGAGGGAAATAGGGGTACATATTAAAAAATTCGAGTTTTCGTCATTTTGTACCATAACTTGATCAGGTTTAGCGACTGTTACTTCATTTGTTTTTGAAGCAATGGAGATGGAGTAATGGAGAAACTTCATTTGAATTAATTTGAAAAAACATCCGTGTACTTACAAAGGCCTCTTCCTGATGAAAAAGTAGACTCCCGTCAGCGCGCACAAAACCAGCAAGACGACCACGATCGGAATAACAATGGCCGACACATTGGTCCCCTCCCCCGCTCTGCTGTGTTCGGTGTGGATGTCGCAGTACTGTCCCTGATAGTCGGGCATGCACCTGCACAGCAAATCGTCGTTCTCGTCGGATTCTTCGCACACTCCGCCGTTCTCGCACTTGCATATCCTCGGCAGCGGTCGCTCTTTTTCGGAGGGCGAGTCGCAGTGGATGTCCGCCTTGATCTTCTGGCTCGGGGTCGAGGAGTCCGGACAGGAACACCTGTGGCCGTTGGGCACTATCAGGCACAGGTGGGAACAGTGGCTGTTTTTGCAGGGGTTCTGGATGGTCGTGTTGTATTTGAGATCGTGGAACACTGGAATAAAAAGAGACAACATTACGTTATGTTGGTTTATGTTTAGTTTGGTTATGTTGGTTTAGAGAAGAAGAAAGTCAGTTAGGATTTCGACCAAACCGAAAAGTACCGCACATGTGGTTATCGACGAACTGAACACTTCCAAGATCCATAAAGAAATTGGAAAGTGTTGTGCACAACAACCAGAAAGTTCACCCGCTGTACCAGGTGAATTTGAACTACAACAGGTTTTCTTTTAATACCTTACCATTACTTATCAAAAATTCATTTCTTTCTAATAATTATATCCATACTTTTGTTTTATTCCGATTCGAACTATTTTCTATGGAGGATAGAAAGGTAAATCTACAGAGATTGGACTGCATGATATTTTATTAATAAAAGAGAAGCAATCATTTTATTTATTTTTTACATTAACATTGATATTTATACGAACTGACACATTTTTCTTATCATTTGAAATTGTCAGGGGGTCACTACCAAACGGAACTACATCTGATAGATATTGTGTCCTCCTTTACCAATCTGAGCAGCACACAGGCACTGCTGTATATAATGAGCATGTAACATATTATGTAGTAGTTGCAAGACCCTATATAACTTGGAAGAAAAAATCCGAAAGTGAAAATTTGCATTTTCATTTATATAGTTGGGATGAAAAGAAGCTATTCTTTGTAATATCTAACAGAAAACAACTACTTCTCCGACTAAAGCCACGCCGGACATCGAACTGCATCTGATAGATTTTGTGAAAAGACCCTATATAAGTTAAAAGAAAAATTAAAATAAATAAGTAATTTTTTTTCGTAGTTTTTTTTTTCCACTTCCTAGGAGTCGTTTTTTTTCCTTTTCAACATGAATACCTTCCAAGAGGTTATCTTGAACGATGGAAAATAGCTACTAAAGTTATAACAGTCTCATTTCTCATGACGGTAAAAATGTGGCACAGCGCTAATTTTTCTCTTTTCATGTCATATTTATGATAATTTGCTCATTTATAGGTTGTTTTCATTTGAAAGCTGTCATTTGGATTGTTTTATTCAGTTATAGTTTGTCTGAGATAATTAATAGTAAGACATGGATACTTCTAGTTCTAAGAATGAAAAAGTGGGGCCAATTAAACAGAAGCAGAGAAAACTATAATCCAATATAATAATACTTTATTGATCCCAAGAAACATTTCTGCTTATAGAGGGATATGTAAACATTATACACTGAATAATACAATACTTATGAAACACAAATTAAAGAAGGAATTAAACAATTGATGGAAATTAACAACATATATCTCAAAGTTTCAAAACTGAAAATGATGGAATCAGAAAAGATTTTTTATTTGTTCTAAACTTAACTCATTAAGTATTTTTTTAAATTAATTTTGAATCGGATTTTACCATAATTTTTCAATTCATTGGGTAATCCATTATAAAATTTTATTCCGTTACATAGTATTGATTTTTGACCGATATTTGTCTTACTTTTATTCATTGTTATATTGTTGGAATATCTGGTTGAATAATTATGTTGATCACTATTGATTTTGAATATTAAATTAGAATGTTTCATATTATAGTATAGTAGTGAAAAAGTAAGTACGGTTTTCAGTAGAATTATTTCGATACCTAAGTATAGGAAACTATCCTAAGTATCCTTCTTTTCACTTTCTCTACAGATATATACTAGACCTTATTCAATGAATATACTTATGTAAGGATTTTACACGTTACAACCATAGTAACTTTCCTGATACATACTGCATGATAATACACTTTAGTTCAATGGAAACACTAGAATTAAAATATATTTTTTGTCTCACCTTTTACACTGGAAGGATTCTGCATGTCCCTCTGAATAGTAACAGGCACCCCTCTGCCAAACTTATCGTGCTTGATCAGCTCGCCGGTATTCCTGGTGATCCAGTAGACGTTCGATTCGAAAACGTCCAACGAAATCGGATGTTTCAGCGCGTCTCCCCTGATGACCGTCTTCCGATTGGTCCCGTCGTACTTCATACTCTCGATCGTGTTCAGCTTCGTGTCGACCCAGTACAAAGTGTGTCCCATGGCGTAGTCTATCGTCAGACCGGCAGGATGGCGAATTTCATCGGTGATCAGCGGCCTCCGCTTGGATCCGTCCATCCAAGCGACTTCGATCTTGGGCGCGCTTCCTGCGTCAGTCCAGAAGAGCATTCCCTTCTGAGGGTCGATTGCCAGCGAGGTGGGGTTCTCTAGTCCAACACTAGCTAGAGACCGCCTGTATCTGCCGTCGGTCTTAGCGACCATGATCCTGCCCTTAGGTTTTGACCCTCGATCGGTTTCACTCCAGTAGAGGTTGTTGGCCACCCAGTCGACGGATATGGCGATGGGCTTGGAGTTGCCTCTGATCTCCAGATCCTGCGCGAAACCGGCTTTGACTTCCCCGTTCTGCGCGTTGATCATGTACGACCGCTTGATCGTCTTCTGCCTGCTGTCCGCCCAGAAGATCATCTGGCTCACCGGGTTGTAGTCCACGGCGTCTATCCTCTGCTCCTCGGTGATGACGCCCTCGACGTCTCTGCGCCTGAGCTCGAACGAGCGGATCTCGCCGCCGTTGGACACCAGCAGCGTCACGTCCTCCTTTTCGGCCTTGCAGACCCCGCTCAGTTGGTCGGAGAGCTTGAAGCCGTCCTGGCATGAGCACGCGTAGCTACCGTTCAAGTTTGCGCAGATTTGCGAGCAGTGGTGCGCGCCCGTCGCGCATTCGTCTACGTCAAGGCACACTTTGCGGTTGTCTTTGGATATGATGAAGCCGGAGTAGCAAGCGCAGATGTATCCGCCGTCGGTGAGGTTCATGCAGCTGTGCTCGCAGCCTCCTCGCGAGGCTTCGGAGCAGACGTGGTTGTGGTGGCAGCCCAGCTCGTCGGAGCTGTCTCCGCAGTCGTCGGCGAAATCGCAAACTTGTCGCTTGTCCACGCAGCGCTTGTTGGCGCATTTGTACTCTTTATTGGCGTCGCAAGCTTTCATCTTTGTGGCGCAGAGCGTCATGTTGTTCTCGTCGGAACCGTCGCCGCAATTGTCGATGCCGTCGCAGAGCTGGTAGCGCGGGATGCACTTGTGGTTGTTGCACTGGTACCTGTAATTAATGAAATCCAATGTTAATGACCATTTAAAAACAAATCTGTTACGTCTATGTGGTATTGAATGGCTACCTATTTCAATTTATATCTGTAATGCATACCTCTTCAGCGTGTCGCAGTTGAAATTCGTGCACAGCGTGGGCGCCTCGTCGGAGCCGTCCCCGCAATCGTCGGCGCCGTCGCAAAGGTCTCCCTGGCTGATGCACAGCCGGTTGTCGCACTGGAATCGCGAGTCGGGGCAGTACTTGCCGCCCGGGAAGCGAGGCGGGCAGTTCTTCTCGTCGGACATGTCGCGGCAGTCGCGTTCGCCGTCGCACCGGAAATAGGAGGCGATGCAGTGGCCGGACGCGCACTGGAACGTGCCGTTCTTGCACCGGAAGCCGCTGCAGCCGCTCTCGTCCGAGTTGTCGCCGCAGTCGTCCTCGTGGTCGCAGCGCCAGCGCGACGAGATGCACTTGCCGTTGCTGCAGCTGGAAGAGAAAGAGTGAGGTTAGGTTTTAATATCTCAATATTGTAATAAAATAACTGAATATGCATGTCGTTTTCAAAAAAATTACAATTTATCTAATGTTTGTATATTAATTAGGCTTGTTAACACGTTATTTGCAAAATATATTGAAATTAGCTTCAATAAAATATATTTTCAGACAGTCCACTTACCCGAACTCCGACTCCGAGCACTCCCTATAAACACCCTTGCACTCCTCTTCCAGCTCGTCCGAACCATCCCCGCAATCGTCCGAAAAGTCGCACTTCCACTGCTTGGGAATGCACCGGTTGTTCTTGCACTTGAAATCGGTTTCCGGGTTGCACTTCGGACAGTTCTCGGGCAGCTCGTCCGAATTATCCCTGCAATCGTCCTTGCCGTCGCAGAACAGCCACTTCGGGATGCACCGGTAGTTGGACCGCCCGGGACAGCGTTGCCAGCCCGTCGTGCAGTTCCTCTGCCGGCACATGTACGCCGGCTCGTCGGAATCGTCGCCGCAGTCGTTGTCGAAGTCGCACATCCACAGCTTCTGGATGCAGCGGCCGTTCTTGCACGCGAACTCTGTGACGGGGTCGCACGCGCGCTTGTGGCAGACCTCCGGGTCCTCGTCGGAGCCGTCTTTGCAGTCTGCGTCGCCGTCGCACTTCCAGCTGTTGAGGATGCAGCGGCCGTTGGAGCGGCACTTCATTTCCAGCTCGGGGCACTCCTTGTCGCAGTTCATCTCGTCAGAGTTGTCGCCGCAGTCGTTGGTGCCGTCGCAGATGGTGGCCGAAGGAGTGCAGTTGAGGTTCTTGCACTGGAACGTGCCCGCTCTGCATTGTCTCGGCGGGCAGGTTGACGGTTCGTCTGAGCCGTCTTTGCAGTCTTTTTCGCCGTCACATCTAAAAAAAGAATGTCGGTGAATGAGAATATGTTTCGGATATTGGTAATTGTTTGATAAAATGTCGACAAAACGTGTAAAAAAGCCCGGGAAAACAGTCCGGAAAAAAAGTCTAGAAAAAAAGTCCGGAAAAAATGTCGTCAGTAAAAAATGTCGTCAGTAAAAAATGTCGTCAGTAAAAAATGTCGTCAGTAAAAAATGTCGTCCGTAAAAAATGTCGTCAGTAAAAAATGTCGTCAGTAAAAAATGTCGTCAGTAAAAAATGTCGTCAGTAAAAAATGTCGTCAGTAAAAAATGTCGTCAGTAAAAAATGTCGTCAGTAAAAAATGTCAGTAAAAAATGTCGTCAGTAAAAAATGTCTTCAGTAAAAAATGCTGTCTGCATAAAATGTCGCCAGCAAAAAATGTCGCCAGCAAAAAATGTCGTCAGCAAAAAATGTCGCCAGCAAAAAATGTCGCCAGCAAAAATGTCGTCAGCAAAAAATGTCGTCAGCAAAAAATGTCGTCAGCAAAAAATGTCGTCAGCAAAAAATTTCGTCAGCAAAAAATGTCGTCAGGAAAAAATGCCGTCAGCAAAAAATGTCGCCAGGAAAAAATGTCAGCAAAAAATGTCACCAAAAAATGTCGTCAGCAATAATGTCAAGAAAAAATGCAGTCAGCAAAAAATGTAATCAGCAAAAAATAACAGCAAAAATGTCAGCAAAAAATGTCCGGTGAAAAAAATCTGGAAAAAATGGACGAAGGAAATAATCCAGGAAAATAGTCCGGGAAAAAATGTCCGAGAAAAAATGTCCGGAAAAAAAAGTCCGGGAAAAAAGTCTCGGGAAAAAAGTCTCGGAAAAAAACTCCGCGGAAAAAGGTCCGGGAAAAAGGTCCGGGAAAAAGTCCTTAGAAAGAAGTCCTTAGAAAGAAGTCCGTTTAAAAAAGTTTGGAAACAAAAGTCTGTGAGAAAATAGATCGGTGAAAAAAGTCTGGTAAAGAAGTCCGAAAAAAAAGCACGAGGAAAAAAAAAAGTCTGGGAAAAAAGTTCGAGGAAAAAAGTCCGGGGAAAAAAGCCCGGAGAAAAAAGTCAGCCGAAGCAAAACCCCGCGGAAGTATTTTGGAAACTGTTGGGTGTACAGAGACAGTTCTCGGCTCAAGTTGTAGCTTATTTGGTCTACTTGCAAATGCATGCGTAGTTATAATCAAAAATCATTCCTTCGGGGTTGAAATTACCAAAACGGAAGAAAGATACATTTCATGGTTTCTTGGACCGTTTTGGGTTTTTAGACAATGTTGCATGTGATGCTCAAGATCGAAAACTTGTGTTATTCATTGGGCCAAATCATTAACAACACTGCAACAAATCAGAACTACCTAATCTGAAGTAAATGCCTAGTGGACTGTAATAGGTTGAAAATGTGTTCATAAGTCACCACGAGAGGTGTGTGGTGCCAAGCATTTATAAACTAGCAATCCAAAAAATTATTTTAAAAAATTCTTCAACGGATCATTACACTTTAGTGTGACGATCTCTCAAGATCAGTAACAGCAACGGAGTTTCACAATGTATCTAATAGCTGCGAAAAACAACTCAAGAAAATCGATCTACTTACTGCCAGTGCCACGGTATACATTTCTCGTCGCTTCCTTTACACTGCCATTGTCCAGCGGTACAATTTGCGATGCAAGTCTTCTTATCATTGGACAAATAGAACTGATTGGGACAGGCACACTTGTAGATCGTTTGACCTTCATCGCCGTACCCGTCGATATTCAGGTAACTTGAAGCAGGAGGTGGCGATATGAGACACAAATGCGAACAACCACCGTTGTTGTCACCACAAGGGTTATAATAAGGCAGCTGCCTGAGCGGATGGAATATCTGAATGTCGTAGGGCTTGTGCGTGGTGTTCCTCAGCACCTGCAGCTCTTTACCGTCGAACTTGTTTGCTCTGCTGACAGCCTTGAGGTTCCAGTCCGTCCAGTAGATATAGTCGTCGAACAAGGAGAGGGCGAACACGTGGGGGACGCTGTTTCCAGACAGAACCACGTGCCGGTGTCTTCCTTCCAAGTCCGTGGAAGCGATGTAGTCCAAATGCGCGTCGGCAAAGTACAGCCGGTCGGTGAAGAAGTCGATGGTCAGAGCGTTGGGCCAAGCGATGTCGTCTTCCCAAGTCAGAATCATGGTGAAATTGGACCCGTCCATTCCTATTTTCCCGACGAAGGACTGCAGATGCCAGGAGGTGAAGTAGAGGTAGCCCATGCCCGGATGTACGACTAACGCTCTGGGGTCGGGGATGCTCGTCTTCAGGGTTTTCCGGTTGGTGCCGTTCAGCTCGGCAACTTCTAGGTTCTTGGAATGCCTGTCTAGCCAATACAGCTTTCTACCGATCCAGTCTATGGATATGCCTTCGAGCCCGTGCGAGTCATGTCGTATAACCGGCTCCCGCGTTTTACCCCCGATGGGGCTTCTGAATATCGTCTTGGCCGTCACGTCGCAAAAGTATAGCTGCTGATCTTTCATGTCGTAATCTAGCGCGACCACGTTCATCAGGTCCTGGTGGACCAAATTGTAGACGTGCGCGTCGACAGACATGTTTCTCACGTAGTACTTGTTGGTGAAGATGATCCACGGTTGGATTTTGTCCTTGCGCTTGCACGTGTGTTCGTCGCTTTCCCGTTCGTAATATTCGTCGTTGCATTTGCAGTAGTAACTGCCGGGGGTGTTCGAGCAGTACTGGGAACAGACGCCGGGTGTTTCTATGCATTCATCGATGTCTGAGCATGCTTTTCCGTCGTCCAATAACCTGAAAGGAAAAGTTTTTTATGATAGTTGCGTAGCAGTCGCGTAGTGCTAGCTGGTATACGAGCGGCCTAATTGGCTATTCAGAGTACCAGACATAACATTTATGCAAGCAAATGACCATATACATTATATGGAAATCAATTCTGAAGAAGTTCCTCAGGGATCGGTGTTAGGTCCACTGCTCTATCTAATGTATATCAATGAAATTAGTACCAAGGATTTTATGATGTTCGCAGATGATACTTCATTAATAGCAACAAAAAGTAACACCAAGTATTTTGCTTGATTTAGATAATTTAGACTCACTTATATCCTTGATTACATTCGCAGTAATACCCGGTAGGAGTGTCGATGCATTTGTGTCCACACTGGTGTATCTCCACCTTAGCACACTCGTCCACATTACAGTGCAGGGGTTCGTCTGAATCATCAGAACAATCTGATACTTTATTGCAAACCAAGTTGTAGTTGATGCACTGGCCATTACTGCATCTAAATTGCGTCGAGTCGGGGCAAGTCGTGTTTTCTTTTTCTAAAAAAAAATTATAAGAAAAACGTATTTTTTTCAGGATAATTGTAACTCACTGCAGTTGACTTCGTCCGACCGATCTCCGCAATCGTCTTCTCCATCGCACCTGTACTGGTTACGGATGCATTTGAAGTTCTGGCAGGTAAATTCGTTGGTATTGCAGAGCTTGTATTTGGAGTTGCATTCCTTCCCTTCGTCGGTACCGTCTCCGCAATCGTTATCATGGTCGCAAACCCAACCCTTAAATGGAACGAATAGTTACAGTAAACGCGTCCGAAAAATCGTAAACTCGCGAAATTTGAAAAGTTCTCAACAAGTTAAATAGGGGTAGAAGGATAGGAGAAGAAAGAATAAGAAACAAAGAAGTAATAACATATCCGATAAAAATTATTTTTGATAGGATGAAAACTGAAACCAACGATGAGCATAAAATATATGTGGTGTATTTTTTAGACTAAAATTTTTCATAATTTTCGTTGATATCATTATACACACCTTGTTGATACATCTTCCATTGGCACAAGTGAACTGATCGTCACTACATGGAGCAGGGGTCGCACAGTGGTGTATTGTAGCATTTTCGTCGGCACCATCGACACAATCTGGGTCTCCGTCGCACAGCCATTTCTTCGGGATGCATTGCGCTCTCCCCCATTCTTTGTTGGCCTCACATGTGTATTCAGTTTCTTCGTCACATTTTCTGTCATCTTAAAGGAAAAAATTGATGATGTATGAAAAATAATAATGAGTAAGAGAATTAACAGTTATGTGGTGGTAAAGTAAAGTAAAGTCGATAGGCCCAAAATTACTATTTCAGAGAATTCGGGAACGCAGGTCAGCATTTGGCAACAGTGCTTCAGTCAGCTATACTCGGAGGCTGTAGGTACTACAAAATGTGGGCACAAATAAGTTTGAGGAGATAGAGTGAGCCAAAGTTGTGATTCAACAAATCAGGATTGATCCAACCTTGCAATCTTGTACTTACTGATTATTCTCCGTGATTGAAATTTTTTATCAATATCAATAAACTTACTGCATTCATGTCGACTGTCTTCATCACTGTTATCGAGACAATCATTGTCTCCGTCGCAAATGTATATCCTGGGAACGCAGTTGCCGTTGTCACAAGTGAACAGATCGCCGAAACAGGTACGTCCATCACTTTTGCAGTACTCTGGTGGCTCGTCGGCACCATCGCCACAGTCATCGTCTCCATCACAATACCTGGGGAACAAAGAAACGAGAAATGATAAAACGTGAACGATAATTAACATGACTACACTCAATGAAAACAAATAGTACTTTGCCGACCGATGTTCTACCCTTACTCCCATTTGTACCTACGATACACGTAGATTTAGATGTAATTCATTACCCGTCGTGGTCTTACCCAGGGGAGTAGTTGTTTTCTGACAGATACTTGCCACAATAAGCCTACATCGTAGGTGTATATGGGAGTAAGGATAAATCGGCAACGACTTTCGTTACTAAACGATCTCCCAAAAGAACTCTGTTTCACAAATGGTATTTTTCTTAACTTGTGTGGTAAAGGGAAAAATACTATTTGTTCTCATGTTCTCTACTGTTTGTAACAGACCGATGCATCACCCTGTATGTTGGCCACTGAGAATACTCCTCAAGTTTCTAACGCTCAGAGCCCCGTCACGAAAATCCCAAATTAAATCCGCCCAAGACAAGAAATACTACGATGACCCAGTTTTACCATCGTACTATGATGTTTACAAAACACCGTGACTAGGTCACGAGTAGTTAGTGAATGAATCTGAGGGCTGCGTTTATTTGAGAACAGCATTCGATACAGTTCGCCAGTCGCTACTGATCTTCACAAGTTTTAGCTGCCCTATGATGATACCGCCTATCGCACAAATGTTCTATTTTATCAGACTAAAAAGCTGCCAAACGATGTTGTTATTTCGAATCATACAAATATGGTCAAATCAAAGTAGGAGACCAGTACAGATTGTAGGGGAGGTTGTACAGGCTATTCGGCACTTTGACCGATTAGATCTTTTGTGCATAACCCTTGAAGTGGTATTTGTTCTTCTGGATTTACTAGCTAGACGACCATCCAAACATTTTAGTTCATTCAGCCATAGGAGACTAAAGTGGTCAGTCACTGCCGTGAACTGCACGCCTTCCAAATAAGATCGGAGTTTTCCAACCGCCCAGAGCACAGCAAGACATTATCTCTCAGTGGTGTTAAAATTTCTCTCTTGCCTGGTAAGTGAACAGCTTAGGTAGGAAATCACCTTGTCTCCCATGGGGCAAGGTTGGGTTAATATGGCACCAATGCCGTACCCCGAGGCATCGGTCTGGACAACGAATGGTTTGGAGTAATCCGGACAACTCAACTCAATATTGGTGCAGCCACCAAGGAACAACACTAATCATGTCCGCAACAAATCACTTTCGACCGAAAACTAGTGAAATTTAATTATTATTACTAACAAAACTAGTTGTAATCTTTTTGCGATATATGTAGGAAATGAAAAACATTCTTCTCGAAAACAGTCGGCTTCCATTCAATAGAACGTTCAATATAATGTTACATATGAGGCGAGTTCGGTAAATACGGATCTGACAACTCGATTCAATTTGTCTGCTCCATTTTCCACTACAAATATAGGGAAACCACGCCTACCGATTGAATCGAGCTGTCAGATTTGCATTTACCGAACTCAGCTATGAGAATATTCACGAGTACTCACCATGTCGCAGGAATACATCGATGATTTGAACATCGAATGCTGTTCGGGGGGCAACTTCTGTTGGCACAATGCAGAGGATTTTCATCGGAATTATCTCCACAGTCGTTATCACCATCACACAACCAATAAGGCTCTACGCAAATGTTGGTAGACTCGCACTTGAGGTGGTTCGCCGGACACGTGGTATTTTTCGGGCATCTCTTGTGCTCCTCGTCAGAAGTGGAGTTATCTTTGCAATCGTTCACACCGTTGCATACCTAGTAAACACCGATAATAAAATGAGTTCAACACTTTTCGAATATTTCTGGTTAGTTACCTGAGCCATAGGAATGCATCTGCGGTTTTCACAAGTGAATTCGCCTGCGGCGCACGGCGGATAGTCGCATTCAGTTTCGTCGGAGCCGTCCTTGCAATCGTTTTCGTGATCGCATTTCCACGACTTGAAGATGCAGCGACCGTTGGCGCAACGGAATTCGTTTGTGGAACATGAATGGAATGCTGTAAGAAAAAACTTCATATACTACACAATCTGAAACGTAGTTCCAGCTATTGTTACAATTTTTCCTCGTCCATACTCGCTGGACAATTCTAGTTTGTAGACGCCTCATTCGTAATTGTATTTCAATATGGATACGCAAGCCATTTAATTTCTCAGCACTCTCAACAGTTTTAACTAATTCTATTGTGAGACGTTAGATAGGGCGCATATACACTCCTTTCAGGAAATGCAAAATTTTCGATCAGTTCAGTTCAGCAGACTTCGAGTTCATATACATATTACTTTAGCATGTACTTATTATGTGATCGGAACCGCATTTTCAATATTTCTGAATTCACATGAATAGTGTCTTCAAATCAGTTTTCTCCGCTTTGAATCAGTGTACCAGTGTGTACCATCACCTGTAACTTTCGTGCAAAAGGAAAACATTTTTGGTAATTCGAATCTTCGAAATCCTTTCTTTCGTCCTTCTCTCTCCTCTAACATATCCTACCTATTACCACAGAGGAACGAATAGAAGAGAGAAACTCCCGAAGTGTTGGCCAATCGTCAGTGAGTTTATATAATCAAAAATTTCATTAAATTATATATTGAAATATTTTCGCAATAATTATATTCGAAATGAAGATATGTTTTTACCAGAAATCAATAAAAATATTCGTTGATCACGATGTTCATCAGAAAATCTAATAGGCATTCTCCTTGGATGACAATCTCAAAATTTCTGTTTTTTATTGATTCAGTGTTCATTAAATGATTTTATTTGTTTCATCTTGATACGATTAGTTTGGTTAGGAAACTCTGAGTATTCTAAGCCAAGAAAACAAATGGAAAGTGTGGTGAAACTGTTCGAAATAGAAAGTTTTGCGAAATGCAAAAAATGTGAACTATCTGATAATATCCAGAATGTCATTAGAACAAAAAAGAACTAGTTGCAACTATAGCTAAGCTAGGGAGTACGCCACTATGTTTCAACTTTGTACCAAAGCCATTTACGAGCAGCTAGGAAATTGTCAGAAATAACTTTTTCCTTTATATGGACACGACTATAAATAAATGTAGGGAAAAAAAATTAACAGGGTATTTTTGGGAACGTAAGAAGAATCATGAGAGAATATTTTCACCTAACCAGAAAACAGGGAAGAAGAATTTCAACATTCTCAAAAGGTTATGACTAGCTTCAAAATTGGAAAGCTTGTGAACAGTAAGTTTAGCAACACTTTGAAAATAATGTTTGTTTATTAAGCGGCAACCATACACTAATTTTCTGTAGGAAAGTTTTTATTTTATGATTGCCGTGACGAAATATCGAACCGTCAATGAGGACAGTCCTGTCAGATTTTATTCTCTTTTCCTTCATTACGGTAACAAATCGTTTTTTACAAATACTTACAGCAATAGTTCTCATCTTCATCGCTATTATCGCCGCAATCATCATCTCCATCGCAGGCCCACATCCTAGAAATGCATCTGCCGTTGGCGCAATAGAACTTGCTCGAGTCGCAACTCAAGTTCTTAGCGACGCACATCTTTCCTTCATTAACCAGCTTGGTGTTCTCGTCGCAGCGACACTCCGCGGTCCCATTCACGCCCGGGTGACAACTCTTCGCACACCCGCCATTGTTGATCTGACAGGGGTTGACCGAGCATCGTTGTCTCCGATCCGAGAAGACCTGGATGTCCCTCGGACTGTCTTCCAGTCTCTTGACTATCTCCACCATGTTGGCTCCGGTGTGTTTTTCCGCTCGGTACACGCCTCTGAGTTGCAGATCCGTCCAGTAGATGTAATTGCCGAAAACAGTTATAGAAAAGGGGTAGATCGTGGCGGAAACCAGCACCTCCCGGTTCTTCCCGCTCAGATCCGATCTCTCGATCTTTTCCCTCACGGCGTCTGTCCAATAGAGCATTTGCTCGTCGTAATCTATCGCTAGACCTGAAGGCTGCGCTAGGTCTTTGTCTATTATCACACGTTTCAAGGATCCCGCCATTGTGGTTCTGAAAATTTTACCGGTAGTTCCAAATTTGCCCCAGTCTGTGAAGAATAGGGTGCCGTTACAGGGGTCGATCACAATGGCTCTGGCTCTTTCGACTCTGGTGATCATGATCAAGTCTGATCCATCTAGGTTCATGGCATAGATGCTGCGGTTGGAAGAGTCGGACCAGTAGATTTTCTGCTGTGTCCAATCGTATGCGATACCTGGAATGAAATGGAAATAGATGAGATAAGCTTCGTGACATAGGTTCGCAAATTATTTGTAGTAATCATTACCTTCAGGATTGATTCCTTTATTCTTCAAATTGACAATGGCTTTACTCTCTGGATTCGTAGCCGACATTTGCGCTATTTTAGCCCAGGGCCTGATCTGCGTGAAAAAGAGAATCTTGCGTTTGAAGTCGAAGTCGATTCCCACGACGTTAGTCAGGTTGCCGACAGGGGCGAATGGCACTTCGGTCGACTGCGGATCCAAGCTCACGGCTCTCACTTCGGTTCTAGTCGAGAAAACGAGATACTCCTTGACGAAACCACACTTGCGCCCATCTGTAATGTTCCCTGTGGCGCAGTCGCACCTGAAACTAGGTCTAGCTACTGTGGCGATATCTTGGACGGGGAAGGAAAAGCAAAGCTGCTCGCAGCCGCCATTGGCGAATCTCCTGCAAGGGTTTGAATTGTCACTCGGTTGGTTGGTGTTGTCGTAGATGGATATATCGCGCAGATTTTCCAAGTTCGTCCTCACTCTCGTAGGCAAGGTGAGATTCCCGGGTTGCTTCGATGCTTTGAATATGGCCTTCAGGTTCCTGTCGACCCAGTAAAGGTCCGATTTGTAAACGGCTATGCCCATTGGATTGGGCAGGTTGCGTCTAATCACTTGCCGGTTACCTCCAGTGGAGGAGATCCTTTGGATTGTGTCCAGTTTGGAATCCACCCAATACACGTCATGAGTGTTCATATCGATAGTAAGGTCTCTAGGGTTGCTTATTCCTGATGTAACCAACGGTTGCCATTCGGATCCGTCTAGGTTAGATTTACCTGAAAAAAAAATGAAGTAATTAAATTCTAGAATCAGAAAGAAGCACACATTCAACGGTCGCAATAGTTATTCAAGCATCAAAAGCGGTAAAGGTTGTTTACTGTTCGAAAGCAATATTTTGGTGGCCGAGAGTTCCAAGGCTACCAATCTTGCATGAGACCGGTAACCCTTAACGCTTATGATGGTTATTGCGTTTTTTGCATGATCCATGTAACAACCATATAGGGAGAAATAGGTAGTGATATTTCAAATAATTCAGAAATATTTCTTATTTCTTACGATGTAATTGGGTTCCGACCATGGATAGTTTTTTATTTGTGTATATTTCATTAGCTTCAAGAACTTTCTCCTTGTCAAGAGTGTAGTGATACAAATATAATTCAAAACTGATCAAAAAATTGTTTTCTTGATAAGAGTCACTGTCAGGTCAATATCACTTTTTTGTGACGTACGCATAAGTTTTTTATAGTTGAACTGTCGCCACAGAGAACTTTTGGAATTTCGTCAATCAGATTTATTGAGTTATTGAAATAATATTTAAGAGAAGCAATGAATCAAACTGTACCTACCAGGCCATTTCTTTATCTATTTTGAGACTCTATTCCTGTGGTTTTTCTATTGTTGTTCCAAACATGGCATTATCCATAATAATATATTAAATTTTTCTTGGGTCCATTGATAGTATTCCAGTGTATATTTTCAAATTGATCCACGATGTCCCTGAGCTTTGAACATCGGAGTAAACTGATCCTACCGTACCTACCTGAATTAAAAGAATATAGGTTGTGTTTACAAATCTCCGATATTTTATACTGGTACTTTGACATTATAGCAGAGTTGTTACTTTGACATCAAAGTAGAATTGTCACTTTGACATTAAACCAGTATAAAATATCGGAGATTTGTAAACACAACCTATATTTCAATTCAGGTAGGTATGGTAAGATCAGTTTGAGTTCGTAACTCAGGGAAATCGTGGACCAATTTGAAAATATGCACTGGAATATTATCAGTGGGTTCAAGAAGAATGTAGTTTAATTTTAGGGATAATGCCGTGTTTGGAACAACAATAGAAAATCCAAAGGAATGGAGTCTCAAAATAGATCAAAGAATGGCCTGGTGGGTACGGTATGATTCATCGCTTTTCTCAGTTGAATATTGTTTGAATCACTCAATAAATTAACCTGGTTGGCGTAATTTCGAACGTTCTCTGTGGCGACAGTTGAACTATAACAAAGTTAGGCGTGTATCGAATGATCAGGATTGAAAAAAAAGGAGTCAATGGATATAATCTTTGACTATAACAAAGAGTTACAATATTTTTTTAATTATTATTTGAGTGTGAATATCAGATGCTGCACATGTTTTCATCCATCCCATAACACAACAAAGTGATACTGACCTGACAGTGACTCTTGTAGGAAACGCAAATTTCTTGATCAGTTTTGGGTTATATTTGTTTCACTCAAGACTCTTGACGAAAAAAAGATTTTGAAGCTAATGATATATCCACAAATAAAAAAATATCCATAGTTAGAACCCAATTACATCGTATGATATTTTTGAATTATTCGAAAAAATCAATCTCCGATTTTCAGAATAAATTTATGCTCGAAAATTGTTTTCTTTTCAATATATACTGGATTGAAAATAGACTTTTTTCAATTCTTCGATTGTCTACCTATATATCTTTGGGTTCAAACGAAAAGAAAAAATCGTGTGATGTACAAAGACAGTCGTAGGGACTAAGGTTGGAATTGGTGATATTTTTGAATTGGAAAATTCCGATGGATTTTGTTAACGATAAAATTTCCAGTATATGTGTACCAACTTCCATTTAATAACCTTACGTGCATAATTTGAATGACGCAATGAATTTGCCAACTGAATGAGAAATGTATGAGTATCTTACGAATTTAGTTTATTTTATCCAAATTAGAAGGAAATCGAAAATCTGACCAATGAAGTTTCTATTTATAAATGAATGAAAATGTCATAGGCTTGATCGCGAGGCTAATATCAAGCTTTGAAATATAAAATCAGCATACCTATCCTGGGGTATTGACCGTAATCGATCCAGTAAAGTATCCTCTTTATCGGATTCACAGCGAGCTCCCTAGGCGCATCCGTAGTGGACTTGACTATAATCTTGCGGTTCCTCCCGTCCAACCAACAAACCTCCACGTAATTCTCGTGCGGGAAGACGTTCGTGAAATACAAATTCCCAGCTATCCAATCGATGGTCAAGCCTCTAATGCCGTTGCTTCCGATACCGTCTTTGATGATGTGCTGCAGCTCGGTACCGTTGGGTCTGATCCTGAAAATGCCGTTCCACGATCCTCTGTTGAACTCCACCCAGTAGATCCAGCTCTCGGCTACGTGGACGTCCACGTGAAGGATGTGATGACCGGGTCCCGTAATGGGAACCATAGCTTCCGAGCTGTCCTTGAGGCTGACGCCTCTGGCCAGATCGAGTTGCGAGACGACGGCGAATGTTCTATGAGGCGAGCAGCTCATTCCGTTTTTCTTGTACCTGTTATCAATATTTGTGGTCAAAGAAACAATTTAATTTGTTAAAAAAATTAGAAATGATCAATTTTTCATTGTTGTTCCAAGGGGAACAATTTTGGGACCACATTAATTTGCTATTCACCTCAAAAGTATTTTCGTACTGTCATGTTCAGTTGCCAATTTAATCAAAGTCAATATATTTTTTTCTATTTTTTCGTCAACCGGATGTACCCCACCAATGCGAAACCTATTTACGTGTGATGCCAAGCACGAGACCGGTGACCATGCTGGGTATCGAACCCACGACCTTATGATTGAGAGACAAACTCTGTACCATCACGACCAACACGGCCCAGACTTCAGACAATAGATAACGTTTGATCAACAAATATCATGAGAATAGTAGAATAGAACCCTCCATCTATATATACATCAGCCTTTATGAAAGAAAACACCATCACTTTATGTGCTTCTGGCGACTCCATAACTTTAAGGTGCATACATTATTTAATGCAGGAAAAACCTGGATAATCCTACAATACTACTCAAGAGTCAATGTTACAAAGTTAGGTTAATCAATAGAGGATTTTTTCGTAACAAAAATACTAGCAGGAAACCAACTGTACCATCACGTGAAAGACAGTCCGTAGTTATATTATAATGTCATGTTTTGGATCTGCAACTGTCATTTATTAATTTGTTAAAAATATTTAAATACAAAAAACGTGTTCTTTGGTGTTTTGCTCATAAAATGAAAACTAATGAAACAATATGGTTATTCCAAAGAGAAAAATTGTATAGAATTGGAATACGAACAAAATGAGATCATTAGTAACGGAGAATAACTGAAAAAACAGGTAAATTTTGCAATTTTTCAAAAACTTCGCCATTTTTCGAATTGTAGGATTGGCCCTTCTCATGAAAGTATTGAATTATGTTTACTTTATGTGTGCATAAAACAGGCGCTTCCGGACCATTAGTTTCGGCACAATTGCAATTTGAATTTTTTTTGCACTATCTTGCAGCGTGCATGGATGCTCTAGTGATTAATTTTAATTCAATTTATTTTCCAAGAAACATACAGTTTGAGGGAAAAAATGACACATATTACACATAAATAACCTGAAGGTAAATACCACATTTAAATTAATAAAGAAAATCATGAAATCAGAATGTATTCAATAATTCTTTAGATTATTTTTGAACCGCAATTTATCATAAATATTTGAATAATCTGGAAGTTTTTCGTAAAATTCCACACCGTCAAAATAAATTGATTTTTTTCCAATATTTGTTTTAATTTGTAAACATATAAAAATTTTGGATTGTCGGGTCAAGTGATTGTGATGGTCCTTATTTGTTTTGAAAATTAAAGTGGAATGTTTTATGTTATTCTTAACAAAATGAAAGTTTATTATAAAATTTCACAGCATCAAAATACATTAATTTCTTTCATAACATTTTTTCTAATTTTGTTAACATTTGAATTTTGAATGTGGAAGGTTTTATGTTATTCTTAACAAGATGAATGAACGTACATATTTTCATTTTGTATAGGAAATGTAAATCCAGTAGCTTTCTTGATTTGTATAAGTTTACAGTTGGTTCTTGATAATCAAGTTTAAAAATACATTCAACATTCAATAATTTTATTTTGTAATTATTCATATGGTTTAAGCAAATAGGTCGAAGCAGTACCTCAAACCGAAATCAGATATAGGAAGCAAATTTCGAATTTAAAAATAAATCCAACTAATGGTGAAATCTGCCTCCTTAAGTTCTCTATAGTCTTGCCCATGATAAATTTTCATCTATAAAGAGTCCTAAGAATTTCAGTATCGAACAGTAATGTATGTATTAATTATTGAATTTGACAGGATCTTTCAAATTATCGTTTGACGATTTTTTTGTAATGAACCTAAATGAGGATTTTTCGTAATTTAATGTCCATTTATGTCATTTTTGATATTATGTTGACAGATTATGATTGTTGTGGAATCATCGCAAATATTAAAATTTTTCCAGATCTAAATCAGATAAAGAGTTTACATATAAATAAGAAAAAAGATTGTTCCCAAGATGGATCCTTGTGGACTATACAGATAACAGTTTTCTACATTTGTCTCCTATATAGACAAACTGTTTTCTACCTGAAATAAAATTTATAAACAGGACCTCTGATATCGATTTCAATTTCTCAATATTGATTAGTGTAAGTAGTGCTGAACAGCTAACTTGAAAGTGACAAAAAGGTTTCATTTTATCCAGTTTCCACATGACCTCGCAAGTATCTGGTCTAGTTCAAAAGGTAGAAGGTATTGAAACTATTTATTTATCACGTCACTATGAGTAAAAATTGTGTTTCTTCCAAACTTTTGTATTGAAGTTGGGGCATGGCACAGTGAAAGAGCATCTGAATTCGTAGCCGGTGGTTTTAAGTTCGAACCCTAGTTTCTCAATTACTTTTTGTGCTTCAAATTTTTAATTTCATCTTTTGACTGGAGATAGAATTGCACTATTTATTATTGCTAGAGCTAGTTCTGAGAACACATAAGGAGCACCTTCACGGCTGAAGTACATCCGGAATCATAATGATGATCAGACCATTGACATTGTATTTATGAATCAGCCTTTGAGGAAATAACAGTTGCCTGTGATTATTTTGAAATTTATGAGAAATCCGAGTACACGCGAATAATGTACCAAGCGTATATTATCAGTGCTTTGAATAAAAAAATACATACCCCACGCCACACACGCAGGTGCTAGATCTACCCCCTGCGGGGATACATATGTGTTCGCAGCCCCCGTTGCTCTGCAGACAAGGATGTTCTCCCAGCAGCCTCTTCTTGAAGATCGTGAAAGTCTTCAAATCCGGTTCGTTCTCCAAAATAATCCTCTCGTTGCCTCCTGAAGGTAATGCGACTTGTACCAGCTTCTCATACGTGGAGTCTAGATAGAACAGGCGAGTCCCCAGGACGCCTAAGGCTCTCGGAGATGATATGTAGTTCTGCTCTGTCAGTATAGTCGCTCTGTTTTTTCCATCAACGCCAATTCGCCCAATCATAGGCGGGTACTGAGTGCTGAAGTACAGGCTTTTGGTTTCCATGTCGATAACCAAGGCATCTGGTTTCTCGATGTCGTCGACTAGTACTACGGGATTGGTGCCGTCCATGTTGACCTTGCCTATTTTCTGGGGAACCCCGTAACCCCCTTCGTCGGTCCAGTAGAGTTTGCCGTCGATCGGATCCAGACAGATGGCTCTGGGTTTGGCTACTGAGGTTCTGTTGCCGTCGTTGGCCAAGATGATCAGGCGGTGCCTGATTTTGCCGTCCATTCTTATGACCTCGATGTTACTAGCTTTGCGGTTTCCGATGAAGAGATTCCTTCCGATCCAGTCGAAAGCGATCGTGGAAGGTGAGCCCACGATGCCCGAGTCAGCTCCTAGTACTTGAGTTTTGTTGCCTCCGCCATAAGGCATGCTCCATATCGTGCACTGGAAATGAAAGGATGATAACGGTTTTTTGTGGTTTATAATGTACATCAAGGAACATAGATAGAGAAGTGTCTACAGAAACGTAAGAAATGTATCGGCACATGCGATTCTCTATACATTTGGTTGAAACTTCATGTAGCCATTCGGCCAGTACAAAATATTACAAATACACACGATGGAGATTCAAGTATTTACCTGGACTACTCTACAATGGTTTGTCCTCACTTTCAACCGTTATTGGCTTACTAAATGAAATATTGAATAGCAAAGTGCGAATAATGAATTGATAGACTTAAATAGGAAGTGGAACAGTGGTCCAGTTGAATACTTGAAACCATTCTAATCGCTCGCGTAAAGTGGCACGCAACAGTCCTTCAAAATATTTTTTTTGGGCTATATAATTGGAAAACACGAAAAACAAACTGAAGACTTGAACAGTTATGGTCGAAACGGTTGGCAAATACGTCAAGTTAGATTACGATCGTTATGTCCTGAGATAAAGGAGGCATTTAACGAAACGTTAACCGAGTTTATCCATGATACAACATACCGATCTCTGCAAAATTACGTTTAACAGGAGATATTCAGCATAGGGCTGAATATCAAGCTCTTCAGCTCGCAGACAAAACAAACGCTACAGTCATCATATAAAGAGAGATATTGATGATGCAATTCATGTATTCTATTCCATAGAAAGCTGTTATAATATAGGTTATTTTATCGCTCTATCTGTAGTTTTTGTGTACTCACATTTTCTCCTGTCTCATCCTTGCTCTCGACCCAGTAAATCAGATGGTTCTTTCTGTCGTAATCGATCTGCAAGCCGTTCTCGATTCCAACAACGGCCGTGATGAATCCGGCAGAACTGTCGCCAGGATTCAGCGATATGTCGACGATCTGGGTACCTTTCATGAGCATCAAGAAGGCGGTGTCTTCCTCGCTGCAAACACCGTCGGGGTTCAGCTTGAAACCCGGCTTGCACTTGCACGTATACCCCGTGCTGGACGATGGCGATAGCAGACAGATGTGTTGACAAGGAGACTTCAAACAAGAGTTTTCCGTGATGGGTTGTAGCGAGGGATGATGCACGTGGATGCTCAGCGGTTGAGATATCAGGTGAGACACGACTGTTTGGTTGTTTCCCTTGAATTTGTGAGCGGACAGCACCCTGTTCAGCTGCCGGTCGGTCCAATACAGCGTGTCCTCGAACAGGGTGAGGGAATGAGGGTGCAGCAGGTAGTGGCTGCCGGAGAGGACTTGCTGGCGACCGGTGCCGTTGTAGTAGCAGAAATCTATGAAGTCGAGTTTAGAATCGGCGAAGTATACTCTTTGCGTTGCTGTGTCGAGGGTCAAGCCGTTGGGCCAGTAGATTTTGGTGTTGATAATTATTGATCGGTTTGTTCCGTCCATGCCCACTCGTTCTATTCGGGGATTTTCTCCCCAGTCTGTCCAGAATAGCCACCTTGCACTGAAAATTGTAACGGTTCAGTGAGCAGTGATTCAAGGACCAATGTATATTTTATTTATTTATTTTGTATTTATTCATATATCAATTTTTATATAATAGAAGGAATTAAAAAAGCATAGAAGCATTGAAGTATTATTATTTATTGGAGGAAATTCTTCTCTTGGAATTGTTGTAGTATGTAACTACTTCTTCACTTATATTTTCACCAATATTTGAAAAGTGATTATTCATCACCTCAGCTATTTCCAATTCATCAGAAATAATATTACCATTTTAATTTATTACTTAATTCTGTAATGAAGGGTAAATGAATTTGGTATTTATCGAACTACTTGAATGTAATCAAACATATTGGTCCTTCGAGCCGAATACATAATTTAATTCGCCGTATGTTTTTTTATCAATCAAAAGCCAAAATAGAAACCGGATCGATAATTTATTATCAATTTTATATTTAACAGATTTCTTAGCATGTGATCAAAACTCTTTCCAGCTAGGAACCAGTACTGGAGGTCACATTTACACTTTCATCAGTAAAAAATTTTAGCTCACCCTGGGCTTGGATCCAAACACATTCCACGGGGTTGCGTGATATTTTCCCTGACCAGCACGATCCTACTGGAGCCATTTTCTTTCGAAACCTCGATGGTGTTCAGTTTCGAGTCTAACCAGTAGATATTCTTGCCGATCCAGTCGTAGGCCAATCCCTCCACAAGGTCCAGACCCGTGGAAATCACGTCCATAGGCTCGCCGCCTTTGTCCAATTTGGATATCTTTTTGAGCTTCATATCTGACCAGAAGATGGTGCCGGTGTGCATATTGGAAGCGGTGGCCACCACGTTTTCGACGATGATGGGTACTCTTTCCAGACCTTGTTCTTTCAAGTCGGCGACGAGAATTGAGTGTCGGTTGGATATTATCAAGAATGCGGCGGAATGATCTGCAATGAAACAAAAGCAAATCAAAACAAAACAAGAGTTAACATTCGAAGGTAAATAACTTTTTCAATAATGAAAGAATTGAATATTCAATAAAGAAAGGTTTAAATAACTTCTTTAATGCCTTTTCGTGCATAAAATTCATGCAACCAACATTCCCATCAACTTACTGTATGCTTTGCAAGTGTGTTTATCGGTGTCCAAAGTGTAACCCCCGATGCAGCTACAAAAGTAGGACCCCTTCGTATTTGTGCAATCTTGAGAACATATACCAGGAGGATCACACTCGTTCAGGTCCTCGCAACTGATCCCGTCTCTGCTCAAAACTTCTCCAGTGGGACAAAGACACAACGGACCCTTGAAAGCAAAGCGTTCATTAGTAAATTTAGAGTACCCCAGGGTTCAATCCTGGGACCGGTATTGCCTACAATCTACGAATAGTGCGTTCTAATCGTATACACGGACACGTTTTGAGATACACCAATGAACATACCTGTGGAGTTTGTTTACATCCGTTGGAACAGAGACCGCCTTGATGTTGGCATTCTTCGAAGGTACAGTCAGGCCCTTCATCGGCGCCATTGGGGCAGTCGACTTTACCGTCACATACGCTAGTCAAGTTTACGCAACGTTCAGTGACGCCGGGACATTGCCACTGGCCGTCTGGACATCTATAAGGAGGTTTGACGCAGGCGTGAATGTAACTTTCGTCCAGTCCGTCTTCACAATCTTTCTTACCGTCGCAGATGTAGGACTAGAAGGAAAGTTTTTGTTGAATGGGGTGAATGGAGCCATTTGATAAAAATAAACGTTTGTAACTGGTGGTAAAAATTGTACTGAATATACTAAAAGCACATCAATTCGAACTGAAATTCTGTGTAAACATGGTCATTAAACCTGAAAAAATATGTTGATCACCGGATTATGTACATTACCGAATGCTTTGGTTACTTACTATGAACGAACTGTTGCAAAAATTTATATAAGAAACCATTTACATATCAATCACTCAATGTTCCTATGTAAGCTATCATATGAAGGTAACCCAAACAATGCTTATATTAGAACTTCAATCCAATTTCAAAACACGGACTCTCGTTGCGTTTTATTCATCCGATAATTCAAGAACGTCTTAATAAGTTATACATTATAATTTTTGAATAGATTAATATACTTTGAACTTGAATATATTATTCAGTTTTCCCTTGAGAATAAAATTAACCTATAAAAACTTTCCAACATCTCTAGACACTGGACACTTACCTTGAATATACACTGTGTGCTGTTACATTTGTAGAAGTTAATCGGACAATTGACGTTCCCACACGACTCAGGCTCATCAGACCTATCGTCACAATCCGGTGTACCATCGCAATGCCAGGCCTTCGGGATACAAATTCCTGATTTCTCGCACTGGAATTGTTTTTCGGGATTGCACTGATCAGGAGCGATAGATGCTGAAAAAAATCCAGGGTTAAAACTAGAATTATCTTTTCCTGGGTTTTTTATGTTTCTTTTGCCAGAGCAAGTGGCTAGCTCCTTCAGAAGTCAATTTAGAGTATCCTGAACATCTGCATGACAAGCATAAAGATTCACAATACCTATTGATCATAAGACCGGAAAGTCACCTACGAAATTCGCGAAGCAGCTAGCCACTCTAACTCCAAAGAAAAATAGAATAAATGAGCACTGAACCAAGCCTTAACCCATGAACAGGTGCTGAGGAAAATCAACATGTTGAAATTCGAGCAATCGGCCTGAATACGACTTATTCAAACTCACGAATAATGCCGTATATGGAAAAACCATGAAAAACCTAAGGGAGCGAGTTGACGTTCGTCTTCTAACCAAGTGGACTGGGAGGTATATCTCCAAAGCTAAGTTTAAGTGTACCATCTTCAATGAGAACTTGATTGCTGTGTATTCAGAATACCTACTGACATCAAACTTTGGAATTTCGTAAAAATTAATATCAAATCATAGTTTGTTTTGATGAGATGTATAAGTAAGTCACACGCAAGTTAAGCAAATTGAGCCTCCTCAATGTTTTGTCTATACAAGAGAGAAGGGAGTTCAACACCACTGGCTTCGCTTACCCAGTCCGTAATCAGATGGTAGTGGACCAAATGAACGCACTATTTATACCTAAAAGTGAATAAGCTAAAAGTGAATAAGAACACAACTTACGACATCCAAGTTCATCGCTTCCGTCATTACAATCCGGAATACCGTCGCACTTGTAGCTCTCCTGGATGCACTGCTTCAAATCTGCGCACTTGAACTGATTCGACTGGCAAGTAATCGGCGGGCAATCCTGCTCGTCCTGCTTATCGAAGCAATCGTCGTCGCCGTCGCACACCCAGTTCTGCGGGATGCAATGCCCGTTCCTCGGACACGTGAACTGGTAGTACGCGCAGGTCTTCTCTGCGCATGAGTCGCCCTCGTCCGAACCGTCGCCGCAGTCGTTCTCCGAGTCGCATTTCCAGCTGCTCGGGATGCATCGGCCGTTGCCGCAGTGGAACTGCGTGCTGCTGCAGGTGACGTTCACGCAGCCCGTTTCGTCGCTGAAGTCGCCGCAGTCGTTCTCCGCGTCGCATTTGAAGGTCATTGGGATGCAGCGGCCGGACTTACACTGGAATTCGTTGGCGCCACACGTGGGTTCTGCGAAAAGTGAAAGGTACGTAAAAGGGGGTTCATTTAAATATTAACCAAAAAATAATATTTGTCATTTTCGTATTTTAGAAATGTCCAATGCATAATAAAGTTTTCTACTTTAATGTTCTAATACTAACTTGTACAATTCTGATTCTCGTCACTGTTATCCAGACAATCGTCGTCGCCGTCGCACACCCAAGACTTCGGAATGCATCTCTGATTGCTGCAGGTGAAATCCCAACTGTTAGGACACGCCTGGACCGGCGGTTCGTGGTTCGGATCGGCTTGACAGGATTTTTCGTCGCCCGCTAGGCGTTCTCCGTAAGGACAACCGCACTTGGCTTGCAGTTCGTAAATGCTTTCCCGAGGGATGGCGAAGCATAATTTCTGACAGCCGCCGTTGTTGTTGTAGCAAGGATGGGTGGGGATAACTTGCTGCTCCTTCTCGCTGTAGATCTGTGAAATATTTCGGTCAATATTTGACATAGCAAAATCAAAAAACAAGTGTTAGTTCTGTAACTTCATTAAACTCCGCAGAGGTTTTAAAAAACTGCTTTTTTTGTTATTCATTCGAGTAACAAACTTGCATTAAGCATCGACTGTGCCAAAAATCAAATTTTTGCAATAAATACCTTAACGCCGTACAATCTGTTGGTCTGCGGTTCTCTGACCAGCGTCTCCTCCATATCCCCTTGCAGCTTATGCAGCTTGATTATAGCGTCCAGTCTCCAGTCCGTTATGTACATAAACTCCTTATAAATAACAATGCTGAACGGATGTCTGATGAGCCTCGAATTCACAGTCCTCACGTCGGTACCGTCCAAATTAGAATGCTGAACGTGGTCCAGCAGAGCATCACACCAATACAGTCGATCCGTGAGAAAATCTATAGAGAGTCCATTCGGCCATCCAAGAGTGAGATTCTTGAACACGGTCAGCTTGCTTCCATCGCTGAGCGCTCTAGATATATTCGCCGGTCTGTCCCATTCGGAGAAGAATACGAAACCCTTGTTCGGATGAACCACTATGGCCCTTGGCCTCTTCAGATTGCTCAGCAGCGTTCTTCTGTACGTCACGTTGCGCGTGGACAACACGTTGAGCGTCCCTTTCCTGCTGTCGATGTAGTAGAGGTTTTTGGCTGCCCAATCCACTGCCAGACCTTCCACCCCTTCGTTCTGCGACGCCAGCACGATCTCTTTGGCTGAGCCATTTCGATGGACGCGGTAGATGACATCCTGGAGCACATCCGAGTAGTAGATGAACTGGTCCTCGGCGTCAAAGTCCAGACCGACGAAGCGGGCTCTTCGGGAAACCACGGGGAGGATGGCGTCGTTGAATCCCTCAACAACGGGGTCCAGGACCTTTCCTTTGATGAACCTCTGCTGGGAGTACATCAAGAAATCGTCGACTAGATCGCAGTTACGCTCGTCTATAGCCAGTCGCCAGCCTATGTTGCAAGCGCAACGATAGCCGATGTACAAGCCATCGTTAGTGACGACGCAGAGATGCTGACAGCCGCCGTTGTTGTTCCCGCAGGGGTTGCTGACGTACGGCTGCACCAGGTGGTGGATTGCTTTGATAGCCTTAGGGTCTCTGATGTCCGGCATTCGATATATCGACTGGAGCTTGCTGGTCTCGTATTTGTCCACGGACATTATGCCTTGCTTGGTGCCGTCAGTCCAGAAGACTCTGCTCTCGAATAACGTCAGTCGCGCGGGATTGGGCACTGGCTGTCCTCTGACTACCAGGAATCTCTTTTGGCCGTCGTAATCTACCGTTTCTATGTAGTCCAAGAGCGAATCGCACCAGTACACGCGTTTGGCGATGATATCGACAGCTACGCCCGAAGCTTTGTAGGCCGCTTCGGAAACTATCGACACGGCCTTTGTGCCGTCCATGTTGGCCCTCAGGACTTGGGAACTGTCGGCAACGAACATGTAGCCGACCGTGGGGTCCAGAGCGATGTCAGCGGGGTTTGTGAGGTTAGAGCCTAGAACGACGGCGTGGAATTTGCCTTGGATTTCGAATATATCGATTTTTTGACCAATTGAATCTGCGATGTAGAGCTTGTTTCCGACCCAGTCGACCGCTATGGCTATGGGAAGCCAGGATCCGGGAAGGCTGATGTCGATGTCAGCTGTTGAATCTCCTTGTTGTCCGACTAGGGGTTGCGAATGAATCTAAGAAGGAAGTTTTGAATACAGTTATGGATCAGTTGATTTGGATTCAGTACAAATTGTCTGAGAAAGTTAAAACCGGACCTTTTCGCAAATTTGATGGCAGGTTATAGAGAAAATATTAGACCAAGGAAGAGGTGCATGTCAAGGTGATATTTTCTACAGTGGGTGGAAATGGAACATAAAAGAAGTTGTAGATCTCAGAAACTATAAAACTAAAAAAAATATTCCAGAACAAGGCTATTACAATTTCAGATTACGCATCGATTAAATTGTACAAATCAGAGATTTTTTTTTATAAATGTGTTCTTTCCTTCAACCGGCTGCACACTTTCGAGCAACCCTCAGAAATCTTCGAGAGACTTGTGCGAGCTAGGGAAAATGAGGCCCTTGCTTTTCACGTCTGGTGACCATGCTGAAATTCGAACCCACGCACCCATGGTTGAGACGCGAATGCTGTATCATTCATAACCCAAATTAAAACCCAGTCTCTTCGATTTATCTTTCCACATAATTTGTTTCAGAATCAGGTACAATTATTCATATGACAGAATTGAGAATTTCCTGTTGAAAATTTCATATACCAGGTGAGTGTGAGAGCTATTTTTAAGAGAAATAACACGATTCAATCCGATTGAATAACTAAAATGTAATTTTTTTGAGATAGAAGCGAATTCTGTAGCACTCCCTAGTTTTTTGAAATAGTGAAGTTAACTACGCAGCTCACGTCAACGCCATGGATCAGGTGGTGTCCTATTTTACGGTTTCAAATAGGTTTGAAACAACCGGGGCTAGGGATCAAAGTCTATGTCTGACTCCAGAGACTCCAGAGATCAAAGGACATGTCTGGCCCCAGTGACCCCATACCTACTTATGAATGCCATTTAGATTCTAAACCATTGGTTTTGGTTCAATTGGAACACTGTAACGCCGACTTTATTACTGCTTAACATTATTGAGTACTGCAATATCAGTGAATTTCTCTATTATTGGATTATCCAAATCATAAGTTCTTGAGAAACGTCTGATGACGCTTTACGTGAGCTCTGGATGTAGGTTTTCTTTTAAAGGGAGTATTCAAAAAACGATCAGAAATATGGTCATTTTGTACAAAGAAAAGTATTATTTTTTCAGGAGTCTCAAAATATTGAAAAAGTGATGTCTTTATTGGAAAGATGTAAATTTTGATGTTTGATATGGTTTTTGAAGCACCCTGTATGTTTTTTCTCAACATGTACGGACATTAACTGTAAGAAAATTTCCTTTGGACAAGACGAGGCATTATTGTGATTCTTGCAGTATCCAGTTGATTTATGTAGGGCGCCTCAAGGTTCAGTATCAGGTCCACCCTATTTCCACGTATATATAACGGTAATTGTAGCTTAACGGTAACTTACCTTCTTAGTTTTCACATCTGTCCAATAGAGCATCTTTCTGTCGTAGTGAAAATCCAATCCGCTGGCGCCCGTCGTATTGACAACCGTCATCAGGTTGCCTCCAGATCCGTTCATGCGTAAAATAGATTTTTCGTGGGCAAAATATAGCTGGAGCGCACTCGAGTTGTCTGCCTGGCAACGGTTTTTGTCTTTGACGGTATAGCCTGGGGCGCAAGCGCAGCTGTAGCTGCCTTCAGTATTTGCACATAGTTGGTCGCAGAAACCCCACTCGTTGCACTCGTTCAGGTCGGTGCAGGTTTTGTTGTCGGCTGCCAGTTTTTTGCCTTCCGGGCAATAGCAGGATCCTCCGGTTAGAGAGGCTTGGCATTTATAATCGCACCCCAATGAGGGACAGTAAAGTTTAGCTGTAAAAGTAAATCATAAAATTGTAACAACTGGTATTGTAATATAATGATAATTTGATTGAAGTTGGTCCTGAACAAACTTGAGTACTGGCGAATTATTTATTTCTATTGGAGACGAGGCGAAAACATCTCCTTTAAATCTCGTACAACTAGAAATTTTGAGTCATTTAAATCAATTTTCAGTCATTAAATCTTCGTTTCAGTCGTCGGCTTGAGTCTTTCAGTCATCGGCTTGAGTCTTTCAGTCATCGGTTTGAGTCTTTCAGTCTTTTAAATGTTTTAAATCTCTTACACCTTTTAAAGAGATATTTCCATCTCGATTGGAGACATTTCCGCTGTTTAGACTACGGCAAAGAAAAATATATGATCTTATAAAACTGTTCATTAGGATGAAAGGAAATCCCACATTTCGAATGAATGTACATCATTCTTATGAAATATCACCGATAAAATATAAGGATCCGGTATTTAAAGTAGCCAAAAAATAAAATACTCAATATCTAGAGTCAGCGATTTGCTGAGAAACGAGAGTGTACGGTAGTATTTTGGGTCATCAGAAAGAGTCGATTTGAATCAGCAAGCGGAAAACTTGAACAAGGAAAGCTCTGATAGTTGAGAAGGATCCACGGATTTTCTGAAGACATAGAGGGTGAGAAAGTTGGAGACCACAAACACTTCTAACCTGATAATAATTATCGAGGTGCTGCTCATGAGAGGTGTAATATCAACTTCCACAGAATTGCACGATGCCTGTTGTTTTTCATAATCTTAGCGGTTATGATGCATAGTTTATTATTGAGGACATTGTCAGCAGAATGGATGGAAATGTTGAGCTGCTACCAGTCACCAATGACAAATTGTTAAAATTGTTAATTCCGTTAACCGATTGCACCCCTACGCGCAACCCTCAGAAGTCTTCGAGAGACTTGTGTGAGCTAGGGAAGACGCAGCCCTTACCTTTTAACGTGTGATGCCATGCACGAGACCGGTGAATCGGTGGATCGAACCCACGACCCCACGCATGCGAGGCGAACGCACTACCAGCCGACCACCACGGCCCATCAAATATATCTGATTAAAACGGCATCAGCTTGACTTCCATCGATGGCTCCCTTTTCCTCAATTCATCGCTAGATAAATTGGCATCTTATTCGCCAGAATTTCTGAATTTGAAATCTCAGTTTTCCGAAATTTCTTATGACCATTTCAAATTGCTAGCGAGAAAAAGGAAGACATTTCAGCCACACGACGGTCTTTTTGTATAGACGGTCGAATCCAAGCTTTTTTCAAGCAACCTGTGAACCCCCACAAGGATGGCCCAAGGTTCAGTTACGAGGCCACTCTCCCACCCCGTCTACAGACGAATTTATTGACAAAAATCGAACATATACTCACAACATGCGGCTTCTTCGTCAGCGTTGTCGTCACAATCCTTCTTGCCGTCGCACAGTTTGTTCTTCGGGATGCACTTGTACGTGCCCGACGACCCTTTCGGACACAAGAACTTGTTCTCCGGACAGGCGATGGCCGTGCAGTTTTGTTCGTCCGATCCGTCCGAGCAGTCTTGGTAGCCGTCGCAACGGAAGGCTCCGGGGATGCACAGAGCGTTCGCGCATCTGAATTGGACGCCGTGGCATACCGGAAAATCTGGAAGAAGAGACAGACCGTGTGATATTTCGAATTGGGTCTTATGAAAAATAAAAAATAGTGGAGATTGTTAAAATATAGGCTAGAAAACTGCCTTGCCATATCGGAAACTGTGAAACAGGAGCAAAAGAGGTTGAATAAGAAAAAAGTGTATTCTCTGTAGGTTGAGCTCCTCACCTGATGTCAATTGCATATACAAGCAGATGCGGAAGAGATGTTTTCAAGGTGAAGACAAAAGGGTTTGAAGACCGAACTCTTGCAGAATCGATAGCAGAATAAATTTTTTCTATATCTGTATAGTTCCATATATTTAGTGTCTAACCTCCCGTGCAACTGCACCTAAATTATGTAAAATCATACTTACTGCACCCTTGCTCATCAGAGTTGTCTCCGCAATCGTCTTTGTGATCGCACTTCTGCGACATTTCTATGCATCGATGACCGCGAGCGCACCGGAACTGATCCAAACGACAGGACACTCCCTGGCAATCCAGCTCGTCGTTGCGAGTCCTGCAATCGTAGTAGCCGTCGCATTTTTTCTCTTTGGGGATGCAAGGATCGGTTGCCTTGGTACCGCAGCGGAAGTCGTCTGGTTGGCACTTCCTGTAAGCTGAAAATGGAAAAACATTATTAATATTATTCAGGTAGGCACACATATTCTTTGTATCATTGTATCATCACAAATCCAAATCAAAACATAATTCTGCTAGTTGGTTACAGGAAGCACTTGCAATTGTGTCCTCTGCAATAAGGAACATTGTACAGGTATCTGTTAGATATAATTCAATACCCGTCTTGATCTTAGCCAGGGGAGTAGTTGTTTTCTAACAGGTACTTGTGTAAAATGACTGTTAATTTCTCGTACGATTGAGTAATGCATCCTCATAGACGAGTTCTTCGTTTTTGTACATGAAAAAATTATTTACTAATAAAAACTTGTGCTGTTTAGTTTTTCTTGTTCGTTGCACATATAAGTATTTATAAAAAAGCAGCAAACATTTTCATAGTTTATTTTTGTATTTATAACAAAATATGTAGCATGTAGAGATTTTTCGGTAATTTCAAAATGCTGCCAAAATGGCCCTTGAGCAGCTGTGCGTGTGCTGTAAGTATTTTCTCATACCTCTAGTAAGCCTTGAAGGTTTTGAACGGTTTCCAGATCTGTCATCTCACTCATGTGACAGTCATAATGGGCGACACTCGAAAATCGCGGGTTTTTGGGCATAACTCTGGATCTTGACCTCGTTCGCGGGTCAGACTTGGCAGAAGATATGTCTGGGACCATATCTACCGAAATAAGAAACCAGCAGACGGTTTCCGGATCAGTCACAAACCTTGACCTTGACCTGAAGAAATTCGAAAACTACATCCAGGCGACTTGGGGCAACACCAAGAATGATTTTCATACCCAGCAGAGAGTTTCTTTACCTGTCAGTAAATCATATAAATCATATCTAACTATTAGGTAGTTATGATTTTTCTTTTCATTACAATAATATTCTCTCTAAAATCGGAAAATTTTTGTAAGACCAAATAGGCTTTTGAAATTCAGACTGGATTTACGAATTTCATCATTAATCCAATAATAATAATGTCTGTTACTGGAAGAAATGTATATTTTATGTGATTCTGTGAACGCTGTCTTTAATGCAATTATTAACTGAACAGTTCTCTCGTGGCATCCCCTTCGTCAATAGACCCTTCTGACGTTCCTTCCATGTTGAATTAAAAAATTAAAGCCAAAATCCCGACTAGATGTCGAGATCTCTAGATCCCGAGATAGAAGTCAGAATCTCGATTTAGATGTATAGGCATCTCGAAATCCCGAGATAGAAGTCGGGATCTCGACTTAGATGTAGAGATCTCGACTTAGATGTACTGTTATTCTTATCGGCTCTTAAACGTCTGACATTTTTAGGCATTTCTGCAAATATTTCAATTTGGTGGCATAAAACAATTACTAAATGTGGAATATCTCATAACCATGATGTTGTCAGTTACGACTTCTATGCCTAACAGGGCAGTGTAGGGATCTCGATTTAGATGTAGGGATCCCGACTTAGATGTATAGGCATCTCGAAATCCCGAGATAGAAGTCGGGATCTCGACTTTGATGTAGGGATATCGACTTAGATATAAAGTGTTCTCGAGATCCCAAAATAGAACTTGGGATCTCGATTTAGATGTAGGGATCCCGTCTCTCGACTCTCGAGATCCCGAAATAGAGGTCGGGATCTCGATTTAGATGTAGGGATGCCGACCTAGATGTATAGGCATCTCGAAATCCCTAGATAAAAGTCGGGATTTCGACTTAGTTGTGCGGATCTAGACTTAGATATAAAGGGTTCCCGAGAACCAGAAATAGAAGTAGGAATCTTGATTTAGATGTAGGGATCCCGACTTAGATGTATAGGCATCTCGAAATCCCGAGATAGAAGTCGGGATCTCGACTTAGATGTAGGGATCTCGACTTAGATGTATATGAATCTCGACATCCCGAGATAGGAAGTCGGGATCTTGACTTAAATGTAGGGATCTCAACATAGATGTAGGGATCCCAAAATAGAGTCGTGATAAAAAAAAAGAAAAACCCGTGGCCCTTCTACGCCTGTGTAGAAATGAGTTCAAAAATATTCACAATTTCGGTGAAATTTATTTTGATCGATATATAGGGTAGGGCTTAATATAGAGTCGCAAAATTATGCGAATCGTCCACATTGAACGTGAAAGGCCTGCTACATGCATAACCGTATTAATCCAGTAATCCAGTCTATTGAAGAGACACAAACAATACGGGATCGAAGCCGGCTTTGGTCGTACGCGTTAATTGAATAGCGGTCTCCATGTATTCTGTCGATGTGTACAGTGCTTGCATCATTATCCCCGATAACTGTATTTAACCATTGATGTATGAAAAACACTAACACGGAATCTGCATTAAAATATAGCTCGAAAATAAATTAGCCTGCGTTATACGGGCTGACGAACAAATGGGACGGATTTTTCAACGTTTACGGTTTGAAACTATAAAAAAAATCCTCGGTGATCGGCGATGGACGGTGAACGAAAGTGCAGACTCCAATTCAATTCAATTTATTTTTGATCCATCGAGCTGAATAGCTATTGGACAAGTCAGGTTGTACAAATAAAATTTTAGACAATTGACAACATACCAAAGTCACATGAACATATTATTATTACATAGAGAGTCTATCACAGCATAAAATTCTCGAGGTAATCCTTCAAGCTGTAGGAACAGGTTGGGGAGAAGTGTTTTTATTTCATTTTTGGACAGTAGCAGGCTATCGATATTTTTTTATTTCTTTTAGGAAACATTATAAAGTCGAAGTCCCTAAATATCTGGTTATTTTTGGGATAATGTGAGACGGACGTTTGGGATACCATTTTTTTTTTCTAGTGCCATTGTTATACATTGATTCTTTCGTGGTAAATTTTCCACGCTGTCTGTGAACGTAGATCAAGAGTTCATTTATATAATCCATAAAATGGGAGTATTCTTCATCTTTTAAATATAATTCCCTACAAGAGATTCCATTTGGAACAGTTGCTAAACATCGCACAATTCTCTTTTGGGCTACAAAAACATTCTAAACAGTTTCCCCAAATGATTATTCCATAAGTAATTCTACATTGAATTTAACCAAACTAGAAGAGTAACATTCCATAAATATCCAAAGTGGATTTTAGAGACCTTTATCGATAACATTTCGCACATGTTCTTCAAAAGTGACACAAGTAAAAATTGAGATTTTGAGTTAATATAATGAAAATGTCCGATGAACACTCTCCCACCCATGCCTCAATAGTGTATTAAATTACCTTCAAAGAGAACTTTTTATAATTTAAAGTCCATACCCTAAAATCTGTGAAATTATTATCATCAGAGGCAGTGAGTATTGAATGATAAATGCTGGTCCAATGTGATACCTAAGAAAGTAATACACTCCTGTGTATCTACAGTTTCGTTAATTATACAACGACCTCTTAGGAAGTTGTATTATCTACGATTGCCCCCCTACGGACCCCAACTTTTTTATTTGACGTTTTAGACCCATAGTTACTTCTAGGAAAATGATCCCCGTCGAAAAAAATTTTTTTTCGAAAATTCTGTCTGTCGGTCTGTCTGTCGGTCTGTCTGTCTGTAGCTTTTTTTGGGGTAAAATTTCAAAACGCTCGCATTTCAAAACCCTTGAGATATCGATCTGAAATCTAAATCATTTTAATAACTCGAAGACTGTATTTCTTAAACTATTTTTCTTCGTGATCGGAAAATCTGGAAAAATTTTAAAGGAGTTTCTCCAGTTTTTTTTTGACGTTTGTACTTCCCTCGATACAGGTTCAGGAAGTGATTTTTTTCTCTCCATATTCCTTCAATATATACTTCAATATCCCCTACAGAAGTGTATAGTTTTTGAGCAGGATCGGAAAATGCTAACCGGGTTTTCCGGAGTTTCCTCCGAGAAGGGTAAGTATTTGAACACCCGATTTTCGGCTGAAGCAACAGAAGAAACTGAATTTTTTTGGATTGCAATCGATAGAGCACCAAAAACTTAACAAATCATAAAAGAACCATTTTTCGAAAATCCGATCGGAAAATGGTGAAAATTCCAAAAATCCAAAAAAAAAAAATCATTTTGGAGAACATGAATTATCTCGGAAACGGTTGAATTTTTTCAAATTCATCAAGATACCTTTTTTAATGGACTTTCAAAATTCTACAAAAAATGTTCATTGATATTTCCTAAAATCAATAGTACCGGAAATATTTGAAAAAAATGGAAAATCGAGATATTGACCGTACTAATGAAACAAACGAAAATCTTAAAAATGATTCGGATACATCTTCACGAGCCACATCGATATTTCTGAACCGTTTTTTCCAACTCCAACAAGGAAAGTGGAAAAATATTGACAAAAGTAAAAAAAAATTGAAAATTTGTATTTTTTTTATAAAATCGTCAAAATATCGAAAACCAAACAAGATATCGGAAAGTTGTATACCAATAAATTTGTTGCTCTTGAAAAGTTCTATGAAAAGTTTCAACTAAGTTTTCCCATATCTTGAATAACGATAGAGATATGTACTTGGAAATGTTTTCCGGTTTTTTGTCCAAAAATACCGGAATTTGTAATTTTATTATTTTTCCTGGTGTGGAAGTTCATATGACTGGTTTTGAAAGCATTTAGGAACAGTAACTGTGCGTAAGACCACTTGCAGAGTGATTCGCAACTGGTGTTAATTTTATTTTAAATCTGAGCTGAACATCTGTCTGTGAATGAGAGCGTGGAGTCGTGGAAAACTAGGGGTAATTCATTTATGTAAATAATAAATAATATAGGGCCTAGCACAGACTCTCGGGGCACCCCTATTCTACTTGAAAGCGGGCTAGAAATGTGTTCAGTTTTCACATTATCCTCTTTGTGATTTATCTTGACCTGTTGAAGCCGTCCGTTCAGGTAAGAGAAAAACCATTCATTTTCATTCATTTTACCGCGAATCCCATATTGATAAAGTTTATCCATCAAGAGTTCAGCTGGACAGAGTCAAAAGCCCGGATGAAATCACAAAATATTCCAACCGAGCTCTCACCTGCTTCTATAGAATCCAATATTTTTGCATAGAAATAATGAATTGTGGTGACTGAAACGACCAGAGCAGAACCATCCTTGAACTATTATTATTATTTAGGTACTGCTGAGGCTGCCGTGCTTTCCAGTTTCCAGATTTGACTTCATTTTAGTCACAAAATAGAAAATACTTATTTATGATTCAAGTTCGTAAATTAGAACTCCACAAGAGTAAGCAGGCTATGATCACCAATTACTTAAATGAATAATAATGACCTTAATCACATAAGCTTTCGCCTTCAATGTTTATGCTCCCCCATTTTTGTATCTATATCTGTATTAAGTATATTACGTGTTAGTACGCAATATAATCTACACCCGAGGCCTTTCCGTTCTCTTTGCCGGAAAAGAAAGGAACGCAGTTCAAAAGCCTTTTTGAAATATTTCTAATCTGATAGTACAACCAGAATCCGAACAACAAAGATTTCAAACCCATTTCATTTCATCTGGTTTCAAAGAAAAAGGGTGAACTCACTTTGCTGAAAAGATTTCTGTTATGATATTCACCTTTTATATTCATCCCAGTAATATAATCACTGCTTCGAGAGAATTGATGTACAGTGTGTGTCACTGGTATGCTCCGAAATTAAAGTCTTGAATCCTTCTCAATATAGTTCAAGTTTACACTTATTGCTTTGTGGTTTTACAGAAGCAGGACAAGTGGAATTGTAACATAAGGAACACTATACTTTCACACAGATACAAATAAATGAAAGGGTTGGGGCCGCCTTAATTTCTTGCTAGAGCATTTTGCAAGGGGCTAGCGGACCAAATAAGTTTTTATTAAATGTTTGAAATCGTCAAATATTAGAGTGTCTTTCAGAGAAATCATCCACCCATCATACCTCTACTAACTCTTTGCTTGTGACGTAAAAGCTTAAATGTTTCAACGCCAACTTCGTTGGACTGGAAGCCAACAATTCCCCTAATTAAATTTATTAATTAAATTTTCAGATTCCAGAACCATACAAAATAAGAAATTGTATCATTTGCCTTCGTAATTCTATCAGGAAATGAAATTCAGAAAAATCTTGGAATATCGTGATTTGCGAAGTCTGTTAGGCCACGCCTACCGTAGAATTCCACAGATTGTAGAGCACCTGGATCGTATAAAAATGATGCAATTCAGTCGGAGAAGTTAGTTCCAGCAAGGAACTAGTCAGTCTTCGAACAAACGTTTGATTTTTGTAAGATTATATTCTGAACTCAAATAATCTCATAGTTATAGTAAATTCAGTGCTTTACAAATATATAATAGGTAGCCGAAATGACAATATACAGCTTTTATAATTTTATTCAAAGAATAAAGACCTGAGCTGACACAATCCATTCTACTTTTAGAGCGAAATATTTTGAGATCTGGCAACTATGCAATTTCCAACCTTACTCCAGAAATCGAGGCGTAAAATGCTAAAGGCGGTCAAGTTAGACCGTATGAATGATGCAGAGATTTAATTGAGATCCTCAGAAAAACTTAAAAAATATTTTTTTAGAAAATGTACTGAAACACTGTAAAGAATCCAACCAACATCTTTTCCAAAAATTGTTTGTCGGGTCGTTCATTCGTTCTAATCATTGACTTCCGTAACACACACACCATAGTTCGTATGTGACTGAAAAAAATCAAGCAGCTTAAGGTCGGGCGAACGAGTGGGCCAGATAACTGGACCATATTGGCCTCACCATCTTTCGAGAAACATTTACCCAAACGAGGTGTTGAACCATTGTGAAGAAACAACATTCGCAAAACTTGGAAATAAAGTACACCAGTAAACCGATTTTCCAGAACGGAAGGGCTAATGCATTTCGTTCAACGTTGCTGGAAGGTAGGTAGTTTGTTCGCCGAATGGCATGAACATTTTTCAATGCCCATTAATGCATGTGGCGGAAATTGTGAATACCATTACCAGTGATATCCATAAAGGAAATAATCAAGGTGAAGTTTTGGTTTAAATGATGCTGTTGTAACAAACAACAACTCACCAAAGGTAGATTGATTTTTTTCGAAAAGAACACTTGATATGGAACTGTCTTATTACCTCTGGTATTATAACGAATAAAATGGGGCTAACGTAAGTGTAACATTTTCGTGCTATAAGTTTCGAAACTTTCGGAATTGAATGCTGTTTTAATTTAGTAATGATAATAATATTATATTTATTTATTAACCATTTTGGTATATACAATAAGGTACATATGGTAGGTCATATAAAAGTTTGGGAATACACAAAAACAGTAAAAAAAATTATTAATTCAGATGAAAAACATCGATCACAGTAGGTGAAGACAAATTCAATGTCACAGTTTTACATACAGCATTATTAGAGAATTCAATAAAATTAGTTAATTAAAACGTATCATTTAGATACTCTGGCAGACCAGTAGCACCAGTCAATCTACACACATCAAACCTTATTACAAACAATTTTGTCACTTTGAGAATGTTTGATCTCATTTGACAATTTTTTTTTGAGAGACAAAGCATTGTAAGCAGATGTGAATTTAGAAGTTTTAAAATCAAATATAAGGATATGTTGAAGCAATCATCTCAAAAAACTCAAGGTTGTTTTCTGCAAATTTTACACATTCAAAAATATAAATACATGGATCCGATACCAGCTTTTCTCTATAAAAACCGATTTACAATTATCTTGATAATCCATGTAGAAACCTCCACATACGATTCTGATTTATAAAAATCCTATTTAAATATTTTCCGCACCCCCATGCCATTATGTTAAGCGCGATATGTGAAACACAAAATAAATGCTTGGTAAATTTTGTTTTATTGCAAAGAATGCTATATTGAGTTTCTTGCAAACACTATCGATGTGCTGATCAAAACTCAGACGTTCATCTAACAAAGTTCTCAGTAATTTTACTTTTTGTAACATTACTATTTCCTCACTGAAGACTATTTCCTCTGGTATATCTTTATTTTGCTTATATATAGTTATAACATTTTTAGTGACAACTGAAAATTCCGACATTGCAATTGGCTATATGAAGCATAAAAGTAGTGGCATATACTGCAAACACTCGAATACGTTTCTCTACTTTGGTTTTATGGCAGCATTCGAAAAACATCTCAGAGACATTTCCCGGGAATCGGGAAAGAAAATTGAATTTTAATAGAATTTCTGCTCCTGAATGTTCACGGCGCTTTTTACAAGCTTATACTTTTCTATTTACTTGAAAGGGGAATACAACGTAAACTCATTCATTATTTGTTGTCAAAGTGTGTTTGCTTTCTTGGCTCAACTGAATGCGACAAGGTACAACGTGGAAAAATGTTTCGTCAGTTTTCTATAATGAATGCAATTTCATTATGAAAAGGCTTTGTTATGGCTTACATTACTTTTCATTCTATAAATGGATCGACCGAGATACAGTTTAATTCCACCTCTCCAGACTTCATACGCTTGTTTTTGTACAAACGCCTACATGCAGTACATTATGCAATTCTATCTTCAATTCTACCTCAATACTGTATGATAATAATAAAGGGTCTTTGTTGTCCAATCTTTCTGGTACTTGAATGAAATAATGGTAAGTAAAAAACTTTTTAAAAACACTTTTGTCTACAAAAGCGTAGAAGGGCCACGAGCAATTTTTTTTTGGATTCCCGACTTCAATCTCGGACCCCGACTTTAATCTCGGACCCCCGACTTAGATCTCGGACCCCCGACTTTGACCGCTTTTGATTTTCTGGAATCTTCTGCTAAGGAGTTTAGCCGACCACTTTGCTGACTTCCTTCTGACTACCTCTTTTTCGCTAATCTCCTAGGCTTTTACGCTTATTTCTTGGACTTTTCTCTTATGTTTCTAGAGTTTTTTGATGACTCCTTGGATTTCTCCGCTGACCTCCAGGACTTTGAATAATGTTAATCCTTGAATATTTCCACTCCTTCACTGAATTTCTTATCCACCTCATATTTTACTCGTTCGTCTATACTAGAGACTTCATTTTGAACGTCTTGTACACATTCGCTGACCTCTTAGACTTTTTCGCTGACCTCTAGGGCATTTCCACTGACGCCTTGAATTATTATGCTTACTTCTCGTACTCTTCTTCTTACTTTTAGGTCTCCACTTCTGACTTCTGCTCTGATCTTTGGATTCTCCATTGGAATTTCTTTTCTGACCTTTTTTGACTTTCTGGAATCTTCTGCTAAGGAGTTTAGCCGACCACTTTGCTGACTTCCTTCTGACTACCTCTTTTTCGCTAATCTCCAAGGCTTTTACGCTTATTTCTTGAACTTTTCTCTTATGTTTCTAGAGTTTTCTGACTCCTTGGATTTCACCGCTGACCTCCAGGACTTTGAATAATGTTAATCCTTGAATATTTCCACTCCTTCACTGAATTTCTTATCCACCTCATATTTTAGTCGTTCGTCTATACTAGAGACTTAATTTTGAACGTCTTGTACACATTCGCTGACCTCTTAGACTTTTTCGCTGACCTCTAGGGCATTTCCACTGACGCCTTGAATTATTATGCTTACTTCTCGTACTCTTCTTCTTACTTTTAGGTCTCCACTTCTGACTTCTGCTCTGATCTTTGGATTCTCCATTGGAATTTCTCTTCTGACCTTTTTTGACTTTCTGGAATCTTCTGCTAAGGAGTTTAGCCGACCACTTTGCTGACTTCCTTCTGACTACCTCTTTTTCGCTAATCTCCTAGGCTTTTACGCTTATTTCTTGAACTTTTCTCTTATGTTTCTAGAGTTTTCTGACACCTTGGATTTCTCCGCTGACCTCCAGGACTTTGAATAATGTTAATCCTTGAATATTTCCACTCCTTCACTGAATTTCTTATCCACCTCATATTTTAGTCATTCGTCTATACTAGAGACTTAATTTTGAACTTCTTGTACACATTCGCTGACCTCTTAGACTTTTTCGCTGACCTCTAGGGCATTTCCACTGACGCCTTGAATTATTATGCTTACTTCTCGTACTCTTCTTCTTACTTTTAGGTCTCCACTTCTGACTTCTGCTCTGATCTTTGGATTCTCCATTGGAATTTCTCTTCTGACCTTTTTTGACTTTCTGGAATCTTCTGCTAAGGAGTTTAGCCGACCACTTTGCTGACTTCCTTCTGACTACCTCTTTTTCGCTAATCTCCTAGGCTTTTACGCTTATTTCTTGAACTTTTCTCTTATGTTTCTAGAGTTTTCTGACACCTTGGATTTCTCCGCTGACCTCCAGGACTTTGAATAATGTTAATCCTTGAATATTTCCACTCCTTCACTGAATTTCTTATCCACCTCATATTTTAGTCATTCGTCTATACTAGAGACTTAATTTTGAACTTCTTGTACACATTCGCTGACCTCTTAGACTTTTTCGCTGACCTCTAGGGCATTTCCACTGACGCCTTGAATTATTATGCTTACTTCTCGTACTCTTCTTCTTACTTTTAGGTCTCCACTTCTGACTTCTGCTCTGATCTTTGGATTCTCCATTGGAATTTCTCTTCTGACCTTTTTTGACTTTCTGGAATCTTCTGCTAAGGAGTTTAGCCGACCACTTTGCTGACTTCCTTCTGACTACCTCTTTTTCGCTGATCTCCTAGGCTTTTACGCTTATTTCTTGGACTTTTCTCTTATGTTTCTAGAGTTTTCTGATGACTCCTTGGATTTCTCCGCTGACCTCCAGGACTTTGCTCTAACCTCGTAGACTTTTTTGACTTTCCGGAATCTTCCGCTGTGGAAGTTAGAAGCCTTCTCTGTTGGTTCCCTATGGACTGGATTTGTATTTTTGCGTTGATCTCCCAGGCTTTTCAGTTAACTTCCTGGATATATCTGCTAGTTTTCCTCGAATTTCTTGCTGACTTCCTGGACAAAGTAGAAAAAAATATATTTTTTTTTTTTTTTAATAAAATGATTTATAAAAAAATGCTTTTTGTTTACCTATTGAGAAGTACAAATTATGATTTTTCAGAAGGAAATAATTTCCTAACTTATTATTTAAACAATAGAAATTTAAAAAGAAAATATTATACAATCAAAAAATTTGTCTAAGAAAAAAAAATTCTTAAATATTATCTTTGTTTATTTATTTATAACTAATTTAAAAACAAATTATGGCCAAAAATTGTAACCAGTATTAATTACTGTCATTGTTAGATTTTAAAACAGCAATAATAAAACATTCGTAAAAAAAATTATTTGACAAAACTTTTTGGATATTAAATTTTTCTTTAGATATAAAAAAATAATAAACTTTTATAAAAAAGTGATTAATTATCAATAGTATATTTTTGAATAATAGACTTACACATTTTTTTCTAATGGGGATTTATTCTTTCAAGAGCTCACATGAAATCGTAATTTATTCAAAATTTTAAATAAACATTTAATGCTAAAGAAAAATTATTTTCTGTGATAAACTGTCTTTTGCAGCGGTGCGCCCGTGCTGTAACGGCCTCGCGGAGCACTATTTTCAGCGTTAAATTTAAAATATAAATAATAGAGATAGCGTTCGGGGAGACTGAACATTTTTATTGGAAATTCCCTCCTCTTCACGAGATTAAAGTCGAACCTCCGATATTAAAGTCCGAGATTTAAGTCGGGGGTTCGAAATTTAAGTTGTTTGTTGGATGATTTTTTGTGGAAGTGATGCTCTTCGTTTCATTTTTATTCAAAGACATAACAATTGCACTCGTACAAATTTCCATTTGTAATAGTGTTTTCTCTGACTTACGTTCTTGTTCCAGTGGCAGAAGGGAAGAGTCATCTGCATACATAAAAACATCAGCAGTATCGATAAATCTTGGTAAATCGTTTAGGTGAATGATGAACAATAGAGGCCCCAACACTGAGCCCTGCGGAACTCTATGTTTGACCTCTACAGTTTTCGATATCTTGCCATTGAGTAATACATACTGATACTGTCTCTTAGGTACGATTCCTAGTCGTCACCATTAGGGGCAAACATGACGGAGTAATCTCCGACCGCATGCAATTAGCCCTAAACATAATCAGTAGCTGGTGCGCAAAGGAAGGACTCAACGTCAATCCTAGCAAAACAGTGCTGGTTCCATTCACCAAGAGGCGAAAGTACGAACTTAAAGCCTTAACTTTGAATGGAACCCAGCTAACATATTCCAAAGAGGTGAAATATTTGGGAGTTATAATAGACCAAAAACTGACTTGGAACAACCAAATCAACCACATTCTTTCCAGGGCTATAGCGGCAAGCTGGACATGCCGCAGAGTCTTTGGTAAGACATGGGGTCTGAAACCGAAAATGATTTATTGGTCATACCAAACGATCATCAAACCCAAGGTCACCTACGCCTCACTGGTATGGTGGCCAAAAATTCAACAAATTTCAGCACACGTCAAGCTGCAGAAAGTGCAGCGGCTAGCTTGTCTGGGAATAACAGGGGCAATATTTACGTGTCCCACTGCAGCCATTGCACCTATTTTTAATGAAAGAAGCAGCAAACAGTGCCTTCAGACTGAGCCAGACAAAAAACTTAAAAGCGGGAAATCTGATTGGACACTTGAAGATATTGGAACACATTCCCCTAGAAGCCATGTCTAAACAGACAGATTTCATGCCAGTTAGGTACGACTTCGAAATGCAGTTTGAAGTGGTTATAAACAGCCACCAAATATGCACAGAGAACGGACCTCAACTGGGAAGGGATGCATCAGTGTGGTACACAGATGGATCTAAGATGGATGAAAGGGTTGGAGTGGGCGTTACAGGACCAAATTTTAGGCTCTCAAAACCCCTTGGTAACACCCCAACCATATTCCAAGCAGAAGTACATGCTATAGAATTATGTGCCCAGGAATGCCTTGAAAGAGGCACTCGAAGGGCAGAAATCTATATAATATCAGATAGCCAAGCAGCACTAAAAGCTCTGAGGTCATACACCTGTGAGTCTAAGCTGTCTTGGGACTGTAAAAAATCCCTGAGACAATCAGGTCACTCTGATGTGGGTGCCAGGTCACAAAGGAATTGAAGGTAACGAAGAAGCAGATTGCCTTGCCAAAGAAGGGGCAAACACACAATTTCCCGGCCCAGAACCCTTCTGTGGACTTTCCAAAGCCCACTCGAAAGAGGAGTTCCGACGCTGGGAAACCGATGAAATGAAATCTCACTGGAATAAAATGCCAGGACAAAGACAAGCGAAAAGACTAATGTGCCTATAAACAGCTTCTCGAGTTAGACAAGAAAGACTTGAAGATGGTAACGGGACTCCTCACTGGACACTGCCCTCTGGGGTTCCACCTCAAAAAGATGGGTAAATCAGAGAGTGATAGTTGCCGCTACTGCGAGAACTTCGCGAAAACTGCAGAACATTTGTTTGCGAATGCCCAGCGCTTTTCTGCAAGAGGCTTAAGTTCCTGGAAGGGGCCTTTTTAACGCCCTCCGACATCAGGAACTTAGCTCCCAGGAAACTGATAAACTTCACAAGAAGTCACGCACAAAAAAACTTATAGGTCGAAGTGCTTTTGAGGCTGCACAGCCTGTACGACCCCCTACAATCTACAATCTAGGTACGATTCGATGAGATCTAATGCTGCTCCGTTGAAGAAGTAGGAATTTCCATATAGTTTCAGTTTCCATAGGTTCAACCCCAAATTCTGTAATCTTCAGAGAACATCGTGAGTGCCGAAAAAAAGTAGTTAAAAATTGATGTTCTTGAGTTTCTGCAGGCAGTATGCCTCAGGGAACACCTCCCGAGGCAGTTTCAAAGCTTTGCCGTTCGAGAGGGTGACTATATCGATTTCTGCAACAAACCCTGACACTATTCCTTCCGTTCCATCTGGTAGCAAAGAAGCCTAGTTCCTGCTGCGATATTTAATTATTTTATAACTCGATGCACACAGTATCGATTCCCGTAACTTATTCAAGACATTCGACACGCTTGGAAAGGGAATTGAAAACGACATGTTGGGGAAACATCGAAACCCGTGAAACGAATGAATATATCATTTATTTAGAACGATTGCAACTCCAAACGCAATATGTGGAATCCGATCGATAACCGTCAACGTTGTTCCGTTTAACCGTACAATCAAAACAACGTATTGAAATCATTTTCGGAGTAGTATATAATCGAGAACGTGAAATAAAATGTTTTGTCCGCTGTTTTTGACCGGATCTACTGGATCGGAAATGGTATTGAATTCATTTCAAACAGGAGTGTCGCACAATCCGATTGCTAAAGACATACAGAAAATGCTGAGCACTTTACAAATAAAGCGCTTTTTGAAAGTTTGTAGCGTTTTAATCGCCACAGAAATTAATATTCGAATAAAATCATATAATTTTCATACATGACCACTCTGTATGAACATCTCAATAATTCCATCTTGTAGACAAGAACTTGAGTGAAAAAATGAATACGCAGTATAAAGCTGAAATTCTTCAACTTCTTTCCTATTATCAGAGAACACAAAAATGTTTCTTACTATTATAGTCTGATCAACAAGTTGAAAAACGTGAAGAATAGAGATAAAGCTCCTAAAAATATGAGCGATGGCTCTTTGGATTCGGAATGACCACTAGAAAATTTACTTTTTACGTAAAAAATTGCGATTGTTATTAAAAAAATAAGATGAAAAAAACGTATTTAGTTTTTTGTTGATAACTCTAAAACTATTGATACTTAGGAAATTTTGAAAAAAGTTCCGTGAAGAGGAGGGAATTTCCAATAAAAATGTCCGGGCTCCCCTAAAACTGTAGAGGTCAAACATGGAGTTCCACAGGGCTCAGTGTTGGGGCCTCTATTGTTCATCATTCACCTAAACGATTGATTTACCAAGATTTATCGATACTGCTGATGTTTTTATGTATGCAGATGACTCTTCCCTTCTGCTACTGGAACAAGAACGTAAGTCAGAGAAAACACAATAAAAATGAAACGAACAGCATCACTTCCACAAAAAATCATCCAATAAATAACTTAAATTTCGAACCTCCGACTTAAATCTCGGACCCCCGACTTTAATATCGGGGGTTCGACTTTAATCTCGTGAAGAGGAGGGAATTTCCAATAAAAATGTCCGGGCTCCCCGAACGCTATCTCTATTATTTATATTTTAAATTTAACGCTGAAAATAGTGCTCCGCGAGGCCGTTACAGCACGGGCGCACCGCTGCAAAAGACAGTTTATCACAGAAAATAATTTTTCTTTAGCATTAAATGTTTATTTAAAATTTTGAATAAATTACGATTTCATGTGAACTCTTGAAAGAATAAATCCCCATTAGAAAAAAATGTGTAAGTCTATTATTTAAAAAGTTATACTATTGATAATTAATCACTTTTTTATAAAAGTTTATTATTTTTTTATATCTAAAGAAAAATTTAATATCCAAAAAGTTTTGTCAAATAATTTTTTTTACGAATGTTTTATTATTGCTGTTTTAAAATCTAACAATGACAGTAATTAATACTGGTTACAATTTTTGGCCGTAATTTGTTTTTAAATTAGTTATAAATAAATAAACAAATATAATATTTGAGAATTTTTTTTCTTAGACAAATTTTTTGATTGTAAATTTTCTTTTTAAATTTCTATTGTTTAAATAATAAGTTAGGAAATTATTTCCTTCTGAAAAATCATAATTTGTACTTCTCAATAGGTAAACAAAAAGCATTTTTTTACAAATCATTTTATTGTTCATTAACTTAAAAATTTGTTATAAACAAATTCTGACAACGGTTTCAATTTTTTTCTGGAACTAAAAAAAATTACAAAAACAGCCATATATAAATTCAAAATAATATTAAAAGGTGTTACAAAAAAAACAGAAAATATTTTTTCTCTACTTTGTCCAGGAAGTCAGCAAGATATTCTAGGAAAACTAGCAGATAAATCCAGGAAGTTAGCTGAAAAGCCTGGGAGATCAACGCAAAAATACAAATCCAGTCCATAGGGAACCAACAGAGAAGGCTGCTAACTTCCATAGCGGAAGATTCCGGAAAATCAAAAAAGTCTACGAGGTTAGAGCAAAGTCCTGGAGGTCAGCGGAGAAATCCAAGGAGTCATCAGAAAACTCTAGAAACATAAGAGAAAAGTCCAAGAAATAAGCGTAAAATCCTAGGAGATTAGCGAAAAAGAGGTAGTCAGAAGGAAGTCAGCAAAGTGGTCGGCTAAACTCCTTAGCAGAAGATTCCAGAAAGTCAAAAAAGGTCAGAAGAGAAATTCCAATGGAGAATCCAAAGATCAGAGCAGAAGTCAGAAGTGGAGACCTAAAAGTAAGAAGAAGAGTACGAGAAGTAAGCAAAATAATTCAAGGCGTCAGTGGAAATGCCCTAGAGGTCAGCGAAAAAGTCTAAGAGGTCAGCGAATGTATACAAGACGTTCAAAATGAAGTCTCTAGTATAGACGAACGAGTAAAATATGAGGTGGATAAGAAATTCAGTGAAGGAATGGAAATATTCAAGGATTAACATTATTCAAAGGCCGTACAAGTAAGAGCATTAACATTCCATGGCAATTTTCGTAGCGTCCATATGAAGCAGCAGCGAATGTCAGTGACTGGTCCTAGTAATAAACGGGTTCAATCAAAACCAAAGAAGATAGTCTCTTCCTGAGTTGTTTGACATGTGTCCGAGGTGTCTCGTTCTCGTACTAATTTTTTATGGTACTAGGACCCCCTGGACAAAAACCCCCCGGACTCAAAACCACGACAATAACCCCCTTTCTTATAAAATACCTCCGGTATAAAATACCATATATTCATTTAATGAATTAGCAGTAATAAATAATTTAAAATTATTTCTTCCCAAATAGTGAAATAAAAGGCTGTTTTTTCAACTGAACCAAAATATATAGTACAAAATCAACACGTAACACCTCTTTTCCGATGATCATATTTTCTTCTTCTGGTATTTCTCTTTCTGTAATCAGGATAATTGCATGTTCCATGCTTCACAAAACAGTTTTCTTTCGACACCTTTCCCATAATTCCTAATTTCTCATATATCCCGCTCACGTAATCACCACGTAATCTCTTTTATTTCGTGTCGCAAGATTCTAAAACTTCAACGCGAGCGCTACGTACCAGAGAGATTCTCTGTAGGCGGCACAAAGTATAAAACAAATACCGTCCCCACTCCTTGATAGCTAGTTAAAAAGCTCACTGTTCCTTCAACAGACTCCAATTACGACCGTCTAATAAATTAAAAGAAAACTTAGTCGAGCTTACAACTCAAATATCTGCTAATTATTACCCTCTCCTTGGAAACAATCCCGCCTAACGATTTCCTGCTGCCTGCTGGTAAACGTCGACAGGAATATGAAACTCCCCGAGCTGGGATCTTGAATTATTACTGCTCAGCTCAACGGTTATGTTAGGATGAGTTTAAGACTGGATATTGAACGCGAGCAGAGACGGTGCGTGGGGTGTATTTTGGTACAGGGTGGATGCTGGTAATTATCCAAGTTACATATAAACCTTGGTGTTATCACAGTTATTATTGATAATTACAATTATAGTGGCAATTCTGTGTTAACATCACATATCTGTGTTTCGTGCTCACCGACTTAACCTTTAAACTAGACAGTCAATGAGTGTCAATCAGTGTTGCCACAGACCTATGAAATTTCGAGCGAGCACGCTCTGTCGAAAACGTGCGAGATTGTGATTAAATGAGCGAGATTTGGTATGCTCGGGTTTTGAGAAATATTGGTTTCAGAATTTCAGGATCATGCGCAGTTGATAAGAAATATTCGCTTCACCTTAAATTTCGTGCACCTTTTTTCAACTGCGCATGCTCCTGACGTTCCAGAATTTGTGGTTGGTTCAGTTCAATGTACTCGAAAGTGGTTAGACCTTTCGCCACCGTAGCGCAGGCATCTAATATTTTCAATTCACAATAATCAACTACACTAGGTTTTCGAATATTTTTTCTTCTTTTACGTGGGAACTCAGCCGAATATTTCTTCTTCTTTTACTTGGGACCTCGGCCTCTGAGGCTATTCTGTCATAACGTGCGAGATTTGACAAAGGAGAGCGAGAGAGCAAACCAGAGGCAAAACGTGCGAGATATCGCTCGATCGTGCGAGCTGTGGCAACACTGCTGTCAATACCATATTATTGAAATTGATCCAATTACGAAATTGACTGGTGGCCATAGGACATGCGCATTGTGTCTGATATCTGTCAGAATCACATTGGCGTACTTCAGGAAAAATTAATGGGTCTAGTACGAAAGCAAGTGGAATGTTGAAAAATTGAGTTTTTATTTAATGACGAGAATATTTTATAACTGTAAATTCATGAATCACATTTCCTCTCCTACTTTCACTTTGAAAGAGTAAAAGGAAAATAGATACCCAAGCAATCCTCAGCAACTGACATTTCCCTTGGATTACCACAGTGGTCAGTGTTCGGACCAGTACTATTTATTTTATATATTAATGACTTAAACGTGTCAATATATTCACTTACCATATAAGCTGATGATACATCAGTGATTATTTTATTCCAAAAAAAGATATTTCACTACAAAAACAGTGTAGTGACATTTTCCAAAAGTTGGAATGTATTGTTTTTGGCTAACTCTATTTAAATTCTGAAAAGCCAGACTTCCTTAGATTCCGGAATTACCAAAGGTCTTGCCCAGAACTGTATATCGAAATTAGTGATAATCAAGTGACTCAAAATTGTACAAGTGTTCAATTTCTAGGTATCTATTTTGACAGTACGTTAAGTTGGAAAACTCACTGTGATAAGTTGGTCCAAAATCTTAATTCTCATAATTACTTACTCAAAAACTTAAGGGAAGTCTTGAATACAAAACAAACACTCAACATTTACTATGTACAGGTGGAATCACGGCTGGGGGGCAGTAGGTACGTTTGTAATATTTTTTGATCCTACTTATGACTAATTCCTATACAGATTTATATTTTGTTTAAAGGAAAGTTAAGCTTATTATTATTAATGTAATGGGCACCAAACTTCAACAAGGCACATTTCAGTCGTTGAAAATTAGGGATTTTTACACCAAAGTCCAAAACACTTCATTTTAACAACATCTATTTACTCGAGGTAACGCCAATGAACAAATTAACAATGTGGCTCCCCAGATTGTCAAATATCAATTCTCTGGTGGCTCTTGCGCATTGCGCAGACACGATTTCAGGATGTTCAATTGGATGAGTTTTTCGAGTGGTGGGCAAATGAATACTAGCAGTCTAGCTTAAAGGTTTAAGTCGGTGGTTGAGTGTACACCTAAACCCTTATCAATTTACGATGAGTATTTAAGAGAACACAGCAAAGATATAGTTTAGATTATCTTCTCCACTTGAAGAAGCTGTTGTATAGTGAAACGACGTGGTTTTGTGAACCTTTTTATTCACTATAGATATCAAAAATAAAATATTTTTTATTGAATTTGCACAGATACTCTCTATTCTCAGGGATTGTTTTGGGGGTTGGCTGAATGATACACAGGACCAGGAGTTCCAACAAAGCTTTATTCTGGGGGGTTGATAAAGCACATTTTCTCGATATATTTTCTACAACTAAATAAAATGTTTTAACACCCATTTGTAGATGAACAACTGAATGATAGGACCCTTCAGGGACCAGGAACAGAAAACTGGTACATTTCCTCATGAAATAATTAATGCTTACCTAAATAAAATGAACAGGCATCAAGCGCAAACGTCGTGTTGTCCGCCACTCGATAGAAACCAACAAGGCTCAAAATTATCAATGTATGAAAATTCAAGAAAAAAGATAATGGTGTAAATCTGACGTGATTTTAGCAGTATCGTCCATCAACTAATTTCCACAGCGCTTGAACAGCTTAAAACTACAAGCGGCTAGCGATACGCCTGCAACTTTGGACTGAGCATGCGCCAAACTCGAGCGTGCTCCGTAGACTCCAAAAATGGACAAATATGGCTGCTGCATCACTGCTCTCTCTCTGAATTTTGGATAAATAGTCGTTACATGGTAACAATTTTAACAATTTTCAAATCGCAAGGTAGGTTAGTCAGGTCAGGTTAGGTTTGGCTAATAATTAACACATTTTCGACTCGCAAGCTAGGTTAGTTTGCTCAGGTTAGGTTTCTGTGTAAATTGCGAGCGAAAAAACAAATTCACGCATTTTCAACAAGGTTTGCAATTTTGTTTTTCCTTCCTCTTATTGCTTCTCCGCCATTAAATGACCCCCTTGTGTACATCAAATAAATTCGAGTTTGGCGCATGCTCAGTTCAAAGTTGCAGGCGTATCGCTAGCCGCTTGTCTTAAAACTTTCGATAGTGAAATAAAAAGTTGTTATAAAATGTGTCCTGTTTTTATATCTCCCACTGAAAATATCTTACCAAGTGCGCGGGTTTGAATTTGATATTTCTGCAACCCACAATACACACTCGGCATCAAAAGTTGCCTAACTATAAGGGAACTAAATTAAATTCTCGTTAATAGGTTATAAGCTCGATTTTGTCAACTGACAGACAGAACCTTGGTGTTTTAAATAAATAATGTCTTTATACAAGTGTTGAATTGAATTCCCACAAGTGGTTTCAGCACAAATTGTATGGAGTTATCTAAAATACCAGCACAGGAAGCGTTTTCATTGTTTCGACCATAAGACTAATTCAGACCAGTTTGAATATAAAGATCATTAAGCTGACGAAAAAAACAAACATTTTCAAAAATAAAATATTTGTATTGTATTATGTTATCTAAAATACCAGTACATGAATCGAGCCCATTGTTTCAATCAGAAGACTAATTCCGACCAGTTCGGATATAAAGATCATAAAACTGATGAACAAAAATTCAAATTTGTATTGTATTTTATTTTATTATCTAAAAGAAGCATTTCTATTGTTTCGATCAGAAGACTAATTCAGACCAGTTTAAATATGAACAAAAATGATAAAAATAAATTATTTAATTTTCATTGTATTGTATTATCTAAAATATCAACACAAAAAGCTTTCCCGTTGCTACAATCAAAACACAAATTCTGACCAGTTGAAATTTAAAGATACTCTGACTGATAAAAAAAAAACTAAACAAAAATTAAATATTTGTAATTTATTTTATTATCTAATATTATATCAGCACAAGAAACTTTTCTACTATTTCGATCAGAAGACTAATTCAGACCAGTTTAAATACAAAGATCATAAAACTGATGAAAAACAATGAAATATTTGTATTGTGTTATCTAAAATATTTGTATTAAATTGTTCTATCCAAAATATCAGCACAGGAAGCCATACCACTGTTTGAATCAGAATACTTATTCAGACCAGTTTAAATATAAAGACCATAAAACTGATTAACAAAAATTATAAAAAATAAAATATGTATATGATGGTATTGTATTATCTAAAATATCAACACAGAAAGCTTTCCCATGGCTACAATCAAAACACTAATTCAAACCAGTTGAAATTAAAAGATAATCTGACTGATGAAGAAAAATTATACAAAATATTATATATTTGCATTGTATTATATTTTATTGTATTATAAAAAATATCAGCATAAGAAGCGTTTCCTTTGTTTCCATCAGATAACTAATTCAGATCAGTTTAATATTAAGATCATAAAACTGATGAACAAAAATAATACAAAAATAAAATATTTGTATTATATTGTATTATCTAAAATATCAGCACAGGAAGCGTTCCTAATGTTTCGATCAGAAGATTAATTCAGACCTTAAATACAATGATAATAGAACTGATGAACAAAAATAATACAAAAATAAAATACTCACTACACTCCGTTTCATCGGACCCATCTATACAGTCCACGGTCATGTCGCATCGATAGTTCGGCGGGATACAATATGTTTTATTCCATATGTACTGACGACACGTAATCTGTCCTGGCTCGCATTCCGGCGGTGCTGAAATGAAAAACAGAACGGGATGTGATATATCGTACGGCACTAAATGCATTTTATATCCATAGCGGCATATTGGGAGGTACAAAAATGAATGGATTGCTCCGAGAGGAGTCGCGGACTGGGCGGATTTTTGGCCGTCGAGACGGCTGTGACTGATGGCGGTGGCGTTTTGCGTACAGGGCGCCACGAAGAGATACATCGGTGGGAATTACACTAGTATTGTAGTAGTATTGTAGTATGAAAAACAAAAAAGTTTCAAAAATTTTAAATTTGTTTTTAAAAGCATGAGACGTGAAACGTCATCACACATGAAATAAAGCCTCAAGCTTTAAAGAAAATATTTAAATTCTTGAAATTCTTTGTTTTTCATCCAAAATATATTTTTTCTACATTTAAATTCACTAGTTAATCAATAAAAGCTTGATTCCAAAATGTTATTATTCTCTTTTATTTTATACTTTTCAGTGTAAGAATTTTTTCTGTAATTTGTCTTATTAGGTTCACCAGGTGCCCAGATGTTGGTACGTTAGTGAAATGCGTATATTCGCTACCCCAGCTTCTTGGCTAGTACCCAACCTTAACGGAAACAGGTCAAAATATAAAAATTATACGATTGCCCGATGTTTTTCACAATTTTTACAATTTTTTTCGATAATGGGCTCCCAGAATATTTTTTCGGATTTTTTCGATTTAATTTTTGAGAATTTTTGCAACTTTTTTCAAGGAGGGGGTTCGACCTTCATGGTACTATATTATTGTATTTTCATCGAAGTTAAATAAGTGTACCAAATTTCAGCGCAATTGGGAGGGGGAACTTATCTAAGATTCAGTTACAAGATTTGAACACATATTAATACACGTTAAATGAAAGCTTGTTGAAAAATTCAAATCCAGGCTTTTATTCTATTGCACTAAAAAGAAAAACATGATTGATTTAGATATGTGAAGTAGGTTATTCTGGGAGTACCAGATTCAATGGCTTGTTGCGCAAAAATATCTATTTTTTTTGTAAACAATTTGCGCGGCAAGCCTATGAATTTGCTACAGAATAACCTACATCACACAAATATTTTTTCCTCTTTATTGCATCTAAATAAAAGGTATATTATTATTAATTTTCACTAGATTTTTTTATTTGTGTCTATCGCAAGGAGGAAAACCCTGTAATGTTCGATTCAACGGGAGAGTTTTGTCCAAATGACCAACTTAAATTTGTCTACCTCTTCAATTGTAGATATTCCTGTGGTATTGTGTATGAACTATTATGAATTTTCTGTTTTTTTGTGATTTTTTTAAAATTTCGTTGTGTAATTCATTAGTTGAAAGTTTGAAAAGTTTTGTTTGTTTTTTATTATTAGTTTCTAAATGTTTTTGCTTGACTAGACTCTTTTCTCAGTTATTTAGTTTCTGAATTTCTTTTCTAAAAATAAAATTTCCAGATCTTCCTATGACAATATTTAATTTTAGACACAAATAAATCAATTTTACCTACATATATGGTTGATTTTGGAACAATAAAAAAAGCAATTATTTAGTCTAATTATTCTTATTTGATATTTTCATCTGTGAATTATCTAATATTTTCATTTGTTATTCAAATACCTTCAATCTGAGATTTCTAATTCATTACCACCATCTATTTTCAAATAATATTATTAATGTAGGTGGATGTGTTTGTTATAATAAAATAAAATAAAATAAAATAAAATAAAATAAAATAGAAAAAGCAGTGAATTGTCAACAATAAAAAGTAACTATAAGTTTATCAATAATAAATAAATACTTATTTGAAGTGACCAAAAAAAATCAGCAAGAAAATATTCTTGGTGATTTTTTTGTGAAATTATTTGTCCCTCATATAATATGTAATAAAACGTATGACACAATCCACCAACTATATTGTCGTTTCCTGACGTTTCACTATTATCAAAAACTTGTAACAGAAAACACAACCCGCGAACAATCTTTATTGTAGATTCGCCCTCATCCCCCGAAACTCTAAACTCGAAAGTTCTTTCAGCAGTTTCAGAGCTTTCACTCTATTTGGTTTCAGCGAGCTGTTCAGTATGGCTTTTGTGTATCCATCTGTGTATGTACAATGGCATTCGAGATTCAGAACATATAAAGTAAGTAAGTAGTAGTAGGAAATAAATCTGACAGAAAAATGCTTCGCCACAATACGTCGGCACGACGCTTGTTCCCATTTCTTTACACATGAACACTCAACGAGATTTAGTCCGCGACTGGTCAGTGGCGTACCCAGGATTTTTCTTGAGTGGTCCAAATAATATATAATTGGATTATATTGTCAACAAATCTTCAAATGATGCCTGTTTTTTCCTATTTATTTATAATATCCTTCTAGAGATTCACAGATATAAAAGTATTTTTTATGTCAACTCCTATTTTCACGATTATCACGATTATCAAACTCGTGGAGCAAACTACTTGATGGCTTTTCGATACAGGCTCAACAAATCTCAGATAAATTAACAGAATGTTAGACTATACTATTTCTTGCTTCAAGAGTTTGAAATGATCAACTACAATTGTTTCAAACTAAAACGACACATAGTGTTCCACTGTTTTTACTCAATCGGCGAATATTTGAGAGCGCCCCCACTTCTCAACGATGTGTCTTGACTCTAATTCGACAATTTATGGTCTTGTTTCGATTGTGAAATTTTTTATAACTGTGATTTTTTAGGTGTATAGTTAGATGGATTTTAATAAACATTTTGTACCTGATTGTCTTGACAAAAACATAATTATAACTTTTATAACTTTTTATTCCATTCTATGGCACTTTCAAATTCGAACCTGGCGATTGAAGATTTTGAAGGAATAAAAATGTTGCACTTTGTTCCGTTATTTTATTTCTTTCAATGACAGCGGTGGGATATTGAACCTTTTCGTCCCTTTTGTTTGTTTTATTGAGTGTAAGAATACATAATACACATTATACTTGAATCTTGGTGGTGCCATATTTAAATTATTTTCATTTCATTTTCTACTGTGTGCCAAACTTTACACGAACAGTGAGTGACATAATTCAATATTGATTTTATTGAAAATATGAACAGGATATTCATAAAGTCAGTTGTGGAATCATCTGCGACTGAAAGTTGGAATTTAGTCGCTATTTTCCATCGTACAAGATAACCTCTCTTGGGAGGGATTCATGTTGTGAAGAGAAACATTCTCAATTGAAAATTGAACCAATACATAACTCCTCTGGAAATGGAAAGAACCTACGATAAAATTGAAGTTACTTTTTTGTAATATCTAACAGAAAACAACTACTTCCCCGGCTAAAGCCACGCTGGACATTGAAATACATGACTATTTCTTAATTGTTGTAAAAACAAAACCTCTGCTGCATATTCATGCATTATATTTATACCATTATAGGTATCTATTCTTTATTATTTTAGTAATATTAGTGAAGAGGGTCGTCCCATTCAATGAGAGTGGTTTCAGATTTTTCATTGGCAACAAATCCGTGGCGCTCCGCAAAATTAAACCCCATATTTCAATCTTATTGAGATCTATTTTTTTAGTCGAATCCACGTTCAACTGAGCTATCGGGTAAGTTACGAGAGTGAAACATCTATGCACATTCACTGCTCTCCTCCCCTAAATTTCGCCCCTAACATATGGGCAACCAAAAACACAAACGTTCAGAAAACCAAGTTCGAGAACAAAAGTTTCGTCAAATAGTGGCAGTTCTAGTGGTAATTCCACAAACAGGGAACTGACGCTCGCTGTGAAGACAGGTGAAATATTTCTGTATTTGACCCTTCCCGAGATGATTCCGTGGAAGAGAATTGGCTGAAGAGGGTTGACAAACTGGCGGAGAGATATGGTTGGGATGATGATTCGATTTTCAGATTGATTTCAGGCAAGATTAAGGGTAATGCAAGACAATCGCTCGACAAACGTTCCAAATAAGTCGGAGCGAAGTTAGTACCATTTTCTAATTTATTCAAAGACGCTGCAAATAATGAAACAAGCCCTGGCCAAAATATTGGTCATAATTACTTTCGGAAATTGTTCAAACTAAGGTTATTCAATTTGCTGATTTCGGATGAATATTTGATAGATGCATTTATCGGTAATATTACAAATGAAAGATTAGCTCGAACTGTTAGAACAGCACAATATTCAGATGCCAATCTCTTATATGTATATTTGAATACACAATACATCAAGTCTTTGAATTTAGTGATCGTACACAAGATTGTTCCAATTGTGGAAATCTAGGACATCTACTTAAAAATTGCAGAAAGCCTAGAGAACGTTTCAAGGGCTAACGTTTAGGTCATACAAGTTCTACACATATACTCGTTTCCTTAAAATTGGCTCTGCTACACTGATACAAATTTCTATTGCAAACAAAGTTTATCTAGCGGAGATGAATGAAAAAGAATGGTCATTGTATTGTGAGTGTAATGGACACTATAGTACAAACCGAATTGGATTGTTTTGTAATGTTATTGTGATGATTAAAGGAGTTTCAATAAAGGTTTTATCATCGTAAACGAATTTCTTTCGGACATTTATTAAAAGTGTGTGTGTAGAGATTATTTAAATTAAACACATGTCATACTGATTTACACGAATTAAACAAGAAATTTCTGAATATAGTCGAAGTATACGATAATGAGATGACTTTGAATATCCTTAACGTTGTTGATACAAGACATATACATGACTACAGGACTACTGCAGACATTTTTAGACTGTATTTCTCCTTCCTTGAAGGAATTTGATGAAACAACTATGGTGGAAATGGTAATTACTTATGTGAACGAGTGATTTACCGGTATTTCGATGGCCCTATATTTCAGACATAGAAAATGCCATGTTAAGAAATATTTTGCAGACATTTTTGAATAGAGTGCAAGTTTTCCAGCAAAAGGTTCTTCTCGAAAGTTGAATGAGAAATATAAAGGCCCTTTCAGAAGTGATGCAGTTTGTCCCGTTATTTTATTTCAAACACCGAGTGTCAATCAATCACTCAATCAATATATACTTTATTGTCTGAAGAAACAATTCTTGTTGACAAAGCATGGGCACGTATGAAAACTTTTCAAGTTTATACAATAAATAAATAATTATTAAAAGATGAAAATATATGGTACACATGAAAAAATAACTAATATACTGGAAATACGTTTCAGGACTGTAAATATCCTGCAGGCCAAATTTTGTTTCTGGGCAGTTTCAAATTCTGGAATCTACCCCGGCCCCTGGACTATCTCTATGGCATATTGATTAAGAACAAGGCACGGATTGTGGACTTTCATATGATTTATTGCGGTGCGTAAGTATCTGATTTATATGCCCATAAATCTGCGTGCTTATCAAATACGCCTAAGCGAAATGATGATAGACATGAATGATGTTTCCGCAGATTTGTGCGCCGATTACTCATTTTTTGGCGCGACTGGAAATCAGCAATATGTTGTTTATGCTGACAGGACGTTTCAGGTTATTGAATTGAGTCTGAGAAATTCATACAAAATAATTTATAGTACTGTAAAAGAACAAATAAAAATAGATACGAGTTCATTTTTTATCTATAAATCAACTCCTGTAGAAAAAAAAAGCCATTTAATAATGATATTTGAATCATTTTGACAGCAATAAAAAAGTGACTAATTTTTCATCCCTAAAAATTTTCTGTTCCTCAAAAACAGACTTCATCTAGCAAGCGACCGTCACAGTTCTTCAGGTAAAGACGAAATCCCCATGTTTCTTTTGAAAAAGAGTCTTCATGTTTTAATTAAACCTCTTCATTTGGTGAATCTGTCATTCAGCGAAGGTTCATTCCCAAATATGATAAAAATAGGTAAAATCATACCAGTGTATAAAAATAATAGTCCAAACTTACTGGAAAATTATAGGCCAGTAACAATTTCATCAAGTATATCGAAAATATTCGAATATGCTTTTTTGAAAAGACTTTTATAATTTTCTGATGATCATAATATCTTTACAAAAAACCAACGTGGATTTCTGACCAAAAAATCAACTACTACAACTATACAATCATATCATAGAGAGATTGTAAACTACATTGAAGCAGGCGAGTGCCCTGTTGGGATATTATGTGATCTGAGCAGGGCATTCGACTGTGTTGATCATAACATTCTTTTAAATAAACTATTCCGTTATGGCATAAGGGGCATACCGTTGGCATGGATAACAGACTATCTCTCTTATAGAAAACAATATGTCGCTATTAACTATGCAACTTCCAGCATGGCCTTCTCTGAATAAGGAGTTCCTCAAGGGTAGATATTAGGACCCACACAGTAAAAAGTGGATGGAAAAATACATTCCAAAATGTAATATATACATACTCCTCCTAGTATTATGACTTGATTCCACAAGTAATTCCAAATTTTAATGTAAAATTTGGTAAATGTCCTCAATTTCTCTCGTGTTTTACAGTGAGCATGTAATTCAATGCTTAATTACATGTAATTTCCGCTGGTTTACATGATGACTGTATATGAATGTGATAATTAGTGAAACGACGTATTGTTACAGCGGAATGACGCCAATTTACAGAATATTCCAGGTAATTTGTGAATTCTCTTGTGTTCAAATGTAATTTTTCGTGACGCTATCGCCATGCGCACCTACCGGAATTCGGCCCAATCCTCATTCACAGTTCATGTTGGTATAGGATGAACATCGTTGGGCATCTGGCGAAGATACGTTTTAAAAACAAACAAGTCATATTTTTTATTTGTGTATGTGGGTGCCAAATTGTCATCGGATAGTATATCAGGTGAGTAAATAGGTAATGAGGAAAAAATATCAAACATCAATTGTTCGTTCCATAATATTATGAATAACACCAATATTTTAATAGGAAATCGAATCGAAACTTCCGTTGTAGCAAAACTAACTGAGTGATGATTTTGAGTATTTCCTTGACATTGAAATCTTAAATGGATAGATATCATCTCAATTCGATTCCAGAACATGATATCGGAGAGTGGGCAATCTCATGAGATCAGCTAAACTATTTAGTTATTTTCAAAGAGTTGAAGTACGTAAGATATTTTGTTAAATTATTGTTTGTGGTAGAATATTTAAACGATTTGAGAGTTTTACTTATTTTTTTTTCAATATATAACAATATTTTATGATGAATAAAGTATTTTAATTTCGATTTTATGTCTTTTTTGCAGATCCCCCTCCCCCTATGTACTATTATGGAATATTGTAGTAGGTATATATCACACTCTGAAGAGGAATATAACACTTCTCTGTAACCGTTACATTTGAGGCAAAGAAGATCTGAATCTTCTGGCATAATCACGATCTAATCTAATCTATCAAATATTTCGCTTCAACTGTAAAAGAAAAGATAAATGATAGATTTTTTTTTCAAGGTACACTGTTTCAATTCACTCAACGTTAAAAAAATGGATAATTTTTTAACTTTTTTTCTCTATTAAAGTTACTACAATTATAATTTTTTATGGTTGACTTTAGATGTTCTTATATTCAGTCTTCTCTCCTCCGGATAAAAAAAAACGAAACTAGTTTTCACACAATGCAAAGTTAGTTGACACTATTTGAAAACAATGGACAAAAGACACCTAAACAGACATGTAACAATTTCCGTTAAGTAGTTAGGGAGTATCACATCAATTATCGGGAAATAGGTATGGAAAATCACATTTGTGGTATGTAAAAATGTATGTTTTTCCAAATTTAATTTACAACAAAATTTGCATTTTTCCCTACAAATACCTGAATAAATACCCAACAATACATACTAAAGCATGTATGTCAATTGGCACTACTTGAATATAATGGTAAAAACACTTGAACAAACATGTATAAATCGCCATTAAATCTGTAATCATTGGAAAAATTACATAAGTATGCAAGTGATAATACATGGAATATACTGAAAATTCACATTTAAAGTCAAATGATGACTTTACATAAAATTGCATGAGGTATGTAATTCTACATGTATATGCATGGCAACGCATTACCCATATGGGATCATGTAATCTGATGGAAACAATATTTACAGTGCATATTGTTTGTATTATTATTTGGAATACTCGACACCAGGAAAAGTTTTGAAGAATTTATGTGTATAAGTAGGTAGTTTCATTCCATTTTTCAGGAATTATTTTTATCTCCGATATTCTTTTTCGTAGACGATTCCTATACACATTTTATAACTTTGTCAAAAAATGAAAATGAAGATGTTATTATTATTATATTATTACTTCAATTTCTGTCATGTCAGTTAAGGTTGTTTAGTATTGTTGACACGATATGAATCGTTTTGGGGAAATTTTGTCAGAATAAATCACAAAAAACATTATTACATAACATTGGTGTTCCTTCAAATAATTATTTCAATGGAGGTGATTATTACTATTGTGCATTTGTAAATTGTCATTGATTCATCCAGCCAAAAAACACTTGAACTTTTCGTTCATTGGATAAACTTTTCCCATGCTATATAAGCCACATGAAACACGAAGGAAAAGCAACACGAATAATTTTCCAACCTCAAGGGCCTAATTTTAATGTTGATGACAGTTGAGGAAAATTGATGAAATAGGTCAGAAAAACGTTATATAAACAGTTTCATTCAATTTCCCCGTCTCCCCCTTTTCAAAATTTTTTAGGCTTTTCGCACCCGGATATTTGATTATTTTTCCCCTCTCCCTCCTTCCCAAAATTTTCCGGACGCTTCGTGCCCTGATTTTTGATTATTCCTCCCCCAACCCAACATTTCTCGAAAATAATGAATTTTTTTCCATAAAACCACCAAAAATTTAATGACGGCGACATATTATTTAATTTCACAATATACACAAATGAAAAAATTATAGATTTAGATATGAATTTTTTCAAAATATTGCTATGAAACCTTTTCATATTTTTAATTGAAATTTTGATTTTTTTTTATAAAACCTCCAAAAATTCAAAGACGGCCACAAATTTTGAAATTTCACAGGATACCTTTTTTGATCGTCTTCTGAAAACTTACAAAAAATTTGAACGATTTTTATCCGTAATATTAATAGTCCGAGAAATATTTGAAAAAAAGAAAAATGAAGGATTTTGAAAAATTTTCACATTTTTTCAAAAAACACCAATAACTCGAAAAAGAAACAATACATCAAAAATACAGAATACAGAATGCTCTTGATGAAGGATAAAATAATTAAAACGGCATTCAGTGTCAGTATTTTCTGTAAAGAAACATGTAGTCAAAAAATGCAGGATTGTTGATTTGCCATTGAACAACTCTTTTAAAAACCACAATTTCTCGGAAACGGGTTGTTTTAGGCACATGACATCAAGAATAAAAATTGAAGAGTCATTAAAAAGGAGTTGATATGAATGATAATATACAGGGTGTTCTATTTGAAAAAATCAAAATATTGATGTTTGAAAATGGCCATGTTTGTATTGTTGTACCGAACATCCTGTATAATTTATACAATATTCACCATATCCACAATTAACTTCACCGTTTCGACTATTGATTCCCGAATTATTTCCACTAAATATTTCGAAACGTGAAATAGGAGATTTTTCAAATGGAAGTCTGCAAAATAGATATTTTTTAAATAACTCGGCAACGCCGCAACGGAATCCAAAATTGAAAAAAATCGTCGAGCAGCCAATCAAAGAGCGGATCGGAATATATGAAAATATACTGGTGTTTCATTTGAAAAAGACCAACTTTGGTAAGCCACGCTTCAATGATGCACCCTGTATGAATAAGAATAATTTTGGAAGATAGTTTTAAATGGTCCGTTTGGCAAACAAAATATAAGAAATCGAAATAGTGATTCACAACGGAGCAATCGACCACGGGAATCTTGTTGACTCACCCTGTATTTACAAATGAAAAAATTAATACAGAATTACAATCGAAATTGTGACTTTCATTCATATCCTACAAGGCACGGTTAATTGATGATGCCTGAGAAACGTTCAACTTGTTTGTCTCTTTAACAATTCTCCTTATAAAATAAATATAAATTTGAAAAATATAGACAGGGAATTTTTTTTTTCAAACGAATCTCAAACATAAACGGTTGTTTTCATGGTATTGATGAGTATTTCGATCAATGATATATATTTTTATTCATTTTGTGGAAATGTTATATTTTTATATTTTTGTGGAAATGTTACATTCTTGTGTGTTGTGGAAATGTTACATTCTTGTGTGTTGTGGAAATATTATATTTTTATGTATAAATCTAGATTGTAAGTGAGTTGTAAGTTTGTATGTTGTAGTCTGACATCCTATATCATTTTTATGATCGTACAGGATTCAATAAATTTTATTATTATTTTTATTACACACTATCAGGATCATCTAGGAGACAATCGATTGAAATACTGTCTGCAGAAGAAATGTGCGTGATCCCATTAAACGTTTAGAGGTGCTCAACAGGTAGTATAAAAAGACCAAAACCTTGTTGATTTCATGCGTCCAGCCATCAACCATCAGCATTCACTTCTAGCAAACAACTTCCTTCTTTCAATCAAAATTTTCCACAGCCGTTCACCCTGAAAATTCCCGAATAACACACGTTTTCCCGAGTTCCTCATGTTTTTATTCAACTGGGCGCTGCTAATTGGTTTACTAAAAAGTTAATCGGAACCTCGGCCTTGAAAATTTCCCCGGAACAAAAACTTTCTAATTGCCCTTTCACGAGCATCGTTTCCAAGTTATAAGTCGATTCGAAAGCACTCCTACGGGGTTTCGTTCTCGTCAATCAGTTAGGGTAGATGCGATACGTTACGAGATGAGGTCCTCGAAAACGTGGAAGTTAATTAATTTTCCTGGAGGAATTTGGCACGCCGTATGTAGAGGGGTATACGAGGAATCATTACTGTTCGCCAGGTGCTGCTCAAAATTCAGATATCGATCTTGTAGACAAAATAAACAACTAAAACTGATAGATATGTTTCTTTTGAGTTCCAATTGAGTACTTTCCAGGTTTTTATCTTGTCACTTGTCAGCCCATTGTGACCACGACGAGAGGTTGGAAGGCATCTGGACAACACCGTACAGGTACTCGCTTACTTTATGGATGTTTCTCTATTCCTTTTGCAGATGATTACAGGTTTGTAAACTGAGCCTCTGACATTTCATTCCAATCCTTATCCCGATACTCTAACAGCGTTGTCATCATACTACTTACCACTACATAGTGCTTTTATTATTTGAAGGGTCCAGTGGAAAAACGATGAGGTTCCATTTTTTCCGAAATCGACAATTTAGCTGTTAGCTTGTAGCATGAAGTATCAACATACCAAACCTTATATGAGACAAACAATGAGATTCCATAAAAAACTGCGGTCGAAAGTAGGAAAAACGATGAGAATCCCACATTAGATTTAGCTTCTCAGCTTTTTAATAAGTGGAATCTCATCGTTTTTCCACTGTACCCTACATTTGTCATCATTTTAAATTCCATTTTGAAATCTCCTCAGAGATCTGGAACAGTCTATGTTTTGGGTTAGCTTTTTCAACTGGCGCAGTATACATTTTAGAAGAACCCTTTTGGTATCCTAATTGAGTTAATAGGAGACTACTGTTTCAGTTTGCTTTCTAATGGTCTTATTGCTGATCCATCGCCAAGAGCCCATTAAAAATTTTGATAGATGGGTATCTGATTATTCGATAATAGATTCAAGAATGAAGGACAGTCTAGCCAACGCTTTTGCGAAAGTATTTGCCTAGAATATTCATAAGTAAGCGTGGTAAATATAGTGTGTCTCAAAAAGCCAGATCCAAACATTCGCACCTCGCTTCATCGGTTACACCCAATAAGAGGCTCGGAAGTTCTTTGGATACCTTCTGGTGGGTAGGCAAGAAGACGTAAATAGATCAACAGAGAAGACAGAAATAATTTCTAAAGAGTTTGTTGAAATCACCAAAAATTTAAATTCGTCAGATCCCCTAGAAAATACGCGCTATATACGTAAAATTTCAAGCTGATTTAAAAAATATATGATTTGTAATGATCAGACATAAGATTTAGCCGGAAAAGGGAATAAAGGTCGAAATTTCGAAATTGCAGTGGTTCCGTAAAAAGAATACGATATCTTTAATTGTTTCGGAAATGATTTGAAATTTAGTATGAATATACGAAAATGAAGGAATTTTTCGAAACCGAGTGGGGAAATTTGAAAAAAATATATTTTCTGGCAAGGAAAAAACTTTCAACTGCATTTGAACCATTCAAACCGAGAATGTTTACAGATAGAGCAATTCTGCGAAAGCCAATCGATTCATAATGGTCGAATTAGTATACCTAAGTCGATTGGAGAAATTAAATGATGACCCCAAAATAGTTGTAAAAATCACCAAAAATGCAAATTCGTCAGTTCCACTTGAAAATTTGCACTATATACGTAAAATTTCACGCTGATTTCGAAAACATATTATTTTTAATGATCAGACTTAAGATTTATCCAGAAAAGGGAATAAAAGGACGAAAATTTTAATTTGCAGATGTTCCATAAAAATAATACTAAATCTTTAATTGTATGGGAAACGTTTTGAAATTTGGTACCTACGCATACAAAAATGAAGGAATTTTTCAAAACCAAGTCCGAAAATTTGAAAAATCAATTTTTGACAAAAAGAAACCTTTCAACTCGATTTGAACCATTCAACGAGAACGCTTAGAGATAGAGCATTTCTGATTCAGAATGGTCGAATAAGAAAATTAAAAAATAAGAAAGTCGATCGGCGTAAAAAAATGTTTGATCCCAAAGCTACAAAGCTGAAGCAAAAGTTTATCAGAACTAGAGAACAGAACAATAACGGAGTGTAAATACATTATTCATTAAATGACTGGAACTGAATCAAGAATAATCGTTCCAAAATGAAATGCTCATGTTCATATTAGTTGGTTTTCTAGAAGAAATTTGAGAAGAAACTGATAGAAAAATGGCAATGTTAATGTAAAAACAAACACCAATGTTGGATTTCTCTCTCAAAATTCCCAATGATTTACATCATAAATGAATTTTTTCTGTAGGCTTGATTTTCTCTTAATTTACTGATTCTGACTGTTATTTTACAATATCAAAAACATGATGTGCTCCAAAAATAGTCTTGATTGACACTATGAAATATGTTTCTCAAGCGTACAACTAACAGAGGCAATAGTGATATTATTAAACAAATTCAGTAATCCCTGAAAAACTCATGGGTATCGTCTATGGGTAATCTGACTAGTTAGCAGTATTCAGAAGAGGAAGAAAGCATGTAAGTAATGGATTTAGAAAAGCCTTTGTAAGCAGGTGAATCTCGATAGAACAATCTACTGGGTGAAGAGAATGGTTTTAATTATTATGACAATGAACTGGTCAGGTCACTAAGTGCCCTAGTAATGAAGCCTCGAAAATATGCTTCGTTACATATGGCAGGACTTAAGATTCGTAGATACTTGAGGGTGAGCTCAACTATCTAGCCTGAGTTGGGTCCAAGTCGTGGACAAGTTTGGATATGATACAGCTAACAAAGTCTTTATTGGGCACATCCCTCGTATAAACCAATTCCATCTAGTAATTATCGATTTTAGATTGAATACTTTAATGAGTTCCTCATTGTTCGTTATCCCTTCGAAAATTATCGCCGTCTCTGTCATCGGCCAATCCCGTTGACGAGGCTAATTTGCAGACTCGGATATCATTATTAAATGACTCCAACAGACATGCAGCATTAATGTACCGAACGGAATGTAGGATGATCGATGCGCTGCCAGTTTCAACTAATTCGAAAAATAATTGAGCCCTGAGAATTGATAATTAATCATTTTGATGAAGTCAAAATCATTCATAAATTCGCATGTTTCTGCGGTTGGAGCCTTAATAATGTCAATATTTGCGCTATCTGCATTAAAGATAGCATACTGAAAATATCTAGTTCATATGGAATTGGTCTGGTTTTAAACTCATGTAAAAGACAATTAATAAGCAAAACTCACTTAAGAAATTGAGATATTATGGTATTAGCCGACCTTAGAGAAATAAAAAACCTCAAGACCTGAATAAAAGTGAAAAAATTCATATTGGAGAACCATGGAAAATTTCGGTGGTTACAAAACCGACAAAGGAACATTTAATTTACTGATTCCATGATGTATCTAAGACGCATAAACTGAAAGTCAAACCTTCTTCTTCGTTATTACAACAAACTTTAATTTTTTTTTATATCATTTATATACTAGCCCTTATCAAACACAAAAGGCAAATTTGAAAGTATATCTAAAGGTGCGGAATGCAGGCCTATTTGCCCAGACAATTTCCGCTCCTGAACCAGATGCTGCTAATCAGCAATAAAAATAATGAGAGAATTAATTAAAAAAAAAGGAAATGAAAAGCAACGAACTGGTTCCAAAAATATTTCAATGATAGTTCACAAACAGCTGAAGTGGGAGAACTATTCTTAAATGAAATTTCAAATAATATGAACGTGGATGTGACCAATAACAAGTCTTTTTCCTACAGCCTAAGGAGCGCAATTCAAAATTTAAGCTATTATTTCTTGTTGTTTTGTAGGGATTTAATTAGAAATACTTCTATCATCTATACTGCCAGGGGCTACTCCTGACAAACAACACAGACATAGCCAATGAATTCAACGACAATTTCGTGGATATTGGAAAAAAACTAGCAAACAAAATAGTGAAACATCATAACCTCATTTTTAATAAAAACATTCTTCCCAACTCCTTTGTTCTGAGCCCAACCGACAAAAATGAAATAAACACTCTAATCTGCGATCTGAAAAACAAAAAGGCGGTGGGAAAAGATGGAATTAAGGCAGAACTGCTAAAATCAATTTCATATTTTATACTAGATCCTTTAGTTTTTATTATTAATAAGTGTATATCACTTGGTGTATGGCCCGACTCATTCAAAACTTCAGTAGTGACCCCAATCCATAAAAAAGGAGATAAAGCTGAAATCACAAACTATAGACCAATCTCGCTCATTACCCATCTATCAAAAATTTTCGAAAAATTGCTGAAGAATAGAATAACCTCATTCATAAACAAATACGAATTGATCTCAGAAAAACAATTTGGTTTCAAGGAAAAAACCTCAACTGAAGATGCGATTCTTGAATTGACAGAAATGATACATAAATCACTAGATAAAGGAAAACCTTCTTTATGTCTATTCATAGACTTAACGAAGGCTTTTGATACTGTTGATCATAAATTGCTACTGCAAACTCTAGAAGACAATGGTATCAGAGGGAACTGCTTAACACTATTTGGAAGCTACCTTCAAAATAGAATGCAAGTTGTGAGAATTGCAGATACAATGAGCAATCAAAAACAAATCGAATGTGGAGTCCCACAAGGAACGGTACTGGGTCCTCTGCTGTTCAATTTATATATAAATGAATTATTCCATTTGAACAGCTTTGGAAAATTTATTGGTTATGCAGACGATACCGCAATATTCTATGAGGCAGACACTTGGCTCGACTTGAAAAATAAAGTGGAAGCAGATTTCCATATGCTTAAAAATGGTTTGACCAGAGGCTCCTAACAGTGAATCTGGAAAAAACTAACTTTCTTCCTTTCAGCTGCAATTCATCCAGTGATTGTCCATTTGAAACTCTTGAAGTCGGCGAAGAAGGAAATACACTAAAAATAGAGTCTTTGAGAGAAATCAAATACCTGGGCGTATACATAGATAGAAATTTAAGGTGGGACTCTCAAATAAAATATACAACAAAAAAGCTTCAGACAATCCTTTACAATTTCCGTGTCCTGAAAAATTGCCTACCTTTCAGGGAACTTAAACAATTATATGGTGCCCTAGTGGAAAGCCATCTGAGATATGCTATTACGGCATGGGGAGCAGCTCTGCGTGTACACCTCAATCCCTTAGAGGTATTACAAAAGAGGTTCATGAAATTGATAATGTTTAAAAATTCGCGTTTTTCGTCGGATCTTCTGTACAAGGAATGTAAAGTTATGGACATGAGGCAATTATATTATTTTTGCGCAAACGTAAAGTATCATTTCAGTAAAACTAAAGCAACACCACGAAACCACCAATACAACACACAACATCACGACAAACTTATCTACCCAACTGTGAGAAAGTCAATTTCACAAAGAGCATACTCGTTCATGTCAATAAAGCTATAAAACACTGTACCTGAACAAATAAAAAATCTTCAATCGAAACCAATATTCAAAAAGCAAATAAAGAAATTTATTCTCGAAAAAGACAGGCACTTCGTTAAAACTCTCTTAGAGTAACATTATTATTGAATTGACATGTCTATATCTTTATTTTATTTTATCCATGAACTCCTTTCGATTTTTTACTGTATTGTACATAAGTATCTTACTTTTGTTAGTCTAGTCATATTAGTCTAGTCATATTAGTTTGTCCAAAATTTTATCTATTACCTTTGTTTAGCATTTGATCTAACTAACTTTTTTCTACTATAATGTATATAGCATAATTTTATTCATATTTGTCTAAGATTGTATTTACCTGTACATCATTAATTTACTTTTATAATATGTTATATTATTTGTTTAAGGTTTTATCTATCACAATATTTCGTCTACTGCTATTATTATTATCTAACTCATTTCCAGTTATCACTTTTTGCGAAACAAGAGCTGTGCTCTTATCGCTAAACCACTTTGTTCACATATTTTTGTTTTATTAATGCCCAATATCTGTATATTTTTGTGAATAAAGTTATTATTATTATTATTATTATTATAATACCACATACTCTACTTGTGTCTGGCAGAATGACGAAATATCAAAGCCATAACAAAAAATAGTTATACAACTTCAAAAAGGTGATGAATAAAGAATAAGAATAAATTTCATTCATTTCCGTGGACAATACATTACAGCATCGTATACAAAATAGTCATACAAGAGCAGGCATGTAGTATTCTGAATACTATATGGAAAAGAGAAGTATAAATGGATGAAAAAAGTAGACATAATTACAAATATACGTCATATACATACAGTGATTGTTCAATATGAAACAACAGTAATTTTTACACAACACAAACAATATGAAACAACAGTTATTTTTATACAACACAAACAAATGTTGTCTAAGTCAAGAAATCTGTCAAATTATAAAAGCACTTTTCTTAAAGATAATTTTTAAGTTTTCTTTTAAATAGTCCCTCAGACTGACTACATTTTAATTCTTCGGGGAAGTACTTAGGTGTATTGAAAGTCACATTATATTTACAAAATGGAATATATAAGTATTTATCCTGTCTAGATGAGTTCTCGCGTTTACAGTCATTGGTCAGAAACAGTTCTCGGTTTTTAAAAACGTAAACAGACATTTCAAAAATGAACAGACAAACCAGGGGCAGAATCTAGTACTTAACAAATACAGGTCTGCTGCTTCTGATGATCCAAACAACTTCAGGCCGATTTCACTACTATTAACATTGTCCAAAATTATGGAGAAACTAGTGAAATGAAGGATAATGGGTTTCTTGCAGACATAATGTATTGGTAGCTGAACAGGAATATTTAAAAAATGCGGAACCCCCGTTGCCCTTTTTCAGTTACCCCTCTATCAAATTCAATTTTTGAGGTGATATTCGGAATCAGCTAGTCGAGATACGTTCGAGTAGAGTTTGCAAATTAAAAAAAAATGGAAAATAAAAATGTTCGCAAAATTCGGTTTCCTTCAATATCGATTATTGCATTTTTCGACTTTGATCGCCTGGGAATATTTCAAAAATGTGGAATCTCCGCGAATATTATTTGATTATATGGAAAATTTCTTTCTGAATCCGAAACTGTAATTGTGTTTCGAATTAGAAGGCTAGTTCATTTAGAAAATATCGATTTTGTGAATAGGTGCATTTTTTCGTCGAAAAAGTTGCCCTGTTTCAGTTACCCCTCTGTCGAATTCAATTTTTGAGGTGATATTCGGAATCAGCTCGTCGAGATACGTTCGAGAGGAGTTTGCAAATTTTCTGAATCCAAAAATGTAATTGTTTTTTGAATTAGAAGGCTAGTTCATTTAGAAAATATCGATTTTGTGAATAAGTGCCTCTGTCGAATTCAATTTTTGAGGTGATATTCGGAATCAGCTCGACGAGATACGTTCGAAAAATGGGAAATAAAATGTTCGCAAAATTTGGTTTCCATCAATATCGAATATTGAATTTTTCGACTTTGATCGCCTGGAAATATTTCAAAAATGTGGAATCTCCGCGAATATTACTTGATTATATGGAAAATTTCTTTCTGAATCCGAAAATGTAATTGTTTTTTCCATTAGAAGGCTAGTTCATTTAGAAAATAGGTGCATTTTTTCGTTGAAAAAGTTGCCCTTTTTTAGTTACCCCTCTGTCGAATTCTATTTTTGAGGTGATATTCGGAATCAGCTCGTCAAAATACATTCGAGAGGAGTTTGCAAATTTTTGAAAAATGGAAAATAAAAATGTTCGCAAAATTTGGTTTCCTTCAATATCGAATATTGCATTTTTCGACTTTGATCGCCTGGGAATGTTTCAAAAATTTGGAATCTCCGCGAATATTACTTTATCATATTGAAAATTCCTTTCTGAATCCGAAAATGTAATTGTTTTTTTTTAATTAGATGGCTAGTTCATTTAGAAAATGTCGATTTTGTGAATGGGTGCATTTTTTCGTCGAAAAAGTTGCCCTGTTTCAGTTACCCCTCTGTCGAATTCAATTTTTGAGGTGATATTCGGAATCAGCTCGTCGAGATACGTTCGAGAGGAGTTTGCAAATTTTTGAAAAATGGAAAATAAAAATGTTCGCAAAATTTGGTTTCATTCAATATCTTTTTTTTCGTGTAGTATTATTTTATCATTCATCAGGAAACAAATAGGTACACTTCTGTCTCTCTCTCTCTCTCTGAAACGAACCTCCTCTCGGATCCTTGTATCGCCAGAACGCTAAATAATCCAATCAAAATAGACAAAAATAAGTCATAACTTAGCCAAAATTCGCATAGAGCTGAAAATTGGCAGAGATGTCAAATACATCATTATAAACATAATGTGCAAAATCCCCATCGATCCTACTTCTGCAAAAAAAAGTATTCAAGGTCAAACGTGCAAAATTAGGGTTTTTTCCATTTTTCTCGGAAACGATGAGTTATATCGTGAAAATAAGTCACTCAAAAGTTGTAGATCATATTTTATACCAAAATGATTCAGTCACTTTTTCTCTTATGAGTCACCATTCCTGAGATATCGCGATTTTAATAATTAGAAAATTTATATATTTTGTAGAGAATTATACAACTTTTGTTTGACCTATTTCACGATAAAACGATAATTTTTTTGCAGAAGTAGGATCGAAGGGGATTTTTCACATTTTATTTATAATGATGTATTTAACGTCTCTGCCAATTTTCAGCTCTTTGCGAATATTGGCAGAGTCAAATGTGTACTTTGACTGGACTAAAAATAAAACAGAAATACTCACGGCACGTTTGAAATTCATCCTCCGCCTTCTCGCAGTCCGCCTGGTAGTTGCACACCCAAAGGGCCGGAATACATTTGCCTTCGGAGCACCGGAACGATCCAAAGGGGCAGATGCTGGCGGCATCACCTGTAAACAAACGAAATCGTTATTTAATGTCCGGCAGTCCAAACGAGAAACAAAACACCCCGAGATCAATGAATATATCTGATCGGTGCGTCATGGAGATTTGTGAGCGCCTTGTGGTATATAGTATTACGTAACGAGGAATTGAAGTGAGTTATTTAATTCAGCGAGTGGAGTTTGCCAGAGGGCTTTGGCCAGAGGGATTACGAGCATATCACTTCAGTCCTTGTAGGGGTTTTACCAACAATAAAACTCAAAATAATTTTTATTTCCAAAGAAATCATCAATTCTAAATATTTTAAATATATATTTATTTTTCCTTCTTACATTCAAAGGGCTTCTGTCCGATTATAAATGTTTACATGGGGAAATAGTTATTCCGTTAAAATAGTATCAGAACTTGGAATTTCATAGTTAGATTTCTGGTAACGAGGCTTTCGTTAGCCGGAGAATTTGGAAATTTGGAATGACGTAGGCTGGGTTTTTCTTTATTTCTGATCTGCAATGAAAATATGGAGTTCAAAAGATGAGAAGAGTTAAGAAGTGAGACTTCAGTTCTCAAGCCGCGATGTTCTCCGTTTTTCAAGCTTATCGACTAGCCTTTATCTGGTCGAACTTGATAGTCATTCTTTAGCAACTGTATATACGTTTAATTGTCGAGTGTTTGTATTATGTAACATGTGTAAATATATGGTTATGGTTACTTATTAGATGCTGTGTCTGTTATTTGATTACAACAACTTATCCGTTACCCATGTACTCCGACACTGTGGTATACCGGGTGACACAGCAGACATGTAGCAGCCTGTAGTTTTTTTATTTGAAAAGATAAAAATTTGAAATTTGCAGAAGTTACGTAATCAATGATAGCGCTTCATTTGAATCTAACGACAACTTTTTTCAACTACCTGTTTGATCGGCAGTAACTACAACTTCTTTTTTTTTAATGACTCCCTGTATATTTATCTAGCCTATCTTATTTGTCTTGAAATTCTCTATTCAACCGTGTATCACAAAGTGGCATCCGTTTCTCAATTCGCAGATGAATTGCATTTTATTGAAAAACATCAAGTTGGCTGTTACCCGAATTCGATAATCTTTCGATGCTTGGTAGGCTTGGAAATCGAAAGAGTATCAGTTAAACGATATAATTTCAGTTTTTTCCATACCTGATCACTTCCTACAGATTGTCAATAATTTCTTTAATAAAAAGAAAAAACATACGAAAATAACTCACGATATTGCGAGAACTGTGATAGGAACATATTTTTTTCAATCTGGCTACTTGTGAAGAAACTATCTGTCTTTCTCTTTGGCCATGTAGCCATGATCTTTCCATTTGGAAACATAAAATTAAAACTGTTCCCCTGATCCACCAATTCACAAGTGTATTAGTCTAGATATTTGCAATAATATTTTGCCTAGTAGGCGGTGTACACAAAATGTTTTGTGTTTGACAGGTAAACATCATTTGATTGCAATGATTATCTCCGTCAGTTTTATGCTGATTGAAATTGCATCGTTTAATTAGATACTAAATATGTATTCAAACAACGAAAAGGTCGATATGTTGTTCATATTCGGAGAGTGCAAGAGAACTTGTAGACAGGCTGAACAATTGTGTGTCGAAAGATTTCCGGAAAGACGCCACCCACCTGATAATTATTTCGCTAGAGTAAAAGAGCAGTTCAGAGCAGTTCTTTTCAAAACTCTGCTAGCGGTCTCTCGATTCACGCCGATTTCGTCCTCAACTTGTCTCAGTGATAACGTTTACTTCCATTTCCTCGTCGACAATGTATTGGAGACTGTTTTGATTTTCCGGTTTTCTTCTGAACTGCTCTTCTACTCTAGCGAAATAATTATTAGGCGGATGGCGTCTTTCCGGAAATCTTTCGACATGTAATTGTTCAGCCTGTCTACAATTTCTCTTGCACTCTCCGAATTACAACAACATATCGACCTTTTCATTCTTTGAATACATATTTAGTATCTAATTAATCGATGCAATTTTAATCAGCATAAAACTGACGGAGATAATCAGTACAATCAAATGATGTTTACCTGTCAAAAACAAAATATTCTGTGGACACCGCCTACTAGGCAAAATATTATTGCAAATATCTAGAATAATAGACTTGTGAATTGGTGGATCAGGGGAACAATTTTGATTTTATGTTTCCAAATGGAAAGATCATGATATGGCTACATGGCCAAAGAGAAAGACAGATAGTTCCTTCACAAGTAGCCAAATTGAAAATAACATGTTCCTATCTCAGTTTTCGAATTATCGTCAGTTATTTTCAGATGTTTTTTCTTTTTATTAAAGAAATTATTGACAATCTGTAGGAAGAGATCAGGAAAACTGAAATTATATCGCTTAACTGATACTCTTTGGATTTCCAAGCCTACCAAGCATCGAAAGATTATCGAATTCGGATAACAGCCAACTTGATGTTTTTTAATAAAATGCAATTCATCTGCGAATTGAGGAACGAATGCCACTTTGTGATACACGGTTGATTAGAGAATTTCAAAACAAATAAGATAGGCTGGATAAATATACAGGGTGTCATTCAAAAAAAAGAAGTTGGAGTTACTGCCGATCAAACAGGTAGTTGAAAAAGTTGTCGTTAGATTCAAATGAAGCGCTATCATTGATTACGTAACTTCTGCAAATTTCAAATCTTCATCTCTTCAAATAAAAAAACTACAGGCTGCTACATGTCTGCTATGTCACCCGGTATACGCCTGTCGTTTACTCAGTTACATTATGCGACGATATCCTCAATTATTATCCAACCAACAAATAATTAGGGGACATTTTTGTGCCTGCCCTCCCATCAATCGTCAGTTGGCAATAATTCTTTTTGATTAATAGCCTTATGAAATTTATTTAGTATTAATTTCATCCCATTGTCTTCAATATGGAGTATTTCAAAATTATGTTCTAAAGTGTGATTTTCTGTAATAGTGGGGAAGCGTATTTAGTAAAAGATATAAAATTACAAAGTTGGCACACCCTGAAACCTAACTATGCTTAATTTTATATAACAGTAGTACAGATGGAGGTCACTGTGTGATAGTCTTGGTTGGATGTTATTACTTTGAAAATCTCGAAAAATATTGAAGATTTTCGAAATATTAAAAGAGATCAGAAAATATTAGCAAATTTACTGAAAAAAAGTTCAGACTCCCGAAACTGTACCACGAGTATTTATAATATTTACAAAACCCTGAAAATAGAGCCAAATACGGGTAGTCTGGCTTCCGCGCGTGTAGCGTCACTCTGACACAACAACAACAAAAAAGATATTAAATATGAATATTAAGAAATAAAAAAATTCATGTACTATTGGGATACATAAATTAACAATAATTCGCGGTTGAACAAATTTTATCCCAATTTCTGCATAAATTATGCATGTGTTAATTAACAAATTTTTCTAAACTGAATGTTAACATATATGCCTCGATAATTATTGAACTAAAACCCTAGGATTTTTTTCACCAAGTGATTTTATTCCTAATAAGTTTACAAATAGATAACCATTGCAAAAATTGTAAAATTTTGATTTTCCACTTTTCTATTAACAAAAATTAAAAAAGTGAAAATAATACTTTTTGAAAGTTTGCGTTTTTGAAAGTTCTACCAATTTGTCCGATATAAAACATTTATAGAATTGTCCTTTTTTAGTTTTATTGTGAAATTCATTGAAGGGTGCAGATCATTTATAAAATATAGAAAATTATTAAGTTTTCTGTTCGTGTGAAACTAATAAATACAGTTTTTATTCAATCTATTATTATGTATTTGGGTTTCCATGTTATCCTTGCATATCTGTTATCAATTGAGGAAACACTCGTCAACACAGCCATTCAGGCGATTTCTCATCGAACCTCAAATTTCTTGAAAATCCACAGGCATGGTGCGAATTGTTTCACACCCTGTTTTAATCATGAAAGATTGCCCACAGGTCGTGAGTAAACCAGTGACTTCAACTATCTTCGAACGAAGAGGTCCACTGGATTCAAATCCGGTGAAAGAGGGGGCCACATTGTAGTCGGACGAAATACGGAGTCGGAATTATAAAATGCTGAGAAACGAAGTCAGGATTCCGATATTCGAAGTCGGAATTATAAAATTCCGAGATAGAGATACAGAGTCGCAATTCCGTGTTACTAAGACAGAATTTGAAAAATAAAATTGGTGTGGCCCTCTACGCCTTCGTAATAATACAGACATATTGTATAAAAAAATCAGATGAAGCAATTTTCTCCGCATAATCAGAAACGAAATCTGCACCCTCCACTGGAGTCACTGGCAATATCCAAGAAGTTAATTTACCAATTCACTTGATACGATTAGCGTTCGAAAACTGCAGAACAAGCCGCATTAATTGAAATAACGTCATTAGTGCGAACTACTCGGGAGAGAAGAGAACAAGTGCAAAAGACTGATGTAACCCGCGAACATTTTCAATTAAAATGTTATCACACGAAGTACGTATCAAAGCTCTCGCTATGGAAACTTCTAGCGGTTGACATTTGGTCGTAATGGAAAATGGAAAGGGGTTATGAACGGAGCGGAGTCAAAACCACGGATCGGTGGTTGGTCGGTTGCCGTTTTCATTTCTCCTTTGGGGATTTTCATAAATTTCAGTGATGGCACATGCATAGGAGTCAGTGGTCTATACAGAAAGAGGCCAAAGATCGGGTTTTAAGTGATAACAATTAAATATTTCCACGAACATAATTTTATAAAAGGTGTTTCTCGGCGTCAGGAATATACCGGATGTACGCGGAAGCTGGCTCGGCCCTATAACCTCTTTGTTTTTTAAAGCCAATGGAAAAAAATTTGGAGGATCTGTAAACGACGTTTTAAACTACATTTTTTGAAAAGTCGCAACTTCTGGTTTCGCCGGAAATTACATAAATTTCCTTGTTTCTATAAAAACATTTTCAAAGCACTGTTTTACGTAGAATTCAATGGTGTAAGTAATTTATTTTTTCAAATAACATATCGATAGTAATTGATGGAAAAAAATTAATGAGACACCCTGTATATTTCAGTATATTTCAATAGAGCTTAAAGTAGGCTTTGGACGACGCGGCGATAAAACAAAAAACAAATGTTTACTGGTAGCTGTCAAATTTTGATTTGAGCAGTAGAGAAGCTCCTCAATTCGTGGTTTTTGTTCAATTTTCAAACACACTCGCAATGAAGTATGAGAATTATGAAAAATGGGATATGATAGATAGTCTGTTTTATACAAACCAGGGAAAATGCAGAAGCAGCAAGCAATTTGTACCACGAGAGGTATAGATAATCGTATAAAATGGGGATACGAAATTCTGGGGTGGTATAGATTTTCTGACGTGGCTGTCTCACTAAAATATTTTAAACATTTACTTTCACTTTTTAAGTAGTAAATTTCAACTTCCTTATTTCAAATGAAACATGCTGTTTCATTTCTTTTTTGTATTCTTCACCGAATTTGAGGATTATATTATGAAGAAATATCAATACCAATACCAAAAATTGGCCATTTTCCAAACTTCTTTGGTAACAGATCTGATATTAAAGCTATTGTTAACCTACAAATAATAAAAGACATTATTTGCCAACAGTAATATGAAAAAGTATAAGTATAATACATGAGCAAGTTAACTAATTAACTGGAGCGGTCCAAGTACTGTTCCCTGAGGAACGCCATGTTTAATTGTTCTATAGTCACTTTGTATATCAGATATTTTATTTTCTCTAGCGTTTCCAGGAGCTGCACGTGACTAACTGTATTGAATGCTAGGTCCACAAATATGCAATGAGTTTTCTCATTTCTCACCATATTTGAGTTCATTTCATTCGTGACTGACAACATAGCATTGTTTGCGGACTTTCCAATTATGAAATCAAACTGATGTTTACCGAGGATTTTTTTCTGCCAAAGGAAGTTCTAGCATCCGTTTTTTTAGAAGTTTTTCGAAAACTTTGGAAAGGTTTGAGATTAGGGAAATAGGTCTGTAGTCAGTAACACTTCAATTAGAAGGTACAAGTCGACTTTAACGGATACAAAAAATATCAATGATTACAAAAACCAGAATTTTTCCAAAAGAATAGCTTACTCAATAGAATAGAATCGAAATTTATTAACCATTTCAGGTACATGTAGCACATATGGCACGTCATAATATGTTTTCAATAAATAATTAAGTAAATAATATAATAAAAATTCAAAATTACCAATAAAATTGTTGAAAACATACATAGAAATATGAACAGATAAAATTGAACATTTACAAAGTAAAAAGCTGTTAAAACCTATATCATCAAGTAGAGGAAGTACATATTATTACTATTAGTAGGTACGATTAATAGAATAAAGGGGTAGTAAATTGCCAACAGCCACCAACTTTGGGAAATTTTCTGTATGTGAACCCAGCAGTAATATAACTGGACACTTCGATAATTATGAATAATAATTCGAAATTAATTAACAATTATCTACGCAATATATGACCCCTATCGGTGAATTTCGCAGAACTAGTATATAATCACGATTGTAATCAGCAGAAGCTTTTGAATGTGGTCAATAATTAACATCCAAGCGCCAACATTGATTTATGGCCTCTTGATTGAGAGATTTGTCCTTTCATGATTATTACTTGATGCGGATATTGATTTGCTATGAAGTGAGCTCTGCTCACGTCTGACACAGAGTTGGTCGGCATATGGAAATTATTAGAGAATTCAATTTGTCGATCATTGGATATTGTTCTCCGCGGAAATTGAGGGTCATTCATGCGGTTTTCGAGTGCTTTACAGAAGCGTGAAGTGTTTGTTCTATGATCGAAGTGGATCATCATTGGATATACAGGGTAGGACGTTTTAGAGACAAGCATGTAGCAATTTCACCATTCGTAGTTCTGAAATCCACAGAAATACAGAATTTTATTATTATCATCACTTTTCAAAGCTTCGAAGAGATTTTCTCTATATATGTTGTGGCCAATTTAGCCATTCATCAATGTAAACACCCAAATATTCGGTTTCACGCGATAACTGAACATTAGAAAAAGATATATCAGTTGGTTTTTCATCGGTTGTTAGTTCGCAAACAGTCACTCTAGTTTTAGACTCGTTCGAAACCAACTTATTTGTTTTAAAAAAATTTTTAGTTTTCTGAAAAAGGTTTACTATCATCTCCGGATACGTCTCTTACCCCAGTCATCGTAGATAAAAAACTGTAAAACCGTGGAATTTTGATAATCAACACTGATTTTGATGAAAATTTGGATTTAAGCTATACTGACCCTCTTCATTAATATCTATCCTGAGCCGAAACAGGCTTTTTAATTTTTAGGGGAGAAAGTTACCCCTTATTGCAATTAAAATAAAAAACGTAGATTTTAGCATATATTTAGTTAAAACAAAGTTTAAATGAATTATTTGTAGACTACTTGACATTCTCAAACGAGTTTATAATTGATTAGACGGATGCAACCCCTGGAAATCATCTCCTAAGGGGTAGTCATTTTCAAAACTAGTATTGAAGATGTTTATTATAATTTGAATTGATTGAAAATTGTGTCATTAAATTTGAATTATTGTTAGAACGAAATTATTATTTGCCAGAATGATTCAACCCTTATAAACCACCCCCTGGGAATATGAATTATTAAAAAATAATTCTTTTTTGAAGATTTTTTTTCATAATTAGAAATAATTATAAACTGCATTTATATTGAATTGTGAATAATTCAATAATGATACAAAATAATGTTTTAACCCCTTTAGACCCAAAATGTTAAACTTGCAGTTATAATTGTTTTTGCAGTATTAATGAAAGAAAATGTTAAAAATTTATTTAAACTAAGAGATTTTTTAGTTTTACTTTACAATTACTTTACAAATTAGTATATTTAAAAAACTACTCATCATCGTCATACTGTTATCTATGATATGATACGAGAATTAACCATGAAAAAAGCGAGATGCAAAAGTATTATTGCAAAATTAACTTACACATTTATTAACATTATATTTAAAAAAAAATCTGTTGGTTTTTCGACGATAATTCCTTCATTTTTCAACCAAACAACTTTTAAAAAGAAGCATTTTATAAAAAATTTCAAGGGCTTCAACGTCATTTCAATTGAAAATGTTTTGAAAAGGGGTGAGTTCAAAGGGGTTGGGTGAGCCACAATTAGTCCATGAATGATGCAAACTTTGAACCGCCATATCTCCTTTAATTTTCACGACACAAAACAAAAAAACTAAAAGAACAACTTTTTCAGTAAAAAATTCCTACAATTAATATTTGATACATTTTTTCGTAATACGAATACTTTTTGGTTTATTTAAAAAAAATGCATTTTTTCAAAATTGAATCATAGTCATGAGTCATGAGTCAGTCAAATCTTATGCAAAAGACTAATTGGAGCTCATTTGGAAGGTTTTTAATGTACTTTAAAAAATGTCTCTTGAGTTTTCCCCAAAAATTTCACCATATTCGAGTTATTTGAGCTAGAAGGTTCTCAAAATAACCATTCTTCAAAGAGCAATGACTCCGTCATTATTGGGTTTACATAGGTGTTTCAGAAACGAATCTCTTTGTTTTTTATCAGCTACAATTTTGTTAAAAATGATTTTTTCGATAAAATAATTTTTTTTAAAGTTATTCGTGAAAAACGGTTAAAAAACTCGGAAAGTATAAATTTTACAAAAAAACTTTATAGAATAAAATTTGCTTAGAATTAGACATTCTGAGGTCAATCATAATTTTGATTGAAAAAAATTTCATCCCCTAGATGGGGTTGTTCACCCCCAGGGCAAAAGCCCGCTTTGGCGTAGGGTAGATTTAAAAAAAGGTTATAAATACTACCTAAATCGAAATTTTCGACGTTGATTCTCAAAATTCCACGGAAAAATGGTTGTTGACTGAACTATCTCCTCCTGCCAAAAGGTTTGTATAATCAGCATATACAGTGCGGCTTTTTTTAGCCCCCCCCCCTGTTACTTTTGAACGGTTCGACGAAACATGAATAAAAAACCGTTTGGAGGGTTTCACCGATACTATTTTTGAAACAAAATATATGGTGATTGCTCGACAGGGGGTGCGGGGGGGCACATTAACTCAAAAAATTTAAATGGCATGGGGGGTCAAGTGTCACATCGTTGAAAAAAACATTCAATTCTCTTTACAACCATCTATTTTTTTTTTAATTTAAATTAAATTTTAACAGTCTGTTGTGGAATGATGAAAAAAAAATTTTGAAGGGTATTACCGATATTACTTTTTGAGAGAAGAAACATTGAAATTACTCGACAGATGGCGCTAGGGACAGATCAACTTGAAAATTTCGAAAGGCATATTAATCGATATTGAGAAAAAATTTCTCAACAAAATTCAAAAATATTCAGATGGTTGTGAAGAGAATTGAATTCTCTTTTCAACGATGTAACACTTGACCCCCCATGCCATTTAAAATTTTTGAGTTTAAGTGCCCCCCTCGCCCCCTTTTGAGCAATCACCATATTTTTTGTTTCAAAAAGTAGTATCGGTGAAACCCTCCAAACGGTTTTTTATTCATGTTTCTTCGTCGAACCGTTCGAAAGTTAACAGGGAGGGGACTAAAAGAGGCCGCACTGTATAGTTATAAATTGGTTTCCTGCTAATTCAGATTTGCATAAATTATTGATAAATATCACGAACAACAGTGGGCAGCGTTTCTGACAGTTTTGAAGACCACAGCTTCCGAAATTTGTGATATACTTCCCGCTAATGGAGTTATTTTTTCATTTATCATTTATTTGAATACGTAGATACTTAATTGGCATTCAATGACTGCAGAAAATTTTACTAACCGAATTGGTGGTTGGTCAATGCATGCAGCGTTTCTAGCTTTTGTCCGCCATCAATGCGGAGACGAGATCGTAATCGCTGCGTCTCGCAAACAACTCGTCATCTCGTCATCTGATTAGCGTTGTGTCGCTGAGAGGATTCCAAATCATCCCAAGTTCTATCCTAATCCCCGCATAGATGTAAATGCGTAACATTTTCATTTCAATTCCGAAATCTCGTAGGACGTATGCGTTTTGAATCCGAAATGAGGGCTCAGCAAGCAACAACGTAAACATTTTCAGTTTGAAGGATTACTTATAGCTAGCTGAATCAGCCGTTGTTCTCTGAACGAATAAAGAGCTGAACAATGCGTGGATAAACACGAAGGGGATTGTTTACCCGTTCTCGTATTTTCATTAGAAAATTGGGAACGCGATACTTATAGGGGAATCAGGTAACTTAATATTATTGCGCCGTGTTTATATCGTTCAATTTGTTATGATAGGTCTTCTCAACTGAGTATACAATACGCTGTAAAGGACCCCGCATAATTTGTGTGTAAACTAACTTTCGGTTCATTTTTCTGGAATGTTGGTATCGAGGTTGGTATGTTGTAGATCCGCCTGCTTATTATACAGGGTGTCAATTTGAAAACTTCCCACCCTTAATATCTTCCTTCCAGTAAACAATATGAGTAATCGAAAAAACAGGTCAATTTTATTGTCAAGGGGGACACTTTCAAGGACTATTTGTAGCCCTCGTGGTTCAACCCCCTAGGAGGGGTAGATGTTACCCTTCGAATTTTAAATGGGAAGGGGGGTCAAGTGGCACATCATTTTGATGGGCGTTCAATTCTTGTTCCAATGGTACCCTGACTTATTATTTTTTGATGAGCATTTTCCGAAAAATTGCGTTCTAAACTAACAGAAGTAATTATTAGAACGCCTATACTGAGATGCATGGTTTGGCCAGAACTGGTTAGAATATTAGGTGGTACCGTTCCAACCCTGTATTAGGGGTAACATTAGCCATTAGCTCCAAACACTTTACATAAAAAAGTAGTCTAATAGTAAAACGTAGATGGTAGTAAAGTTGTGTTTATTAAATGCTGAATTTTTAAGTGTCATCGCAGAAATTGTACAGATAGCCTTCCTTTTTTGCTACTTCTGCTGTAAAAAGTTTCTGTTTTCCGGCAAAAAATTGGTTAGCAAATTTGGACTATGTGGTAGTATTGTGAATACCGTTGTACCTGTTGGGCTGTTTAGGAATTACTTTAATAAGTGTATAAAAGTGTAAAAATGGTTTACATTCTTCAAGACAGAATTGAAATGATTGTAATTTATGGCGAAGTTGGAAAGTGCGCACGAAGGGCGGCATGTCTTTTTAACGAAAGACATCCAAATTGTAATGTAAGTCACCGGTATGTGCTTGATTTGGTGAATAAGTTTTACGAAACTGGTTCAGTGACAAATAAAAAAAGAAATAACCACAGAGTACTAAATGAAGCAGCTCAAATTGAAGTTTTGGGAACATTTGCTGCAGAGCCCACGAGCTCCTTACGATCAGTATCAGAACAGACGGGAATGTCACGCGAGACTATAAGAAAAGCATTGAAAATGCATAAATTTCATCCATATAAAATGCAGATTCTTCAAGAGCTCCACGAGGATGATTATGATAGAAGAATAGAGTTTTGTGAAATCATGTCTCATCGAGTCAATACCATCCCTAATCTTCTGTTAAACATCTGTTTCAGCGATGAGTGTTCATTTTTTCTGAATGGCAATGTTAATAGACAAAATTGTCGCTATTGGAGTGACGAAAACCCACATATTTTTCGGGAAGGGCATACACAACACCCACAAAAAGTTAATGTTTGGGCTGGTATTCTTGGAAATGCCATTCTTGGTCCATTATTTCTGGAAGAAAACTTGACTGGCAATCTGTACCTTGATATGCTTGAAGAGACTATCGATCCTCTTATAACTCACGAGCTAGAAACTCAAATTGATGCAGAAGGTAATGAACTTTTGCAGGAGGATCTGTTACATTACCAGCAGGACGGTGCTCCACCTCATTATTTTCTTCCCGTCCGACAGTGGTTAAACGAGAGATTTCCGGGTAGATGGATTGGCAGAAGGGGAGCAGTTGAATGGCCTCCGAGATCACCGGATTTAACACCCTTAGATTTCTTTCTTTGGGGGCATCTTAAATCCGTTGTTTATAAAACAAAACCTTCTGATATTGATGAACTTAAAAGACGAATTACAGCAGCATGCCATTCAATTCCTAGTGAAGTTTTCCGTAATGTTAGAGGGGAGTTCGAAAACAGACTGTATTACTGTTTAGAGCAAAATGGACAACATTTCGAACAGCTAATAAGATAAGCGTAAGTAGATTTTATGTTGGAAATGTCTTTCTCGCAAATTAAATTTTATTGTGTAGAAGGAAAATAACCACCAAATAAAAAATCCCATGCGTAATAAATTTATTCCTGTCATTCAAGGGTTGGAGCGGTGCCACCTACTCTTCTAACCATTTTTATTAAAGGGAGTCAATACAATAATGCATCTCAGTATAGGCGTTAGGAAAATGCTAATCACAAAATAATAAGTCAGGGTACCATTGGAACAAGAATTGAACGCCCATCAAAATGATGTGCCACTTGACCCCCCTTCCCATTTAAAATTCTAACATCTACCCCTCCTAGGGGGTTGAACCACGAGGGCTACAAATAGTCCGTGAAAGTGTCCCCCTTGACAATAAAATTGACCTTTTTTTTCGATTACTTATATTGTTTACTGGAAGGAAGATATTAAGGGTGGGAAGTTTTCAAATTGACACCCTGTATAGACCGATATACAAATCGATTTTTACTACTGGTATTATGCATCGATTCGATTTTTGTGCTTTGATTCGATATCGATCTTTCTTAGAAATAAACTCAGTCGTAGCTTATAAATCCCTTCATTCGAGTCAAAAATAATATCTCACGAAGGGTGGTGCATTACAGCTTGGCAAGATAATGTCGATAGTAACAGAAAGATATAAAAAACATAGGTGTTTTGGTTTTCACTCAACCAGTTAAAACTGAAAAACAAACGGTTAGAATTTGACTGTGTTTTGAAAAAGTATGGGTCTTCATCAACAACATGACGATTCATATGATTGCCTGTCCAATAGTATAGAGTTTTCCATATGCAGAGTGACAATTTGAAATGATTAAAACTGCTATATCTCGTGATTATATAATACGAGAGATATGATATAATGTTTTGGAATATCATCAAAAACAAAAATAAAAATGAACCAAATTCATCAGATTGTCCGATCTCCTTCGATGAATTTAACGAATATTTCAGCAATGTTGCAGATATACCTATTGAACAGTTTTTACCGAAACCAGGCCATGATCTAAAGAAATCAGTTTCAAGCAAGTCAGCTTTTTTAATGTGAGAGATGAGACCATTAAAAAAAATTAATAGTAAAGACGTTTATTCTCTAAATCTCAAAGTTGAACCAGCAATCAATGATATCATACTAATTCTTTTAATGAAATTTATTAATAAATACAATTCTCAAAACATTTCCTGACTTCCTGAAAATATCCAAGTTGGTGCCCATACATAAAAAATAGTATTCAAATTTCAGACCATGCTCGATCATTCCAACTTTTGCAAACATATTTGAAGTTTTTCTGAAGATTCAAATGACATCGCATTTTGAAACAGAAAATGTATGTATTCTAGGAAAATTTGAATTATGCAAAAAAACATTCAACCACTTCGGCTATTAGCAGATTGACACAAATGCTGAATAAGACTCTAGCACCCAGCAATTTTTTTATTAGATGTCCTGCCACCACAATATTTCGTCAAAGCATTCATGATTGAGAACAATGGAAGAATCTTGATTACTTATATTTCGGACGTCCATCAACTTAATGGTTGAAAGATTTCTATCTCTTTCAAATTTTCTCACAACATTTCAATTGCTTGAATCCGCAATCGTCTTCTGGTGAATAGTGACAAAATCAGATGCTACGCGACCTTTTATAGGTCTATAATTAAAGTGTAATTACGCGCGGTCTTGTGGCGCGCGTGGTTTCGCGCTTTTTCTCCCTCCAAAACGGTCCATGAGCGGTTTCCATAAGTTTTTAATTTCCACGCTTGGTTGACTGAAGGCACCATGGAACCCACCTACATAGAAGCCAATGGAACCCACCTACATAGAAGCCAATGGTGCCTTCAGTCAACCAAGCGTGGAAATTAAAAACGTATGGAAACCGCTCATGGACCGTTTTGGAGGGGGAAAAAGCGCGAAACCACGCGCGCCACAAGACCGCGCGTAATTACACCGTAATTACACTTTAATTATAGACCTATAAAAGGTCGCGTAGCATCTGATTTTGTCACTATTCACCAGAAGACGATTGCGGATTCAAGCAATTGAAATGTTGTGAGAAAAAAATTTGAAAGAGATAGAAATCTTTCAACCATTAAGATGATGGACGTTCGAAATATAAGTAATCAAGTTACAACATCGTCTAAAACATTCAAACAATGGAAGAATCCATCGACAGAAAATAATTACCGAACGTTGGGGGAGAGTTGGGATCAGCAATTTTTTTATTGGAGGTCTTACTGCCACCTGATTTCGTCAGATCGTTAATGACTGAGAATAATGAAGATTCTATTGAGATTGAATATTCCATCATTTTGAATTATGAAAGCTTTGACGAAATACAGTGCGGCTTTTTTTAGTCCCTCCCCCCTGTTAACTTTTGAATGGTTCGACGTACAAATCTGAAAAAAAAACCGTTTGGAGGGTTTCACCGATACTACTATTTTACTACAGTCATGATCGGTCATTGTGCTGGAGTTAGAAAATGGGAGAATCAAAAATTGCAACATTATATATTAGTACCAAGGAAATATTCATGTCAGTCATTTCATACGAGTCGAATATGATGTGATTCATCCCCGTATCACTATTTTAGATGATTGTGCAGGAGTTAGAAAATCAGAGGACACAATAATGAAAAAATTGTGATGCTATCGGTCTCATCACGTTTTGAAGCCGTTTAAAAATATTTTCTCAGCTGATTTTCCTTGCTGCTCAGATCACATGGGTAGAAAATTGAAGAATACATCACCTCTTTGCATTTTTGAGTTATTGTGCCCGAGTTAGAAAATGGGAGAATCGAAAAATTGCGAAATTTGAATGTTAATCAATGTTTTCGAATTACACGTGGTCATTAAATATTAGTACCAGGAATATATTCATGCCAGTCAATTCATACGAGTCGAATATGATGTAGTTCATCCCCGTTTCACTATTTTAGATGATTGTGCTGGAGTTAGAAAATCAGAGGACACAATAATGAAAAATTTGTAATGCTATCGGTCTCATCACGTTTTGAGGCCGTTTAAAAATATTTTCTCAGCTGATTTTCCTTGCTGCTCAGATCAAATGGGTAGACAATTGAAGAATACATCACCTCTATGCATTTATCGGTAATTGTGCTGGAGTTAGCAAATGGGAGAATCGAAAAATTGCGAAATTTGAATGTTAATCAATGTTTTCGAATTACGTAGACATTATATATTCATACCAGGGAAATATTCATGTCAGTCAATTCTTACGAGTCGAATATGATGTGATTCATCCCCATATCATTATTTTAGATGATTGTGCTGGAGTTAGAAAATCAGAGGACACAATAATGAAAAAATTGTGATGCTATCGGTCTCATCACGTTATGAAGCCGTTTAAAAATATTTTCTCAGTTGATTTTTCTTGCTGCTCAGATCACATGCGTAGAAAATTGGAGAATACATCACCTCTTTGCATTTATCGGTCATTGTGGTGGAGTTAGAAAATGGGAGAATCGAAAAATTGTTGCGAAATTTGAAGGTTAATCAATGTTTTTGAATTACGTGGACATTAAATATTAGTACCAGGAATATATTCGTGCCAGTCAATTCATACGAGTCGAATATGATGTGATTCAACCCCGTATCACTATTTTAGATGATTGTGCTGGAGTTAGAAAATCAGAGGACACAATAATGAAAAAATTGTGATGCTATCGGTCTCATCACGTTTTGAAGCCGTTTCATAGTTTTTAATCAATCTTTTCGCATTACGTGTACAATAAAAAAAAGAATATCCGGACAATTCATAAGGAGCGAATATTATGTAAAATTGTATATTATTTTCTCTGATTGTTCTGATTGTTGTTTTCATTTTCATCTCGTTTCGAAGATGGTTAATATATTTTCGCGGTTAATTTTTCCTTCTATTAATATCATTTGGGTGAACTATTGAAGAGAAAATTTCTCCTTTGCATTCAACAAGGACATTTTTCATCCCAACCAGTTCAGTTAAGTTAGAAAATGAAAGAGGAGAAAGATGGTGATATATGACTAAGATTCGTCTCATTGCGTTTCGGGCACGATTTTAATACTTTCCACTGTAATTTTTTTCACCACCATCGGACATATGTATGAGATATCAAGTAATATCACCTCAGTGTTCTATTGTGTGAAAGTTAGAAAAGGAAGAAATCAAATTGTAATATTTATGCAATTTAATTCGAATATTTGTTTGTTTTTGCGTTGGGAAGCGAAATTTTGAAACTCCTTGTATATTACCCGGAAGTTATTAAAAAATTGAAAAATCCAGCATTCCAATCATCTGAATACTAGAAAAAAAGTTACGTTACGACTGTGCCACCTTGAGCGTTAAGCTAGCACAACCCCTTTTTCACCGAAACCACTTTAGTTAAAAAATTAGGAGTTATGTTAGAAAATATTTATTAATCAGTTAAAAAATGCGGCACTAGTTTTTTATTGTGCTGAAACGGCTGTGCCAGCTTAACATACGTTCGAAAAATACTGACGATCTGATGACGATCAGAGCAACTCCTCTTACATCATGAAAATCAAAGAAAGCATCATAGTCGATGGCTTTGAAGGATCACATAACATCACTGATCGTGATGTGACGAACCTGGTTCCTGGATCAGATTATCCTCCTGGACATTCTGATGGGACATAATTCTCCATTTCCTCCAATAAAACGGACATTGCGTCACAAAACAACACGAAAACTCTCAACACGGACACAATAACTCTTCTCCGGGGCACCACCATACGTCTTAGCTCGTCGCCCTAAATCCTCAACAATAATTATGTAATCCAATAAATTGTTGGGACGCCCGAATTGATCCATTAGAGGAACAATGCATCCTCGTTTGGTTGACAAGCCATATTTAACAGCAATAGGAAATCCAGCCAAGCATAATAAAACGGGCTGAGAACGCGGAGGAAAAACCGAATTCGGAAAGTAATATAAAACACTTGGTGTTCCTCGGAGCGAGCGAATTCTTATCTCGTACCAGAAATCGATTTAAAGAAGCTGCATAGTCGGGGAGCATGGAATCTTGTCTATGGTTTTATTGGTTTTTTCGTCACGTAAATTTCATTAGCCAATTGACAAAAACAATCAAACAATTTTTGAACAAATCGTCAAAAAGACATACGGTTTGAGACAATCCAGATATGAAAATAGTTATTCATTGTATGAGTGTCCTATTAGCCAGCCGCCAGAACACAAAACACGATACAAAAAAAAATTGAAAAAATAAAACTATTAAAACAAATAAAAAAATTGGTCAAAGATCGCTAAGATGGCCCTACACATATATACATATACAGAGTGTACTGTTGAGTATGGCGTACCCCAAGGTACTGTACTAGGTCCAGGGCTCTTTGTAATAGTAATAAATTTACTTTATTGTTCAAAGAGTTAATCTTGTTGTAAAGAGAATTGAATTCTCTTTTCAACGATGTGACACTTGACCCCACATGCCATTTAAAAATTTTGAGTTGATGGGTCCCCCTGCGCCCCCTATCGTGCAATCACTATTTTTTTTATTTAAAAAAGTAGTATTGGTGAAACCCTCGAAACGATTTTTTTTCATGTTTCTACGTCGAACCGTTCAAAAGTTAACAGGGGGGGACTATTAAAAGCCGCACTGTATATTATATACAAATAAGGATGGATTTAGCGAGGGGCAATATATAAAAATATAAGTAGAAAAGTTATTGGGTATAACCCTCAAAATGTTGTGCAACCGTAGACACGTGTTTCGAGCTTAAGCTCTCATATATATATATATATATATATATATATATATATATGAAAACTGGAAGTTCGGGTTGATATATATATATATATATATATATATATATATGTTGGGCCAAAAATTGACCTTTGGCCAATTTTTTTATTTGTTTTGATACTTCTACTTTTCTTGTATCGTTTGTTATGTTCATGGTCTATTTCATCTAGTTCGTATTTTTTTATGCTGTATGGTGACTATGGTGAGGATTTTCAAACAACATATTTGACTAACATCCATGAGATTGCTTTCATCGAATAATAGATCTGAAGGGTAAGTAAGTTTTTTATTCAACATAATTTTTATAAATATCTTTTGGACAACTTCTACTTTCGATAAATTATTTCTGTATGCTCCACCCCATCCGGCAATACCATATTGCAAAATCGAGTAGACCAGAGAGAAATATATATAGATCGTATCTGGGGTAGGTTGAGAATTTTTTTCAATTGTCTAAATGAATATAGATCTCAGTTTTTTTACTAATGATGAGATACGTATATCCCATTTAAAGAATATGTCTATTTCTATACCAAGGTATTTTGTGTGATCTACTTTATTTATTTCATACTTTTTTGTGTTTTGTGTAACTGTGATAATACTATAGTTGGGAACGGTGCTTTTATTGCAGCTGAATGGAATGTAATTCGTTTTTTCAAAATTAATTGCCAAGGACATTTCGTCGAACCATGTTTTTATTTTTAGCAAGCGGATTCATTCAACATTTCCCATGATGGTCCTGAATATAATACTACTGTATCATCGGCGAATGAATAAATTATGCCAGTACTATTCAGTCCGTTTATATAAATCGAGAATAGTATTGGACCCAGTACAGTGCCTTGTGGTAACCCAAAGTCCATTATTTCTGGGCTAGTCAAAATATTGCTGATTTGGACATGTTGTAACCTATCTTTCAGGTAAGATCTCAATAATTGCAATGCTACTCCTCTGAAGCCAAGTACCCACGTGCAAATCCTAAATTACTTCTGTGGCTCTCTCCTGCATTTATTTCCCATAACATGTAATACTTTCATTGTTACTATCTTCTATGGAAATAAAAATTATTATTAAATGCATTCAGAACGCCACTCTATAAATAACCTACGAAACAGAATTTTCGCTAGACACAAACTGCGTTTATTTTTGACACCACTGTATTCGGTTTCAGCGTACCTTGAACACTGGAAATTGTTGAACGCTGCAAAGTTATAATAAACCGCAGAATGAGCCTGCAACTGCAACTATAAATTACGACCGTATGAGCATCACTAACCGGAGAATTTACAATTTCCTCCAGTTTATTTGCACCAGTTGCCGTTTACGCTAACTGGAAGATATGGAGGAATATAAAATGTGGAGATAAAACACGAATAATATAGTGAAAAGAATAATTTTTCGTTATTTTTGTCATTTGGAAATCAAAAATATTATATGTCTGGAATAAAAAGAATAATTTGTGCGGTAATTTTGCACAATAACAATTATTTCATCCACAAATGGTAGGAACGTAGTGTCTATATAATCAACAGTTGATATTTCAAATGTTTTGGGTGTGTTAGCTCAAATGAAAGCACTTCTGAATTTGAGCTCATTAATCACGGTGTTCCTCAAGGCTCCTTGCTGAGCCCACTTTTGTCTATTGTTTACACCAATGACTTTTTCACCACATGCAATCAGTTACTTGTAAGACAAAATGGTTAAGGCTTTCGCGGCCGCAGTTTTCAGTGTCACTATTTTTACTCGGGTTTAAAGGCCGTCGTTTTTTGAAATTTGATCCTGACGTTTCGCCAGCGCGAGTGGATGGCTTCTTCAGAGGCTTATACATCGTGGATAATCTCGGATGACTGAAGATTCCGTCTCTAGAAAATGTATTTGTTCTTACTCAAGTAGTTCCGTGTGCTCATTGTTGTATCTGGATAAGGTACATTTTCATTAACCTTAGTTGGTTACCTTTTACCAGTTGTCCTAATGTTGTTGTCTTCCTTTGCTGTTTTTGAGTTTTTGTTTCGTGTTTTAATTGCCGTGTCCGGATTAAGTACATTTCCATTAACCATAGTTGATTCCTTTTTACCTGGTTGTCCTAATGTCGATGTTTTCCTTTGTTATTTTTTTTATTGGTGCCCCATTGTACCTATTTAAAGCACGCCTCATCGTGTTTAAATCTAACTTAAAAAAACACGCGTTTTTTAAAGTTACCATGGTAACATCAACAACTCGAGGAAACGTGAAGTCTAAATGACAACTTTCGATTATTGATCTGACAGCAGTAACTTGTAACGTCAAATAAATAACTCGTTCATTTACACCTGTTACCTTTTGCTTTTCCATCCATTTGATGAACTTGTAATTTTTTATGCGCATCATTAGATTTTTGCCATATTAACCGCGATTCTGCTTTACCATTCAAAGAATCGATATTGGAATTCATTTTTAGGCACTACAGTGACAACAATTAATCTTTGATTACAAATGGACCTTTACATTTACGAAAAATAAATTGCAAAACTCGTTTAAATCGATAGTTTCTAGTCTGAAACGTCCATTTAACAAAGAGTTTCACTATATTTTATTCATTTTGAAAAAAATATCACATTTGAAAGTGTGCCGCTGACGTCACGTTCATCGGAAACACCCCCACCATAATCCACGTTCCGAAACAGGCAATGCCGTTCTCCTTAAAAATATTGCTTCTAGCTTGATACAAGCCATTGAGAAATTATTACAACTTTGTCACTTGATCGACTCAGAGAAAAAAATCCACATATTACCTATTTTGATTGTATTTATAGATTTCAAATTTTCTGAAAGGACCTTCCTTTTGACGAAAAACGAGCATTGGCAATACCACAAATCGTAATAACGTGCTCATTATCATCGGGTGGAATCAAATCAGATAAAGCAATGTCTAGGATTTCATTGTGAGTTTCATCTCTTTGAATTTGTTTTTTCAAGTACCTGAAATTTTTTGATAGTTCAAAGTCTTTTCCATCAGTCCTGAGAGTTTCATCATCTTACCTCAATTATTACGGGATACAGAGGTGTTTCTATGAGAAGTGAGACAAATTCGGGTTTTTCAGGACTGAAGGTATTTTGAGCCTAGTATATTTTACCGTAAACATGGGTTGTTCCATGCGAGTGGCGGGCAGTGTATATCACTTAGGCCAACTCCATTCAGGTGGTAGGTGCATTTTTAGTATTTCCATCAGTCCTGAGAATTTCTTCATTCTACCTAAATTATTACGGAAGAAACGGGGGTGTCTCCATGGGAAGTGAGACACACTGTGTATGGAAAGTTTTGAAATTTACTTTATCAATTTTTTTATAAAAATCATTAAATTATATTCAAGTAAGGCATAAACTATGGGACCTCAACGACAGAATTTTCAGTTGATACTTTTAATTCTTCCATCGACTCAACTGGTGTCAGGTGTGGCCTGAATATGAAGCCTAATCAAACGCAGGAATCTTACTATGGATATCAATCGAGATTGCAAATTATTCATGAGGCGGAAAAATTCTTGAGAAACATTCATAACTCTAATTCAAGCGCTTCCCGAGAGATCAACACTTCTTTCGCCAACCCATAAATTCGCCACCCCAAAATATTAATTACCGACCCTTTTTTTCCCTCCGGAAATATAATCTCACAGCCGCCTTTCCAAGTTCATAAATATCGGTTCTTTGTGCGGAAGCCGTAGGTAGAGACCGTTCTCGGTGTCGTTCCTTTGAATTACGAGTCAAAGTTCTCCTGTGTAGGGTTTTTCACCAGGTCTGTTCCTAACACTTTAACTTATTTCCTGTGCCCTGTTCGGCCGTACACGATAACGAACGGACTGGCGCCGATATTTCATATCGGTCTCCCTCCTTGGAGAATTATTCCTTCCTGGGGATTCCTTTCACGGTAAGAATCTAAGAAGGGTACGAAGACAAAGGATTATGTGATCTACTAGAAGGGAAATTATTTGGGTAAGGGAAGGAGAAATAGTAAATCACCAAGACACATTGATTTTCACTTCGAGAAGGGGCCTGTCTTGGAAAGGACGCGTTCAAACAACAATTGAATAGATAACTTTCACAGTATGACGTGAAATATGATTGAACTTCAATAGCCATTGAGATATTAGCCAGGTTGGTAATTCTTTTTTGTTATATACTCGCTGCTGAAATTTCCAAAATAATAAAGAATAATAGGTCATTCAGCCCATGAGATTTCCATTACACAGGAATTTGGAAAAAGACTTGATATTTTTATCCAAATGTTCATTATTCATTTCCAAACAAACCAATTTTATGATTCAATGACAAAATTATGAGTGATGAACTATTGTTGGATTCTATACCCTCTATGCCAACATTACCAAAATATTTGCGTCTGACGATATCATGATTTTGTTGCCAAAAAACAGTGATATAATAATATACAGGGTGATTCAAAAGTACTTTGACAAACTTCAGGAGGTGATTCCTCACAATATTCTAATATGAATTGCCCAAATAAATATATGTCCGGAAACGCTTCGTTTTCAAGATACAGGGTGTTGAAGTTTTATTTTTATTTTGGTTTTTTTCAAATAGCTCTTGAAATACTGAACTTAATTAAACGAAACTTGGTAATAAGAGGTTTTTGAGGTGTCGAATTCGAACTTGATGTTATTATTTCTCTTACTCGTAGGGGGCGCCACCTACACGTCTTTTTCTTTTTTGAAGATTCATAACTTTTTTGAGCGTACTTCTAGCACATTTTTCATTAAAAAAATCAATTCCTCTATCATATCTACGTAAAAAAGCTACCCTTGTTAAAAGTCGCTGTAAGCAACCGTTTTCTAAATATTTGGACTTGAAAATTTCAAGTCAATTATTTGATAATCGATGCATGTTGAAGTTATTACCAATATTTTGCATTTTTCACAAGAATGCTTTGGAAAAGAATTTGACGTTTAAGTAAGTAGTTTTGGTAATTACATATTTTGTGACAGTTAAACGTTTTGTTGAAGTTTCCGTAAGTAGAAGTAGAAAACACTAATTTTGAAAAAATTGAATTATTTAAACAATAATGCTCATTTAGCCGATATGCATTTCGTTTATGGCCTTGCGGATGGCAATGCGCGCGAAGCAAGACGTATTTACCAAGAGCGATTTCCTAATCGAGTACTGCCTTCGCTCCAACATTTGCTAGTCTCCACCGTCATTTGGCAGAAACAGGTAGCTTTAAGAGGGCAGCTGATATTATTGGAAGACCACGAGCAGTCCGAACCCCAGAATTGGAAGAAGCTGTTTTGAACGCTCTCGAGGAGAATCCAGAAACAAGTACAAGAATAATTGCTGAAGCTGTCAATTCTACTCAGTCCACAGTTTGGAGGATTATCCACGATCAACAGTTTTATCCATACCATATTCAAAGGGTACAAGCTCTTTTGCCACGAGACTTTCCCCAACGCATTACTATGTGTCAGTGGTTTTTGAGAAAATTTGCTGGAAATCCTCAATTTTTAAGATATGTACTCTTCACGGACGAGTCAAACTTCTCCCGAAATACTATCACAAACTTTCATAACAATCATGTTTGGGCTCTCGAAAATCCGCATGCAGTTAGTGAAAGGCATTATCAGTATCAATTTTCTGTAAATGTATGGGCGGCAATAATTGATAATTACTTGATAGGTTCTTTCTTTCTTCCGCTCCGATTGAATGGCGCAACTTACAGACACAATGACTAGACGACTGACTGCCTGTATCTTCGCTGAAGGTGGACAATTTCAACAATTTATTTGAATACAATTTAGTTTCGTTTATTTTAGTTTATTCTACATATTCAAAATTTGCTGAAATAAAATGTTGACATTTCTTGCAAATGTTATTACTATTAATTATTACTATTGAATTATTATTATTAAATTACTATTTCGCTTAATGATGTCATAAAGGAACGTACCCAACAGTAATGACCTCTTCAAGCGAGTAGAAAGTAATAGAATAGGTGGCGCCCCCTACAAAAAAACCAAAACTGCTTACTTGTCAAATTAATGCAAATGCAAAATAAAGGTAATAATTATTACATGCATAGATTATCAAATAATCCACTTGAAATGTTCAAGTCCTAATATCTAGAAAACGGTTGCTTACAGCGACTTGTAACAAGGGTAGCTTTTTTACGTAGATATGATAGAGGAATCGATTTTTTTACTGAAAAATGTGCTAGAAGAACACTCAAAAAAGTTAAGAATCTTCAAAAAAGAAAAAGACGTGTTGGTGGCGCCCCCTACGAGTACGAGCAATAATAACATCAGGTTCGAATTCGACACCTCAAAAACCTCTTATTAACAAGTTTCGTTTAATTAAGTTCAGTATTTCAAAAGTTATTTGAAACAAACGAAAATAAAAATAATACTTCAACACCCTTTATCTTGGAAACGAAGCGTTTCCGGACATATATTTATTTGGACAATTCATATTAGAATTTTGTGAGGAATCACCTCTTGAAGAGTTTGTCAAAGTACTTTTGAATCACCCTGTATAATTTATTTCGTTTGTTGAAAGGGACAGTTGTACAATAACAAAGAAACCATCTAGAACGTAAAAAATGTAAATTAAATTAAAAAATTGATAAAATATACAGTGCGGCTTTTTTTAGTCCCCCCCCTGTTAACTTTTGAAAGGTTCAACGTATAAACATGAAAAAAAAAAACCGTTTGGAGGGTTTCTCCGATACTAATTTATGAAACAAAAAATATGGTGATTGCTCGACAGGGGACGCGGGGGGCACATCAACTCAAAATTTTTAAATGACATGGGGGGTCAAGTGTCACATCGTTAAAAAGAGAATTTAATTCTCTTCACAACCATCTAAATATTCTTGAATTTATTTGAGAATTTTTTTTCCAATTTCGATTTTTATGCCTTTCGAAATTTTCGAATTGATGTGCCCCCAGCGCCATCTGTCAAAAAGTAGTATCTGTAATACCCTTCGAAATATTTTTGGTTTTCAGAACCGCCTTTTTATTTGACCCCCATGCTATTTAAAAATTTTGAGTTGATGGCCCCCCCGCGCCCCCTGTCGAGCAATCACCATATTTTTTGTATCAAAAAGTAGTATCGGTGAAACCCCCCAAACGGTTTTTTTTTCAAATTTGTACGTCGAACTGTTCAAAAGTTAACAGGGGGGAACTTAAAAAGCCGCACTGTATATCTCACAAGCACGAACTGTTAAGTAGTTTTGTATATATCTTTCCTCTATACCAAGATTTGCAAGTAAAATTTGCCGTGAATCCTAATGAGGTTATGAGAAAAGCTAATTGAAATCTATCGATCTCCTCTTCTTCGTTCTTAATTTTGTAATGTTTTTTTATAGAATGTAAGTATTACTTTACTAAAATTTCTTTTGAGTTGTTCTCTCTTCCTTATGAATCAATAAAAACTGAACCAACTCTGCTACATCCGTTCTCATGAAAATATTAATAAATAATAAAATTGAACATTTCACACAATTATGTTACTAATTAGAGTATACAATTGCACTCTTGAATTCTGAGTTTTGTGTATACAAAAAAAAGAGATTTCGGCCATAAGAGTAGTTTTCAATTGCCATCCTTTCCGCATTCAGCATTTCGAATGGTATCACAAAACTTCCAACGTTTCATAACGTTTCATTTCTATGGGAGAAAACTCAATTTGCTGGACGAAACAATATCATACTTGCGCTAGTTCAAACAGATAATTGGAAACTCTGCTATAACGTGCATTCATTGTTTCCGATTTTCATGGTCTGCCGGATTTATAGCTACTAACTGGTAATAAGTTTCTCGTACATAACTCTTTCGTATTGGCTTTTCATTTTGAAAAAGTCCGCGATTGGATTTATTGGTTTGATTTCAATTATCGCCTTTGTTAGCAGAGTGACAAAAAACTGAATGAAATATGAATTCAGCAGTAATTTTAATGACTACTTCATGAATTCCATATTTTCAAATTTGATTGCTTTGTACAGTGTGTCCCAGTTTGAGTAGAAATATGCTCATGATTATATATATATATTCAACCGAAGCCACAAATGTGTGGTTGGCTGTCTGTTGTTGACTTGAATATACCTTTTTATGTTCTGTTTTTTGCAGCGAAATATTTATTTTTCTCGAACCTATTTGAAGTACTCGGAAAGGGGCGGCTCCCAGTAAGCTAAACGAATTTTAAACGCCTAAAATAAGAAATAAAGTAACAGGCAAGGACCAGGTGGAGATTGTTGTAGAGGTTCCAACTTCGATGAAAAAAAATTAAAACACGAAAACAATTAAAATGGTGAAATTTAGGGGTTGAAAACGGGTTTTTGCGATTTGCGGCGAAACGTGGTTTTTGCGATTTGCGGCGAAACGTGACTTCTCAGCGGAAAATGTAATAAAACAATCGAAAACTTTTGTATCAAACACGTTTCGCCATAACCTCAAATTGACCGTCAAAAAGGCGAAAACCCGATTTTTGAAAATTTGAGGATTTGTGGAAGAATCTTGAATACAAAAGTTGTAGATCTTTTCATTGCCAACAACTTTTTCCTTTAAATTTTTTTGTAGGAGGTTAATTTCCGCTGCACATCGTGAAAAATAATTTTTACCCCAAAAGTTCACCTCCTTTCGCCCTTCTATGATAATCAAATCCTTATTTATGTCCTTGTTTATTCTTTAACAAGGTTTCAACTGGTAATTTCAATAATTTTAATAAACAAATATGAGTATGCAAAAATTTTAAAAATTGATTTTTGTAAATCTATTTTTTCTGGAAAAACTTTCCACAGTAGTGCTACTCTTTTATTACATAACCTAAATGTAGATGCTTCATCGAAAAAAATGGCGGCTGGCGAGCTTGAAAAGAATAATTTTATCGGTGAAACTTTTCAGTCGAAAATGAGGTCGTTTTTTCGGAATTTGTCGAAAAAGAAAGGAAAAATCTGTATTCCGCTACAAAAAAATCACAGCTCACTTGGAACGTGATAAGTTATATTTCCACCAAATTTCGTGAAAAAAAAATGATTTTTAGGCGAGAAAAAAAAAATAATAACTGAAAAACTGATTTTTCCGATTATCCCGAGAAATTTGAGGTTATGTGAAGAAATGTTAAATACACATGTTCCAGATCTTTTTGTTATCAATAACTTTGCCCTTAAACTTTTTTTGATAGGAGGACAACTTTCGTTGCAATTCTCGAAAAACAGTGAAATATCGCTTTCAACCCCTAAAAGTTCACCCCGTTCCACCCTTCTCCATTTTTTCGACTCCAATTTATTTTTCCCGTCATTCGAACAATATCTTGCTCCAGGTAGCCGAGTGGTTAAAGCGACATGGTTTAATCACTTTGGATGCCAGTCGGCGATGGTTCAAACCACGGCGACTGCAGAATTTTTTCTGATGGCCCGAGAAAGTGCTAGGAATCGCACGTAAAAAGGTAAGACCTCGTTAATCCTTGGCTCGCACAAGTTTCGACTTTTGAGGGCTGCCGTTCGTAAGGGAACGACAGCTGGTTAACGGAAAAAACAATTTTAACAATTTTAACAACAATTTTTTAACTTCCAGTAGGTCTCATGCTGTCAATAATTTTTTTTTATCTCAAAAATGCATTAGCACCGGTCTACCTTCTACAGATTTGCAATAGTATATTATCCTGTCTGTCTTTCGGATGTCGCAATATGCATAGAGATTTGAAAGCTCGGATTTATTCCGAAGAGAACGTAGTAATATCGTTATCCGGAATGTAGGAACTCGCATATATACATACAAAGTAGTCAAAAACATTACGCTGCCTTTGCCTTCGCAATGAAAATAAAAGCGCCCGTTCAAATCATGCACTTTCAAAGCGATCGCTCTCCGAACATTTCCCGCTCCTCTTTCCACTCCATCATTTCCCGATAGCTGGAAAAATATAGCTTTCCGAATATGTAATATGAATGTCGGAGTACATCTTATGTTCAGCCGACCAAGATAAACAACACTCGGCAGAGTCGGGGCCCGCGAACTCATATCTGCGATTGGAAATTGAATTCGAAATAAGGCCGGTGTGGTGGATATTTTAGAATTTTCAATTTTCCTCAAATTGCTCGAATAAATCTGTCAAAGCCCGAGTAAATATAAATCCACTCCTCAGAGCATCGCTTCGAATCATATATCCAATAACATGGCGAAAACGGTATGAAATGATTCTCATTTTTACCCAATATCCAATCTTTTATGAGGTGGGGTGTTTTCGGGACAGAGTGCTCGAACGTGAGAATCGTTTCATTCGCAGTAATGTGGGAATGAAATAGAAATAAATGGGAAATGTTTGCAATATTGTGGCGACGACAACGATGGTAAAATAGGGCAAACAGTATACGAAAGGCACGTAGTTGCCTAATTAAATACTGGATTGAAATATTGCAGTAAGAGGTATAAAGGTACGTTTGAATTAAATTTACAATAACAATGTATAGCACAGTACAACAACTAAATATATAAAATAACAATATCAAAACCATCACTCGCCACAGAGGGGTAGGGATGGGGTACTATTGATTTTTTTGTGACAGATCAACGGGTACGCAAGGTACCGACAATACAGTTTCAGAGGGAGTAAAGAATCTGAAACTGCAGAGAAGACCCCCTGGTATGTCCGGCGCCCAGTGGAGGAAAATGGTGAAGGCGGAAAAAATCGCGGCGGGAACGTGGACAATGGTGAAGCCACGGAGAGAAGCACGCGATACCCAACAACCTAAGGGCGACAAAGGAACCGAGGGTAGAAAGAGAACTCGGGACGAATCAAAGACGCCCGATAAAGCGACCAAAAAGGCCAGGAAAGCCACCAAACCTTCTGGTACCTATAGTGAGGTCGCAAATAAACTCAGAATGGCGGTGATTGACAAACGCCATCCTGAAATTTCCCTGGACCAGAGGCAGGCGGACCTGATCCAAGAGCAGGAAGGCGGAGAAGGGGGGGCAGATATTGGCGTACTCCGTCGATGAGAAGTCCTTCGGGGCCTTAGAGCGAGACCAGTTCAAGGCCTACTATAGGATGAACAGGGTGACGTTCCGGGTCCTGAGGGGTCTCACGGGTGGGGACAATGGCGATGGTCAAGGTCCTTCAAACCAACCTGCATCATAGCAAGGGAGCTTCGGCAGTCCTTGCTGCAATAAAAGGGGAATTTGATGTGGCCCTCATACAATAACCTTGGATCAACAAGGGAAAAATCATGGGACTCGGGGGAATAGGTAGGATAATTTACTCATCCGCCTCACCGAGAACCTGCATAATAATTAGGAATAATATACAGATACTACCGCTAGGGAATTTTTGTTCTAGGGACCTAACGGCAGTAAAACAGAAGATGGCAGGGAAGAAGGGGCCGAGGGAGATAGTGATATCGTCAGCCTACCTCCCATATGATGACCCGAACCCTCCACCTACCAATGAATTAGAGGAGCTGGTGGCTGAATGCAGAGCGAATGGATCTCATTTAATCATCGGCTGCGACTCTAATGCACATCACGAGGCAGCGTGGGGAAGCACGAACACCAATGCCAGAGGTGAGTCTTTACTACAATTTATTATGACTAATAACTTAGATATACTAAATGTAGGCAATAAACCGACTTTCGTAACATCAATTAGGAAAGAGGTAATTGACATAACACTGGGAACGAGATATATAAGCACCATCGTTAAAAATTGGCATGTGTCTGATGAGGTAAGCTGTTCAGACCACAGACACATCCGATTCGAACTGACGGGAAGTGAGACCGAAACAGAAACTTATCGTAATCCCCGCAAAACCAACTGGGATAGCTATAGAGCTGACCTAGAGAATGGGTTGAAGGGGATTAAAATAAAAATTCAAAACACAAATGAACTTGAGCTGATGGCGGGACAACTTCAGGACGCAATCACCTCAGCATTTAACGATAACTGTCCACTTATTAGCAAGGTAAACACCAGGAACGTGCCCTGGTGGATCAACGAACTCGCTAGGAAAAGGAAAATGGTCAGAAAACTCTTCAACAAAGCAAAACACTCAGGAGAATGGAGGGAGTATAAGAACTCTCTCTTTGAGTACAATAAAGCACTAAGGCTAGCCAAAAGAGAATCGTGGAGGAAACACTGTGAGGAAGTAGAAGGCACTCACGAGGCGTCAAGACTCTGCAAAATTCTCTCCAAAGAACCCCAACAAACGATTCGAACCATTAGGACAGAGTCAGGGGCGTACACGCAGAATGGAAAAGATACTTTGGAAGAACTGTACAGGGTACACTTTCCAGGATTAATAAACACAAATATATCAACTGAGGCCTGGAGACATTCAGAACTGAGACCTCCCTCGTGGGCCTCCAGGGAAGAATGGCAGGTCTCAAAGAAAGTGATAGACGTGGAAAAAACGAAATGGGCAATCAACTCATTCCAACCGTATAAATCGCCAGGGACGGATGGCATTTATCCTATCATGCTACAAGAACGCACTGGCACACAACTATTCACGGTACTAAGGGCCAGCCTAGCACTGGGATACATACCAAAAGCATGGAGAGCAACCACAGTGGTCTTCATCCCTAAACCTGGAAGAACGGCACAGGAGGGAGCGAAGGCACTGAGGCCAATAAGTCTTATGTCATTTATTGTTAAGACACAGGAAAAACTGTTGGATAGGCACATCAGGGATACGGTGTTGGTAAACCAACCCCTACACAAGGACCTATATGCCTACACAACAGGCAAATCTACAGAAACAGCACTACACCAACTCGTAGAGAAGGTGGAAACTGTACTAAGAAACAAAGAGGTCTTGTTGGGTGCATTCTTGGATATCGAGGGAGCATTCAACAACACATCTCTAAACTCAATCTCAAGGGCATCGAGACGAAAAGGCATCGACGAGACCTGCTGCAGGTGGATAGACTGCATGCTAAGAGATAGAATTATCCACTCCTCCTTAGTGGGAGAAACATTGGCAGCCAAGGTCACCAGGGGTTGTCCGCAAGGGGGTGTCCTGTCCCCACTGCTGTGGAACCTGGTGGTGGAGGACCTGCTACTCACACTGGAGAGGGGTGGGCACAAAACACTTGGGTACGCAGATGACATAGTCATCACGGTCCAAGGCAAATTCAACACCACGGTTAGGGAAAGAATGCAATCGGCCCTAAATCTGGTAAGTACATGGTTAGATAAGGAGGGACTAACTATTAGCCCCTCCAAATCAACCATTGTAACGTTTACCGTAGAAGGAAGTTGAGAGCTTAAGACCTCTGACCCTACAAGGTACTCTAATACAGCTGTCAGGGGAAGTTAATTATCTCGGGGTGATTTTAGACTCAAAACTCACCTGGAATAAACAGCTGGCAAAAGTTAAGAAGAAAGCCGAAATGACACTGATGTTAGTCAGGCGGGCACACGGAAAAACATGGGGGCTAAATCCCAAAATGGTGTACTGGATATACAACATTGTGGTGAAACCCATGATTACATATGCATCTTTGGTATGGTGGACAAAGATAACACAAAAAATAGCCGCGGCTGAGCTGAGCAAGGTACAAAGAATTGCATACCTCAGCATAACGGGAGCTATGAAAACAACACCAACATTAGCCATGGAAGTACTGTTGGACCTCCCACCGATTGACATAGCAATCATGGGAGAGGCAAGAATGGGACTCCTGAGGCAACAAAATACGATCAACAGATCAGATCACAACAAGATAAAAGAAATAGTGGGAGGCAACATTCTTGAAATGAAACCAACGGACCACATGACTCCTAGATACTTCTTCAACATCAACTTCGAGGCTATCTTGCAAGATCGAAGGGAATGGACAGACGACAATACCAGGAGCAAACCTGGAGAGAGGATCTGGTACACGGACGGATCCAAAACCGAGAAGGAAATGGTGCTGGAATATACAGTGAGGGGAGGAACTCCCAAATAAGCGTCTCACTAGGAACAAACACCTCTGTATTCCAGGCAGAGATGTACGCCATCTTGCAATGCGCGAGAGAAATCAATATGGGAATGCCGAGAAGAACTCAGTGTTCTCACAGAACACAACAAATTAACTTTGATGTGGGTTCCAGGACAATGCGGTATCGAGGGCAATGAAAAAGCTGATGAGCTAGCTAGAAAGGGCTCATCAACTCCATATATTGGCCCAGAACCCGCACTCGGGATTAATAAATCCGACATTCGAGGATGCATTCGGGACTGGGTCAAGCGAAAACAAAAGGAGAGGTGGCACGAAGCCCCCTTCATGCACCACGGGAAAACATACATTAAAGAACCGTCAAAACACAAAACTGAAGAACTACTCAAGCTGAGCAGGAATCAAGTTAGAACAATAACGGGTCTTCTCACTGGTCACAGTCCAATGAGAAAACACCTGCACAAAATGGGTCTGTACAACGGAGAACTTTCCTGCAGACAATGTGGTAAAGGGACAGAAACAGCCAAACATATACTGTCAGAATGCGAGGCATTAGACCGCAAGAGACAGGCAATTTTTGGGAAACCCAATCTAACTCCCGAAGAATACAACAGCCAACCGGTGAAGAACCTGTACAGACTGGTACAGGGGACCAGAGTTACGGAGTGGGTGCTGTAAAACCAACATGGAAAACACAAAAAGCCCAAGAGGCTGAGGTGTAGCTGGTGAAAGGACCAGCATCCGAGGAAGGAAAAAAAAATCTGTACAAATAAATTACTTGAAACCGATTAGACTTTATATTCGTTGCAATATTCCCCAAATAATAATTTGGCCTTTGGCGCCATTTCAACCCGAAATTACGTCCACCGATTCTCTCAGTGGAATCTCTCACGAACTGAATTGGGACAGATGATTCATCACTCGCCCTAAGCGAAAAACACGATTGCCGACCCTGCAAAACGTATCATGTGTGATTTCCAACCTCGGCAAAGGAGCGGCAATCCAGGTATATCAACGAAAAGGCGAACGAGGCATTAGCGAACGAAAGCACCTCATATTCCCGGATTTACACGTCCACAAAACGCGGAATTTTCTCGCAAAACAAAATTCCGGGCTGCCAGGTACAAGAACCCACATTAATAATGAAATAAATTCGAGTCGGAATGCGAATACAGAACATTCGGGAGCGATAAGGCGCGCTCTCCAGGGGCAAGAGAATTCGGGAGGCAATCGGCCGTCTTAGTTTTTTTTTTACTGCAGTCGGTACCGTACAATTGTTTTTTGGTATTATTTTACGTTTCCCACAATGCAGCGCCTTGCATTCATACAGTTACGAAGTTCTTCCGTTGTGTTTCACAACAATTTTGCTCAGTGGCGGATCTATGGGGGGGGGGGGCTTAGCTTCCCCCAAGAGTGGCCCACTAAATAAGAGCAGCCATAAATTGAAAAAAATCTTAAGAAAACAAAGAAAAAAACATACTTTACGAGGATGTATTGATATCTAGTTAGCCTAGACCAGTTCCCTGCATAAACAAAATATTGCGTTACCATAGCAACGAACAATAACTTATTAGAAGTGTCAGTGTAAAGTTTGACGTCAAAAAAGTAAACCAGAGTTACGCGATAAATTAAAAGAAAAAATATGTTCACCGAAATTGTGAAAATCGAAAAATTGGAGTATCGAGCCATCATCAAGTTCCTGTATTTAAAAGGGTTAAGAGGTAAGCAGATTTACGAAGATATGCTTAATACCCTTGGTGATCAATGTCCTTCGTATGCGACCGTGAAAAATTGGACTGCAAGCTTCAAAAGAGGTAAATTTTCCATTGAAGATGATGACCGATCGGGAAGGCCAGTTTCTGTGTCAGTCCCCGAAAAAATCGATGCAGTTCATGACATGATTTTAACAGACGTCGGATATCTGAAGCACTGAATATATCATACGAACGCGTTCATCAAATAGTTCACGTCAATTTGGACATGAGAAAAATTGCTGCAAAATGGATCTCCAAATGTTTGAATGTTGACCAAAAGCGTGCAAGGGTAGTAGCATCGCGTTCGATCTGTGCTCAATTAGAAACCGATGTAGACTTCTTGAACCGAATTGTTACTATGGATGAGACTTGGGTACATTTCTACGATCCAGAAACAAAGCCACAATCGATGGAATGGCAACACTCCGGTTCTCCAAGACCTAAGAAGTTTCGTGTCCAAAAATCTGCTGGAAAAGTTCTTGCTTCAGTTTTTTGGGATTGCCATGGAGTAATCATGATTGATTTTTTGGATAAGGGTAGAACAATAACTGGAGATTACTATTCGACATTACTGACCACTCTACGGGCAAAAACTGTAGAGAAAAGACGCGGAAAGCTATCCAAAGGTGTTTTGTTTTTGCAGGACAACGCCCCTGCACACAAATCTCATGTTGCCATGCAAAAAATTCGTGATTTAGGGTTTGAATTACTAGAACACCCCCCTATTCATCAGATTTGGCGCCTTCCGACTATCATCTCTTTCCTCAACTGAAAAAAAGTTTAAAAGGTCGTAAATTTTCTTCCAATGAGGAGGTAATAAAAGCCATGGAGGTCTGGTTCGCAGAGCAAGAAGAAACATTTTTTTTGAAAGGTCTAGAGACGTTGCAGGTTCGCTGTAATAAATGTATCCAATTAAGAGGAGAATATGTTGAGTAATAAAATATTTTGACATTGAAATTTTGTTTGGTTCTATAGTAGTATAAGCATTTTTCAATATATCTTCGTCGTTCTGTTTTTATATACTTAAATGTTAGTAATGTCGCGAATCATTTTATAATGTGAATCAAAACTAGTAAACACTTTATATGAATTTTGAAATTGACTCTGGTTCGAGGCCGAAGAAGAAGTGAAAAAAGAGAGTAACCATCGTACAGAGTATAGCCTAAACGTAGTCAGTGAAATAACAGCAAAGTGTTGATCATATCAGTGAGATAACGACTCTAAATCCCACCTACTAACATCCATTATTGGTGTCATGGTTAGATCTATTCACTGATTAAAATAATGAATAATTAGGGTTAGTATTTTTGAATTGAAACCACTGTATACAAGAACAATACTCCAAGGTTCGCCAGATCAGTATATAATAAATCGTGACATGTAAAGTACTCATTCCCAGGTAGCACATCATATAGGCTGAATCTTGGTTCCATATTGGGCCAATATAGATATAATGTAAATGAAAAATCAATATTGGTCCAATATGGGTGAATATTCAGAAAACAATATTATATTAATAATATTGGTGAAATGTTGGTTGAATGTAGATTATCACACGAAATATTGGATCAATATTGGTTGAATAATTTCTACCAACATCGATAATACAATATTGGTTATATATTGTTTTCCACATCTAGAATTAATATTGCAATCCAAATATTCCAGTCATATCGATTATAGGGGAAAAAAACTATATTGTATTTTCAAGTTTGATAGAATATTGGTTGAATATCATTTCCACTTTATTTGACAAATTGTAATAACTCATATTGAGTCAATATTGGTTGAACGATATTTACCAATATCAATAAAACAATATTGTCTTCACATCGTTTTTAACATCTAGAATAAATATTGCAATCCCAATATTCCCCTAATATCGATTCTAGGAATAAAAACTATATTGTATCTCCAAATGTGATTACACATTGGTTGAATATCATTTCGCCATTATTCAACAAATTTTATTAATTAATATTGGGTCAATATTGGTTCAATAATATTTATCGATATCGTTAAGACAATATTGTCTTTATATTGTTTCCTACATCTAGATTGAGATGAAATTTGAATATTGGCCGAATATTCAATGAAACATATTGAAATTATATCTTGATCAAACTTGGATAAAAATCCGCTAGGTGGCTCTACATATAGAACGTCTTCTAAAACCTACGGAAGTATATTAAATACTTCCCTTAGCTTGTTTTCAAGACAGCTCACTCAGCGGTTGCGGCGATCAAAAGGCAGACTCTGGTGTCACCTTCATCAACTAAAGGACATTTAATAATTTACCAAGGTATATTGACATCCACCAATATATTCAAATGATATTGTACCAATATCCATAAATATTGTACCGATATCGATAAATATTTTGAGGCCATTATTGCTTCAAGAATATTCCACTAAAACTATTTCTTAAATATTCAAACAATATTCGACCAATATCGCAAAATGTTCACATTTTACGTCTCGACAATATAACTTTTGAATATTGTGCCAATATTGTCAGAATATTGTATCAGCTATATTGTACCAATTTCGCCGAACATTTTGAGGCCAATAATAGTTCAAGAATATTTCGCCAATATGATTCAAGTAATATTGGATCAATATCGCCGAATGTTCACATTTTTTTTCTCGCCAATATTGCATTTCAAATATTTCGCCAATATGTTCTCAATATTGTATCAATATTTTACCAATATAGGTGTGCTACTTGGGTTGGCGCGAAATTCAAAGCCACCAAAGAAAAGTATTATTACCTCACTCTGTGTGGCCTGTTCTCATTGAGAGACTAGCCATATATTATCCCACTTATTTCTATTTTTCAACCTCCTCACAAACTTTAATTTTCGGATAAAAGAAGAACAACTATGAATTTCCTAGTACTGATCTGCAGAAACTCCATTAATACTTGTCACAAAACATGTAGGTGCCAAATTGAAATTTTAAATCACATCCTCGTAAATATTCTGTGTCAGTTTTTGTTGTTCGTTTGTAGTTGGCACTCTCTGTGCCGAAATAGATATAATACATTCATTCTAATCCAACAAAAAGGAATGTGAAATAAAACTCGAGATAAATTATACAACAGCGTTGATGCATTGCATGGGGATGAACCGAACAGACCCAAACAGGGTCGAATTGTCACATAAAGGATTTTTCCTCCTATTGATTTCACTTGACAATGGTTTTCTACACTCGGTGGGAGAATTGAAACTATTTCAGTAACCATTACTTTTTATAACAGAAAGTAACCTCGTGACATCTACAGTTACTAGTTAAAATTTAATTTGGAAGGAACCAAGGAATCCAAAGTTAGATGATTATCTACTCATTGACAGGCAGCCAACAATTTTGTTGTTCTGACCAACCCAAGGTTTAATCAAGTTTCTTTCGTCGATTTTGTTGAAAGGTACATTTTTTTCTCGAAAAATTGCCCTTTTCCAGTTATGCCTTTGTCGAATTCAATTTTTGAGGTGATATTCGAAATCAGCTCACCGAGAAACGTTTGAGAGAAGTTTGCGATATTTAGAAAAATGGAAAATAAAAATTTTCGCAAAATTCGATTTCCTTCAATATCGAATATTGCAGTTTTCGACTTTGATCGCCTGAGAATATTTCAAAAATGCATAATCCTCGCGAATAATACCAAATCCTATAGAAAATTCCCTTCTGAATTCGAAAATGTACTTGTTCTTTGAATCAGAAGGCTAGTTCATTTAGAAAATGTCGATTTTGTGGATACGTGCATTTTTTCCTCGAAAAATTACCATTTTTCAGTTACTCCTCTGTCAAATTCAATTTTCGAGGTGATATTCGGAATTAGCTCATCGAGATACGTGTGAAGGAAGTTTGCAATTTTTTGGAAAATGAAAATTTTCGCAAAATTCGATTTCCTTCAATATCGAATATTGCATTTTTCTAATCCTATAGAAAATTCCCTTCTGAATTCGAAAATGTACTTGTTCTTTGAACCAGAAGGCTAGTTCATTCAGAAAATGTCGATTTTGTTGAAAGGTGCATTTTTCCTCGAAAAATTGCCCTTTTCCAGTTATGCCTTTGCCGAATTCAATTTTTGAGGTGATAATCGAAATCAGCTCACCGAGAAACGTTTTAGAGGAGTTTGCGATTTTAAGAAAAATGGAAAATAAAAATTTTCGCAAAATTCGATTTCCTTCAATATCTAATATTGCAGTTTTCGACTTTGATCGCATGAGAATATTTCAAAAATGCATAAACCCCGCGAATATTACCTAATCCTATAGAAAATTCCCTTCTGAATTCGAAAATGTACCTGTTCTTTGAATCAGAAGGCTAGTTCATTTAGAAAATGTCAATTTTGTGGATGGGTGCATTTTTTCCTCGAAAAATTGCCCTTTTCCAGTTATGCCTTTGTCGAATTCAATTTTTGAGGTGATATTCGAAATCAGCTCACCGAGAAACGTTTGAGAGAAGTTTGCGATTTTTAGAAAAATGGAAAATAAAAATTTTCGCAAAATTCGATTTCCTTCTATATCGAATAATGCAGTTTTCGACTTTGATCGCCTGAGAATATTTCAAAAATGCATAATCTCCACGAATATTACCTAATCCTATAGAAAATTCCCTTCTGAATTCGAAAATGTACTTGTTCTTTGAATCAGAATGCTAGTTCATTTAGAAATTGTTGATTTTGTGGATAGTTGCATTTTTTCGTCGAAAAATTGCCCTTTTCCAGTTATGTCTTTGTCGAATTCAATTTTTGAGAGGAAATCCGAAATCAGCTCAGCGAGGAACGTTTAAGAGAAGTTTGCGATTTTTAGAAAAATGGAAAATAAAAATTTTCGCAAAATTCGATTTCCTTCCATATCGAATATTGCAGTATTCGACTTCGATCGCCTGGGAATATTTCCAAAATGCGGAATCCCCCCGAGTATTACTTGATCCTGAAGAAAATTTTCTTCTGAATTCGAAAATGTACTTGTTCTTTGAATCGGAAGGCTAGTTCATTCAGAAAATGTCGATTTTGTTGAAATGTGCATTTTTTCCTCGAAAAATTGCCCTTTTCCAGTTATGCCTTTGTCGAATTTAATTTTTGAGGTGATATTCGAAATCAGCTCACCGAGAAACATTTGAGAGAATTTTGCGATGTTTAGAAAAATGGAAAACAAAAATTTTCGCAAAATTCGATTTCCTTCTTTATCAAATATTGCAGTTTTCGACTTTGATCGCCTGAGAATATTTCAAAAATGCATAACCTCCGCGAATATTACCTAATCCTATAGAAAATTCCCTTTTAAATTCGAAAATGTACTTGTTCTTTGAATCAGAAGGCTGGTTCATTTAGAAAATGTCGATTTTGTTGAAGGGTGCATGTTTTCTTCGAAAAATTGCCCTTTTCCAGTTATGCCTTTGTCGAATTCAATTTTTAAGGTGATATTCGAAATCAGCTCACCGAGAAACGTTTGAGAAAAGTTTGCGATTTTTAGAAAAATGGAAAATAAAAATTTTCGCAAAATTCGATTTCCTTCTTTATCAAATATTGCAGTTTTCGACTTTGATCGCCTGAGAATATTTCAAAAATGCATAACCTCCGCGAATATTACCTAATCCTATAGAAAATTCCCTTCTGAATTCGAAAATGTACTTGTTCTTTGAATCAGAATGCTAGTTCATTTAGAAAATGTCGATTTTGTTGAAGGGTGCATGTTTTCTTCGAAAAATTGCCCTTTTCCAGTTATGCCTTTGTCGAATTCAATTTTTAAGGTGATATTCGAAATCAGCTCACCGAGAAACGATTGAGAAAAGTTTGCGATTTTTTGAAAAATGGAAAATAAAAATTTTCGCAAAATTCGATTTCCTTCTTTATCAAATATTGCAGTTTTCGACTTGGATCGCCTGAGAATATTTCAAAAATGCATAATCTACGCGAATATTACCTAATCCTATAGAAAATTCCCTTCTGAATTCGAAAATGTACTTGTTCTTTGAATCAGAAGGATAGTTCATTTAGAAAATGTCGATTATGTGGAGAGGTGCATTTTTTCCTCGAAAAATTGCCCTTTTCCAGTTATGCCTTTGTCGAATTCAATTTTTGAGGTGATATTCGAAATCAGCTCACCGAGAAACGTTTGAGAGGAGTTTGCGATATTTAGAAAAATGGAAAATAAAAATTTTCGCAAAATTCGATTTCCTTCTATAACGAATATTGCAGTTTTCGACTTTGATCGCCTGAGAATATTTCTAAAATGCATAATCCCCGCGAATATTACCTAATCCTATGGAAAATTCCCTTCTGATTTCGAAAATGTACTTGTTCTTTGAATCAGAAGGCTAGTGTTCATTTAGAAAATGTCGATTTTGTGGAAAGGTGCATTTTTTCCTCGAAAAATTGCCCTTTTCCAGTTATGCCTTTGTAGAATTCAATTTTTCAGGTGATATTCGAAATCAGCTCACCGAGAAACGTTTGAGAGAAGCTTGCGATATTTAGAAAAATGGAAAATAAAAATTTTCGCAAAATTCGATTTCCTTCTATATCGAATATTGCAGTTTTCGACTTTGATCACCTGAGAATATTTCAAAAATGCATAATCCCCGCGAATATTACCTAATCTTAAAGAATATTCCCTTCTGAATTCGAAAATGTACTTGTTCTTTGAATCAGAAGGATAGTTCATTTAGAAAATGTCGATTTTGTGGAGAGGTGCATTTTTTCCTCGAAAAATTGCCCTTTTCCAGTTATGCCTTTGTCGAATTCAATTTTTGAGGTGATATTCGAAATCAGCTAACCGAGAAACGTTTGAGAGAAGTTTGCGATTTTTAGAAAAATGGAAAATAAAAATTTTCGCAAAATTCGATTTCCTTCTTTATAGAATATTGCAGTTTTCGACTTTGATTGCCTGAGAATATTTCAAAAATGCATAATCCCCGCGAATATTACCTAATCCTATAGAAAATTCCCTTCTGAATTCGAAAATGTACTTGTTCTTTGAATCAGAAGGCTAGTTCATTTAGAAAATGTCGATTTTGTGGATAGGTTCATTTTTTCCTCGAAAAATTGCCCATTTCCAGTTATGCCTTCGTCGAATTCAATTTTTGAGGTGATATTCGAAATCAGCTCAACGAGAAACGTTTGAGAGAAGTTTGCGATTTTTAGAAAAATGCAAAATAAAAATTTTCGCAGTTATGCCTTTGTCGAATTCAATTTTTGAGGGAATATTCGAAATCAGCTCACCGAGGAACGTTTAGGAGAAAAATAAAAATTTTCGCAAAATTCGATTTCCTTCTATATCGAATATTGCAGTTTTCTACTTTGATCGCCTGAGAATAATTCAAAAATGCATAATCCCCGCGAATATTACCAATCCTATAGAAAATATCCTTCTGAAATCGAAAATGTACTTGTTCTTTGAATCAGAAGGCTAGTTCATTTAGAAAATGTCGATTTTGTGGATACGTGCATTTTTTCCTCGAAAAATTGCCCTTTTCCAGTTATGCCTTTGTCGAATTCCATTTTTGAGGTGGTATTCGAAATCAGCTCACCGAGAAACGTTTGAGAGAAGTTTGCGATTTAAAAAAAAAATGGAAAATAAAAATTTTCGCAAAATTCGATTTCCTTCTATATCGAATATTGCAGTTTTCGACTTTGATCGCCTGAGAATATTTCAAAAATGCATAATCCCCGCGAATATTACCTAATCCTATAGAAAATTCCCTTCTGAATTCGAAAATGTAATTGTTCTTTGAATCAGAAGGCTAATTCATTTAGAAAATGTCGATTTTGTTGAAAGGTGCCTTTTTTACTCGAAAAATTGCCCTTTTCCAGTTATGCCTTTGTCGAATTCAAATTTTGAGGTGATAATCGAAATCAGCTCACCGAGAAACGTTTGAGAGAAGTTTGCGATTTTTATAAAAATGGAAAATAAAAATTTTTGCATAATTCGATTTCCTTCTATATCGAATATTGCAGTTTTCGACTTTGATCGCCCGAGAATATTTCAAAAATGCATAATCTCCGCGAATATTACCTAATCCTATAGAAAATTCCCTTCTGAATTCGAAAATGTACTTGTTCTTTGAATCAGAAGGCTAGTTCATTTAGAAAATGTCGATTTTGTTGAAGGGTGCATGTTTTCTTCGAAAAATTGCCCTTTTCCAGTTATGCCTTTGTCGAATTCAATTTATGAGGTGATATTCGAAATCAGCTGACCGAGAAACGTTTGAGAGAAGTTTGCGATTTAAAAAAAAATGGAAAATAAAAATTTTCGCAAAATTCGATTTCCTTCTTTATCAAATATTGCAGTTTTCGACTTTGATCGCCTGAGAATATTTCAAAAATGCATGATCCCCGCGAAAATTACCTAATCCTACAGAAAATTCCCTACTGAATTCGAAAATGTACTTATTCTTTGAATCAGAAGGCTGGTTCATTTAGAAAATGTCGATTTTGTTGAAAGGTGCATTTTTTCCTCGAAAAATTGCTCTTTTCCAGTTATGCCTTTGTCGAATTCAATTTTTGAGGTGATATTCGAAATCAGCTCATCGAGAAACGTTAGAGAGACGTTTGCGATTTTAAGAAAAATGAAAAATAAAAATTTTCGCAAAATTCGATATCCTTCTTTATCAAATATTGCAGTTTTCGACTTTGATCGCCTGAGAATATTTCAAAAATGCATAATCTCCGCGAATATTACCTAATCCTATAGAAAATTCCCTTCTGAATTCGAAAATGTACTTGTTCTTTGAATTAGAAGGCTAGTTCATTTAGAAATTGTTGATTTTGTGGATAGGTGCATTTTTTTTCTCGAAAAATTGCCCTTTTCCAGTTATGCCTTTGTCGAATTCAATTTTTGAGGAAATATTCGAAATCAGCACACCGAGGAACGTTTAGGAGAAGTTTGCGATTTTTAGAAAAATGGAAAATAAAAATTTTCGCAAAATTCGATTTCCTTCCATATCGAATATTGCAGTTTTTGACTTTGATCGCCTGGGAATATTTCCAAAATGCGGAATCCCCGCGAGTATTACTTGATCCTGAAGAAAATTTTCTTGTGAATCCGAAAATATACCTGTTCTTCGAATTAGAAGGCTGGTTCATTTAGAATATGTCGATTTTGTGGATGGGTGCTTTTTTTCCTCGAAAAATAGCCCTTTTCCAGTTAGGCCTTAGTCGAGGTAATATTCGGAATCAGCTCACAGAGAAACGTTTGAGAGAAGTTTGCGATTTTTACAAAATTGGAAAATATAATTTTACGCAAAATTCAATTTCTTTCTATATCGAATATTGCATTTTTCGACTTTGATCGCCTGGGAATATTTCAAAAATGCGTAATCCCAGCGAATAATACTTGAAAGAAATTTGCATTCAAACTGATGATTTTCATTGGACTTTGAGTTAACCAAAAAATATTCTTCATAATGATTCTCTCGTATTTTTTATAATTCGGTGAACACCAGTTGGAAATAATCTATCTATGAGATCATTACATCCGCTATGCGAACCACTCGTCAATTCGGAACAAGCGAATGTGTACCGTGGGTATGTCAATAATTTTCCTTCATCCATTATCCGCCTCGGGAAAAAGACCCACAATGCAACGGATGACGAACGATGCAATTTCTATTTTCAATAGGAACGTGGACATCTATTCAATATGTGCCGTGAGACATTTCTGCCGCGTCAAAACTAACTTCGCAACTGTTGTTTGCCAGTTTAGTTTCAGACTGTTTCATTGTATTCCTCGAACTCTAACTTAGGCCGAAACATGCCAGATATGACAATGGAGTGTAGTTGTATTCAAATTGGTGTCACCTCCATATAACGGGAGTTTAGATAAAAGGGGCGTTATTGAATTGGCTTTTCTGGTTCATTTAGTGGGATTAACCGTAGTGCACGAATAGGCGATTAAGAGGCTTCATTTTATAGTAAAATTTGATCGCGCAGAACCGGTTCACGTCCCGAAACTAAAATGAAGAAAGGTCTTGAGAATATTTATTGGATATATCAAAAAAAATATATGAAACTTGAAAATGAATTAGGACTTCAATTTCGCAAAAAGAAATCGATTTTTCGGAATTAAAGTGGAACTTTTTATAAAAGAATTGATATTTTTGACCTCTCTCATGATTTTTGTTCAACTGGAAAATTGCAAGAGTACCAATTTTCAACCAAAAGCTGCCGATTCCGAGTATCACCTCAGAAATTGAAATCGACAAAGAACTAACTGAAAAAGGGCAATTTTTCAAGGAAACAATGCACCCATTCACAAAATCGGAATTTTCTAAATGAACTAGGATTCGGAAGGATATTTTCTATGGGATCAAGTAATATTCGCAGGGATTCCGCATTTTGGAATATTTTCAGGCGATCAAAGTCGAAAAATGCAATATTCGATATGCCTAGAAGGAAATCGAATTTTGCGAAAATTTTTATTTTCCATTTTTCTAAAAATCGCAAACTTTTCTCAACCGTTTCTCGGTGAGCTGATTTCGAATATCACCTCAAAAATTTAATTCGACAAAGGCCTACTAGAAAAGGGCAATTTTTCGAAGAAAAAAAGCACCCATTCACAAAATCGACATTTTCTAAATGAACTAGCATTCTGATTCAAAGAGCAAGTACATTTTCGGATTCAGAAGGAAATTTTCTATAGGATCAAGCAATACTCGCGGGGATTCTGCATTTTTGAAATATTCCAGGCGATCAAAGTCGAAAAATGCAATATTTCGATATAAAAGGAAATCGAATTTTGCGAAAATATTTATTTTCTTTGTTTCTAAAAATCGCAAACTTCTCGCAAACGTTTCTCTGTCACCTCAAAAATTGAATTCGACGAAGGCCTAACTAGAATAGGGCAATTTTTCGAAGAAAAAAAGCACCCATCCACAAAATCGACATTTTCTAGATGAACTAGACTTCTGATTAAAAGAACAAGTACATTTTCGGATTCAGAAGGAAATTTTCTATAGGATCAAGTAATATTCGCGGAGATTCCTCAGTTTGGAAATATTTCTAGGCGATTGAAGTCGCAAAATATTTTCGGTATTGAAGGAAATCGAATTATGCGAAAATTTTTATTTTCTATTTTTCTGAAAATCGCAAACTTTTCTCAACCGTTTCTCGATGAGCTGATTTCGAATATCATCTCTAAAATTGAATTCGACAAAGGCCTAACTGGAAAAGGGCGATTTCTCGAAGAAAAAATGTACCTATCCACAAAATCGACATTTTCTAAATGAATTAGCCTTCTGATTCAAAGAACAAGTACATTTCCGGCTTCAGAAGGAAATTTTCTTAAAATCAAGCAATAGTTTAGTTTAGTTTATTTGACTACTTTACATACATTGGTACATTTGTAGCAGGTTAGTAAGGCACTATAGAGTAAATATAAATAAAATTGAAGAAACTTTTTAAATACCTAAAACATTTTAAAAATCTTTGCAATGGTACAGAAATATTTGTACAATGTATACAGCATATAACATAAACATATAATGGTGACATCAAACATGTTTTAAATAAAAATATATAGAAAATGATAAAAATCATGGATGAGGGCAAGTCACCGACATATGTTACTATGGTTAGCCCCCAGGAACTCATTTACAGAATAGAAGCTTTCTGTCAAAAGATGTTTATTAATAGTTTTTTTAAAGCTATAGAAATTGAGGTTTTTTATTTCGTCTGGTAGAATGTTATATATATATATTGTAATTTAGTGAGTTCTTTTTTGATCTATCTAGTCGATAGGGAGGGTTTCTGATGAATGTTGGATTTCTTGTATTATAATGATGAAGGTCACCCTGCTTGGTGATATGATCAGTTTGTTTGTGTATCTCCTGTAATACGTAGTATATGAACAACGTGGGCAGCGGCATGATGCCTAATTTGAAGAACCATGGCTGGCAACGTTCTCTGTATCCACATTTGTTATGATTCTTATAGCCATTTTTTGCTGTTTGAAGAATTTGGTGGCGGCACTTGAGTTGCCCCAAAGGATTACAACATAGCTTATCTGGGAATGGAACAATGCGAAGTATACCGTTTTCAGCGTGAATATTCGCGGGGATTTTGCATTTTTGAAATATTTTCAGGCGATAAAAGTCGAAAAATGCAATATTCGATATAAAAGGAAATCGAATTTGGCGAACATTTTTATTTTCGATTTTTCTAAAAATCGCAAACTTCTCTCAAACAATTCTCTGTTAGCTGATTCCGAATATCACCTCAAAAATTGAATTCGATAAAGGGCTGAGTAACTGGAAAAGGGCAATTTTTCGAGGAAAAAATGCAACCATCCACAAAATCGACATTTTCTAAACTAGGCTTCTGATTCAATGAACAAGTACTTTTTCGGATTCAGAAGGAAATGTTTTCTATAGGATAAAGTAATATTCGCGGGGATTATGCATTTTTGAAATATTCTCAGGCAATCCATTCGGTATAGAAGGAAATCGAATTTTGCGAAAAATTTTATTTTCCATTTTTCTAAAAATCGCAAACTTCTCTCAATCGTTTCTCGGTGCGCTGATTTCGACAATTACCTCAAAAATTTAATTCGACAAAAAACTGGGAAGGAGCAATTTTTCGAGAAAAAAATGCACCCACAAAATCAACATTTCCTAAATGAATTATCCTTCTGATTCGAAGAACAAGTACATTTTCTGATTCAGAAGGAAATTTTCTATAGGATCAAGTAATATTCGTGGGAATTCCGCATTCTTGAAATATTTCCAGGCGATCACAGTCGAAAAATGCAATATTCGATATTGAAGGAAAGCGAATTTTGCGAAATTTTTATTTTTCATGTTTCCAAAAATCGCACACTTCCCTCAAACTCATTTCCGATTATCACCTCGAAAATTGAATAAGACATAGGGGTAAAAAGGGCAGTGTATTCAAAGGAAAAATACATCTATACAAATTCGACATTTGTTGTCAGTTATACTATATTAACTCTGAGTTTCGTCCCTACCATCAGCCAAGAATGTTTGTGTTGTAGTGTCCGTTACTCGTTATTTCTTTTCAATTACCAATTCATAATCAGTATGAATTCCTGAGCAGTCTCTCATTAATCGTTCCATTGATTTCGATTTAATGAAGTACTACTCACTGCCACGGTCAAGTTTCGGGTCACTGGCCAACCGGCAAAATAGGAAATCGTTCTCTCAACATCCGACACTACTGATGAAAGCTAATTAAAACCTACTCTGAATATAACAATGCACTTGAAGACGCGCTATATCTGGGTAAGATATGCAACGTTGAAAATTTATTATTTTAAATCGATCAAGGAGTCACACCATGTTGAAATTTGCTGAGTTTGACCTACATATGCTCAGTAGGAGATATTGCGATCATTCAAAGTAACTGTGGCTTGAGTTTTTACGTGTTCTTTACAAAATTTTATGATTTTCGCGTATTTGATGAGCTGCGTCAATGAACTTCGTTTTTAAAGATCGCATGGTGTTGATTGAGGACCCTTCAAAATCTTCCTTGTTCTCCTCTTAATAATAAACAGAGTAGCCTTTAAACAAAAGCTCTAACCCTATTATTTATCAACTTGTTTAGCAATTATTTATAAAAAAAATTCCAAAATCTGTTTATTACGTCTTTCACACTTGAAAATCTCATTCAGTTCCCTGCATAAACAAAATATTGCGTTACCATAGCAACGAACAATAGCTCATTAGAAGTGTCAGTGTCAGTGTCAAAGAAGTAAACCAGAGTTACACAATAAATTAAAAGAAAAATATGTCCACCGAAATTGTGAAAATCGAAAAATTGGAGTATCGAGCCATCATCAAGTACCTCTATTTAAAAAGGTTAAGAGGTACGCAGATTTACGAAGATATGCTTAAAACTCTTGGTGATCAATGTCCTTCGTATGCGACCGTGAAAAATTGGACTGCAAGCTTCAAAAGAGGTAAATTTTCCATTGAAGATGATGACCGATCGAGAAGGCCAGTTTCTGAGTCAGTCCCCGAAAATATCGATGCAGTTCATGACATGATTTTAACAGACCGTCGAATTGGGCTAAAACGGATATCTGAAGCACTGAATATTTCATACGAACGCGTTCATCATTATAGTTCACGACAATTTGGACATGAAAGAAATTGCTGCAAAATGGATCCCCAAATGTTTGAATGTTGACCAAAAGCGTGCAAGGGTAGTAGCATCGCGTTCGATCTGTGCTCGATTTAAGAACGATGTAGACCTCTCAAACCGAATTGTTACCATGGATGAGACTTGGGTACATTTCTACGATCCAGAAACAAAGCAACAATCGATGGAATGGCGACACTCCGGTTCTCCAAGACCTAAGAAGTTTCGTGTCCAAAAATCTGCTGGAAAAGTTCTTGATTCAGTTTTTTGGGATTGCCATGGAGTAATCATGATTGATTTTTTGGATAAAGGTAGAACAATAACTGGAGATTACTATTCTACTATTCAACATTACTGACCACTCTACGGGCAAAAATTGAAGAGAAAATACGCGGAAAGCTATCCAAAGGTGTTTTGTTTTTGCAGGACAACGCCTCTGCACACAAATCTCATGTTGCCATGCAAAAAATTCGTGATTTAGGGTTTGAATTACTAGAACACCCCCCTTATTCACCTGATTTGGCTCCGTCCGACTATCATCTCTTTGCTCAACTGAGAAAAAGTTTAAAAGGTCGTAAATTTTCTTCCAACGAGGAGGTAATAAAAGCTGTGGAGGTCTGGTTTGCAGAACAAGAAGAAACATATTTTTGGAAAGGTCTAGAGACGTTGCAGGTTCGCTGTAATAAATGTATCCAATTAGGAGGAGAATATGTTGAGTAATAAAATATTTTGACATTGAAATTTTGTTTGGTTCTACAGTAGGCTAAGACTTTTTCAATACATCCTCGTACATTCTTCACAGTTTTTTTTAACAAACCAGAAGGCGACAAGTAAAGATAGTATCATTCAGAGAAAATACCGTAATTGTTTCGACACTAAGAGCCAGTCAGGAAGAACATAAATATTCAGGAAGACCGTAGACCCGACAGAATCTTATTACCAACTTTACCCACCTCGGGATGAACCGATAAAATATAAATGTGTGGAAAGCGAAACGCGAGACAATACAAAGAAAGGAACCTCGCAAATGCGAGCTGAATTTGTTGTGCATCCGGGAAATTACAGCAACTAAATACATGCCTGCCAGTCCGTAAATAATTTTGGAAACTTTCCCGTCTCCGAGCGGACGAAGACAAATTTGAAATTTCAACCCTCGTCCTGTTATTAATTTGTCAAGCAGCTAGAACGCGCCATTGGATTTACTCTTTTATTTTCAATGGACGAACAATTGTATACAGGGGATGGAAGAAGTGACGGCCAAATTCAATAGTCTAGTCGTGGATTTTCTTGGACAACTGAATATATTGGTCCTTGTTCTGTCTTGTAGTGACGATTCTTCTTGTAGATGACTCTAACCGGTTTCCATTTGATGTTAACTGTCGCCTTTCTTACGCGATCGCCTTTTTCTGATTCTGATGCTTCTGCCAGTATGTGTTTGGTCGGTGTTCGCGAATTCAGATACTCAAGGACCTTCTCGTCTGCCCCATGTATGGTTGTTCATGTTTATTTTGTAGCTGATAAATGGTACGTATTATTTTGAGAAGTGAGGCGGTTGGTAGATATATGGTGTTGATGAAACAAAATCTGCTTTTCACCTACTGGATACGTTTTTTATCGTTGATGATACTCGGTTTCAAAATAACGTGCAAATGAGTGAATTAAAAAAAAAACTGTTCACCAGATTTGCTCAGAAAGGAATGAGGATTTCAAAATTAATTTTAATTTTGAGAAAAACCAATTTTCTCTTCAAAATGATGCAAATCCCTCACGAACGCCACTGGCAAGAATAAAAAATGATGCTGTATAACTAACAGGACATGCTTTTTTTGATGCAAAGAAGATGCGTCCTACGTTTCACAAAAATATCTAGTGTCATCCCAAAGTTATAATAAAAAATATATAGTAGCAATAACTACAATTTCAATTTCAATTCAATTCAATTCAATTTCAAAGTCACATAATTTTGAGAACACGAAACATGAAAGTGCCTTCAATGGCTTGAATGGAACGGGCTTTTGTAGTGAAATAGATATCTAAGTTTTTGATGTACACTACAACTAATCGATGCAAATTTATTGATTTCTTGCTATGATTTTTATTGATCTCTTGCTATGATTAGAAAATATAGTTTTGATGATTATTTTTCGACATATCTTGCAATCAATAAAAACCATCAATTTAAAGCTATGATGTACTTTCAAACCAATCACAACATTATTATAGTGGGAATATTCTACTTAGATTATTGCCTCGGGAATATTCGTGGTATTTTGTTTTTATTGTGTGACAACAACTGATACTTTTGATTTGATGTCTGTCATCAGTTTGCATGCAAATTGAAAAATGAATTTAGATGTAATGAATAAAAATGTTATATAGCGAATGTGTCTATGATTGGGGCTTCAAAAAATAATCTATCGAATACCACACGAGAGTTCGATAAAGTAGAAAATAATTCTCCACATTTTTTCTCAAACTTGTTGCCATTTGGCAAGTCACTCGAGCCCTTCGGTCTCTCGTGTCTATTGCCTGGCAACAAGTTTTCGAAAAATCTGTCGAATTATTTTCACTTTATTCTCACTCTCTTTTGGTATTACAACTGAAAATTTCACACCTCTACTTTTTAACCAATAAGATGCCTTAATTTTGACTAATTACCATGGCAACTAAAAAAAATTCCGGAAATTTTTTCGTGGCGCCACGATATTGAAGTGGAAATTTTTTGACAGTTGAAAAGGTAAACATATGATCTATAACCATTAAATACCTGTGAATAATGCAAAATTTCTATAAGAATATAGATATTATAAGTGATAATTGCACAAACAGAAACGAAGATTATAGAACATATTGTGTATTGTGGATTGTGTATTCAATAAAAAATTATTTAAAATATTAACCTAAAATTATTATGACATATTAGGATTGTTTAGCACTCATTCGCAAAAATCGCAATGCCATGAGGCTTTCTGCGTTGGAATTTTTCGAATTTTACGAAACAGGCATTAGGAGAATGGGATACAAATTCAGTGATATAGTACATTATGTTTTTTCCAACTGTCAGTAAGTAACTATCAGTAATAAGCAAAGCCTGGAGGCTGTTTGCTAAAAAATGTCACATGTACGGATTTCACTAAAAGTAATGTGAACATCAAGTGTCAATTTACAGTTTTAATATTAATGAGGATGTGATCAACAAACATAATTAGATAGTAATATACGAAATTTTGAATGTCATCCTATGCGTTTAGTTTATTCTTTGATATAATGGTGTTTTTTTCCATCTTCTATTAAAATGAATTACTGCTCAACCTTCGGTTTGAATAGGTGATTAATTATAGTGATTTATACTTTTCAACAGTTTTATTTGATGACGCCAGAACAAAATTATCATTGGTTTTATTCCTGTTCTCATGAAAGTGGGAACAAGCAAGAATTTATTTTTGTTTTTTGACAGTACAATGCCATTTTATAAAAATATATAATAATAATAATAATTAATAATTAACGTCTTTATTTCTTTCAAATTATACATACAATTGTTTTGACAGCGACAGCTTTCGAAAGAAAACGGCGGAGTTCAATTTATTTGGAGATTAGATCTCTAATAAATTGTTCTTCCACTCAACCCTGAACGTACTGCACTTAGAAAAAAAATGTAACATTAGATGATATTATCACGTACTCAGCACATTTTTAGTATTCGTAGTATTTGATCGTTGAAACCTTCCGTGGATGAATGATGAAATATCAGATTGATATAAACAAGATCTTCTATTGCCGGGAAAAAATGTATGTCTTGAGTTTGGATTTGAAATTTTCCAATGAAAGTGTTTTAAATTCTTTTGGTATGCAGTTATATAGGGTGAATGCACCAGTGAGTGACCAGCCCCCAATGAATGACCGATAACTCCAATATTGCCTTTTAGAAAGTAAATGTAAAGGAATCCTCATTCAACCAATTTAAATTTTAGCAGATCTGTAATTAATAGTTCCGAAATTTGTCGCTAGATGGCACCACAACCTATACAATTATTTCAAATATGGCTGCAAATTGTGCTTAGTCTGTGAGCGTGTAAGAGTTTCATGAAAATAGTAAGGTAAGTGATGTAACACTTTTATTTGGGGTGATTTTTTTTCAAAGTGGGATCGATGATTCACTCTTATTTATATATTTATGCATGATAAACTGTCATAAGAGCACATTTATCAAATAAAACATGCAATTTAGTAGTGTGAGGTTAGATTATTAAAGTGGTCATACACTGGATCTCCATTTAATTAATTTTCTAGTGAATGACTCCTACCGGTCATTCACTGGATTCACGTTATTGACGCTTTTTTATAAATATTATTTATTAGATTTATTGAATATATTAATATATACTATAATTCAATCATATGGCTGTGCTCTAACTCTAGACCAACTAATGACCGATTTAGGAAAAAGTGGTCATTTACTAGATGCAATATAATTTGGTGAATCTAGTAAATGATCGTACATTTTTTGATACATCTTATACCGTTTGTTACAATTTTTAACTGTATTATTTGGGTATCAAGTTCTTATACAAAGTTATTTTCCAGATGGCAGACCTAAGTCAGACAAGAAAACGGAAATATGAGCGTTTTAAGTACAGCCTAACCGCATTGAAACTTGCAATAGAAGCTGTACAAGGGCCACGGCAGCTTTCAATAAATAAAGCATGTCAAGAATTTAATATTCCAAAAGGAACATTAGTCAACCGACTCCATGGACGAGGTTCTGTTGATGAAAGAAAAATGGGACCAATGCCAGTACTATCTGCAGAGGAAGAAAATAAACTAGAGAAGTGGATACTAGACAAAGCACGTTTTGGATTTCCTATGCATGAAAACGAAATCAAAGATGTCGTACAAAAAGTTATTGTGGAAACAAAGAGACCAAATCCATTCACAGATAATCGCCCTGGTAAGAAATGGCTAGAATTGTTCCTAAAACGTAAACCTGCAATAAGCAAAAGAAATGCTGAGGTAATCTCTAAAGCAAGAGCGTCACTGAAAACCAAATAAGGCAATGGTTTGAAGAAGTCAGGCAATTTCTGGAAGAAGAGCACTGTTTGGATATTTTACAGGATGCTGATCGTATTTTTAATGCGGATGAGACAGGTGTACAATTATGTCCCAAAACGGGAAAGGTTTTAGGACCTAAACAATACAGAAACTTTTACGATGTAGCTGCAGGAAAAGAAAAGGAATGTATTACAGTTTTGGCGAATTTTTCAGCAAGCGGAAAAGCTGTTCCCCCGATGATTGTATTACCTTATAAGAGGATCCCTCAAGATATATCAAACTCGTTACCCGATGATTACTTCGTTGGAAGAAGTGACTCAGGGTGGATGGTTGGTTCAACTTTCTTTGAATATGTTGCCGATTGTTTCTGTCCTTGGCTAGAACAGAACAACATTAAATTTCCAGTCCTGTTTTTCTTAGATGGCCACAAAAGTCATATCAGCCTTGAACTTGCCGAACTATGCACCAAGAAAAAGATTTTTATCTATTGTCTCTTGCCCAACGCAACCCACATTTTACAACCATGTGATGTTGGTATTTTTCGACCACTAAAAGTCAATTGGCGAAAATCAGTCCAACGTTTTAAGCAAGGCACAAGTAAAAGTTTGACAAAAAGAACATTCGCTCCTGTATTTAAGGAAGCTTTTGATGCTACTTCAAAAGAAGAAACTATTAAAAATGCCTTCAAAGCTTGTGGTTTATTCCCATTTAATGCTGACAGCATAGACTATGAGAAGTGTATGAGCAATAGACATAAAACCGAAACTACAGTAGAAGATGACGAAGGCAATAATGATGAATCAACGGTTATCAAAAATGCTAAGATTTTTTAAAAAATTCTAGAGCACGACATGAATCCAGAAACTCTGTCAAAGTATAAATCTGATTCCATGGCTACAGGAACTGATAACATTGAAGATTCTGATGATCTGTACAAGATCTGGCATAAGTACCATCAAATTGCATGCAAGTCTTCATCAGAAAAGATACCTACAGATAAAATAAATGTTTTACAGAATGTTATTATTGCTCCTGTTGATTCTGTGAATACTAGGATGGAAATTGAAGTTATTGGGGATCTTACTCAGGAAGAGATTGCCGAAGGACTAAAAGAAATTGAAAACGGAAATTTCATAGATCTACTGGAGAACCAAGTAAACGTGGAATCAGATGAGAATCAAAAGCAAGAAAACGTAAAACATAGCGACGATATATTTCCACAAAATCAGGAAAATGTTGAATTAAATAAATTGCCAGAGATGCCGCAGTTCATTGAGTCCACTTCATTTACAAATAATACAAGCAACGTACTGAAGGAGATCAATTGCGAGAAAGTAATGAAACCGTTAAATTATACTGAAGTATGGGATAAACACCTCCACTATCCAAAAATTGAAAAGGGGAACAATAGAAAGAAAGAAAAAGTGCCTCTTGCGATTGTGTCTAAAAAATGGAAAGATTACTATGAATGTAAGAACAAAGAAAAGGAGGTTAAAGAACTAACCAAGCAAAAAAAGAAAGCTGAAAGAGATTTAAAGAAAGCACAATCAGCAAAAGAAAATAATGATAAAATTAAGAGGCGATATGTAAAGACAAATAGCAACAAAAACGAGACAATAAAGAATAAAAATAACAACACAGACCAGAAAAAAAAGGTGCAAGTACAGAAAAATGAAAGTGCATCTTCTGATGAAAGTTCAGATGATTACAAATTGAGCGAAATTAGAGATAGGATGCAGAAGTTGCAAGAACTGAGAAAACTCAGTTATGATTTGAGTTCATCAGATTCCTCCGAAAGGTCGAGTAATGAGTTGGAAGAAGGTGAAACAGAAATTTCAGTTTTAGAAAAAAATAGCCAAGGAATATCTGTTGCCGATTTTGTTATAGTACAATATGACCAACAGTATTATCCAGGAATTGTAGTCAAAACTTGTTTGAATGAGGCTGAAGTAAGAGTGATGATGAAAACTGACGGTGATAAATGGAAATGGCCCAAAAAAGTGGACCAGATTTGGTACAACAACGAAAATATTGTTGAGAAAATCGAAGCTCCTATCTTGGTATCGAAAGAAAGCAGCAATAATTATGTAGTACGTGAAATTGAAAAATATCAATAAAGTGTTTTTTGATCTCTTCTTGAATTGGTCATTTACTGGGTCTGGTGTAGTCAATAACTGGAAGTCAGCGGTCATTCATTAGGGAAAAGGGTTTGAATCGATTTAGAAAGAGACTGAATAAAAACGGTTATATTAAGTGAAATCTGAAAACATTTTATTGAAATTTTAATGAATGTTTCATTTAATAAAACGTTAAACCAGTATCAAACCCCATTTCAATAATTACAACTTGGAATCTAACTTCAAGAATTCCTTAATCAGTCATTCACTGGTGCATTCACCCTATATGACATATTTGATATGTGAATGAACGTTTGAATAATTCAGTTCTGAATTTTGGAGGCGTCAGGGTACCCCTGAACCTTATGTTCAAATTGTGGATATCCGAACGAAAAGTAATTTTTCTGTGTAGGTAACATGGTTTTTTGCACAAAATAATTTTATGAAATAGACATGCGGAATGAAGGAATCTCCTATTCTCCATGTTCAACCAACCAGCTGGTGTCAATTTAGCAGAAATCCTCTCACGTTTGCGTACACCGTATACAAGTCTCAAACAGGAATTTTGTACTTTTTGTATTTTTGAAATATATTTTTGAGTAAGATTGGCACCATAAAGACAATCACCAAAATTAAATATTGATAATACCATCGACTCGCATAACAGTAATTTTAAGTTTGATGATATAGATAATTCCTAGAGCCATATAAAGTTTTCAGAGATAAATATGCTCTTTGAATTAACTTATTTATGTGTTTTTCAAACCTTAAGTTAGAATCTATATCCACACCAAGATTTTTTGTATGTTCCACATAGCAAGTGGTTCATTATCAATGGTTATTTTAATATCATGCGAAATAAACTATTCTTTGTCCAAAAAATCATAACATTAGATTTACTAAGATTGATGTGCAGACAATGATCCGATGCCTTCTGTATAAACTTGTAACGGATCATCCTGTATGTTCATGCCGGTTTATCAGTACGTATCACTCTTGACAAAAAGTTATCTATATGCTCCATTCCACAGCGGGCTAATAGTTTTTGACCCAGTGTGGAGGTGTCGCTACGTGTCCGATTTTGAGCGGAAATTATCTACATTTGTACCTGGGCCCACGCGAATATTTTTTGCGTATAGAAAAACGAATATCAAGATTGAGAAGTTGAACTCATATTCGTTTCAGCCATTTGCTATTCAGAACCCGTTTAAGTCACTTTTCACGTTGTGCTTTTAAGTTACCAGTGCTGGGGTTTTCTGATCTGCTGAGTATTCCTCTAGCAGTGTGCCTGCCTTTTAGGTATGTACTTATTTCATTTATCTGGTACTCAGCCTCACTGAGACATTTATCAATGTGCTTAAGTAATGGTGGTTTATTTGGCCTTTCCGCTCATGTGGTAGGATTAATAATATATTTTTGTATAGTACTGCTTTATTTTCTCGTGATACATTATTTAATTATCAATTTGTGTGTCTCGTAAGAATTGGAAATTATGATGTTCATAATTTTCTTATTTTGCCTTTTAGCTTGTTTTCAACGTGCGAATAACAATCGACTTATACCTTTACCGAGCAAAATATACAGTGAAACTAAGAAAAGTCCATTTTATTCGGAGATCCAAGTCATCACCCACGAAAACCCTGAGAATATCGCTACAAACTAGTGAAGATCTTCATTGATGATACTATTAGCCATTTCTACATTATTCGAATCGAAGCTGAAATAGATTTGTGTATCATCAGCATAACAATGAACAGAACAGTGTTTTAGTAATTTTAAAATTCAAATGTAACATAAGAAATTTGGTTAGGATTATTCCTAACCAAATTTCTTATGTTACATTTGAATCTCTCCACGTGTGGAGATAATTCAAATAAATGTTTAAACAAATTTTATAACAATGACTTAATATTAATATTTTTATTGTTTGACGTATTTTAATGTGTTTTGTTCATCTTTGTCACATGTGACTTACATGACATGTTGTTTATAATTTTAAATATTACATCCATAGCAATCATTCTCATCAACACAGTAAGTGGTTCTTCTTCAAAGTTTTCTTTCCATTAATCGTACAATTTTGCTTGTTACTTGTAGCTTCCCTGAAGATGACAGTATTCACTGTTGAAATATCGGAAATATAGTGTTAAAAGAGTACACGTTTTGCTTGCTGCTATACCCAAAAAATTTCCTGCTTTGTATATATATATATGTATATATATATATATATATATATACATATATATCTGACGTGGATTCTGCTTCTGCTATTCTTTAAAGGGAGCATCCGTTGAAAAGTTACGGTCCTTTTTCAAAATAATTTTCAGAAGATATTTTTGCAATATATTGATCCTTTGCAGATATGTTGAAGCGAGTCCTCTCCAATCTAATATACCATTACTTATCCTAGAATCAACAAGGGCAAAATTTAATATTTTCAGATGCGGTAATTCCATTACTCAGCAAGGCATTTAAATTTATATATCTGCATATCGGAAGCCACTGTCTAAGTCCATTTCAGGTGAATTTGACTTTACTTTTTTGTTTTAATCACTTTTTTCGAAATACATATTTAGAGGTATACAATACTAAGTAGACCTCGGAGAAATAGAGACTGGTGATCTATTATTGTGATACCGAAATATTTAATTTTACCTGTAAATTTAATTTCAATAATTTGATTTACATACAGGGTGTTAATTAAGTACGTTGAGAAACTTCGGGAGGTGATTCTTTGAAAGTTTTCAGGACGAAAAGTTCATATAAACATATGTCCCAAACGGCTTGGTTTTCGAGATACAGGGTGATAAAAATACATTTTATCAAGATTTTTTATAAAAGATTGTCTTTATATTTTTTATTTTATAATTTTTATTCATGGTAGATTTTTCAAATTCTGAAAAAGAATTTCCATCAATTTACAATAATTGAGAATGTTTAATATTCAAATTTTCTAATTTTATGTGACACTAGGAAATGTTTAAATTAATATTTTCATTATAGCTCCTGAACCGTACAAGTAAATGAAAAAATTCAAGAAAACAAAAAGATGTTATATGAAACAATATTTATTATTTCTTTCTCATAATATGTCAGTGACTGCGGAAAAAAAAATCTGAAGGGTTGAACAAAGCTTGACTCTGAAAAAAGGAGGACCCTGTGAATTATTTGAGAAATGCATTATTTTGTATCGTGCGTACTATTGAATGGATTGTACTTGCCAAATTTGAACTGATTATTGTCGAAAATGTCGAAGTTAACTCCAAAAAATCTTTTAAAAAATGCATTTTTATCACCCTGTATCTCAAAAACCAAGCCGTTTGGGACATATGTTTATATGAACTTTTTGTCCTGATAACTTTCAAAGAATCACCTCCCGAAGTTTGTCAACGTACTTAATTAACACCCTGTATATATTTAATACATATAATATTTAATACCTATACAGATAAAAAAAGATTTCTTCAATCAAAAACATACATACTCTTGAATAGAATAATCTTCTGAAAAGAATAATTATTTCTAATTAATGAATATACTCCCATTTCAAACTGATTGAGATGTTTGCTTCTTTACATAAATTCTCTTGAAATGAATTTGCTTGCAGTGAAAACATTCTACTCTTCATCCTAGAAAACACATTAACTCGTTGTGAAAAATCCTCTTGACACAAAAATATTATTCCTTGGTAAATATCACTACCCGTGCCACGTGACACATTTAACCAATCGTCGTGGTGACAGCAATATGTTGTATGTCAATTATGACATCTCTGCGAAAGTCTGTGAAATACGTCATATTACTGTAACCAAATCGCATTTGTTAAAATTTTGTCATATTGCAACAAGATGCTTGGTCGGTACCCGGTTTGTTGATTGATATATAACTCCTTGCGGTGCATGACATCAAAGATTTTGATTAAATAATGTCAAAAATCCAGAAATCAATTTTTCTGACATACGACATATTGCGGTCACCACGACGCAATGAGCAATCAAAGCACGTGGCGATACCGCGACCTATGAATATGACTTCCATTTCGATCATTTCATCCAGTGTTTGACCATTTGGGTTGGAGGTTATGACGCTATGCGTACCGATATGAATGTTAGTTTTGTGCCTAGTGGAAACTGTTTCTTTACAATAAAAATGCAATATCTAATATTGAATTTGGCTCATTATGGGACAGTTGTGAAAAAGAGGGAAATTTATTTTGGTCTTCTACTGTTTTGTGGCGTTGTTTATGTATTCAATCAAACCGGTTTTATTGAGAATACAGTTATTAAACTTAAAACTATTCTCATATAAAACCATTATTTATACCTAAATTGTTCGTAGTTGTGAATCTATGCTTTGTTCAATCTATTCAATGATGCCGAAATGAAAATAGCTTCCATTCCATATTTTATAACCAAGTGCAAAGTGCAGATTGGAACTCAACCTCCAAGTTGATAGAAGAATAGTATTCATCAATGAAATTGCAATATTCTTGTCTCAACTTACTCCCATGATTCAACAAAAAAAGTACCCATTATTGAAGCTAAAATATTCTTGCCTCAACCAATTTATGAAGCAAATGTTCACTCGTTTCAAAATATTTTCCTTGAAGTGGCCAAGAGGAATCTGTCAAAAAATCAAACTAATATTTGGTTGGACCTATTAAAGTATACAATCTCTTTGAATCTACGCAATTATGCGTTCATGCAAAAAATTATTTTTATCAGTGTAGTGTATCGAAGTCAGGTTATTCATTCACGAAAGTTTTTTTTTTAATCGATGGTGAACAATTTATGATGAATTTGGTGAAATCAGTAGAGTGGAGTGGAGTGACTTATAATAATTATAATCTTTATTCACAAAACTATCGCAATTCTTGAACCGCCGCGCCGCTGACCCCATCTGTGTGTACGCCGTAAGAAATGGCGGTCATAACGACGGGAGATTAGAGCCACGAGCGCACAGCGCAATCTTGATAAATTCTCATCGAAACGGTCGAAGATAAACGTATGCATAAGAATGTGCTCACCGAAATGTAAATATTGTATGCTGGTAGCCGTAAAGAGCTGACGACCTACAGATATATTTACTTCAAAGAGTCCTTTGTGTCGAACTTGCAGATTTGAGAGAGTCCGTGGTCCTGAATTTGTTCCTGGAAGACAGGGCGGTCGCCCGAAAAAGGCATTTGAGTTTAGGATGACCGATACTGTTGTTAATAATCAACATAATCTGAGAGACATCGAATAAGGAGTACCTCATGTAAGACAAACACTAACACTCATTCACAACTTGTATATTGATATCCAAATAATAATACTTTAATTATCAATAGATATGTATAACCAAATATTCAGACGACCAACGCCTACGAATAAGTGCGTGATGCTCAAGGGCCTCTAGGTGAATCCCTTCGTCAATCTCGCTATCGGCACGTTCCATATCGCCTCGGTCAGTGATGATCGCATTTGTTTATCTTCTCACGAACATGAAGAGTCATTCATTCCGGCTAGAGAGTGGCTCAGTCTAACATTCGGCCATCCTGCTACAACGCCTGACCTCAGGCGGCTAAGAACTGCCTTATCTGAAAAAAGAACGCACATCAGTACTTTGTTTTAACAGTTACCCTCTTGCTGTGATTGAGCCTGATACCAACTACTAAGTAAGTACCTATCTCAACAGTCACATTTTATCTGTGATTGAGCCTGATACAACTACGAAGTAGGTACCCATCCCAACAGTCACAACATCGCTGTGATTGAGCCTGATACCATCTCCAAAGTAGGCACCCATCTCAACAGTCACAACATCGCAGTCATCGCTGTAATTGAGCCTGATACCAACTACTAAGCAAGTACCTATCTCAACAGTCACATTTTCTATGTGATTGAGCCTGATACATCTACGAAGTAGGTACCCATCCCAACAGTCACAACGTATCTATGATTGAGCCTGATACCAACTACTAAGTAAGTATCTATCTCAACAGTCACATTTTCTATGTGATTGAGCCTGATACAACTACGAAGTAGGTACCCATCCCAACAGTCAAAACATCTTTGTGATTGAGCCTGATACCAACTACTAAGTAAGTACCTATCTCAACAGTCACATTTTATCTGTGATTGAGCCTGATACAACTACGAAGTAGGTACCCCTCCCAACAGTCACAACATCTTTGTGATTGAGTCTGATATCAACTAGGTACCTATCTCAACAGTCACAATTTTTTTGTGATTGAGCCTGATACAACTACAATGTAGGTACCCACCTCAACAGTCACAAAATCTCAACAAGTCTGACATCGAGAGCTACTCTAGTCAGTTACCATTGGGGAAATATCTCACTTTCAATTCGTCAACAGCAAAAACTGTTTCGTTGCTCCCATATTACTCATTCGGGTCCTGAACTTCTTATCAAACATTGAATAATACTTGCTACCTTTCAAAAGCCCTTTAAACTTTCAAATATCTCATTACTCAAAACAATCCATGATTTCATCTTATCAACAACAACCACTGTTTTGTTGCTCCTATAATCCTCCTTCAGGTCTTGCTTGACCTTCTTGTCGGCCATTGCTCACTATCAATAGCTCTTTAAACTTCAAAAACTTCCTACTCTTGCCTGTGTTAGGTACATCTGTTACTAGTACCATCACTACGTCTCCATCAGAATATATCTTTTGCTTTAGCTCTATATTCAACTTCAGCTTTAGCTTTAAATTCAGCTTTCACTTTAGCCTTAACTTTAGCTTTAGCCTTATCTTCATCTTCAGCTTCATTGCGATAAAACCTCTCTTTCTGATTTCTTGTTAACTTTTCTAGAATCTTCCCTTTCAATTCTTATAAATCAACTTCTAGGTCTTACTAAATTTCTTTCCTTGTGCGATACTTTCACTTTCACGTCCATTTAAAGCCTACAGTGGCAACACACCAATAACCTTGTTAGAGATTGAACTCGGAACACTTTGTGTTCCAATTACTTTTTTTTTCGGTTCCCGCAGCAGTAGTACGTTGAAGGCTGATCCACGATCAAATACTCTATGTAACGTACCTTACTCCTTTACACTCGCCTGTTCGTTATATAAACGGTTCAAACAAGCTTATACTCACTTCTTCATAATCTGGCACATACTAGTAAACCAATAGTTTTGAGTAGTCATCAAAGTCTCTACTCTAAGTCATACTCAATCTCATACTCTGTGTAACGTAACTACCTTCTTACCAATCGCCTGATTGTAATTTCAACAGTTCAATCAAGCTTCAACACACTCCTTCATAATTTGACACATACTATTAAGCCAATAGTTTTGAGTAGTTATCAAATTCTCTACTCTAGTCAGACTCGAAGTCATACTCTATGTAGTTAACTTCCCTCTTACCAATCGCCTGATTGTAATTTCAACAGTTCAAACAAGCTTCAACGCACTTGTTCATAATTTGACACATACTAGTAAACCAATAGCTTTGAGTAGTCATCAAAGTCTCTACTCTAATCATACCCAAAATCATACTCTATGTGTAACGTAACTTCCATCTTACCACTCGCCTGTTTGTATTATCAACAGTTCAAATAAGATTCTGAACACTTCTTCATAGTTTGACACATACTAGTAAACCAATAGTTTGAGTAGAATTCAAATTCCTTCCGAAACCAAATGTCTACCATTATCAGATTTGCTAATGTGCATATTTAGGAACTTTCCACAAACATTTGCGATCTTTGAACTATATGTAAATCTTGTTATGACCTCAAACTTGTCAAAATAATGTGTAGTGTCTCTCATTAACAGTTTCTTCCTGAAGAACGTTTCAAATAATTGTCAGTTGTTCGTCTTGAAGCTGAGCGGCTGGCACCCATTCAGCTTCAGTAATATCAACCATTGTGATATCAACGTATCTCTCAACGAGAGCTAGACTGGGATCATCTTGCTCCTGTTTAGAACCTAGTCTATAGACAACTTCGGAATCGAACTCTTATTCCTATAACCACTTTCATCTCACTGGAGAATTGTTCCTATTGCACTATAGTCAGTGAATATTTTCAATGGGATAGCTCTGCACGTAGGCCCTGAACTTGTGTAATGCTTAAACAACAGCAAACGTTTTTAAATCATAGAAGTAATGTAAACTTTGTCCCTGACTTGCCTGTTGCAGTAGGCAACTACTTTGCAATCACCATCTACCACTTGCATCAGCATGGCTTAAAATTCCAGACAACTCGCATCTGTGTAGAATAGGGTTATATATTTATGAAACTGGCCTAGTTGTCAGACCGATTTTACAAACTTCCTGAAGTATTCAGAGAGCCCCAAAATCTGTCGAAAATTTTTCACAATAATAGGATTAACAAATCTAGCACCGCGGCAACTTCATGATTTTACTCCGTCGAAGCTGAATTTCTGACCTACACAGGATTTATTTGTCTAGAAGACACTGTAATTACTCAACTTCAGGGTAATGTTGCCTGCAGGTGAGACATGTTATAACTTCTTCAACCTTTCTCAACCCTTTTTTATGCTAAACGATGATATTTTCAGATCATCTTTATAGGCACATTCTGATTTATTAAGTTTCAATATGGTATTTACAAGTTTTTATAACCTGCCGGAGTGTTGGCAAGGTCAAATGCCATTCTCAACAACTCATCATTCGAGAAGGGCACCAAAAAGACAATTAAGTCACTCGAATCCTCCGCCATAAGTATCTGATAAAAGCAAGAGGCCATATCTAAGGCGGTAAATTATTCACTTCCAATCAAAAAGCCGACCTGGTGATCTATCAGAGTGATCAAGTTCAGACTCATATAATCCACACAAAGACTGAAGTCGCCCGAATTTTTCTTCACCAGCAGAACTGGACTAGCATAAGCCGAGCTAGGCCAAAGAGAGTAAACTAACAGAAAGGTTTAATAGGCTCTATCCAATCAGAATCTTATACCACCAACTCGTCATAGTGACGTACTTGGACATGAGTACAGAGTCGAACTCGAACCAAGGAACAAAACCGTCACCAGTAACTCTCATATACAAAGAGTGCGGAGTGCGCTAGTCCATCACTGTCTATAGATAACGGCGACCATGACATGTTGAACTACGTTACATTTCGTCACAAATGTTCTTTCATCTCTTTCTATTAGTGTCACCATTGTCTTATGGGGATTAGACTCTCCTAGTTAGATAACGTTTAATCTCTTTGGAGCTAGACTCCCTTATAATCCTGTTATCCAACAAGCCTTGTACTATAGCACCAAGAATTCATGTTTCTTTCAACTCTTTCAACATTTCAACCATGCTAGATTTACCAAGATCTTTAAAGGTAAATGCTTTCTATCTGCTCAACTGTTCAACAGTTCCAAACAGAGCAACTTTTCAGAATGACTCAGGTCACCAAATTGTATGGCACTGAAATCTAATATGGACATGGAAGAAGTGGTTATAATTTAACAACAGTCTGATGGCGTAATTTGTTTCAATATTATAGAGTTGTTAATTTTTACAATGGGAATGTCAGATTCGTTCAAATAGTCGCACCAGACAAAAAGGTATTAATATAACAAATCATCTTCTATCATTTCGACATACACTTTAGCAACCACCCTGTATAGAGTATAATGGCGTAATTTGTTTCAACACTATAGAATTGTTTATTATTACTTTTTTCAATGTTCAAATAGTCGCACCCGACAATAAGATTATAACAAATAATCATTGTCTACTACTTTGACATTCATTTTATGAATCACCCTGTATATGTTCATCTCGACACTAATCGAAGTATAACACATCACAACATTAGCCATAAAACATTGCGACCCTCATTAATTTTTTCAATATTCACCTATTAAATCATAAATTTTTTCATATCAGTGCAAGTAATACCAGTTTCAATGAGGCAATTTTCAACTTCATTTCCATTAAGTTAAGTCGGTTTGAATATGATTCGTCACTATTTGAATGTGTGGAATTAACGTTTTCACTTTTTGGTTTGTTTTTGTAAAAGTACATTGTTCTCGATAATGCCAATCAGAATAATAGTCACTCAATTTTTATTTCCTTTCTTGCGAATAATTTACAACTTCTATCAACAATTTTGTATATCGTATGAAAATGTTTCGATTTACATCGACTCAATATCATCCCACAACTAAATCTGATTCTCAAAAAATCGTACGATTTGCTAGCACTTCCTCGTAACCAACTAGTGGGGTGGGGTGAGGCCCAGAACCGGCTGTATTCCACAACTACTAGTGGCTAATTTTACAGCTAACAAATTGTCTCAACCTTAAACACTTTTGCTGTGCAATAATTCAACGAACTGAGTACCCGTTTTGAAAGATCGAACTCAGCAATTTGTCCACACTCAAATTATTATAAATGTTTCTACTCACGTTTTTGTCAGCAAACTTTCTTTTTTCTCATTTGCTCTTAACTTTTTTTAACCGTCTTACTTGAAAGGAGGGCGACTACTCCGATGATGATGACGTACTGCTAAATGATGAGCTGAGACACACTCTTTCTGGCTGGCTGGCTTTCTGATTTTTGCTTCGGCATGGCGAGATTGTTTTTCGTTTTCACACTGTATAATTCATCTGGGCAATCACCTGGGTAATCCCACTTCTGACTTGTAAGACAAACACTAACACTCATTCACAACTTGTATATTGATATCCAAATAATAATACTTTAATTATCAATAGATATGTATAACCAAATATTCAGACGACCAACGCCTACGAATAAGTGCGTGATGCTCAAGGGCCTCTAGGTGAATCCCTTCGTCAATCTCGCTATCGGCACGTTCCATATCGCCTCGGTCAGTGATGATCGCATTTGTTTATCTTCTCACGAACATGAAGAGTCATTCATTCCGGCTAGAGAGTGGCTCAGTCTAACACTCAGGGAACTGTATTTGGCCCACTTTTATTCAGTCTGTATGTCGATGAATTATTTTCACTCGATTCCCAAGGTACCATTATAGGGTAAGCTTGTGACACCGCCATTTTCTATGACGCGGAAACATGGCATGAATTGAAGAAAAAAGTTGAAAATGATTGCAGGATCCTGAAAAACTGGTTTGACAGCAAACTACAAAACCAACTTCCTTTCAGTTGCAGTAAAGCTGGAAATTCCCCGTTTCAACAACTCGACATGAAAGTTCAGGACAGCACTTTCAAAATTAATGCTGCAGAAAATATAAAATATCTTGGAGTGTATCTGGACCCACATATGAAGTGGGACATACACATCAATTACATCACAAAAAAACACAAAATTCAAATTCCTCTGCCATTGAAGTCAATGAAAATATTATACAACACATTAGTGGAAAATCATCTCCGATACGGAATTCTATTGTGGCGAGCTGCTTTTCGGATACACATAAATCCACAATTAAAAAAAAACTCAAATTAATCATGATGGAAAGCACAAGATATCCCTCCGATTTGTTATATAAACAATGCGAAGTCATGGACATGGGGCAACTATTTTATTTTTGCGTAAAAAAATACATAATAGTGTCCCTGACACAATCAAAGGTGAAAAAAACAAATCTAAGTTTAAAAGAGAATTAAAAAAATATATTCTGAAAAACGGCAGAAAAAAATCGATCTTATAGAAATGAGATCATGCGAAGAAGCAAAACAACACCAACCATTGATATCCATATTTGTACCTATGTTGTTAGCTCAAGTATCTACTCGTTTTTGCTTCTTTATTCCATTTATACTGTGTATTCTTTTTGTTCATTCGAACTTTGATCAGTTGTACCTGATGTATTTATTTCTTTTAATCACCCTTTTTTCTAGCTCAGTTCGGTGCCAATGAACATGAAAATCTCTCTCTTTGCAGGCTGGTTGCTGTGAAGTCTTCTGCTGTTTCTTGATGTCATGTATCACAAATGAAAGAACCAAATAAAAGAATAGATATTAAGTTTTCTAGAACCAATAATTTTTTTTACCTCTTTTTAAATCCCAAATTTTCCACATATCTACATCAAACTTTTTTGATTAGTTTCCCTAATCTAGGAGAAACCCAACTTATTTCTAATAACGAATTCTTTGAAAAATTGAATCAATAAAAATAAAGTTTCTGTGTCAGTCCTGTTCTAGTGTGCAAAATGCAAGTTTTTAAAAAGAAAGGTACTTTTCTGTCACTCAGGGTCAAATATATTCTAAATAGTCTTTTGGGGTTAGGTACGTTATAGATGAAAATTTTGAATATTGTTCGTTTTGAAAAAAGCCTTGGATGAAATTTTCATTGGATTTCTCTTGTTGTCGCGTCACCTCCTGGTTACCAACACTACGTTTTTAGTACACAGTATACACGATTTTCATTAGTTTTCAAGGATCACTTTCTTACACTATTATTTCATAAATTACTGTTACAAACTAATTTTACTTATTACTAATTTCGATTCTCAATAAGAAGCTATTTAAATTTATTTCTTATGATTGAACTTTTATCATTTTACTTTTACTTGTTCTTCCGAATTGAATTGATAAATTTTTCCTTCTGTCTGTCATAGTCAGTGTTTTATTTGTGTCTGGTTTGTTAAGTTTATCATACAGTATGTTGTTATTTTTGTATTAATTCATTAAAGTTTATGTTGGTGTCTTCTGATTTTAAAATTATATTTGGTTCTATTGATACTTGTCAGTAATTTTACTGTTTAATATATGATGTTGTTTCGTCTGTGGAAGTCTGGTTGTCCTGTTCGTTACGATTGTCTTGAAACAACTTCGCAGCGGAAAGATCTTTCAATGTAATACTGCTGAATGTTTTGGGTGGCTACTAGATTGAGGTAGCTAAAATAAGCTATACAGATATTGGAAGTATTACTATCTTTTTCTATTCATTTTGTGACTTCTAACATTCAAATATTTCACATTTCTCTGTTAAACTGAATTCTTATATCATGACAATATTATATGCAGTTTGTTTTTTTGACAATATTTCTTGATTATTGTTTAAGTTTATCTTTTTACAATGTTTTCTGAAATAAATAAATATTATTATTAATGAAACAGACAGTTATGAAAAATGTGACGTTTCAAAATGTAAAAGATTCATAGCAGGGTTAGATAAATTGAGCTACCTATATTATCAAACATTTTCAGAAACAGACCATGACAAGAAGCGAATTTTCTCCACAAAATCAAACTTTAATCAACTGACCTTTGACATTTCGTTACACACATGACATACTGCGATTCTAAAAACTTTCAGTGCCACCCTTGAAATAAAACTAGACTTCGATTACTTCATCCACACTCACTATTCAACATCGCGGATGTCTAGCATATGCGGGTGTGGCCAAACAAAGTTCCAGTGCTCGATGAAAAATATTAATGCACGAGAAAACCGGCTGAAAGTTTGTTTGGCCTTTATGGATGTATTTTTCTTTTGTAGAGTTATATAACATTCATGGAGCAATGAATAAATTACAACCGACACTTTGCCTCATTTACTTCGGCGCGGAGTCGTGAGAGCCGAGAGCACCATGAAAAAAGCGGCTCCGATTTAAAAAGTTTCATCAAAGCGATTCGAATGTAAAAGCAAAGCCTTCTCGTTGTTTTTGCGGGATAGAACTTTTAGGGTAATGCGTGATAATTCATTTCAGGATGGATTCCGCCGACGACGGTGAGGTCGGATTGTGGGTCAATGGGTTCGTCAACAAGGACATATACTCAGATCCAATTCATCTTTTTTTGAATCTGAAATGTTCCTTAAGAGAATACAGAGAAATAGTGGGAAACAGCCAAACAGGCGATACAAAAAACAAACTGTGTTAAACTCAACCATTTTCACTGATAAATCGAACTTGTCTGTCATGAAAAACTCCTGGAGAAATTGAAATGGTATGGATTAAGAGGTTACCTCTAAAATAGAACACAGGGTTTATAATAATAAGAATATAAGTCACGAACGTCCAATCAAAATGGGGTTACCGCATGGATCTATACTGGGCTCTCTGATTCTATACGCAGAATACACTATTTTTATTCTCTTCATGTTGTTAGAGGCAGATGCTACAGCCAGCCCATGCCAAAACGTGGTTTGATTATAATGAATCATTTTTTAATGCAACTAAAACAGAGATATGTTTGATAAATTGTGAAAGGCTTTCGCGGCCATCGTCACTTACATGGTGGTTCTTCGGGTTGTAAGACCGATGTATGTTTAGAGATGATCTCGACGTTTCGCCAACACGAGTGGTTAGCATTTTCAAGAGATATTTTCAAAGTTTCTGGTTTCTTAAGTCGCTGTCAAATGCTTGACATTTGTAATACGTTGTCTCAATAAATACCTGTGATTTGACGTTCTTACATCTGATTGGTCCATAGCGTTGGCTGACATCATAGAATCGTTCGTACCGTTATTTTGTGGGTAGGGAGCTAATTGAGAATTTTTGAGAACTGGAAGCCAAACCTTGTTCAATTGTAGTCCTTCAACGGTTCTGTTGAAGTTGTTGTGGTGTTTCTGAATTTCAAATGCTTTCCGGAAGAGTCTTGGGTAATAGGCAGATGTTGAAGAGATGACTTGGGTTTCTACAAATTTCACTCTATGGTTATCGTTGTTGAGAGTATGTTCTGCGACAGCGGATTTCTGTGTGTGCCCTAACCGACAGCAAGCCTTGTGCTCTTAGATTCTTGTTGTAAAGGAGCGTTTCGTGATTCATAAACGCTGCCACAGGAACATGGAATGCGATAAACCCCAGAAGAGCATAGTACGTCTCGTTTGTCCTTCGCTGATCTAAAGTGGTCTTTCAGTTTTTTTGAAGGTTTATAAACGGTTTTAATCTCATATTTTCGTAGAATACGGCCAATACGATCTGTAACTCTGGGAAGATATGGTAAGAATGCTTTTCTTTTTTCGGTGTTGGTTTGACTACTACTTGGTTCACTGGATGGACAGTCATTTGGTCTACTATTGATTCTTCCGTCTCTGATTTCTCTTCTATTTTTCATACACCTCTCAATATCTCTTTCTTTGTACCCATTAGAAAGAAGAGCGTTTTTTAGATGTTTCAATCGAGATCTTCTCTAAACATACGTCGGCCTTACAACCCGAAGAACCACCATGTGAGAGATATGTTTATTTTCAAATTATCATAACGCCTGTCATGATTTCCATATGACCTCAGTTATATTTCTAGGAATGAATATATCTTGATCCATCTCTTATATAATATGATTTATATGAGCCCAAATACAAGGATATAGCCGGAAAGGGCAGTAAGGTGGAAGATTTTGAAATTGCATGGGTTCAATACGAGAACAGTTAAGGGAGGACCCGCTCTCAAAATCACGTAAAATACAAAATGGTCAGATCCACTCGAAATTCGCACTATATACCTAAAATCTTATGCTGATTCCAAAAATGTGTGATTTGTATATCTCAGATATAAGAAAATGGAATGAAAGGTCGAAAATTTTAAAATTGTACAGTTTCAATTTGAGAACGGTTTGAGATAGAGCAATTCTTCAAACGCCATTCGACGAATTAGTATTTTCTGAAAATTCCAAGTTGATCCAAGAAGAAAAAAATTACTCAAAAAAAATCACGAAAAAAAACAAATTCGTCAGATCCACTTGAAATTCGAACAACATATATCATGGTGATTCCAAAAAAGCATAATTTGAATATGCCCAGATATAAGATTTAGCCGGAAAAGGGAATAAAAGCCGGAAAATTTCTGACATTGCATAGGTTCAATTCGAGAACGATTAGAGATAGAGCAATTCTGCGATCGCCAATGGATTCAGAATGGTCGAATTGGTATATTCTGAAAATTCCAAGTTGATCCAAAAAGAAAAAACTTACCAAAACACGAAATAATCACTAAATAATCACGAATAAAACCGTCAGATCCACTTGAAATTCGCAATATATATGTAAAATTTCATGGCGATTTAAAAAATGTATGACTTGAATATGCTCAGATAGCCGGAAAAAGGAATAAATGCCGAAAAATTTTGAAATTGCATATATTCAATTCGAGAACGATTAGAGATAGAGCAATTCTGCGATCGGCAATCGATTCAGAATGGACAAATTGGTGGGTATATTCTGAAAATTCCAAGTTGATCCAAGAAGAAAAAAATTACTAGAATAAAGTTAAAAATTACGAAAAAAAACAAAATCGTCAGATCTACTTGAAACTCGAACTATAGGTATATGTAAAATTTCATGGTGATTCCAAAAATGTATGACTCGAATAAGTTCAGATATAAGATTTAGCCGGAGAAGGGAATAAAGCTGATGGAAAATTTTGAAATTGCATAGGTTCGATTCGAGAACGATTGGAGGTAGAGCAATTCTGCGATCGCCAATCGATTCAGAATGGTCAAATTATTACATGCTGTAAATTTCAGCCAATCGAGAAAAAAATTACCCATGTGCAATTTATTTTCTTCTTTTATACGTATCTTTATTTGTATGATTTGCCTCTCACCCAGACAGCCTGAGTTCGATTCCCACCATCTACCACGGAGCTAAAATAGTTCAAAATCTACTTTTACGGTAGGTCCCGGATTTCCCTTGCTCTGCTTTTTAGGAATTTTGTACAAAAACCTGGGAGATTCGTATTAAAAAAAATCAATGTGATGTATCCCAATTCGAATAGGGTGAGGTAGGTCTCACAAAACCCATAACCAGATCTGATATTTTTGAGAAGATTGTTTATAATACTTACAATAGTGGTTCAAAGCCAACTGATAATAATAATATTTCAGTATTCATCAAGAAAAAAAAAATCAGTACAGAGCCAAGTTAATACAATCATAATTATGATGAAAAGGAGGAAGTTCAGCTATGAAAGCTGCTTCTACCTCGAAAAAAAGGAAAATATATAATGAAAATAAAAAGAATGTGCCCATATTTTAACTTGATCAAATGGAGGGGTGAACGTTTTCATTGTCATCAATCAATCGATCAATCAAAATATGCTCTATCGTGGGAAGAAGAAAATTCTTCCAAAGTTTATATTGTAACGATTCTGGAGCCGGACCTGTCGCTCGTACTCGGTAACAAGCCAGAATTACTGAGAGAATCAGGTTATCCTGACATTACAGTCGTTATCGCTTTTAGCAGTGCGACATCTTGATGGGAATGGAATTAGTCCCAGAACTATCTAGAAAATAACCTTTCGTATATATAAATATCACGTCGCTAGTGAAGAGGGCAGATAGATACAAGTTAGAGTTCAATATAGACAGTCTAGTTTGAAATAAGTTAGTGCGATATCAATTAGATAAATTGTAATATTATGAACTAGAAGTTAGGTTATATGTTTACAACAAAATTTGTTAGAACCGTTCCGACTATATTTATCAAAATATGTATAAATCGTCAGAGATACAACGCGTTGACAGTCCGAATCAGAATGAACCCAGTTTGATGTTTTCCTACAGAAAGGATTTTAGTTCACATCTTCAACAAAATGAAATAGATTTCATATGGCATTGTATCCGTTATTGGATGTCTTTCAAAGTGATATATCTCAAGATGGTTGTCATTAATTCCAAGAAAGAAGGCGCCAAGTGTGGAGGGTTGCTAACACAATAATGATGTATCTTCCGGAAAAGTCTCTGTCTAAAATGACAATCGACGTGTCCGCGCATTTTTTTATAATTCGCTGTTTATTATATACTTATTATGAAGTTCTGTCTGATTATGCTATTTTCTTAACAAATTGTCAAGTTTCAAGATAATTTCCTCTCTTTTCTCTTAACTATTTCTCTTGCAGCGTTCTAGTTTCAATTGAATGTCCCATAATTTTCTTTTCATTTGGAATACGGAAAAACACACAGGTACCCTCATGAAAGGCTTTAATATTATCCGTGGTCGATGAGGGAAAGGGTTTCTCGTCTCAATCCGAAACTGCATTCATTAGAAGATATTCCTCCGAGCTCATAACCAAGTTTTTGCCAAAGAAATAGATTTTACGCCTCGATGAGCACATGTTTCGCCAAACTAACGACTTGCAATAATATTTAACGAGCTTTGGGATTCGGATATTGCTGGTTGACGCGAAACCCATGAGATCATTCCAGAACGAATAGCGGTTTTAATTTTATTTTGGGCGGGATTAAATTTGAATTTGCGCACAACCAGTGTCGTACCAACATTTCTTTACGGAATGATTTTTGCAGCCTCGAAAATTCCGCATAATCTTAAAGATTTTTCTTATTTTCCTGAAAAGTTGATAATGATCTCAAATATATTTAAATTGTATTCTGGCAAAGATGTTTCATGACTACTGAAAAAACTGAAAAAACTATATAATTACTATAGTTTTTTCGAAGTTCATTGAAAGTAACCTGCTGGCGAACCAGTCTTTGAGTTATCCAAAATCATTTTCAATGTTTAATTTGAGATTGTACTTGTCTTCAATTTTGTAAAATATCACAGTCGTCCGTGAAGCTGATTCTTTTACCAAATGTTTCCTGTTCAAATAGGTTGTTCAAGTAGATTACGAAAAGCACCGGCCCCAATACTGCTCCTTGCGGTACACCATATTTAGTGTTATCTAAAAGTATGGAGTGGTCGACAGAATCAAAGGCCTTTTTCTCATTTAAAAACATCGATAGAAAGCGTGCTCGAATCTAAGGATTCTTACAAGGTTCTTTTCAAGGAGTGAATTGCATCATCGGTAGATTTTTTTCTCTGTCATTGCCAGTAACTGCTCCTGATTGAGTAGATCTCTGAGGTAAAGAAAATTCAAGGAATTCAGGTTGTTTGCTAACTTGTTACAATGTGTGTTCCAGTTTGGAAATTCATCCAGGAACACTCCCAGAAATGTAACTCATGAGTATTTGACGGGATTGACTGTTAAATTCAAATTTCCAATTACATTCTGCCGACTATGAATTCTTAACATTTCCGTTTTTTCGGTATTGAAAAATGAGTCACGTCTATTGAAAATGTCTGACACTTCATTCAACTTTTTCTGCTTTTAGCAAATCGGCACTGGGGGCAGATACAACCAGAGATAAATCATATGTCGTTATAACAGAGTCAATCTTATTTGTGTATAATATGAACAATATCGGTCCCGAAATAGATCCTTGTGGAACGCCCATATTAATGTCCGAACAATGATTAGGCAGCCTATGCTCATTTTGTTCAATCATACATTATTTAAAAATCAAAGCACCTCTTATTAAAAATACAGATTGATTTAATCTGGATAGATCCTTGTGGAATACCCATATTAATGTCCGAACAATGATTAGGCAACCTATGCTCATTTTGTTCAACCATACATTATTTAAAAATCAAAGCACCTCCTATTAAAAATACAGATTGATTTAATCTGGTATCTTAGACTTTTAGGTTTTAATCTCCTTTTCCTGCAACGCTTTTTTCTATCAAGAAATCAAGTTGTCCGCGACAACAGACAGATCTTGTGACGAAGTTGACGAACACATTCCGGTTTAAAATCTAACTTTTAATGGAATTTGCTGAAGTTTGTAATTACTTTCGATTTAATTGAGTTGCAATTTCCCGTAAACTTCCTATTCTCCCCAAGGAATATTATTGCAAATTTAATGAGGAACTCGAACTATTAGGGTGGGGGGGGTTAGTTCAGAAGGAAGCAAAGTTAAATACGGAAAGTCGGAAATGACATAACTCATAAATGAAGAACCAGGTAGGCATTGTAGTCGGGCCAAAAAGCAATTTGAAGAGAGGCGACTCCAGATCAATAATTAACACTTTAACTAACTCGGATAACAGCTCCAAATTAAGGAGAGCCTCTGGGTTCAGTTCTGGGTTCCACACTTGATATACATGATTTTTATAAAGTCATAATGCTTCTGTTTACAATTGCTTATAATAATAAAAATGATAATAATAATAATGTTCATTGACAATAATAATTCAAAAGATTACAAAAGCAATTTGAAGAGTAAATAAACAGAGGAATTCACGAAAGCTGTAGTAAATACTGCTTGTATGTGAAATAGTTACATACAAAACTAACAATAAAAATTTGTAACATAAACATAAAAGTTTGATAAAATCAATATTAAAATGTTAAGGTGTGGAAGCATAACAAATATATAAAATTCGTCAAAATCTGTTGACGTTTAAAATAATTTAAACGTAACATTTCGGGAATAATCACAATTGGTGATTGTCACAATCGGGAATATTCACATGGCTAGATAAGATTGCGCCAGAAGAGGTCATAAAAGATAGAATATTTGAAATTGCAGAGGTTTCATAAAATACCTACGAAATATTTAATTGAATGGGTAACGTTTTGAAATTCGTGGTGCGTATAAAAAATTCGTCACAATCTGTTGACGTTTAAAATACTTTAAATGTCACATTTCGGAAATAATCACAATTGGTGATTGTCACAAACGGGAATATTCACATGGCTAGGAAAGATAACATTCTATTTCACGCTGATTACAGAAATGTATCATTCATATACGTTCGGACATAAGATTGATCCAGAAGAGCGCATAAAAGGCAGAATATTTGAAATTGCAGTGGTTCCATAAAATACCTACGAAATCTTTAATTGAATCGGTAACGTTTTGAAATTCGTGGTGCGTATAAAAAATTCGTCACAATCTGTTGACGTTTAAAATACTTTAAAAGTCACATTTCGGGAATAATCACAATTGGTGATTGTCACAATCGGGAATATTCACATGGCTAGATAAGATTGCGCCAGAAGAGGGCATAAAAGATAGAATATTTGAAATTGCAGAGGTTTCATAAAATACCTACGAAATATTTAAGTAGGTAACGTTTTGAAATTCGTGGTGCGTATAAAAAATTCGTCACAATCTGTTGACGTTTAAAATACTTTAAAAGTCACATTTCGGGAATAATCACAATTGGTGATTGTCACAATCGGGAATATTCACATGGCTAGATAAGATTGCGCCAGAAGAGGGCATAAAAGATAGAATATTTGAAATTGCAGAGGTTTCATAAAATACCTACGAAATATTTAATTGAATGGGTAACGTTTTGAAATTCGTGGTGCGTATGAAAAATTCGTCACAATCTGTTGACGTTTAAAATACTTTAAAAGTCACATTTCGGAAATAATCACAATTGGTGATTGTCACAAACGGGAATGTTAACATGGCTAGGAAAAATAACATTCTATTTCACGCTGATTACAGAAATGTATCATTCATATACGTTCGGACATAAGATTGAGCCAGAAGAGGGCATGAAAGGCAGAATATTTGAAATTGCAGTGGTTCCATAAAATACCAACGAAATCTTTAATTGAATCGGTAACGTTTTGAAATTCGTGGTGCGTATAAAAAATTCGTCACAATCTGTTGACGTTTAAAATACTTTAAAAGTCACATTTCGGGAATAATCACAATTGGTGATTGTCACAATCGGGAATATTCACATGGCTAGATAAGATTGCGCCAGAAGAGGGCATAAAAGATAGAATATTTGAAATTGCAGAGGTTTCATAAAATACCTACGAAATATTTAATTGAATAGGTAACGTTTTGAAATTCGTGGTGCGTATAAAAAATTCGTCACAATCTGTTGACGTTTAAAATACTTTAAAAGTCACATTTCGGAAATAATCACAATTGGTGATTGTCACAAACGGGAATATTCACATGGCTAGGAAAGATAACATTCTATTTCACGCTGATTACAGAAATGTATGATTCATATACGTTCGGACATAAGATTGAGCCAGAAGAGGGCATGAAAGGCAGAATATTTGAAATTGCAGTGGTTCCATAAAATACCTACCAAATCTTTAATTGAATCGGTAACGTTTTGAAATTCGTGGTGCGTATAAAAAATTAGTCACAATCTGTTGACGTTTAAAATACTTTAAAAGTCACATTTCGGAAAAAATCACAATTGGTGATTGTCACAAACGGGAATATTCACATGGCTAGGAAAGATAACATTCTAGTTCACGCTGATTACAGAAATGTATGATTCATATACGTTCGGACATAAGATTGAGCCAGAAGAGGGCATGAAAGGCAGAATATTTGAAATTGCAGTGGTTCCATAAAATACCTACCAAATCTTTAATTGAATCGGTAACGTTTTGAAATTCGTGGTGCGTATAAAAAATTAGTCACAATCTGTTGACGTTTAAAATACTTCAAGTCACATTTCGGGAATAATCACAATTGGTGATTGTCACAATCGGGAATATTCACATGGCTAGGAAAGATCACATTCTAAAAAAATTACAATTGGAAATTATCACAGTCAGGAAGTTCTCACGAATACTATTTTAATACACTTCAAAAAATATTGAAATACAATACCGAATTTCTAAAACATTTCATATAATACTGATCTGTCGGTGTTCAATATCCATTGTGTTAGTGTTGATTTGAAAACTGAGTAACTATGTATATATATAAAATCCGAAATTGCAGATGTTTCATAAAATACCTACGAAATCTTTAATTGAATCGAAAACGATTTGAAATTTGTGGTTCGTATACAACTAAAAATCGGTATGCATATACAAAAGTGTTGGAGAAAAAAAAAGTTCTCTCTAAAAGTTGTGAATTGCAGAGGTTCCGTAAAACACCTACGAAATCTTTAATTTGAAATTCGGGGTGCAAATTCAAAATTGTTGGAGTTTTACGAAACCGGGCCCGATTTTGTACTTTCCCTTGGGATCCTGGGGTGGATTTTCCAACCTTTACGGTTGAGTATTCATTTGAGCTTCATTCTACCATGAACACATTTTGGCAATAGATTTTGTGATTTAAAAGGATAATTTTGTTAGAAAATTATGTACTTCCCTTTGGATCTTGGAGCGGATTTTTCATTCATAAAACTTTGAGTAGTAGTTTCTGAAAGAATACTTGGTTCTACCATAAACACATTTCGTAGTCGATTTTGTATTGTGAAAGGATAGTTTCGCGAGAAAATTATGGACTTCCCTGGAGATCCTGAGATGGATTTTTCAACCCTAAAACTTCGAATATTCATTTCTGAAAGTAGTTATTTCTGAAAAGAGTCTTGATTCTAGCATATTGACGTTCAAAATCAGAATGTATCGAAAAGCGCCAGGTTAGTTCTCAAGCTAGATCTTCGAACGACATACCGACAAATGCGTAGGACGAAAAAAATCCCAAGGGTCTGCTGGTAATTTTTAGATATTTATGATTACTGACTTGTTTATATGTCTTTAATATTTGAACATTGTACCGTTCATGATGACGAACTTTCTCAAAGTTAGTTTGGTAATTATGATTGAATAATAATAAAATTGAATTTTTTGTATATTCTTGATTTCTTCATTCATAAAATAGTCATCCGAATACCATTCATGGTAAAATTTTGTCGTGGCAAATTATTTAAATTGATTTGCTAGAATTCGTTGCCAATTTAACTCGTGACGCTAAAAAACACTTGCGACAGCTCGTGCTATTTTAAACAATTTTTACCCCAAAATTTTACCACTTATGATTATTATATATGAAAAAAATCAAAACGTTGTTGCACTCTAAAGCCTGATTCACATAATGGCAGTAGCAGTGGCACTAAAGGCAGTGACTCCGCCCCTTTTGACGCTGTTATCCGAATGAGTAACATTGGGATGAAAATTTTCAACTAATTGTTTGTTAAAAGCAGTAGAAAGGAATCATAACAGCAATCTCGATTTCAGGATCATTTTATGGTTAGAAATGCGAACACTGCTAGATTTTACTGCAAAAAGTTTAAATGAATCAAACTTTCAGCAGCGTGACCTTTAATTTTCAGCGTCGTCTAAACATGTTTGCCATTGGTTATCTTATCAATAGAGGGGGGTGACGCCACTGCTACTACCATTATGTGAATCAGGCTTAACCCTCAAAACTAGAAAAAAAATTGAATATGTGGGTGCCCCCTACCACTTTTCTGACCCAGCTCCGCCTCTGCCTACTGTTCATTCCGAATGTTTCACGATATTTTAGAATGTAGGTTAGTCTGTAATAGAATCAAAGCAGCAAAGCGGTCACAGTTGGATACTCACGTTTAGTACCTCCACATCAAGGAAACGACAAGTAAATTACGAACGATTGTGAAGGTCAAGGATAAGAAAGAGTACCGTTACCGGTTCATGTACACAATCCTGCTCATTCTTTCGTTGCCGATCTCAGTTCCTAACCCTTTGTTTGTAGGTCAGTGCTGGTTAGTACTACGGTCATTGGATTTGTTCAACGCACGGCTGTCATCTGTGTTTGGATTGAAATTAGTCTGCGCTACTTTGGATGATTAGATGCTGAAGCCGAAATAGTACCAAGCATTGATTGAAAATTTGGTTTTGACGAGAAAATTCGTTTTTTTGACATGTTTCTTAATTTACAGATTGAAAATGAAAAAATTGTGTTTGTAAAAAGTTTGTAATTCACACCAGGATCGGGAAATAAATCGACAAAGGGGTCATTCATTTACAAAATCAAAGTATATGTTCTGATTAGGAAGCAAATTTTCTATAAGATGAAGCAATACTCGCGGGATTCCGCATTTTTTAAAATATTCCCAGACGGTGGAGGTCGAAATATGCAATTATTTCGACGAAAAGATGCATCCATCCACAATATCTACATTTTCTGAATGAATTAGCCTTCTAATTCAAAAAACGAGTACATTTTCGGATTCAGACGAAAATATTCTATAAGATGAAGTAAAATTCGCGGAATTCCACATTTTTGAAATATTCCTAGGCGATCAAAGTCGAAATATGCAATATTCGATATAGAAGGAAATTGAATTTTGCGAAAATTTTTATTTTCTATTTTTCTAAAAATCGCAAACTTATCTCGAACGTTTCTCGGTGAGCTGATTTCGAATATCCCCTCAAAAAATGAATTCGACAAAGGCATAACTGGAAAAGGTCAATTTTTCGAGGAAAAAATGCACATATCCACAAAATCGACAATTTCTAAATGAACTAGCCTTCTAATTCAAAGAACAAGTACATTTTCGAATTCAGAAGGGAAATTTCTATAGGATTAGGTAATATTCGCGGAGATTATGCATTTTTGAAATATTCTCAGGCGATCAAAGTCGAAAACTGCAATATTCGGTATAGAAGGAAATCGAATTTTGCGAAAATTTTTATTTTCCATTTTTCTAAAAATCGCAAACTTCTCTCAAACGTTTCTCGGTGAGCTGATTTCGAATATCTCCTCAAAAATTGAATTCGACAAAGGCATAACTGGAAAAGGGCAATTTTTCGAGGAAAAAATGCACCTATCCACAAAATCGACAATTTCTAAATGAACTAACCTTCTAATTCAAAGAACAAGTATATTTTCGAATTCAGAAGGGAATTTTCTATAGGATTAGGTAATACTCGCGGAGATTATGCATTTTTGAAATATTCTCAGGCGATCAAAGACGAAAACTGCAATATTCGATATAGAAGGAAATCGAATTTTGCGAAAATTTTTATTTTCCATTTTTCTAAAAATCGCAAACTACTTTCAAACGTTTCTCGATGAGCTGATTGCGAATATCACCTCAAAAATTGAATTCGACAAAGGCATAACTGGAAAAGGGCAATTTTTCGAGGAAAAATGCACCTTTCCACAAAATCAACAATTTCTAAATGAACTAGCCATCTAATTCAAATAACAGGTACATTTTCGAATTGAGAAGGAAATTTTCTATTAGATCAAGTAATACTCACGGAGATTCCGCTTTTTTGAAATATTCCCAGACGATCAAAGTCGAAAAATGCAATATTTGATATTGAAGGAAACCGGCTTTTTATTTTCCATTTAAAAAAAATCGCATACTCTTCTCAAACGTATTTCGACGAGCTGATTTCGAATTTCACCCAAAAATTGAATTCGCGAGAATGGTAACTGATAAGGGGCAGTTTTTTCGACGAAAAAATGCACGTATCCACAAAATCGACATTTTCCAAATGAACTAGCATTGAGAATAAGTACATTTTCGGATTCGGAAGGAAATTTTCTGTAGGATCAAGTAATATTGGCGGGGATTCTGCATTTTTGAACTATTCCCAGGAGATCAAAGTCGAAAAATGCAATATTCTGAGGGTTATCGAATTTTTCGAAATTTTTCATTTGCATATTTCGAAAAATCGTAAACTAACGTCAGACGTAACTCGACGGGCTGATTCTGAATATTACCCCAAAAATTAATTTCGACAAAGGGTGTACCGGAAGAGGGCAATTTTGTTATGAAAAAATGCACCCATCCACAAAATCGACATTTTCCAAATGAATCAGCTTTCTGGTTGAAACAAAAGAGTACATTTTCGGATTCAGAAGGAAATTTTCTATAAGATGAAGTACCTATTACTAGCGGGATTCCGTATTTTTGAAATATTTCTAGGTAGGCGATCAAAGTCGAAAAATGCACTATTCTCAATAGAAGGAAATCAAATTTTGCGAAAATTTTCATTTTAAATTTTTTGAAAAATAGCAAACTTTCCTCAAACCTAACTGGACAAACTGATTGCGAATAACGTCTCAAAAATTGAATTCAAAAGTGGATTAACGAAATAAGTACAAGTTTTACGATTCCGACGAAAAAAAAATCCGTCATTTCGTTAATCCCTCATCGAATTCAATTTTTGAGATGTTATTCCAAATCAGCTCGACGAGATACATTTGTGGGAAGTTTTCGATTTTTAGAAAAATGGAAAATTCAAATTTTCTAAAATAGTTTCAACTGGGAATCGGTTTCAAATTCGGTATACACATACAAAAAAGATTGAATTTTACGAAAATGGAAGAAAAACTTTAATAAAAAAAAATTGGCGGGAAATTACAGCTCTCAACTCGGGATGAACTTTTCAACTCGAGAACGGTTTGAAATAGAGCAAATCTGCAAACGCCAATCGATTCAGAATGACAAAATTAGTGTAACTCTTTGAGTTTGAAACAAAAATATTAACGGAGAACATTTCTTATATGACCCGATTTAGCAAATTTTCGAAATTTTTTATTTTAAATTTTTCGAAAAATCGCAAACTGCCCTCAGACATAACTCGGCGAGCTGATTTCGAATAACGTCTCATTTGAATTCCACAAAAGAATAACAGATGTTATTCGAAATGTCAGCAATTTTACGAATTAGAATAATTGCTGTGGTGAATTATTATTATGTCATCGGCATACATGGCAATAGTGTTCAGAAAAAGTTAGTAGAAGAGAACATTGTGTTAGACTGAGCCACTCTCTAGCCGGAATGAATGACTCTTCATGTTCGTGAGAAGATAAACAAATGCGATCATCACTGACCGAGGCGATATGGAACGTGCCGATAGCGAGATTGACGAAGATATTCACATTCACCTAGAGGCCCTTGAGCATCACGCACTTATTCGTAGGCGTTGGTCGTCTGAATATTTGGTTATACATATCTACTGATAATTAAAATATTGTTATTTGGATATCAATACACAAGTTGTGAATGAGTGTTAGTGTTTGTCTTACAATTGATATGACTAACGAACAAAAAGGGCCCCAGGACTGACCTTTGGGGCACACCATCTTAGATTTCCAGCTGATAAGCGTATGTAAACATTTGTTCATTGAAGATTTTTGAGAACATTCTTCAGCCAACATCAACTCATCGTCTGAACGCTTGTATGCATGTTCTAAAACAACTGTCACTTTTTACACGTTTCTGAAACTCCCGTACTATCCAGCAGACTATAAAACTAATTAACGAGGTGGTCTAATCGTGGCTTATGGTACGCAGCAGTGAGTGAAATGATTATTATACTCGGACTTGAGTGAAACTTTGATATGAACGTGTTCTTTGCCGACGATTTCTATCTGCATATTTTGTAACACGATGCATTTTAAATGAGTAATGGTGTTAATAGGTGCACCACAATGACTTTAAATTCCAGACAGAAAGTACATTAAAACTATTGCCGGTAAACAACAGTATGGGTAATTGAGTAACGCTCCCAAGAAAAATAAAACCCTGCAATGTTAAAAAAATATCGAGGAGCCAAGGGAAAGGAGGAAGGATGTTCATTATGAATTTGTGGAAGCTGTGTGCCGCGGGGAGTAGCATCGGTCATGAAACTCTTATAAAAGAGAGAGATCATTGACTTTTCCGCGGTTTTCCGTGAGTACTCAGAGTAGTGAGCGAGTTTGTGAAGAAGGCATCGCACAAGAGAAGAATTGCTGTTTTTTGAGTAGGAGCTGCACCAGATATATGGAAACAGTGTTTAGAACAGGTCAGAGTTGTACATACAGGGTGATTCAAAAGTACTTTGACAAACTTCAGGAGGTGATTCCTCACAATATTCTAATATGAATTGCCCAAATAAATATATGTCCGGAAACGCTTCGTTTCCAAGATACAGGGTGTTGAAGTTTTATTTTTATTTTGGTTTTTTTCAAATAACTCTTGAAATACTGAACTTAATTAAACGAAACTTGGTAATAAGAGGTTTTTGAGGTGTCGAATTCGAACCTGATGTTATTATTTCTCTTACTCGTAGGGGGCGCCACCTACACGTCTTTTTCTTTTTTGAAGATTCATAACTTTTTTGAGCGTACTTCTAGCACATTTTTCAGTAAAAAAATCGATTCCTCTATCATATCTACGTAAAAAAGCTATCCTTGTTAAAAGTCGCTGTAAGCAACCGTTTTCTAAATATTTGGACTTGAAAATTTCAAGTCAATTATTTGATAATCGATGCATGTTGAAGTTATTACAACTGACTTTATGAACATCCTGTTCATATTTTCAATGAAATCAACATTATTACCAATATTTTGCATTTTTCACAAGAATGCTTTGGAAAAGAATTTGACGTTTAAGTAAGTAGTTTTGGTAATTACATATTTTGTGACAGTTAAACGTTTTGTTGAAGTTTCCGTAAGTAGAAGTAGAAAACACTAATTTTGAAAAAATGGATTATTTAAACAATAATGCTCATGTAGCCGATATGCATTTCGTTTATGGCCTTGCGGACGGCAATGCGCGCGAAGCAAGAAGTATTTACCAGGAGCGATTTCGTAATCGAGTACTGCCTTCAGCTCCAACATTTGCTAGTCTCCACCGTCGTTTGGCAGAAACAGGTAGCTTTAAGAGGGCAGCTGATATTATTGGAAGACCACGAGCAGTCCGAACCCCAGAATTGGAAGAGGCTGTTTTGAACGCTCTCGAGGAGAATCCAGAAACAAGTACAAGAATAATTGCTGAAGCTGTCAATTCTACTCAGTCCACAATTTGGAGGATTATCCACGATCAACAGTTTTATTCATACCATATTCAAAGGGTACAAGCTCTTTTGCCACGAGACTTTCCCCAACGCATTACTATGTGTCAGTGGTTTTTGAGAAAATTGGCTGGAAATCCTCAATTTTTAAGATATGTACTCTTCACGGACGAGTCAAACTTCTCCCGAAATGCTATCACAAACTTTCATAACAACCATGTTTGGGCTCTCGAATAATTGATAATTACTTGATAGGTCCTTTCTTTCTTCCGCTCCGACTGAATGGCGCAACTTACAGACACTTTTTAGAAAATGAATTGCCGGGACTACTTCAGAATGTACCATTAGAAATTCGTATCCGCATGTGGTTTATGCATGATGGGGCTCCGGCCCATTTTAGCGTTGTAGCCAGGGAATTCCTTAACACAGTCTATCCAAATCGATGAATCGGTAGGGGTGTAGAAAAACCTAACCAGCCGTGGGCACCAAGGTCTCCAGATCTAAACCCGATAAATTTTTATTTTTGGGGACATTTGAAGTCACTAGTTTATAAAACTCCAGTAGCGAACGAGGAAGATCTTAGAAACCGAATAGTAGACGCATGTGAAACAATAAGGAACACACCAATAATTTTTGAGCGGGTACGAGATTCAATGACTAGACGACTGACTGCCTGTATCTTCGCTGAAGGTGGACACTTTCAACAATTTATTTGAATACAATTTAGTTTCGTTTATTTTAGTTTATTCTACATATTCAAAATTTCCTGAAATAAAATGTTGACATTTCTTGCAAATTTTATTACTAATAATTATTACTATAGAATTATTATTATTAAATTACTATTTCGCTTGAGGATGTCATAAAGGAACGTACCCAACAGTAATGACCTCTTCAAGCGAGTAAAAAGTAATAGAATAGGTGGCGCCCTCTACAAAAAACCAAAACTGCTTACTTAAACGTCAAATTAATGCAAATGCAAAATAAAGGTAATAATTATTACATGCATAGATTATCAAATAATCCACTTGAAATTTTCAAGTCCTAATATCTAGATAACGGTTGCTTACAGCGACTCGTAACAAGGGTAGCTTTTTTACGTAGATATGATAGAGGAATCAATTTTTTTACTGAAAAAAACATTGTCATTTATTTTAACAAAGCCAAGCCAAGCCAAGCCAAGCCAAGCCAAGCCAAGCCAAGCCAAGCCAAGCCAAGCCAAGCCAAGCCAAGCCAAGCCAAGCCAAGCCAAGCCAAGCCAAGCCAAGCCAAGCCAAGCCAAGCCAAGCCAAGCCAAGCCAAGCCAAGCCAAGCCAAGCCAAGCCAAGCCAAGCCAAGCCAAGCCAAGCCAAGCCAAGCCAAGCCAAGCCAAGCCAAGCCAAGCCAAGCCAAGCCAAGCCAAGCCAAGCCAAGCCAAGCCAAGCCAAGCCAAGCCAAGCCAAGCCAAGCCAAGCCAAGCCAAGCCAAGCCAAGCCAAGCCAAGCCAAGCCAGGCAAAGCCAAGCCAACCCAAGCGACGATAAAAAGCAGACATCTCTATGTTACTTCAAAACTTGTTTGGGATTGCATAGAGACCGAGGGGGAAACATCTCGCTAAAATGTGTACGAGACTTAAAATATTGAAAAGTCTGAAGGACTCAAACCGATGACTGAAAGACTCAAGTCGATGACTGAAAGACTCAAGTCGATGACTGAAAGACTTAAACCGATGACTGAAAATTGACTCAAATGACTCAAAATTTTCAGTTGTACGAGATTTAAAGGAAATGTTTCCCCCTCGATAGAGACCCTAAAAGTGATGGGCAGTCCGAATAGACTGACCCTAGCATGGATATATAGAGACAATAAATAGGCCTATTCTCTAGCCCGAGAAGAAGTAAGGCCCTGAATTGAATGGCCCAGAACAGTTTTAGTATAGCAATACTTGCACTAAAAACAAACACCATATCATGGATCCAACAGGTCTCAAGAATGGTGGAATAATTCAACAGGAATGAGACAGACCATAGAGTTTATCAAACAACCCCAGCCAACATTCTGCGAGAAGAGGAGCGCTATTAGATTATTAGTAGGACTTCTCACAGGGCATTGTTGGCTCAACAAACATATGAGTTCAACCAGTCTGGCAGAAGAAATGATGTGCAAGGCTAAGGTTTCTAACGCTTGGAGAAGACAGACCAAGAGCTCTCAGATACAAAAACTAGCATATGGAGTCTCGTAAGGGCTAGATGGAAAGCCCCAAAGTAATCTAATCCAAGAATGCTTCAGTAATGGTTCCGAAACGTTGGTGAAACAATTTTTCACACGATCCCTACAAACCCGGTATATACCGAGAGTAGGTTAGGTTAGGTTTGAACGAGAGTCGGCCCGTATCAGGCCCTTCACTGCGGCCAATGGCCCATTGTGTTAACGAGAGTAAATCGACGGTGCAGGGCCTGCTTTAGTACGGGTACCATTAGAAATATCAAGAATAAAAACGTGCAAATCGACGACGTCAAATGCCGGGAAGTACCACGGCTACACAACGAAGATCCGTGAGACTAGCGAAAAAGCCTTCGGCGGTAGTTGGTACCGATGGGTACGGTGGCCGGCAGTGCCAGCCGGTAAAACCGCGGCTCGGGTGGCGGGGGGAGTGGGAGGGGACGGGGGGAAAGGCCGTAGTAATAACTATGAACTAACGAGTAACGACGCAGGATATTCTCAATCAAGTCGTCCGTTCACGCTCCGTGGGCTAGATCGCTCGCGCTCTGCCCGCTCGCCGGATTGAATTATAAAATAATTCAATTACGCTGGCATCTCTTGCGTCTAATTTGTACAATGAACTAGCTGGATTGTTGACAAAACGACCGGGGGTGGCATGGCCGCGGTATACAGGGTGTGGCCAAATAAGCGCGAAAGTTTTCAAGGGGTGGTTCCATATCGTAAATTAAAGGGGTCTTACATGTAAACAAAAGCTCTCAGGACTGTCCTTGACCTTGAAAGAGCCAGATGGAAAGGATCTAGTTGTCTCAGGGGTTTTTTGGTTATATTTCATATATTTTCTTTCTAGGTTATATTTATGTACCTATGAAGGGCCCAGAAGAAAAACGATGAGGATCCAATTTTTAAAAAGTTGAGAAAAGCGGAATAAGTGTGGATTCATGCAGCACCAAGTAACAATTATCAAGTAGCAATTATCAATTAACAAGTATTGAAAATATGGCATTCATGCAGCCAAATTAACAATTACCAAGTTATCCTAACTTTTTCGTGGATACTGTTTAAAAATTCAGATTCTATTTGTTCTTCTAAAATAAATGACCAGTTTTGTGTACTCATGATGGTCACTAAATAGGCGGAGAAAGGAATGTTTGACTATCTCATAATATCAGTGGGAATGCATCTTGCATGACCATATGCATGTGGGTTATTTTTTATACCCCGAATGACAACATCAAATGTATGGCCTGCAAGACCAAAAACTGCAATGTGAATACAAACTATCAACACTGAGAGGGTCCCTGCAATTAGTGCTATTGTTTCAAGCATTAAACATTATCTCTGATATTTTTATCTTTGAAGATCGTAATTATGCCCTTATCATATACAATTTGGGAAATTGCCGTACAAAATCAGTCAAAATAGCATCATCAATTACCATTTCGATATGAACGAAAACCGAAAACACAACACAATACAAACTACCCCACAAATATTTGAAAGAGATTCATTTTCGTCATTATACTGACCAATCCGCGTTCACCTGCGTACTAGTTGCGCACAAGAAGAAAATATTGTTCAATTAGAGTAAAAAGTTAAAAGTTAAGACAGACCTGGGTCCGGTTGACTTGGCCAATTTATTTGAGTGATCAAGGAGAATATCAGATGCGACACCAATAAAAGTCTCAGATTTTGTATGCAACTAAAACTATATAAATGCGTTGATATTTAGAGCATATTTTGGGAACAAAGTTCAAACTTACCTATATAAATTCAGATACACCATAAGAAGAGTGAGTAAATTTAAGTTTCTGGATTAATCCCAAAAACATTCAGAATAATTTGAGCTGACACGAATCCAAAAATGAAATAAAAAAATTCTTGGAATTTCGGAATAGTTGAAGAAATGGGGCATTTTGTGGACGTGTTCTAACAATAAAAAACCTATGAATCTTCATGTCATTTTGTTGTGATTTTTTAATGGGGTGAAACATGAAACCCCTTTTCTATTTTTACCAGAACTTTTTAACAAAACAAAATTTCTCAATTCAGATGTGTTGAAAAGAACGATTTATTGCAAAAATTTTTTAACACATGTTGTTTCCATAAAAGCAATACTTTTTTTAAGAAAAAAATAGAACAGGTACAGGCGTGTATGAACGGATCTTCTGTAAATGGAATCAAAAAATCTAGTAGGTGGCAGTCAAGTCTCTTCGATTTTTAGCTAAACTGTGTGTTAAACTTTTGAATCTTCAATATGCATAATTAACTCTGAAATAGCCGATATGCATTTGATGTTTGCACTAAAAAAAAATCTCAATTAATAAGCTTAGGCGACTGAATTCTAAAACAATTATCTTGCTTCATATATACTGAATCCTTTCTTCCAATAAGGAAACAAACTAGTGTCGTGAACCGAAAAAATGCGATAAACTGAAGAAATGACGATGTAAACACTCACAAAACTGAAACTTTTTCACATTTATTTATATGCAAAGGTAAAAGATGCTGAAAAGCTTCCGAAAAAACGTAAAGAGAATATTATTGAAGAAAGCTTATCATAGCGTACAAGAATATTACGATGAGAAATGGTAGCTTACATGAATAGTTTGACACTGGCTTCATTTTTCTTTTTTTTTAACATGTGTTTCACCGAATTGATCCCAAATTTTATTTGATTCACTTGTGCACCTTGTGTTCCATTTTATTATTTATTTGATTTTAATTTATTTTAAATTGTGTAACTAGGGATAAGCTAATATAGAAATTTAGATTATCCTAATTTATTATCAAATGATTGTTTATATATATATATATATATATATATATATATATATATATATATATATATATATATATATAGTTATTTATAAATTTACCTTCATATTTACTGGCTATGTCAATAAGAATAATATTTTTTGCATATTTAAGCATATTTTGATTTGATTAGTAACTCTGTATTATCAGGTAGGTATACTTATTACTGTTTTGAAATTCCTCTATGCTAATTCAAAATCATGCGAGGAAGAATTAGACTTACGCAAATTATTTTTGAAATCTCCTGTATTGGACCTCTCTTTTCTTTGGTCAAGTTATTTTTGGATTGTGATCATTTAAGTTTCGTGACTCTCTTCAATGATATGAATAAAATCGACACTGTCGAAGTACCTACCCTTCTCATCACACATTTCCACCTAGTGGAAAATATAAGGCAAACATCTGACAGAAAACTACTACTTCCCTAGCTTATACCACGACGAACGTTTAACTACTTTAGGCTGCAGTTCCCTCCACCCCGCGCTGCCAACTATTACCAGTTTAAAAGAAGGTTAGCTTCGTTATCAACAAGATGTCGCTGCACCTCACTATTACGGTCCTGTGAAACAATGGTTGCATGAGAGTTATAACCACCGTTGGATTGGAAAGAGAGGACCTATCAAGTGGCCTCCAAAATCTCCAGGTTTGACCCCCTTAGGTTTTTTCCTATTGGGTCATCTGAAACTTTATAAAACTCAACCATCTCAGTTGAATATCTTAAGGATAGCATTAGTAGAAAATTACGAAATAAATCTAGCGAAATTTTCGCGAATGCGAGAGACACAAAGTCGAAAACTAGCTCTATGATTATTTGGAAAATAACGGAAATCATTTTGCAGCATTCACTGTGAATAGGAAAAAATCGTTATTGAAATACTCCAAGGAATACTCATTGTCAGATTTGCTTTGTACTGCAGGAAACATGACCCCGAGAAATGAAAAAAAAAGGTGGTTAGTTGCTTTCTTGGAGGGTTAATAACAGGAAAATAACCTTTACCTTTCAAGGGAAAAGAAACGAAGAAAAAAGAATGAAAGCAATATACTTAATTATTATTGTTCAAAACCGAACAATGGCCATTTTCATATAGAATCTTTTCAACTTGAAATGAAGAAGGCATTGTCAATTGTTGTTCATAATAATTATCAATTCACTACAGCATTCCGTTGTGTAATATCAAGTTGAACATAGTTATTGATCAATAGTGAACCTGTCGTTGTTTGAAGATGGCCTTGACGATGCTTGTACCACATCATTATAAAAATAATAAAGCTATTATTCATCTCAAGAAACAGATATTAACAATGCATTGCCAAAGAATGGTATATTATTCATGTTTTTCACTAATGCCTTTGCAATAAGTTTTACAAAAAACTGAATGGTTTCTCATTATTCAAATTCTGCCACTTGTTTATGTATCGTCTACACTAAGAATAGGACTTACAGCTTGTTGGTCTCTTTTAACGTTATTTCAAACGGAGTTACAAGATCATCCCCAAATTTTTTTGAAGAATTGGACTGTCACAAATCATAAGCCTACTGCTTGAATCACGTTTTTCCAACAAATCATCAGAAGAATTTCCCCAATCAAACCAGTGAATCTGGCAAAATTTTGACAATCTTTTCACAAAAACTGTACGCTAGCGCCGAGGTAACTAGCCATTTTTTGTACACCTAATGAAAATAATGCAGTAATTAACTCTAATGAAAAATAATTACCATTAATGATGTTATACTATTCATCGGAAAATCACTGCTCAGCGATCACCGAGGCGATCACTTACCGATTGTCAGACGGCATAAATTTGCCCACTTGGAACCGAAAAAAATCATATCACGGATCCCCAGAAACATAGTTTTCGATTTTAAGTTGAATATGAAATGATTAATGAAGTAATGAAAATGTTATGATGTACACCTAATGAAAGATTTACTTCCCCCTCGGCTAGCGCTCTGTCATTCAATTTTCCACGAAATCACCAATTTTCATCAATGTATATTCAAGTACTGTATATTTCACTGTAAATGGTCCTAGTTTCAGTTTTTGAAATCGAACAACTTGCATATTTTTACATCTTTTTAAATCTAGAGCAAATTCTAAACATTATGAGTTGCAAGAGACTAATGTGATGACACCAAAATTTCTACAAAGTTATGTTGTGTTATGTATGAAAAAAATTACCAAAAAGTAGTGCAGCCTTTGGACTAACCAAAAACTCAAATAGTAACAAATTTGAAATTTACCTCAAAAAAAAGAGTACCGCCCATCCAGTATAATGAGTATTTTAATTTTTTTAATTTGAAACAATACATCAAAATTGATGTATAAAAATTCCCTCCATATTATATTTGGAGTTTGTGAACTTAATTTCTCAAAATAATCTCAATTATGACTATAACTTAATATAGTTGAATCGGAGCTGAATTTGCCTCAAATCACTTATAACATATGAACAAGTCGTGAAACTCACCAAGGTTATTTTTGGATAGCCCATCATTAGTACTCAGTGGAAATATTACCTGGAACAAAAGTAAACATTATAATGGAGTCGGAATAAGCAAGAAAGTGATTGTATTTTTTACGATTTAAATTGTGTATTTCAATTCAAGTGCGGACATTATTTATTCACAAAAATTCATACATTATTCAAACTGAACAAGTGCTGTTTTGAAGAAGAGGAAAACATAAATCGAAGTGTTTACCCAAATATACAACTATGAATCATCACACTGAGTGTTCAAGTTCATTTGTGAATTTAACCACTGCGAATAAATGAAACATATCGAATTATAAACCCGTAATATAAGCAGATAAATATATTTTATGGGTTATTGTAGTGTTCCCATATTTTTGTAGAAATCCATCAGAAGTTCTTAAAAGTAAAAATATATTATATCAAAGAATCTACACAAGTGTAGCAAGGCAAATAAATGAATTTGCCCAGAGAAGTTATACGTTTACAAGAATGTTGTTTTGGAAGAAGATTCAATTTCGTCTTTAAACTAATTAATCATAATATTCTGTATTTGCCTGTAAAAAAAATTTGTTCAAAATAGCCAAAAATCCGTTTTTTTTTTCAAAAATGTTGACGTTTCGGAAACCATATCTGTATCCATTATCAAACTTGATAAAAACTCTATTCGTATTATATTGGGAGCTAATAAGAAATTCTTTTGGATGACATGGCTTTCGAATGAAGACTGTACATTGTACACTGGCATTTCCTATCAAATAGACAAACAGACCCCAACTCTTGGCTTCATCGACTTCCGTCCTCTGGTCTATTATTTTCTCTGATATCTGGACCACATTCATATACGCTCCCCATCTTCACTTTTGGCATTGGACTCCATCTTTTCGAAGCGTAGCGGGAATCTTGGAAAATATTTTCTCAGCATTTAAAACTGGTCATCATTCTTGGCTTTTTGTTCCTCTAAAAGTTTCTGCAGTAGGACCCATTCTAGAGATTATTCATCCTTCGTCCAACTGTTAGTTCTACTGTATTTTCCAGAAGCCGGCCTTGGCTTCCTGTTCTTGCACGATTCCAGCAACCGGTACTGTTTTTTTCGTTTGGCTTCATTTTCTGCATCTTTCTGTCCTGGAGTTTCAAGAGACCATTCCTGTCTATCTTGATTTCCTTCAATTCTTTCGTTTTACTATTCCTGCGAAACTCTCAGCAATCGACACTGCTCTTCTTGTCTTTCCTGGCAACTTTCATCTTTCTGTCCCCAGGTCGCAGGATTTCATGAAATTGTTTATCTATCTTTCTCCCGTTGTTTTCGTGAAGATATCTATTGTTTTCATTGTCTTTATTTCTGTGGTCGTTTCATCTTTTTCTCTATCTCTCTGTGCGTTTGTCCCATTCCTTCTTTTCATCGTCTTTCTCTTCTTGTTTTTCTCTATCACTTTCTTCCATATTCTTTTGCCTTTCAGATGAAGTAAAATATCCAGTATGAAACTGAGAGATCTGCAAACTTTAAAGTGTTCAAATCCTGATAATGTGAAATATTCTTACAGAAAAGCCAAAGCGGAACATGAAGCAGATTTCTTATTAAAACCGAATAACGGATTATTCAAACTAGCAAGGCAGCTTAGAAAGTCATATCTAAACTGTCCAACAGAAAAAAATATCAGGGAAATATTCAGATTAAACAAAATGATATCATATACCTTTGACGTACTTGGTCAATCTGTCGTTTGTAACAGGATAATTTCCGAAAGTAAACAAAATTTGGAGGTGGTTCCAATTCATAAAAATCAGTACCGAAAAAAACTGGAAAATCATAGACCAATAAGAATAACATCCAGTTTCTCAAAATTATTTGAATATTCTCACTTAGATCCGCTTTTAAAGTTTTTAAGTCAACATAAAATTCTTACTGACCAGCAACATGGTTTTCGGTAGGGTTAATCTACAGCAGTGATTAATTTTTTTGAACGTTTCATCGAATACATAGAAGCATTTCCTGCGATTTAAACAGGGCGTTCGATTGTGTCAACCAGAGAAATCTATTATCGAAATAGTATTAGAATGGTATACGAGGAGTAGAATGTGACTAGATTCAATCGTTTTTAAAAAGAAGACAACAGTATGTAAGTGAAACATATAATAATGAAACGTACAACTGTTAGACATCACTCCGATTATGCGGACATTTCCATGGGCGTGCCTCAAGGATCGGTGTTGGGTCCGGTACTGCTATTGTTGTAAATCAATAACGATGTGTCCACATACGTCTCTGATCGTGTCTGGTAAGTCAGAAGCAGTTCTGACTGACACATGTAAAAATACGCTACAGAACGTTACGAATTAGTAAGGAATGAATTCTTTATATCTCAACGTCAGTAAGACACAATTGAAAAGATTCCACAATTGCCAGAAACAATGTCCTGATATTCGAATCAGCATACACGACCAAATACTCGAAAATTCAGAAGAAACGAAATTTTTAGGTATCGCTCCGAATCATGCCTGAATTGATGAAAAAACTGTGAACTCCTAATTAGTAAAGTAAATTCCTTGTTGTTATCTATTCAGGAACATAAGGAATTTCTTGACGGAACAATAATTACTTTCCTTTTGAATTATGGTTTTTCGGGTTTTTAGGCCGACGTTTATTTTAAATTTTAAAAACCCGAAAAACCATCATTCATTCAACGATGGCCGCGAAAGCCTTTCACAATTTGTACTTTCCTTTTATCACTCTTACAGAGTCGCCTGGTTTCTCGTATCCACCCGGTATACAGAAAGATGCCTAACACAAATGAGAAAATCTCCTTTTTTTTCTTACATCATTTACAAAATTTGCACCGAAAAAAAAATTTAAAAACGCTTCGCGATAATTCAAAGGAATCCGAATCAGTAATACCAACAGGTCCAAGAAAAAGAACATTTTCGTTTCTCGAGAGTGCTCATTCTAATGAAAAACTTTCGGGGCCATTTCTCGCCAGGACAAGAAAACGCACGTAGTCGGAAAAGGCGGCTTAAAAAAAATTCGTTTATATTCTCCGATGATAGCTGCTAAGATTACTTATTTATTATTCTCACGAAATGTCTCGTGAGAGTTTCGGAAAGAATTTCCCAGCAGAAAATTCCCAGACTAATTATGTGCTTCGCAATGTAGAAAAGTTTAAGGTTCCACGATTCAGCTACACTCATAAAAGTAATTGTTGAAAATAATCCAGCAGTTTAGGTGTGACCAAACTACAAAATGCTTCCGGAACTGATTTTTGTGATGAAAAAGAGCTCTTGATGGGGAATTGTACCAGCAGGTAAAGACTAATTCCACACTGAAAGAATTCTACCAAACACAAAAAAAGCAACATAAAACGCTCGTAAGAAAAACTAAAAGACTATATTATCAAAATAAAATTTACTCTTCAGGAAATGTGAATAGGAACACGTGGTCCGTTGTCAACGAGTTATCAGGAAAAACCTCAAAGAAAAGTAATATAACTATAGACAGTAATAATGGTCCTCTAGAAGATCCACTCGATAGCGCTAATATTTTCAATAACTTTTTCGTGAATGCACCACATGATATTGATATTATATCTAAAATTGAAAATAACCCCTTGAGAACTAATTTATTAGCAAGTATTAAAAATAGTATGTTTGTTACATATGTCAGTGAAGATGATGTACTGAAAGTTATCAGGGACAAAATCAAAAATAAACATTCATGTGGACCAGACGACATCTCTGGGCACGTGATTAAAAAGATTGCACCCTACATTATAGCGCCCCTAAGTCACATTATAAATACATCTTCTCAGAGAGGACAGTTTCCTTCGCGACTGAAACATTCTATAGTTTTCCCAATCCTAAAAAAAGGAAATACTCATAACCTGGAAAATTATCGTCCTATTGCTATCTCCCCATCACTGTCAAGGGTATTCGAATATATAATGTTGGAATTTCTGCATAACTTTCTGAATATAAATAATATTCTAACTAAGAACCAACACGGATTTCGATCGAATCATTCCACCACAACGGCAATTATTTCTTTTTATTCGAATCTTCTACAGTCAGTTGAAGCAGGCAAGAATCCCACTGGGATCTTTTGTGACCTCAGTCGGGCCTTTGACTGCGTACAAGGAAATCTTCTGGATAAACTGTATAAGATTGGAATTAGAGGTATTCTGCATGAATGGTTCGTATCATATCTTTCAAATCGTATCCAGACTGTCAAAATACAATATTCGAATGAGAATTATGACGAAACTTTTTTTTCTGATCAGTTAATTAATGACATAGGTGTTCCTCAAGGATCAGTCTTAGGGCCGATCCTATTCATTCTCTATATCAATGAGTTGCCGTCTGTATTGCAAAATTCTTTCACTTGTTTGTATGCTGATGATTCTTCACTCCTATTTAAATCAAAAGATTTGATTGAACTGCAACAGAACATCAGTTCTGACGTTAACTGCCTGCAAAATTGGTTCAGTGAAAACTTATTGTTTTTATATGTTTCTAAAACGAAAGCAGTATCTTTTCATACTGCCCAAAATACTAACATGGTAGACATTAATATTAAAATATGCGGTGGTGAGATAGAAATGTGTGACAGTATAAAGTTTCTTGGGATTTTTCTAGACAGCAATCTCAATTTCCGTCAGCACTGCGATGGTCTCATTAAAGTACTCAATAAGCAGTATTACCTGCTAAGAAACCTGAAGAGAATTCTAGACAACTCTGGTCTTCTTTTATATTACCACGGGCAGATACAATCAAGACTTAGCTATGGGCTGATTGTATGGGGTAATTCTCCAGCTGCACACGGTGTTTTCATGACGCAAAAGAGAATTATCAGAACTATTGCAAACGCATCACAAACAACATCGTGTAGAACATTGTTTAAAAAATTAAATATTTTGCCCCTTTCAGGTCTCTACATTCTGGAAGTTCTGTTGTACATTCATAAAAAAAGAACTTCTTAAACAAAACAAATCTCTTCATGGTTATAACACTCGTGTCAGAAATGATTTCCATATACCCAAATCACGTTTATCTCTATGTCATAAGTCGTTCGAGATTTTGGGCCTGAGACTATATAATTCACTTCCGGAGTTTTTTTTAAATATTACTAAGGAACAAGAATTCAAATATAAAATAAAACAGTTACTTTTTCAAATTTGCCCCTACACAATCGATGAGTTTTTTTCTTACCAACATATAAAATAAACTAAAATGTTTTGTATTTTTTGCTTTGTACTAACTCAGATTGTTTTAATGCATTTTGTTAGTTATAAATGTTTTTGTTATGTAATTTTTTAAATATGTACATTGTATGTGCATTGCTGTTCTGCTTAGTCACTCGATTGTTTTTTGTTAGTTCTGAATGTGTTTTGTTATATATTTGTATTTGATATGTACCTGATACTGACTTGTCCAATTGCTTTTGTAAGCTTGTTTTAATGGATTAATAAATACTTGACTTGACTTGGGGTCAGGAACTTTTTTGTCTCAGTTATGAGAAACCTTCGCATTTGCATACACATTTCCACTTATTTAACCGCGGTCATCACATTCTGGAACCATGGATAACCAAGATGGATCTTTAAAATACGATACAGGTTTTGTGTGGTAGTCATTAAAAGTCATTGAAAATTGTGGTTAATCATTCTAAACGACCGAATGAATGATTATTCCAGAATAATTTGATTTTAGAAGCACTATAAATACAAATCGTCCCACCAGGAAAATAATACAGATGACCTAAACTTCTAGGTGAGATTTAACGATACAGAATTATTAATTAGACATATGTCGAAAAGTATTCCGAATTGAAATATAAAAATTTCGAACAACATATTGTTGACAATGATCTGCCTGTGTGGAACTTCCACTTATATCGGAAATTATTAGCAATTTTCTTATCTTATTTTTTCTTTATTTTTTTAATGTATTGAATTTTAAATTTGTTTCGGAATTTAATATTTGTACCATGTCCAAAATGTAAAAAACAGCTTTCAGAAAAAAACGAGTTTTTTTTAATTTTGAAATCATTATACAAGTTATTCAGAGATTGGTAATCATTCAAGCCTTCAAAAAATTATCGTTACTCAATATTTTTTCATATGAAAACTCCCTTTTTTCGAATTGATTTCAAGATAGATTATGGAGAACCTTTGATGACAACTTCCTATAATAATAATGTATTCTCACATAATGAGATTAAATTCAGAAAAGAAGTCAAATTAAGTTATTAAGTCTACGAGATACATATAAGTAAACATTTGTTTGTAAATAAAATAGATAAAAGAAAAATGTGTATAGTTATATACAAATATAAAATCACTTCTCATATTTTAGGTAAAAGTTGTGTAATATAAAAATTTTGGTATAGAATAAGTTAAAAAGTTGTAAATATAAAAAATTAAAGTGTACGATTAAGTAAATACAAATATAAGACCATATCACATAAATAAGATAAAAAGCAATGTAGATTAATATTTAAAATTGCAAAAGAGTTCTTTAGACAATTGTAAATATAAAAGATGAAAGTGTATGGTTAAAAATATAAATGTAAAATCATATTACATAATTTTCAGATAAAAATCTGTCTATTAGGTACTAAGTATAATATATTTTTTTATAGAATTAACTAAATGTTTTAAATATCAAATAAATGGATATTTTGGAACCTTTGGTGTGAATACAATTCAAGAAAAAAGAAACTACCCAAACACCAAAACTACGTCACAATCACACTCGACGCGCGTTTCTCCAACAAAATTTGCATCTTCAGGAGCTAAAGGCTTTTTATTTTCTTGAATTGTTTTAAATATATAAACAAAAGGAAATACATGAATAAAAGGATCCTTTCCATGTTTAAGAAATATCTTGAAATTCCTTCATTTATCGAATAATTCCATAGAGGTTGAAGTGAGGTACTTATACAGAAAGCTTAAGTAACTCATCCTAAAATTCAATTTTCTTTTGAATGGTGTCAACAAAAAAGGTAGGTAGGTGCCATTTGCCTGCTCCACAAATTTGGTTTCCTAATTTTGACCGGTTTGCGAGCTACACATTTTTTCCTAAACTACTACGGAGGTAATTTTTGTTTTAGAAAGATTAAAATCTATCAAAAACTGTAATAGATAATATAATACAACTTAGGTTGTCTAAACTCAAATCAGATGTCAATGGAACCATGTGAAAAAAGTGTATATAGGTTTCCATTTAAAATAACTGAGTTGGTACCGACTTTTGGCATATCCTTTATAGCTGTAGGTCTAACAATATTTTAAATAGAACAATTATGACAGCGTACCAATTTGTTTAAGTCAAGTTTCTAGTTCAAAAGTAAGTTAAAATAACCTCTAATGCACAGCATAAGTAAATCACCCTGTATACATTCGGTCAAACTACGAAAATTATTCGACTTGTTCGTAATTTTTTACATTTATTTATTGTAATGAAGGGGTCCGAGCTCCTCGACTGACTTTTTTTTCGTAATATTTTACGTCCGAAACCGAAATTTTTTTTCGAATTCCTACGCGTCTTCTATCTAGCTTTCAAGGGGGGGGGCAAGTGGTAACATTTTTTGCAATTAAATTATTCGACTGTACGATATTTTTCACTATTTTTTTGGATTTTTGCAGTTTTATTTTTGCGAGATTTTGCATTTTTTTCAAGAAGTAGAAGGGGTCTGACCTCCATGGTAAGATATTATTGCATTGTTATTAAAGTTACATAATTGTAATTCAAAGTTTAATTTAACAATCAATTTAGGTGTTCCAACAAAACCTTCAGTTGGAAAAAATGCCTTCAATTTTGTTTTGTTGTATCGACAAGCTGAGAAATTATTTTTATTCGTGTAGCAAAACAACTCTTTCTATAAAAGCATTTGTCAACTCGATGAATCAATGCAGCTTTTATGCTCAATAACGCAGTGTCCTACTTTGGCGAGGCAAACCAAATCCGCGAATGTCAACTATTATTATCCAGAGCCATCGTTCGTTATTATTTATTACAAAGAATAATCACGAACTGAATCCGCTCTAAAATCGCAGGATTTTAACATTGACGCGGTCTAGTAATGCTTTCACTCGATGAATCCGTTAGAATTTTAACCACGATTAAACGTCAAAATATTCTTTAGCCAAATTAAATTTTGATAGCTGTGACTATCAGAGCAGTAGTTAAAACTATTTTTGCATTCAAAGGTGTTTGAAACTCTATAAGGCATCCAAAATGAGGCATTTTGCTAATGGCATATTCGAAAGTAATGTCGTACGTACCTATTTTAAATGTGACATCCTGTATTTCATAAAATCATAAGGTGGCAAAATACGTTACCAAACACAAATTATAAAAAATTTCAGTTTTGAAGTTATTTTCAAGTTCGACAAAAATACATCCCAACGGGAAAGGGAGGTATAATATATGTTTTTTTGAAATTCTGGATCGATTCGGTAATAGTTTTCAAAGTTCTAATTTTGTGATATTTAACAATACATGTTTTTAGATTAATGTCTTTGGAAAAATTGCAGTTTAGGGTAGTAACCCCGATTTTGACGAAATTTTTTTTGGGGGTTATTTCGAGGTCCTTGAACACAAATCTGAAGTCAAAAAGCCTCGCTCTCACTTACTTTTTGATTTACGACCAATTAAATGTCACAAAATGGGTATTTTTAACATCAAATTTTTTCCACAAAAAGCAACAAATTTGCCTTTGCCTTATATCAGCATAATCTAGACACATCAATTCACGTATTTTTGGCACATTTTGCAGTATTTCCCTAACCTGTACGAGTCTTAGAAAATTCACTTATTCAAAAGCTCTTGAAAAAAAAACAACGCCTTGTTATGTCGCTACGTTAATTGGTATATTTGTTTTCGCTGAATTTAATTGCTTACAAACGTAAGTCACAAACATCCGAATTTTATCACAGGTGTACGCTATTAGTACCTGGCCGTACCAGTCTCTAATCTTAAAAATGTAGATATACGTTTCCAATCGCTATTTTCAGAATGGACATTAGTAAGCATGATAAATAAATCACGAATCGATATATGAAAACAAAACCATTAGATAATTATTTGCCAAATCAAGAGAATTTACGATACTGTTTTCGTGATGTGAATTTCATTACACGTGTTGTTTCGTGATAGAATATGGAATAGAAAATATTAAGATGGTATTCACGTAGAAATTTTTTTACTTCAACCCTTTGTTACGGGTTTATTTTACACTAGAAAACACTTTGTTTTAATTCAACAACGACAGAATTCTGTCGTTATCATTTACAGCTCTTTTCGAATTTTAGTACTCACCTTTGTAAATACGAGGCTTGTTTGGTAAGTCCGTGACTTTTTAAATTTCCCGCGCAGTAACTTTAAATGCAACACTGCTGCTGTCAACCACCATCTTTCAATAGACTACTGTCAAATTTTGAGCAAGCTGCGACATTTGGTTTGTGTTTGACAGCAATTAGAAGCAGACAACCTCGTGAATTTTAACAAAAATAGAAAAAAGTGAATTTCGTGTGTTGATTAAGCATTATTTTTTGCGTAAAAAAACCATAACTGAAACCAAGGAAAGACTTGATAAATACTATGGGAACTCTGCACCATCAATTTCAATGGTTAAGAAGTGGTTTACTGAGTTCCGTTGTGGTCGTACCAGCACAAGTGACGCCGTACGTTCAGGTCGCCCAAAAGAGGTCATCACGCCAGAAATCGTCGATAAAATCCATGGAATGATATTGGACGATCGGAGAATAAAAGTACGTGAGGTAGCTGAGGCTGTAGGCATCTCAACTGAGCGAGTACATCACATTTTACATGAATATTTGGACATGAAGAAGCTATCCGCGAGATGGGTGCCGCGATTGCTCACACTCGACCACAAGCGCAACCGTGTGACCACTTCAAAGGAGTGTTTGGCAAAGTTCAATCGCAATCCGGGCGAGTTTTTACGCCGTTATATAACCGTAGACGAAACATGGATCCATTACAATACCCCAGAGACCAAGGAACAATCAAAACAGTGGGTGTCAACTGGTGAACGTGCACCAAAGAAGGCTAAGGTGCGTCTGTCAGCCAACAAGGTTATGGCCACAGTTTTTTGGGATGCACGCGGTGTCATTCATATAGATTACTTAGAGAAGGGTAGAACGATCAACGGCGAATATTATTCAGAGCTTTTAGACAGATTCGATATTGATTTGAGGCAAAAACGACCACATTTAGCGAAAAAAAAAGTGCTGCTTCATCAAGACAATGCACGAGTGCACACCTGTGTAGTCACTATGGCAAAAATTCATAAATTGGGCTACGAACTACTACCCCATCCAGCATATTCTCCAGATTTAGCCCCTTGCGACTATTTTCTTTTCCCAAACCTGAAGAAATGGCTGGGTGGTAAGAGATTTGGGTCGAATGAAGAGGTTATAACCGAAACAAACGCCTATTTTGAGGGCCTTGAGAAAACCTATTATTTGGAAGGAATAAAAAAACTGGAAAAACGCTGGACTAAATGTATTGATCTAAAAGGAGATTATGTTGAAAAATAAAACGCTTATTTGCCAATTTTTTTTTTCTTTATTCAAATAGTCACGGAGTTACCAAACAGCCCTCGTAATAACAAAGTTCAAGTTCCAATAATTTATGCAACACGCATTCTGCGGTATGACAGCGTTATTTTGTAAACATATTTCTGGTTACAACCCTATTACTTTGTGGTTAGAATACAGAACCGTAACATTTCTTCTTCGAATACTTGACCTTGTTTTTGTTTGGTTCGTCTTAGTTCAGTTGGCAACACTAGATCTTTTGAATGTGCCAAAAAGTGCGGTGTTTAAAAAATTATTAAGTGATCAGAAATAGTTAGTTATTGATATAATTAATCGTGTTCACAACTATTTTAAAAATACCTTGGTATTTTGGCCGCCTGAAAATTTTTGTAGGTACTTTATTGTATATCAGGACTATTTATGGGGACAGGTAGCCGAGTGGTTAAAGTGACATGGTTTAATCACTTTGGATGCCAGTCGGCGATGGTTCAAACCACGGCGACTGCAGACATTTTTCTGATAGCCCGAGAAAGTGCTAGGAATCGCACGTAAAAAGGTAAGACCTCGTTAATCCTTGGCTTGCACCAGTTTAGACTTTTAAGGGATGCCGTTCGCAAGGGGATGACAGCTGGTTAACGGAAAAAAACAATTTTAACAATTTTTTTTAACTATGGAGTACATAAATTTTTTTTTGCAAAAACTAAAACACGTCCTCTCTTCAGATTTTTGCGCATAGAATGAGTAGAAAAGGGTTAACCTATGAAAAGTTATTAGACCATTTAGAAAATGATGATTCTGACATTGACATTCTTAGCGAAGAAAATGATGGATAGGAAGAAGATTCGCACCAACACAGAAGTATTCGTAAAATTTCGGTTATTTTGGTTGTTTGTAGACTTGAGTGTACATTTTCCTTTTCAGACATGTTTGAAGAATCAGTTTTCATTAAAACACTAACATTCCACTAGAGTTTGAAAACTTTTGGAATTGGTGAGAATAGATTGCAATTCATTTCATTATTATTATTATTTTATTATCATTTCCTTTTTACATCGTTTTCTTCATTTCAGACACTTTCATTTACTCGTCTTTCTCTTCAATTTCAACAAAAAATTTCTGTATTTACTTGTTTACTCTTTTCGTTAATTTCCATCATATTGGCCTTATCCTATTGGAGGTAATTCGTAAAAAGGTTTAGATATTTCAATTCTGAATACTGGGACTTAGTTTCTCTCATCGCTATTAGGAATAAACCGTTATTCGTCAGATTTCATGGTTAAGGCCATCTCAGTCTGCTCCAGCAAGGCTATAAAAAAGAAAGAGCACAGAAAAAACAGTTGTCGACCTCGACCGCTGTATTTCGTTGCTAAAATTAGTTAATTTCGGAGAATTTCTAATGAAGCGTTCGAGATTACAGCTGTAAAAAATTTATGTAAATCTGGGAATTACTGAAACTTTATTAGCCAATCAACTTTGTTTATATCAGAACGGGAATTAGGCTTAATGTCGGAGACGGCGAGTAAACAATCTTCGAAATACTTCAAGTATTTTTTTTTTCGGTGGGTTATAATTCATGGAATAAATAGCAATAATAAAATATTATTTAAAAATCCTCACCTCATTTGGTGATGTCCTACATATGTATTTTTCAAAATAATATGGAGAATGTTCAAGTTAATAGTTTTCACCACTAGTTATGAAAAGACTAATTTTATTTTTTAGACGAATGTAATATTTGCCAATCTGGATGATCTAAATATATATTTTTGTCAAAACAAGTTTAGTTAAAATCCATGGATGTAAATTTGATTCTGAACGCTCACTCAAAATCAGGGTTCGAAAATAACATGATATTTATATAAATGATATATATCCGATATATATCATATTTAAAATTTAATTATTTAATCAAAAAACATTGTTTCTAGCAAAAACTATTGTTTAACACAAATACATTAACAAAAACCTATATTCTAAAAACAATTAATAAAATAAACATATTTTAACATTATTTTATTATTTCAACTCAAACGTTTACACAATTAAAAACCTTTTCCAAACAACAAAACCTTTTTCTAATATTGACAACTCTAATTAAAAAGCAAAAACTAAAAACAAATAGATTTTAAATTTTAAATAACATTAACATTATTATGTCAACATCGATATTGGTATCCTCATCAGATGAAATATTAATATCAATATCATTCCTATTATTGACAATTACGTCAGAATCTTCAGATATGGCTGGTTTCCATGCCCAGTCAAGGTTGGTTTTCTTTTTATCTATATTTTGATTCATACACTTGAACATAAAAACCAGTCTACTGGCTTTTTGGTTTCTCAAACGATTCCGTAAATCCGATTGAACCAAACCGAAAGAAGAAAAGGTCCTTTCAAGATATTTTCGGATGTTTAGAATGATGGAAAACATTTTAAATTTAATAAATAAAATTATCGAATATATCAGATATATATCAAGTAATAAATATCATGATATATATCGTGATATATATCATGATATATATCACGATATATGTTGCAGATTTGAATCAAAATTCAATTTTCTATGCTTCATTACCTTACATCAAGGAAATAACACCCAAACTAACCAGAATTCTACAACCATTTGATAATATCAAAATTGCAAATAGAACAGTTACTTCAATAAGACAAATATATTCAAAAGTAAAGGACAAAAGTGATATTTTCTCACTTTCAAATGTTGTTTATAGTATCCCTTGTCTTGATTGTGAAAAAAATTACATTAGCCAAACAAAAAGATTACTAAATTACAGAATCACTTCACATAAAAGTGATAGTAGACTACATCCTGAAAGATGTGCTTTAGCAAAACATGTCAATGACCTTGACCACCGAATGAACTACCCTTCAACAACAGTTCTTGCAAGAGAATCACATCTTTCAAAAAGATCTTTCTTAGAAATGGCCTTTATCTCTCAAGAGAATAACTCCATCAATAAACGAACAGATATAAGCCATTTGAGTGAAATTTATTCTTTATTACTTTCTCTTGACATTAAACACCATGAAATCAGAGTAACCGAACGCAGAAATTCTAACCTACACTGAAGTTTATTTGTCTCGGAACAAAATAATGTCACTTGTCAAATTAATAACTGTCACATTTGAAAATAAAAAAATGAAGTATGTCTCTATGTACAACTAATTTGTCATTTCGTCCAGTTCTGTATTTAAATATATATATATATATATATATATATATATAAGTGAAAATAGAGTATATTTCGTTTTAATTCCGAGAGTTCTAACCTTTGACAGCTGTTTCGTGCTAACGCACTCATCAGAAAGGATTTATGGAGCTCTCGAAATCAAAACGAATCCACTCAAGAATTAATACCGTGAGGCAAGACAGAATATAACAGGAAGTTATTCAATGACATCTACAGTCACTAGTTGAAACTTAATTTGACACGAACCAAGCATCCTCAAATAAGATGTAAGTACTGATAATTTTGAATTTACAATCTTATATGACATTTCCAATTGTAGTCTCCCTGATGATGGAATAAAAGTTTCCGAAAGCTTGGAAAAACTTAAAAGAGTTTCCTTTTACATCGCTGCAGGCCCTACAAACAGTTTTACTCTTAACTAGTCAGCGACTATCCTTTTTTTCAATTCTATCATGATATATATCACTGGATATATATCCTCCGAACCTGCTCAAAATGTCATACGGAGGTTAATCTGATTAATTTTGACAGTTCATTGACCAAGGTATTCTCGAGGAGAAGCAGTTTCATCCACGTTTTATCAGTATTATCTAAAATATCAGATTTTGACATTTGAAAAAATAATTAGTAATAATATTCCGACAAAACGCAGGATGTGCCAGTCCATCACGACTCCTAGATACTTCATGTTACTTTCAGCTGAAATTATTAGATTGTTTTTACCATCGATGATACTGAGCTGAGTAAAGTGAGGAATATTCGTTTTATTGTAAATGAAAGGTAGAAAGTTGTTTTTTTGAAAATTTATAGTAAACAACGCTTTCAAGCCATTTTTTAATGGTGGTAAAGTCTGTTTCTACTATTTTCTTCGTAGAAAATTGCAGTACCGCCTGCGAAGCCAATAATTTTACCCCAGCTTCTTACAGAGAACAATCCATTCAGGTAGATACTGAAGAGTAGGGGTCCAAGAACCGTACCTTGAGGCACTCCACCTTGTACGACTAACGATTCACTGTCGACATTATTTACTCTAGCTGTCTGATATATATATATATATATATATATATATATATATATATATATATATATATATATATATTCCAAACATAATTTTCGAATAAATCTAAGTGTTTATGATACCAATGTCCTCCAATGACTGAACGAGTAACTCTTAGCTGACAGTATCGAATGATTTCGAATCAATGAATACACACACTCAGTTAAGGTTTCTTGTTGTTTGAAGAATAATATTTTTTTTCAGTAAGGGTCAGAATAATAGCATCTTGCATGGACGTTTTTTTTTTAAAACCATGTTGTCTTTCGGAAATTATGTTATAATTTTTTATACAATTTTTTAGTCTGATTTTTGGAACCTTCTTAAATATTTTTGATAAATGGGTGATGAGTAAAAAAGGTCACAATTTTCTGTCAGTTTTTTGTTACCTTTTTTATATATTGGGATGATAACTGAATATTTGAATGCTCTAGGCCAGGTTACGACGGCGTATTGGCGCCATCCTACCGGTATAATTTTTTATTGAAATTTGATAATTCTGAGATTTTTTCTTAAAATTTCGACATTTTTTCTCAAAATTTCGACTTTTTTTCTCAAAATTCTGACTTTTTTTCTCAGAATTTTGACTTTTTATCTCAAAATTCTGACTTTTTTTCTCAGAATAATTTTGAGAATAAATCTCAAAATTCTGAGAAAAAAAGTCGAAATTTCCAGAAAAAAAACTCAGAATTTTAAGATAAAAAGTCAAAATCCTCAGAAAAAAGTCAGAATTTTGAGAAAAAAAGTCAGAATTTTGAGAAAAAAAGTCGAAATTTTGAGAAAAAAAGTCGAAATTTTGAGAAAAAATCTCAAAATTTTCAAATTTCAATAAAAAACTATACTGGTAGCATGGCGCCAATACGCCGTCGTACCAGGTACCATTTCTATGCATTTATTATTCAGATTGGAAGGGAGGGTGTTATTCACAAAATTTACCCACAATATTTCAATATTCCAGATGATGTCATCAGTTCAAAACGATCCGCTTGAAAAAGAACGCAGTTAGAATTCTTGAATGTTTTTATCCAAATATTATTTATTTATCGTTCTCTTTTTACAAAACTCACTTCTTTGTGAATTTATTTTTGTGGGTTGATGGTTATGCGTTTATAAAATTAATTTCTAGAATGGTGATCACACTCCAACAAAGAACTTAAACAGATCTCATTAATGGGGAATGTCGAAGATGCTCGAGAAGAATGTTAAATAAAAGACACCCGAAAATAATTCAATTCATGAATTTGTCTTTGAATTAGTCGCGAAGTTTAATGAAACTGGTTCCGTTGTTAGCAAAAAAAGAAGGAATCGACGTTTTTTGAATGGAGCAGCATAAATAGAAGTTTTAGGGACTTTCACTTCATCTTGTGGCACGCGAAGTAGGAATGTTGCACGAAATAGCAAGGAAAGCATTTGGGTTACATAAATTCCAATCGCATAAAATGCAGATTATTCAACTTTTTAACGACGATTTCGACAGAAGGATTGAATTTTGTGAAACCATGACGGATCTGATAAATGCCAACCACAAGATTTTGCACAATATCACCTTTACTGATTTGGATTTTTTCTCAATATGCATGACAAACAAAATTGCCGATGCTGGAGCGATGAAAATCCAGAAAAAGTTAAACATTTGGGCTGGTATTCGAATACTGGGCTGGTATTCTTGGACCTTCAGATTCAAAGAAGGCATTTGCCTTAACTCTAAGACTAACATTTCATGCCAAATTCCTCTGCTGCCTTCAAGACAAGTCATCAACGAACCTTCTAGAATAGCAAATACAACTTTCCTTAGAATACAAAATTCAAAGAAACAAGATCTCAATATTTCAAAACAAGGCAATCCAAAGAAAATGAGGGATGTATTGAATTATTTTATGAGAAAAAATCGAATTTTCATCAAAATAGAGATATTGAATCATTACAATTGAACGGCAATATATATCATCTCCAATAACCTGGAAATAGCATTGGTAAAAACGTAGCAAATGACTTGAAAATGTTCTATAACAACATTCCTACTGAACATATTTTTCCACGTCATACAATTTCCCAGTGCTTCTATTTCCAACCGACGGAACTGAAATATTAGAAATAAAAAGATATCTTGAAATAAATGCCCGGATCCCGATAATTTTATTACTGGGGATATTTTTGAATTGAAAGGCATTTTGGTAGGATCTCTCACTGAATTAATTAGTTAGACCTATTTATAAAAGTGGGGATGCCCAAGATCCTGAAAATTACAGACCAATAGCCTTATTGAGTATTTTCAAAAATGTTCGAAAAAATTTTGATAATTAAATTGTTGATTTCATAAAAAACATCAATTTGATCTGAATCGATTTGGTTTTCAAGAAAAGAGTGGATCGCTATAGCTGCTGTTTTAGACGTTAATGATTTAATTCAACAAAATCTTGATAAAGGTAATTAATTATGTGCTACCTGTTTTCATTGATCTTGAAAATTCTTTTGATACAGTTGATCACTCAATATTTCTAAAGAACTTAGAGTCGATTGGTATCAAAGGCATTGTGTAAAAATCCTACTTAAAAAAAAGGAGTAAAAGGATCTACACTAATAACGTGGAGACTGACAAATTGAATATCAACAAAGGTGTCCCAAATCAACTTATCATGTCATTACACCATATACGCGGACGATACAGTGCTTTTATATTTAAATGAAAAACATTTAATTCTAATGAATGATAAAAGAGAACTAACAGACATTTGAAAAATGGCTTCATTTCAATCTTCTCTCTGCTAATTCTAGAAAAACTGAATAAATGATGTTTCAACAGAGAAATCAACAAAATATTAAATTAAATATAAGAATAAAAAATCAACAATTCAAACAAACTTCTCTGATGAAGTTTCTTGGCATTTGGATTTTTGATAAGTTACGATGGAAGAAACATGTTGATAATCTGATTAAAACAATAACTTCCATTATTGGTGCCCTGAGATGTATCAAATTGAATCCCAATAAAGCTAATATATTTTTATATTCACATATTCTAAGTAGAATCAAATATTTAATTGATATATGGGGAACTTGTTCTAAACATTATTTTAATAAAATCTCCGCTGTATACAGGAAAGCGTTGAAAGAACTGTATCGTCTACCAATCAACACTCCAACAAATCAACTTTATTCAATGACGAACACATTTTCTTTGGAGGAGCATTATGAAAAGGACATATCTTACCTTATTATCAATAAAATGATGCAAACTAATTATATATCAACCAGAAATTCAGGAATTCACAATTACCTTACTCGACAACATCTAGATTCTGCAAACTCTGATGTAGTTGGCCAGGAAAGAATCACCCATGAAGCTTTCATAATTTAATGAAATACCCGACGACATAAAAAATGTTGTAGAAATATATTTGAATTTGAAATTAAAATAACAAAAATATTTTCTTCAAAAAAGAAATTGACATTGAATGGATCCTTTCTTGGTTTTGGTGTTTTTTTGTTTCTTTGTAATTCTGAAAGTTTCATATAAAGAAATATGTGAATACAAAAACGTTCATACGAGTTTGATACTGTTTGACTGTTCATCCTATCTTAACAGAGAAATAATAATAATCGACTAAATATACCCTTTCCTTATTATTATTATCAATAACTATAACTTTGATCGATTTCATTACTTATCACAAATTTCAGCTCCGATGAATCACTCTCGACCGTGTCTTTTTGGTCCAATTATTTCCATATTAACCATCGAGACAGATTGAGAGACAGGCGGACAAAGAAAAATTTTAAAACGATCACAATTAGAGAGGAATCAATTGAAATATCTCCTCGCTCTTGTAAAAACAAATTTTTTTGTATCCAATAAAACATTGAAGCATCCTTCTCAGTGATTCATAAACAAGTTTTGGCTTCGAACCTTCTACATCACGTCCGAAAGAAAAATTATTCGGGAAATGTACTGCGAGCCTCCACTCAGGAAAAACTCTTAGGTGAAAACATTTCCAGGTTTCGTCTTGATTCGATCTCAAATTGAGCGGAGTCACGTGCGGTCCATCATTCTCTGGTAATAATAGTCTAGGCAAAATAGGACATTTTTTTGTGATGAATCGAAATAAAAAGTGTGAAATTCAGAAATAATTGATTATCACGGTAGCTTAAAAAACCAGCTATCAAGTAGTTATCGAATAAATAAATGCCAGTCAAAATGTCATATATATATATATATATATATATATATATATATATATATATATATATGTACATTACTAAGTTCATGGGTTGAACCGCGTTGAGAGTTTATAACTCGACGTTTCGGCTCCTGCTTTGGAGCCATTTTCAAGAGTGTGACTGCGAGGCCTCTATCTGCCTACTCCTCGAGTCGTGGTCTTGAGAGATATCAAGGTCTCAACCTGCCTACTCCTTGATCTCAAAAGACGATCCGATGTTGGTTGCACTGTAGTATTTATAGGTGGTTGGCTACCTGGAGGTGGGCGGGTCTTACGGGTTTTCTCGTTTGTCTTGTCTGCTGGTGCCTGCTGTGTAGTTGGAGTTAATGGGATAATAATTGATTGCGGATAAGTTTCACGTGGCCTGGTAATTACGGTTGGAAGAAGGGGCTTCCAAATGGGGTTCAATTTACGGCTATCATCTTTAATGTTCAGGCAATCAGGCCGTTTTTCGATTTCGATGGCTTCTGATAAAACGAGAAGTTCTTGAACGTACTGGGGCGATGGTTTTCGTTTTCTCGAAATCTATGGGGTGACCCGTTTGGATGAAATGAAGAGCTAATGCGGAGCTGGTGTCTCGATTTCTAACTGAAAGGGAGTGTTGATAGGATCGAAAATGGATCTGTTTCGAAGTTTCTCCTATATAAGAGTGGGGGCAGATAGAACAGGGAATTTCGTAAATACCATGGTCTTCGTTGGGAATTTTGTCTTTTGTTGGTCTGATGAGGTGTGATAGTTTTTCTTCTGTGGTAAAGATGGTTTTGATATTTGCTTTTCTGAAAAGTCGACTGATTTTGTCCGTCACCCCTTTGATGTAAGGGAAGAAGACTTTGGATGGACGGTCTTCAACTTGTGGTTCGTTTTTGGTTACTAATAGTTTCTGAAGCTGTTTTTGGATGTTTCTGTCTATGTGGTCTGGTCTGTATCCGTTTTGTAGGAGAGCTTGTTTTACGTTGTGAAGTTCGGATTGTCTGTTGTGGTCGTCGGTTAGTCGGATGGAGCGAGATATCAGAATATTTACGACTGAGTTGAGTTGTGAGGGATGATGGTGGGACTTGGAGTTGAGATATCGGTTGGTGTGGGTGGGTTTTCTATAAACCGTGTTCGAGAAACCTTGTTGAGGATTTTTAGTGATTTGTACATCTAAGAATGGCAGAGTTGAATTGCTTTCTATCTCCATCGTGAAGCGAATGTAAGGGTGTACTTCGTTCAGATGGGTCAGGAAAGAATCCAGGGTATCTCTCCCGTGGGGCCAGATGACAAAAGTGTCATCAACGTATCGTAACCAGCAGGAAGGTTGAAGAGTGGCTGATGAAAGGGCTTTGGTTTCGAAATCTTCCATGAATATATTGGCAATCGCAGGTGAGAGAGGGGATCCCATAGGGGCACCTTTGATTTGCCTATAAAAAGAGTTTTGGAAGGTGAAGTATGTGTTGGACATACAATGTTTGATTAGAGTGAGGATGTCTTGTGATATTTCGTGCTTGTTTTGTAATATGGTGAGGGTCTCGTCAATAGGGATGTTGGTGAAAAGAGAGACGATGTCGAAGCTGACTAGGATGTCGGAGTTAGATATGTTGAATTCCTTAATTCGATTGATGAAGTGGTAGGAGTTTTTCACGTGGGAACGAAGTACACCCTTACATTCGCTTCACGATGGAGATAGAAAGCAATTCAACTCTGCCATTCTTAGATGTACAAATCACTAAAAATCCTCAACAAGGTTTCTCGTACACGGTTTATAGAAAACCCACCCACACCAACCGATATCTCAACTCCAAGTCCCACCATCATCCCTCACAACTCAACTCAGTCGTAAATACTCTGATATCTCGCTCCATCCGACTAACCGACGACCACAACAGACAATCCGAACTTCACAACGTAAAACAAGCTCTCCTACAAAACGGATACAGACCAGACCACATAAACAGAAACATCCAAAAACAGCTTCAGAAACCATTAGTAACCAAAAACGAACCACAAGTTGAAGACCGTCCATCCAAAGTCTTCTTCCATTACATCAAAGGGGTGACGGACAAAATCAGTCGACTTTTCAGAAAAGCAAATATCAAAACCATCTTTACCACAGAACAAAAACTATCACACCTCATCAGACCAACAAAAGACAAAATTCCCAACGAAGACCATGGTATTTACGAAATTCCCTGTTCTATCTGCCCCCACTCTTATATAGGAGAAACTTCGAAACAGATCCATTTTCGATCCTATCAACACTCCCTTTCAGTTAGAAATCGAGACACCAGCTCCGCATTAGCTCTTCATTTCATCCAAACGGGTCACCCCATAGATTTCGAGAAAACGAAAACCATCGCCCCAGTACGTTCAAGAACTTCTCGTTTTATCAGAGAAGCCATCGAAATCGAAAAACGGCCTGATTACCTGAACATTAAAGATGATAGCCGTAAATTGAACCCCATTTGGAAGCCACTTCTTCCAACCGTAATTACCAGGCCACGTGAAACTTATCCGCAATCAATTATTATCCCATTAACTCCAACTACACAGCAGGCACCAGCAGACAAGACAAACGAGAAAACCCGTAAGACCCGCCCACCTCCAGGTAGCCAACCACCTATAAATACTACAGTGCAACCAACATCGGATCGTCTTTTGAGATCAAGGAGTAGGCAGGTTGAGACCTTGATATCTCTCAAGACCACGACTCGAGGAGTAGGCAGATAGAGGCCTCGCAGTCACACTCTTGAAAATGGCTCCAAAGCAGGAGCCGAAACGTCGAGTTATAAACTCTCAACGCGGTTCAACCCATGAACTTAGTAATGTACATATTTCTGACCGCGGAAACCTTTCCGAACATATATATATATATATATATATATATATATATATATATATATATATATATATATATATATATATATATATATATATATATATATATATATATATATATATATATATATATATATATATATATATATATATAATTCTATAATATTTTATAGAATTTAATTATATGAGAATTTATACAGATTAGACTTCTCTCAAAATTTTAATGTCTTAGAAATGATTACTCTGCCCCATGACTTTATACACATGGTTACGTCAACAGTCCATATTGCTCAAAATATTATCGTTAAGAATGTATCATCCTCATCGTTGACAGATTCTCAATTTTCTAATATCGTGTGAGGCCGCATAATCCCTACGACGTCCCCCCACCCCCTCCCCAGACAGACCATTTTTATGTATAATGGATTTACACTCCTTTTGGTGTTAATCCGCAGAAACTATCAATCCAGATTTTTAGAAGGATCACTCCCGCTCAATGAATTCATACTTTTGGCTCTTTCACCATCTAAGCCTGGCCTGCCTTTGGTTTTGTGCTTTTTGCCATTATCACTCCTGGCCTGCTTTGGTCCTTCCTGTACCCATTTTAATCTCGGTATTGTTATCGTTCTTCCTCCGTCAATGTGACAATGGTGGTGAAAAATTCTTGTATAGAAATTATATGTTTTTGTTCAATAAATACCTATGCCTGGCTTTGATACTTATACCTTTTCTTGTAGTTCTTATTTCCTTTACCTTTCAGATCCTTGCTCCGTCCGTACGCCAATGAACATGAAGATCTCTTTCTCTGCAAAAGGGTTGCGGTGCTGGGTCTTCTTCTTCTCAAATTTTTCATCGAATTCAAATTATTACTGAAGTATTCAATTTAAAAAATAAATGCATAATCAAGAAATATTTCTCTGTTTTTGATGAAAATTTCAAATAATTTCGAGTGAGAAAATCAAACAATAAAATCAGTAACTTTTCCAAATAATAAATATTGATTCCTGTGCTAACAACTTTTATGAGCACATTCAAAACAGTATGGAAGTTTGTAAAAACCTTCTGTAGTAGTTTTGGGATAGTTTCAGTCCCTAACAGTTCCAATTACTCTGAGGTAAGTTTCTTGAATGTCTATGATTTTGATCAGTTATATTCTGGTATACGAGGATGTATTGATATCTAGTTAGCCTAGACCAGTTCCCTGCATAAACAAAATATTGCGTTACCATAGCAACGAACAACTTTTTTATATAAAAGATATAAGCAATACTTCTAGACTGGTTTTTGATAAAAAATATTGTTGGATACAGGGTGAGTCCAGCATCATTCAAAATGAAATTCTCAATCAACCCTACGAAGTGAAGATGTGACCAAACCAAGTATCACACTGATACGCTCATCTTTTGAATATGCCAAAAATGATAAATTCAACATTTTGTACAGGGTGAGTCAAGATGTGGCAGTTTTTATGGTGTCATTTTGTATATTTTTATTTTATATTTTGAGCTTTAGGGATCCACCAACCATTCAACATATTTCTTGAACAAAATTGATATACAGTATGAGACAAACACTAGGTGATGACAAAAATTGCGAAAAGCAGATTTTTTTATAACTCATCCTGTAATTGATTTGCTGAATTTTTGATATGATGAAGTTCAAGTCAAGCTGATCAATAGTGTTCATGGGCCCAACCTTGAAAAATAAACAGTTTTTTCTCTACAAGGTGTTGAACGGTACCGTTTCAAACACTTTGATCTATATTTGTCGATTCGTTTCATTTATATTAAAATTTTCATTTCCAGCTTCTCACAAAAGGAAAATTCCTGTTACGTCCAGGGAACATCGTGTGAAGCAAAAAAAATCCTATTGATTTTTAATTTTTGAACATTTCAATTCTCAGGGAACAAATATCTCGGTAAAGAATTCGAATGCTGGGTTGTTTAGTTCAAAAACAAATAAAATATAAGAGAGAGCGAGAGGAAAATATAAGAGAGAGCGAGAGGAAAAGAGAAGAGAAAGAGAGAGAGAGGTGGGTGAGAGGGTGGGGTGGTACTGTGGGTCTTCAGACTTCCAACAAAGTGGTGGGAAAAGTGTATTTTTCATGTTGATTTCATTGAAAATATGAACAGGATGTTCATGAAGTCAGTTGTGGAATCATCTGCGACTGAAAGTTGGAATTTAGTCGCTGTTTTCCATCGTACAAGATAACCTCTCTTGGAATGGATTCATGTTTTAAAGAGAAATATTCTCAATTGAAAATTGAATCATGTTATCGCAACGAAACTATCGATAGACTACCACATGCCACGTTGGAAACCCAGTGTATTGTTGATGAACACTATTGATCAGCTTGACTTGAACTTCATCATATCAAAAATTCAGCAAATCAATTACAGGATGAGTTATAAACAAATCTCATTTTCGCAATTTTTGTCATCACCTAGTGTTTGTCTCATACTTTATATCAATTTTGTTCAAGAAATATGTTGAATGGTTGGTAAAGCTCAAAATATAAAATAAAAATATACAAAATGTCACCATAAAAACTGTCACATCTTGACTCTCCCTGTACAAAATGTTGAATTTATCAATTTTGACATATTCAAATGATGAGCATATCAGTCTGAAACTTGGTTTGGTCACATCTTCACTTCGTAGGGTTCATTGAGAATTTCATTTTGAATAATGCTGGACTCACCCTGTATCCAACAATATTTTTCATCAAAAACCAGTCTAGCAGTATTGCTGTATGGGTAAGCAATATCAATTGCGAAATACATTTTTATTTTAGATGTTTTCCTGAAAGCAATACTACTTTAAAGAAATGGCCACTTACCAACTTTGACGCCCTGTATCTCGAAAACTAGCCATAAGATTGAGTTGGGTCCATGGACACTTTTAATCAGCTTGACTTGAACTATATCATATCAAAATTTCATCGAATTTCACCGGGACCTATTTTCCATAACAATGGTGCGGGGTTCTTTCTTTCAGCATTTTTTTTTTCACAAAAGTTCCGAATTTCATTGGACTAATCTTAAATTGAGCGGAATCACGTGCAGCCGATATTTCATGGAAAGACATGCAATCAAGAAACACTAAAACGATAATTTTCATCACCAACACCGGCTTTTCCGAGATGAGGGAAAAGAGAAAAATAACAGGTTATCGCTGTCCCACATAAGGACTCCTTTAGTCCCTGGCCAATCCCTTTTCGCTCTCTGCTGTGCTTCCACTTATTTTCTGGGAAGCTGTTGGAAAATTCACACATGGTGTGACAGAAATGTGTTTGCAGTACTTTGAGTATCAATGAAATATCGTTGAGTTTGACGCATTTTTTCATAAAACATAAATTTGACAATATTGTCGGAATATAAAGCTGAATTCAGCTATGTTTTTCCCATATAATTTGGGAATTGACTGTAATAAAACAATGTTCCTTGGGTACACACCCAAAGACTCAACTGGAGATTTTCAGTTTGGAGATAGGTCTATAATTCGTAGTCAAATTTTTACTTCCATCTGGAAAGACGGGTATCTGACAGTATATACATTTTTCCCTCAGGGTGCTCCTCGCGAGACACTTCTGGGCATATATCTCTATTTATTTATTTTGTTTATTTAGTATTGCTAATAGAAAATCGTTTTATCACAAAGATACAAAAATAAAGTAGGTTAAGATATGTGTATGTATTCTATATTTTATATAACCCTGTAAGTACTTTTTATATATTTTTAAATTTTCTATATGCTTTATATATATATATATATATATATATATATATATATATGTTCGGAAAGGTTTCCGCGGTCAGAAATATGTACATTACTAAGTTCATGGGTTGAACCGCGTTGAGAGTTTATAACTCGACGTTTCGGCTCCTGCTTTGGAGCCATTTTCAAGAGTGTGACTGCGAGGCCTCTATCTGCCTACTCCTCGAGTCGTGGTCTTGAGAGATATCAAGGTCTCAACCTGCCTACTCCTAGATCTCAAAAGACGATCCGATGTTGGTTGCACTGTAGTATTTTATAGGTGGTTGGCTACCTGGAGGTGGGCGGGTCTTACGGGTTTTCTCGTTTGTCTTGTCTGCTGGTGCCTGCTGTGTAGTTGGAGTTAATGGGATAATAATTGATTGTGGATAAGTTTCACGTGGCCTGGTAATTACGGTTGGAAGAAGGGGCTTCCAAATGGGGTTCAATTTACGGCTATCATCTTTAATGTTCAGGCAATCAGGCCGTTTTTCGATTTCGATGGCTTCTCTGATAAAACGAGAAGTTCTTGAACGTACTGGGGCGATGGTTTTCGTTTTCTCGAAATCTATGGGGTGACCCGTTTGGATGAAATGAAGAGCTAATGCGGAGCTGGTGTCTCGATTTCTAACTGAAAGGGAGTGTTGATAGGATCGAAAATGGATCTGTTTCGAAGTTTCTCCTACCATTTCCATTACCATTTCACTGTATGTTGGCAACAAGGTCACTAGTAATATGTCATTGCTTGCCAAGTGTCAACTTCATTATTCATTTGTCATTGTCATTCATATACATCATTTCCTCTTTAATTCATCATGGCCTCCATAAGAGCCCTTGTGTAATTTTAAATGTTGTTTCGCAATTATTTTAATCTACCATGATCATTTTAGATCATATTTTAAAAAAGTTTTGTCATTTTAATATTGTATCAAGAGTGTTGTCCGTTGTGACATGATATTTCATATAGTACGGCGAGTGAAAGGGATTCATAACCTCACTTTCGTAAGTACACACGTGCCTAATTTCTTTCAAATCAAATAATGTTTCAATTTCAATTCATTGTAGAGTTCCTGATGAAGAGCCAATAAATGACTCGAAAGCTTGAATAGAAAAAAGAGTACACTTTTTTTTCCATACCCTTGTTGACTGCATACCCGAATTTAAATGATTCTTCTATATATATATATATATATATATATATATATATATATATATATATATATATATATATATATAAAAGTGAAAATAGAGTATTTTTCGATTTAATTCCAACCTTTGACAACTGTTTCGTGGTCACCCTCTCATCAGAAAGGATTTATGGAGCTCTCGAAATCAAAACGAACCCACTCAAGAATTAGTACCGTGAAGGCAAGACAAATATAACAGAAAGTTACTTATGACTAATTGAAACTTAATTTGACTCGAACCAAGGAATCCAAAGTAGAGGTTTGTCTACAAATTGACAGGTAGCCAACCTTGGGTTGGTCAGAACAACGAGTTGTTGGCTGCCTGTCAATTTGTAGACAAACCTCTACTTTGGATTTCTTGGTTCGTGTCAAATTGAGTTTCAACTAGTGACTGTAGATGTCATAAGTAACTTTCAGTTATATATATATATATATATATATATATATATATATATATATATATATTTATATATATTTAACACCGACTTGCAGCAGACATGTAAATGTAAAGTTGTACATTAAATATCTATCTATGTAAAAATACAAATAGGATACATTAAAAAACAGACATAAGTAAACATATAAAATGCTAGTTGTTAATTAAAATATAGTAGCAGCAGCAGAGCATGATATAGCTTTAAAAAAGATTAGTATATTATATATATATATATAAAAAAATCTGAAAACAACAAATAGAATAAATTGCATTATACTACTAGGTTGAATTACTTTTATAAACATTGTTGTTATGAGAGAATTTAATAAAATCAGGTAAGTTATTATAAATCTCAATTCCAAAATCAATTTTTTTTTTCGTACACATCAGATTAGTTTGACGAACTTTTGTGTGTTTTTTGGCAGGTGTTTTAAAGTTTGTGAATGAAAATCATTGCACGAAATTCAATTGAATTTTTAACTGACTTCCAAATCAACTTTATTGCATTCTGTTTATATTTTCATATCTGTTGGTATGTTGTAAGAATCTCATACACCTTTTTACAGAATCTGTAGTTTATGAATATGTGAACATATTCATAAACAATATTCAAAATTGGGTTGTATTATACTATTATACAGTGTCCGGCATAAAGTTCGCAGCATATGGAAAACTTTTTTATTATTGATTTCCCAAAAAAATTATCCCTGATGAAAACCTCTGCTCTATCCCTAAACTAAATTGCAAATACCAAAATTGAATTTTATACTACCATATACGAGCGATATTGAAAAATTTGATCCCATCGCTTTATTTTTCACGGTAGAATTGAAAGTATGGGGAAAATATTGTTCAGAATCGAATGTTGATTCAGAAATACAAATCACAGCCACTTATGATCAATTTAATTTTCCACTTTTCCAATTTTCTCCTAATCGCCCTGTACGATATGAGGAAAACTATGATAGATGGATGGTATATTGTTAGATATGATAATTTCACTCTCTGAATGTTCCCTTCTTTCTCCCTCCCATCGGAAAATCACGTTAACTGAAATATGTGACGGTATTTCACAAAATCTTGCTGCAAATAGTAAATGAAACTGAATTGTTTTTCAATATCGCTCGTATATGGTTGTATAAAATTCAATTTTGGTTTTTGCAATTTTGGTTTGGGATGAAGCAGAGGTTTTCATCAAGAACATTTTTTTTGAGAAATCAATAATAAAAAGTTTTCCATATGCTGCGAACTTTATGCCAGACACTGTATATTACTTAATTGTCTAGTGTATTGTGCTAATGTATTGAAATGAAATGAAGCTATTTCTGTAATATCTAACAGAAAACAACTAGGTACTTCCACATCTGATTTTATGACAATACCTACTGTTCATTAGCATGAAACTGTCCTTTAGACAATACTTTCGAATTGCAAATTTTACAACAATTGTAATAATCTAGTTTATTTAGTTGTGAATATGAATGAATATGAAGAAACCAAAAAAAAATATTTCCAACAATTAAATCAATTTTGTTGGAAAAAAAACAAGGGCAGCATTTTCCAGAGATTTTCTATTTAAATCGCTTTTCATACCCATGCGTATATAAATTCCCTTTTTGCAGCAGTTCGTGAATAAAACAACAGCTGAAAGGAGCAAAGAGTGTTTTCCGTGTATTGAATCAAATACATTTTCATGAGATCCGACGCTTATGGCACAAAAAAAACGTGGGAGAATGATTAAATTAACATCCTGAATAAGGTACATTTTGAAATGGTATGCACACGATATTTTTGTTTCCGCAATTATCTGAATTTCCCACTGAATCCATGATGAAAACAAACAATTTGCGAATGGGATAAATCAAATAGTCGACTGAAACATTAACTAAATCAAATATATAGTTCAATATATAATGTTTGCTTTCGTTTCATTTCAGAGTAGATTAAATTATCAAAATACTCGTCGATATGTACACAAACTATGAATGTTGATAGTATATATTCTTTTCTGACGCAACTTTCAACTCCATAATTTTCAACAAATACAATTATACCATCTTCAGTTTTTTTGCACTAACATCTTCATCTTCAGTCAGCCATGTGGTCCTCCTTGACCACCAAAATAGGACGAATTTCGTCACGGAGTTTTCAGCTCCAGGCGAAACGATTATCTTACGAAAAGAGGAAGAAACAGACTGAAAATCGAGATTTACTTTTTGAACTCCGCAGGCTCTACCCAAACTATTCTGTTAAAATGGTGGTTCTGGTCAGAGGAGTCCATGGTGGAATGATGGATATACTGCTCTCGAACTTGAAAATAATACCAGCTCGTAATATGGCAATAATTTTAGCCGCATTTTGTTATTTTAGTACTGTGATAGCAGTAACAGTGTAGGTTTCAAACAGCGTTTGTAGAGTTGTTTGTTACAATCTTTAACATTTTTTTTCAAAAAAATCCACCTTATATTTAGGAGTCCATATGCATTAAGTTGTCGAACACCCTGTATACAAAAAAGCAAGGATCCGAGCATTCGGGAACACCCCTTATGACTAATAAGAGGTATTCCCCAAATTTGGGTTATATCAGTGAAATAACTAGTCATCAGATTGTACGCATTTTTTGAAAAGCTAATTTAATTTAGCATCGAGATTAGAATGTAACAATTTAAAATGTCGAAAGCTTTATATGTAATCCAATAAAACTAAAACAGAAATATCTTTCTTTTTTAACAATGTAAAACATGTAAAACAATGTAAAATGAACGACTAATAGTTGGACTTAATTGAAATTGAACCTCAATTGTCTGATTGCTTGGTCATTGTTAACCTTCTTACTTGCATGATTTTTACTTGACTCCCAGGTTATGTTATCATCGATATAAGTACCAAAATATTTGGTGTTATCTGATGATTGATTCAATTAATTCATCAGCCACTCTGACTTGGAAATTATCAATTTTCCTATTTCTACTGGAATAAAGCTTCAGCAGAACTATTTTCTTGTAAACTCAAGACTCAGGATGTTCAATTTTTCTTGGAATTCCTCTGGGTAATCGGCATTCGCCGTTATCGTTCTATCAGCTTCATTCAAAAATATATTATCTGTGCTTATATGATTGAGCATATCGTTCATAAAAAAAACAAAGATGAGGGGACCCAATATAGAACCTTGAAGAACTCCATGCCGCTGCGTCAGATAATGGCTATCTTCCTGAAAGAGACAGCGATGAAAGCAACTCACACCTGGAGTTAAGTGAATACAGATTTAATAGATAAATAGATAGATAGCTTTATTTCCCAGCTAGGTACATAGTTTGTGTTCGTAAATTATTATAATCTTACAACCAATGCTTGATATTACTACCTATTGCCAATGGCTTAGGGAGAGCGTTGATCAATAACGATTTTTTAAATTAAATGCCCTGTATGAGATATTAAATACATTGAGTAAAAAATAGAACAAAACAAAATATATATATATATATATATATATATATATATATATATATATATATATGTTCGGAAAGGTTTCCGCGGTCAGAAATATGTACATTACTAAGTTCATGGGTTGAACCGCGTTGAGAGTTTATAACTCGACGTTTCGGCTCCTGCTTTGGAGCCATTTTCAAGAGTGTGACTGCGAGGCCTCTATCTGCCTACTCCTCGAGTCGTGGTCTTGAGAGATATCAAGGTCTCAACCTGCCTACTCCTTGATCTTTTGAGATCAAGGAGTAGGCAGGTTGAGACCTTGATATCTCTCAAGACCACGACTCGAGGAGTAGGCAGATAGAGGCCTCGCAGTCACACTCTTGAAAATGGCTCCAAAGCAGGAGCCGAAACGTCGAGTTATAAACTCTCAACGCGGTTCAACCCATGAACTTAGTAATGTACATATATATATATATATATATATATATATATATATATATATATATATATAGTGACCGCCAAAAAGTATGTACCATATGGGAAAAAAATTTATTATTGGAGTATTGGAAAAAATATTCTGTGCATGTCCGATAACCTAAAAATCGATTTTGACACATGTCACGTGATCGCTAGAATGGCGGCAAAATGAAAAAAATTGCAATGCAAAGGCAAAAAAAGGGGTAAGATGGCAAGATATCAAAAAAAGTTTGAAAAAGTCATAAGTAACTTTCTCTATACCGGGTGGGTCCAAGGTGCGGTTTATTTGGATATGCTGCAGAATCCGATTGAACCACTCATTTTGGATGCTGTTAACACGGACCTTGGTGATGATGGCAATTTAAATCTATTGGCAGAAAACATTTATTTTCAGCAAGATGGGGCACCACCTCATTTCGTATTACAGGTGAAAGAATGGCTATCCCAAACTTTTCCAAACAAGTGGATGGGTCGTCGAGGTCCAATAGAATGGCCAGCACGCTCCCGGACTTGGCACCCAATGATTTTTTCCTCTGGGGTCATTTGAAATCTGTTATTTATAAAACTCAACCTACTGACCTGAACGATTTGGAAAGAAGAATTATAACTGAATGTCAGGCAATTACCAAAGAAACATTTTCAAAGGTGCAGGAGGAATTTGAAAATAGACTCTACCACTGTCTGGGAGTTAATGAAAGTCATTTTGAACATTTTTTGTGAATAAATTTTTTATAATCTATTTCGTATAATTTATTTACTCACAATTCAACAATGTGCCATTTGAACTCGAATATATCGAGAATGCCTTTTTCAAATTCAGAAAATGTTACACAGCTAGTATCAGAATTGAATTACCTTCACAATGATGTATGACATGATGGAGTGTCACCCTCCAAACAAAAAACGACGTGTCTCGGCGATTTTGTGTAAAATCATTTTTCTGGGTGTTATTGAGGGTGGATAGTCTTAAGTGGACCACCCGGTATATATGTATATATAAAAATTAGGAATATTGGTTCAGCAAAGTTCATTGGAAGTTGATTGAGAAAAATTCATCAAGATCATAAAAAACATGTTGATTTAGTAATTTTTTAAGTTCTTTTTTAAACTTATTCAACGAGAAGAGTTTGAAGGACTGCCGGAGATGATTATAGATTTTTATTCCCGTATACAGGGGTCCATATGGAGGTTAAAAGAGCTTTAATGAAAATATCCAATACAGAATTTTAAAAAAATCAAGGTATTTTCTGTATAGAACTAGAAGAGTTTTTTATATTATTTATAATAATTAAGCCCATATTGGTTACATACGGCCGGATTTATTAAAATTAACATTCCGAACGTGTTTGGCACACATTCGGTCGATGAAGCGGACACCCACTCGCGAAAAATCGCAAAGAAAATTCATCAGTTCGACACCAAGATTATTCTTTCCTCCACGTGTAATTGGGTTAGAAGGGAGTAGCCGATTTCTTTCCAGATTCAACTTCATTACCTCATCTATCGCTTCATCCATCTTGATTCAATTGACGAGTCTATTCAGTCGAAGAGGTTATCTATCTATCCGGGACACGCCATTGCCATTCAGATCGCTTTTTAAATACGAGGGTTGATTAATGACTTCCTCTGCGACGCCGATGGTGTGGGTACACTGCGAGAAGTGAGTGGATTTCAATTTCAATTATTTTCTCATGGACTGTATTTTTTAAGGTTATATTCTCTTTTTGTGGGAGATGTGACTGAGACTTGTATTTCCTCCAATTGCAAAAAGGTTTTGAAATCCGGGAGTTATTATACAGTACGATACAAATGTATGGAATAAATTCATTATTTCTGAATATAAACATATTTTGGAGAATTCCTCGAATACGCCGATTTTCTTTTCCGATTGGCCAATTTTTGAATCCCACCCTAAATATCCGCGGAGATAGCTCGAACGGAGAGCGCCGGTTCACCGATATCTGAAGCCAAGCAACGCTATGCGAGGCCATGGTTTGGATGGGTGACCTACGGACCTCCTTTCGATATTCTCATCGGATCGTGCTAGGAATCGCACGTTAAAAGGTAAGACCTCGTTAATCCTTGGCTCGCACAAGTTTCGACTTTTGAGGGCTGCCGTTCGTAAGGGGGCGACAGCTGGTTAACGGAAAAAACAATTTTAACAATTTTAACAATTTTAACAATTTTAACAATTTTAACAATTTTAACAACAATGTATAGGGTTATCCGCAATCGAGTAAAAATTATTTTAGAGATATTTTTAAATGGGACACCCAGTGTATTTTTCCATATTTGGTTAGGGGTCTTCATTACAAATCCTGTGATACCAGGTTTGATGGGATTATGTCGAACGGATGCGGAGATATGGGATAAACCTATATATTTTGGGTAGGGTTTAGAAATTGGCCAATCGGAAAAGTAAATCGACGTGTTCGAGGAATTTTCCAAAGTATGTTTATGTTCGAAAATAATGAATTTATTCCATACGTTTGCATCGTACTGTATATTAACATTATTTGGAGCGCAGGTTCCCGAATAAAGTATGAGTCTTTGTGTTGATTATTTTCGAAGTCAGACATCCTTTTTCAGGTAATTAACACTTGATATGCACACGCAACTAGTAATCCAAAACCATTTCACAATCAATAGTATCAATATTTCCGAACAGCTAATAAGTGATAAGTTTAGAACTTGGCAACGAATACACGTCGATCAGGACGGCAATATACAAACACTCTGATCGCCAACAATAACTCAACCGGACTGCAATCCAAATCTGTTTTCTCACTTGAAAACTTCGAATAATCATTGTCCCAGAAGACCTCTTTGAATTTTCGTATACCTACCCCTCCTGTCACCTCATCTACGTTTGTGACAAACGATTACACCATATCTAATCCCGAGTTGAATAAACCCACTACTTTATTTTATAACCAAATTATTGTGTCCGGTCCCTTTAGGCCCTTGGATATTCCTACCGCAATGAAGAGATTAAATAACAAATCTTACTAGATTTAATAATCCAATTACAGTCTAGGCCGAAATATTTAGCATTTTTACACCGAAGGAAAGACCCATTGATATTCAATCTCCGACATATATAACATTTTTCATTTTCATGCCGCGAGCCTTGTTTTTATACCGGGTGAGTCTGAGAACTGAACCCTATTTTTGAGAGAAATAATCCGATTCGAAGCACGAAAATTTAGGGGTTATTGACTGAAATACAATTTTTTGAGATAGAAGCGAATTTTGTAGGATTTTCAGTTTCACTATAAATGGTGCTAGTTTTAGTTTTGTAAAAGGAACACTTTGGAATCTTTGGAATCTAGAGAAAATTTGAACAAAATAAACTAGTTTTTTAATTTTTTAAAAATATTTTTTAATTTCAATAATTTTTTTCTTCACTGCAGGGTACAACTTGTCTGGGTACTAGGTCGCAAGGGCATCTCTCATTGGATCAGAACCAGCATGTGGAAACTCGTTTGGGAATATTGAGCAGGTCTGGAAGAAATGGGCCAAGGACCATCATCAAATGTTTTGGGAGAATTCCTCAGGCAAAAGTCACGACCGGCTAATAAGACAGCAACTCGGTCTGAGCCAATCTCTCAGGAAGGTGATAGGATTCCTGACATGGCCACCTGAGAAAACATCTGCAACAACATATACCTCCAATTCACAGTTTGAATGCAAAGCTCTTGTTCGCATGAGGGTGGATATGTCCAGAAACCATATAGTGCAGAAGATACCATACCACAGGAAAACTTCGAGAGAAATCTCCAGAAGTTCATCAGAAGATCTGGAGTACTCGCGAGATAGATCTACCAACGGGAAGCAGAACATTTCAGCATTTCAGCCGATGGCCGGCCTGCCTAGTAATTTGAACAATCTAATTTGTTGGTTTGGACCAGCGCCAAAGGCGTTCAAGACTCCTATATACCTATTGTTACCCAATATTTGTTATGCTTTTTATGCTTCAATTTTGGATCATTTTGCTTTAGCTCATATCACTTATTTTACGATCTTTGTCGATCATTAATCTCACATTTCACCACTTTATCCATCCAACATTCAATCCTCTTTTTTCTCACAGTTCACTACACTTTCCATCAGACGTTCACCACACTTTCCATTCACAACCCTTTCCTTTTAATATCTACCCTAACCTCGGAAAGAGCATGGAAAGCGTCAAAGTTTTGTGGGTTCCTACAAGAAAAAGTCGGAATGAATAATATAAATATTCAAATTGAAACGCAAATTATTACGAGGAGAACGTTTTGCCGACGATCAAGTATATATACCGAAGTTTGCGAACTGCTCGGTTCTGAATAATTCACGGCATACAAATGTGATTGCTCTCTCTCGCCAACTTTGTATTCCGTTCGAGCAGTTTATTGCTATCGAATTGGAGTGATGAACTTTTGCATAATAGTGGCAAAAGCAGGTTTCCACGAGACCTTCACTCATCACACATCAATGGAATCGGCAAACATGCAAATTGGGCGGGGAACGGGAGACTATGGCGAAAACTTAGTTTCGTCTTGATCTAGTATGCCGTCGAAGTGAGTTAAGATCGTTAAGGCGATATTGCTCTGAGATGACGGCTTCAGATGATGCAACTGGAGCGGTGACTTGAGAAAATTTTGAAGTTATACTTCCAGTTGATTTTCGGGTGCTTCATTTTTAACGAGTCACGCAATATGTTTGAACACGTTTTGCTTCAATGCACAAATTTAGCAATATTATTTGTGCCAAACGAAATACAGTCCAAAATCGATGATCGTCGTTTCAAGACATCTATCTATAACAACTTACTAGAAGTGCCAGTGTGAAGTAGAAGCGGGCATGAATTCGAAACACCTAGTAAATAGACTACTAAACCTGGTGGAAAATACAGGCCCATTCAACTAGGAACCATGGACGACAGAACAATACAATAGATCCCTGCAGCTGGTCTCAGTGTTAAGGGAAACCTCAAGGGTAAACCCGCTATCTCGCTTGCCAGTCTTTAACCAACCGACCAACCTGTATTTGAAGGGGTTAAGAGGTAAGCAGATATGCTTAGTATCATTAGCGATCAATATCGTTCGTATGAGACCGTAAAACATTGAATAGCAAGCTTCAAAAGAGGTCAATTTTCCATTGGAGACGAAGAGCGATCAGGTTTCTGTGTCGCGAATTGGGCTAAAAGTAATATCTGAGGCACTGAATATTTCATATGACTTGGGCTTGGACATAAGAAAAATGTCTGCAAAATGGATTCCTAAATGTTGACCAGAAGCGTGCAAGGGTAGAAGCATCACGTTAGACCTGTGTTCCATTTGAAAAAGATACAGACTTCTCAAGTTGTGTTGTTACTATGGATGAAACTTATGGGTACATTTCTACGACTCAGAAACAAAGCAGCAATCGATGGAATGGAGACTTTCTGCTTTTACAAGGCCTAAGAAGTTTCGTGTTCAAAAATCTGCTGGAAAAGTTCTTGCTTCAGTTTTTTGGGATTGCCATGGAGTATTCATGATTGATTATCTGGATAAAAATGTGTTCAAACGTGAGCATAGAATGAGCCAAAAGTTATGGGTGTTCAGATTTTCATAACGATTCGCTTAGCATTTTGGTATTCAGTGTTGAGCTAACGGAACCTATTTCTTCTCCAACTGAAGAGAAAAAATAAAATATAATTGATTTATAAATTAGCCTGAATAGAGCCTAAAATTATTATCGAACTGGATTTGTTCTGAGTTGTTTTTATGGTTGGGTTCTGCTAGCTTAACGGCAGAACCCAGGATAAAAAAACGAACTCCAAAAAAATCTGCGATGGGTTCAAACGTGAGCCTAAAATGAGCCTAAAATTATGATGTGATTAGACTTTTCATAAATAGCAGTTTGGTTCCGCCAACTTAGTGTTAAGCTAGCAGAACCCGCGATATCCCACAATTGAAGAGAAAAAAATCGGGAATAGGGTAATAAAATTTGCCTGAAATTAACCTAAAATTATTGCCTGAAAAAAGTGCAAATTTCAAAGTGTTTTTGCTAGCTAATTACAAAGTATTTTTGCTAGCATTACGAGGGTTAGAAGTTGGGAGAAACAAACCAATGGTGGTCCAGTTGAATACTTGAATCTCCTTCGCGTATATTTCTTATATGTTGTACTGGCCGACTACCTACATCGACTACCAACTATTCGCAGTGGGAATCCAACTTGCCGGTAATATTTTTCCACATCTGTATGTAGTCATATCGAAGTATGACATAAGTTCTGTTTGTGGACGAATGTTTTCAGTGAGTCTGACAACAATAATACTGCAACAATATTCGTTAAGAGTATCTGGACACAAAGGAATGTATTTTTTGCATTTTCCCCTTAGTTCATTTGCTATTGCCAATATTTCGATTGATTATTGGAATTCTTAATTATATTTCTATTGTATTCGTCCTTCGTATATATTATTGTTTGTATATTCCTCTGTAAAAAGCGCAGTTTTCCATTTGTGACATGGTTTGTGTTTCGTTCTCATTGTTGTTTTCAGAATCTTAAATGAGATTCGAAAATTTTGTACAGCATATCTCACCGACAGATACAGATAAAAATTAGTGATGAAATATTCAAGTCGCAATAACAACTGATTCAATTCAAATCATGATCATCACTCTTCAGGAACAGGTTCGTGAAGTTATGTCACGATAAAAGTATTATGTAAAATGTTCCGAGAAATGAGAATGAAAACATTCGCCTAGTGATAGTCAAGGATTTCATCAGCATCTGCATACTCAATGGACCATACTTGTAACTGGTAAGCATGTTGGAGACACTGTATTCTGTATTTATAATTATACAATATACAATGATGAAATGAGAAAAAATGCACTTGAACTTTATTCCATGATGCATATTTGATAACTGGTCTCTACAGTACTCACCCACCTGGGGCCCTATTCTCAAATATTAACTATCATATGTCGCATGCTACAAAATATGTCCCTCGCCTTTCTGGAATATGCATTGAAAAAAGATGCAGATATTTTGTCGCATGCGACATAGGCTAGTAGACATTTGAGAATCGCACCCCAGGGACCCTATGTTTGAGTTCACTCGATGCAATATCGCATGCGATTTTTGCACTATATCGAAGGATACCCCAATGTTTGAGTTCGCGCGATATTTACATCGCCAAAAATTCGCATGTGATACTCTTCTCGTTCGATACGCTATTCCCGAACTAAATGCGATAAAGAGTTGGTCGGTTTCGAATGGTGTGAGAGAAGTCTTAGCTTGGGTCACGAATTCAACCAATAGCTTAAAGGTATTTCAATCACATGACGTGGCGCGTCACGTTGACAACTGTTCTGCTTCTATTTCTTGTGTTGCTTTACTAACCAATCGATTAAAAATATCTGGTTGATTTAAAGCATTATTTACTTTATCAAGGCACATTTAATTGAAACATGATTTACTGAATGCTACGTGTATATTGGAAGCTGAGTCTAGCTGGTTTAGCTGCTACTTGCGAGGAATCCAAGACTTATTATAGCTGACTCTGTACTTCCCTCCTTTATATAGGGATACACTAGTTGAATAAACTCACGAATTAATTCTTTTGATAAACGAAGCATTGTAACAAATTGTCTATCTCAAAGTTTCAATGCATTTATACGAGAGTAGAAGGGTCTTCGCTGTTTGCTTCTCCCGCAGCATCGTCTTCTACTTCTGCAATAGCGATCATTGCAATTTCATCACAATTTGCCATTTCATAATATCAAGAGTAAAATGTAAACAATGGATTATTATCAAGGTTAGGATTTAAGTCAGTTATTCCGATCGATAATTCTTATCGCATGCTAAATATCCGCTCGTTGTTTTATGGTTGATAATTATCGCTGGTGATATTCGAACATACCATTTTTGGGGTATCCTTCGATAAAGTGCAAAAATCGCATGAGATATTGCATCGAGTGAACTCAAACATAGGGTCCCCAGGACCTGTATCTGGAACTCACCTATGTATGTTTCCTTAGTAATCAGCTTATTTGAGAAAGAATAAATGTCAGATTAAAGTCAGTTATCTATACGCGAATTTATCTGCTTCACACATCAACAAATTGCTATATTGCAAGCTTCTAAACTTTTATAAGCTTTCATTTCATTCATTGTGAAAGCGCTCTTCGTTTCCACTAAATAACTAACAATATCAGGATACATGATGGTTCTTCGGATTGTAAGGCCGACGTATGTTCTGAGAAGGTCTCGACTCTTCGCCAACACGAGTGGTTAGCATTTTCAAGAGTTATTTTGCAAATTTCTGCTTTCTTAAGTTGCTGTCAAATTAAAGTCAGTTATCTATATTTGACAGCAACTTAAGAAAGCAGAAATTTGCAAAATAACTCTTGAAAATGCTAACCACTCGTGTTGGCGAAACGTCGAGACCTTCTCAGAACATACGTCGGCCTTACAACCCGAAGAACCATCATGTAAGTGACGATGGCCGCGAAAGCCTTTCACAATATCAGGATACATTATTTTAGGAAAAAGTTGAATATTTGTTGATAATTATTCAACTTCCAGAAGATATGGATTCAATGCCTATTCTGATATTTTATTTTTATACCTAAACTTGAAGAATAGGTTGTAGAGTCCATTATTATAAGTTCAAAAAAACAGCTGAAACACAACCGAAACAGTAAAAACACAACAGAAATAGTAAAAATACAGCAGAATCAGTGAAGACACGGCAGAAACAGAAAAAACTCCGATAAATGTTCTTTAATTACAAAAGCAAACGGAAAAGTGAGGTTATTTCTTCTTCTTTTTCTACGATTGAGGTTGTCAATTGTGCACTAATTATCTGTCATCTGCAGATGTTGAATTGAAATCGTAAGTTTTAAAGCGGTGTTTTATAGATCTTTTATAAAACATTCTCCATTATTATCTGAAGGAGAATTCCCCATTAATTTGTGGCCAAAAAAATAACTCTTTTATCAACATTTCATTCCAACCTGCCAATGCACAGAATAAAAAGGATCCGAATAAACAGATTTCACGTAAATTCAATTACCGAGAGAGGCCTTGAATGTAGCGATGAAGCTACAAGAATTTCGATGATCCCCTTCACGAAACTTCAATCCAAATTATCGAGAAAAATTGAATCCAATCAAGCGAGGCGAACGATTTGTATGGAATTTATTCATGGATGTCTCGACGTTTATAAAGATGGAAAAATTCTGAGAAAAATGGAAATGTGAGTGCGTGTCTGGGAATAATTGAATAAAATAACAGACTAGGTTTTACAGAGCTCTGGAGTAGTTCCATTTTGCAGTTTTATCGTTCATTGAGACGTCAAAGGAGTCGGAAGAATAAAATTGTCGAGTTAAACTCGATAAAAATGCTAGGTAAGAGCACGCAAAGGCAGTGGTCTCGAGTTCTATTATCAGTCAGAGTAGAGATTTTTTCAATATTATTCAACAGATTGATTTATTCAACTTCCTAACACGACTGGGAAGATGCCTACCTGATTCACTTCTTAGGTGACGTGTGGAGTTAGTAACACAGCCAACAGAATACACCTCTATAAATGACTATGGGCTCAATTCTAATAACCGACTTTTCATCATTTCAAGTTATCTTTGATATATTAATAGTATTCAACCAACAAAGGCAAATCATCGTTAATGATGTGCAGAACAGCCTTTGGAAAAACATGGAGAATAAAACCAAAAGACTTGCAATAACACACCGAGAACATAAGACTCAGAATCATATATGGCTCACTTTTGTGGTAGCCCAAAATAAAACAGTGACAGTCCAAAACCAAACTTAGCAAACACCAGAGGTTTGCCTGACTGTGTATCACGAGCGCTGTGAATAGCACTCCAACCGCTGGTGAGGAAATCATCCTAAACCTTCCAACCACCCCCGTAAAGCTAGCAGAACCACTTTGGAATTTTCAAATGGTTTTTAGGCCATAATTTTAGGCTAATTTTAGGCTAATTTAAGGCTAATTTATTACCCTATTCCCAATTTTTTTGCTCTTCAATTGTGAGAGATATCGTGGGTTCTACTATATAGCTTAACGTTAAGCTGGCAGAACCAAACCGCCAAACGAATGATTATGAAAAGTCTAAGCACGCCATAATTCTAGGCTCATTTTAGGCTCACGTTTGAACCCATCGCCAATTTTTTTGGAATTCGTTTTTTTTTAAATCCAAGGTTCTGCTAGCTTTACCGTTAAGCTAGCAGAACCCAACCTTTAAAAAGCAACTCAGAACAAATCCAGTTGGACAATAATTTTAGGCTCTATTCAGGCTAATTTATTACCCAATTATAAATTTTTTTGTTCTTCAGTTGGAGGAGAAATCATAGGTTGTGTTTGCTCAACACTGAGATGGCAGTACCAAAAGGCTAACCGAATCGTTATGGAAAATCTGATTGCACCATAATTTTAGGCTCATTTTAGGCTCACAATTGAACACATCGCCGATTTTTTTGGGAATGCGTTTTTTTTAAATCCTGGATTCTGCTAGCTTTACCGTAAAGCTAACAGAACCCAACTTTAAAAAAGCAACTCGGAACAAATCCAGTTGGACAATAATTTTAGGCTCTATTCAGGCTAATTTATTGACCAATTATAATTTTTTTTGCTCTTCAGTTGGAGGAGATATCAAAGGTTGTTTTAGCTCAATACTGAGCTGGCAGTACCAAAAGGCTAACTGAATCGTTATGGAAAATCTGATCGCACCATAATTTTAGGCTCATTTTAGGCTCATGTTTGAACCCATCGCCGATTTTTTTGGAATGCGTTTAAAAAAAAATCCTGGGTTCTGCTAGCTTTACCGTTAAGCTAGCAGAACCCAACCATAAAAAAGCAACTCAGAACAAATCAATGGGTTCAAACGTGAGCCTAAAATGAGCCCAAAATTACAATGCGATCAGATTTTCCATAACGATTCGGTTAGCCTTTTGGTACTGCCAGCTCAGTATTGAGCTAAAACAACCTATGACTTCTCCTCCAACTGAAGAGCAAAAAAATATATAATTGGGTATAATTGGGTAATAAATTAGCCTGAATAGAGCCTAAAATTATTGTCCAACTGGATTTGTTCAGAGTTGGGTTTTTATGGTTGGGTTCTGCTAGCTTAACGGTAAAGCTAGCAGAGCCCAGGATTTTTTAAAAAACGCATTCCAAAAAAATGGGTTCAAACGTGAGCCTAAAATGAGCCTAGAATTATGGTGTGCTTAGACTTTTCATAATCATTCGTTTGGCGGTTTGGTTCTGCCAGCTTAACGTTAAGCTAGCAGAACCCGCGATATCTCTCACAATTGAAGAGCAAAAAATTTGGGAATAGGCTAATAAATTAGCCTAAAATTATGGCCTAAAAAAAATTTGAAAATTCCAAAGTGGTTCTGCTAGATTTACGGGGGTCTTCCAACCTTCCACCTTTGGACATCATAGTCATGGGAGAGGAGGGGATGAGTGCTTACAGACTTTTTTTTCCTTCGGATGCTGGTCCTGTCACCAGCTGCACCTCAGCCTCTTGGGCGTTTTGTGCATTCCAATTGGTTTCACAGCACCCACTCCGTAACCCTAGTCCCCTGTACTAGTCTGTACAGGTTCTTCATCGGTTGATTGTTGTATTCTTCGGGTGTTAGCCTGGGTTTCCCGAATATTGCCTGTCTCTTGCGGTCTAATGCCTCGCATTCTGACAGTACATGTTTGGCTGTTTCTGTCCCTTTACCGCATTGTCTGCAGGAAAGTTCTCCGTTGTACAGCCCCATTTTGTACAGTTGTTTTCTCATTGGGCTGTGACCAGTGAGAAGGCCCGTTATCGTTCTAACTTGATTCCTGCTCAGCTTGAGTAGTTCTTCAGTTTTGTGTTTTGACGGTTCTTTACTGTGTTTTCCCGTGGTGCATGAGAGGGGCTTCGTTCCACCTCTCCCTTTGTTTTCGTTTGATCCAGTCCCGAATGCATCCTCGAATGTCAGATTTAGTAATCCTGAGTGCGGGTTCTGGGCCAATATATGTAGTTGATGAATCATTTCTGGCTAGTTCATCAGCTTTTTCATTGCCTTCGATGTCACAGTGTCCTAGAACCCACATCAAAGTTATTTTGTTATGTTCTGAGAGGACACTGAGTTCTTCTCGGCATTCCCATACCAGCCTTGACGTCACCTTCGGGTTTATAAGAGCCTTCAGTGACGCCTGGCTGTCTGAGCATATTTTTATCTTTGCATTACACATTTCCCTCATGTTGATTTCTCTTGCGCATAGCGTACCTGGTTTTGGATCCGTCCGTATACCAGATCCCCTCTCCAGGTTTGCCCCAAACTAACTTAAACAGATAATTGGAGAACCCAACCACAAATAGGTAACACCAAAATCATTCATGGAGTCAACATTACCGAACTGGTATTAATATCAGACTACATGCTACCTCAATACTCACACGGAAAAAGATTCAGAACACGGCTCAAGTTGAATGAATGGGACTGGGGAGTAGAATCACCAACATCTGGAAATATATGTAGGAACAGGAGCAGGAATATATGGAATGAAGCAAAGAAGGAACGTCATAGTTCCACTTGGCAATTACACCACAGAAAAATTTTCTTTCTGATATTGATTCTGATTCTAAATGGATTCGCCTGATAAGGAGAACAGCTTGGCTCATAAGATCCTGCATGGAATATCGAATGAGAAAACCATTTATTCAGAGCCCAAAATAATATACGAAACTTCTTCTGCAGCATTACCACGAAAAGTTTACACATTAAGGAGTAGAAATGATGCTGAAAGAAGTTCTTCAAAAGTTTGGGGTCATTGATGAAAGAGCTGCAGTCAAATCTACATTTGCACATTGCTTGAAATGTGTCTAGAGTCTAGAGCGAAACCACAGGTACCCAAACTGGGCCAACTATAAGATTGACACCTGAAATTCGCCATTTCATAAATGTTGGAATGGACTACTTTGGACCACTTCTAGCAACAGTTGGCAGTCGCAGAGAGAAGAGATGGGGAGTGTTATTAACCAGTATGGCTGTAAGAGCTATCCATTTGGAAGATGCCCACAGTTTAACCACCGACTCTGCTACTATGTCAGTACGACGAAAGATAGATCGAAGAGGTAAACCATCAAATGTAATGAGGGTACAAACTTGAGAGGCACTTCTGAAGAACTCCGCAAAGCCTTGGCAGAATTGAGAGGGCCAGCTTTAAACAATGCATTGGTTACTGAAGAAATCACCTTTAAATTTATACCACCTGCTTCACTACACATGGGAGGTGCTTGGTAGCGGCAAAAAACAATTGAATCTGCCCTGTATGATTATTCAATAAGAGATGAAACACTGCTTACATTATTTGCAGAAGTGGCACTATTTTTTAATTGGATTCGAAAATGGGAAAGATCACCATGTGTTGCAGGTTCTGACAAAGTCCTTTGACAAGAATGGCGAAAGTTGCAGATGCTAGCAAATATTTTAGGCTTGGATGGGTCAGAGGATATCTTCCAACATTAAGCAAGAGGACAAAATGGACTGATGATGAAAAACACTGAAGGTTGGCGATATCGTCATAATTGTTGAAACAGAACACCCAGAAATTCATGATCAATGGGCAGAATAGGAAAACTGTTTCCATGAAAAGATGGACGCATACGAGTTGTAGATGTAAAAATATGGTCATCTACTTACCGTCAAAAAATTTGTTTTGATATGTAATTTTGAAAAATAAAAACAAAACAATAATTTTAAATACTGTTTCCTAGAATTTGATTTTGTTCATTTCAGCTTGTTGTAAGTTGAATAAACAAAAGAAATGTACACTGTGATGTACTTTCTTAAACTGAATCTTATTGCCTTCAAAGTTCTTTAATATGCTTCGACAACAGCTGAATGTTTTCTCGAGTCATTTTTCAACGAATTGCATTCCTGATATATATGGAGGAATACGTATTCTCCCTCAACTTCCCAGCAATATATAATATCGCGTTAACTTTTTTGTCAACTCGGGTCATTGTGAGACTCATGCGAGAAAGGTCGGCATCAATGGGAACGTACCATGAATAGAAAGGAGGCCGTTTATATTAAAAGTAAATTGGACAAGAGGTTCCTTTTGTGCGCGTTCCAACTTGAAAAGTTTCCGAAGATATTCGAAAAAGTTTCCTTTCGAAAATGCACAACGTATGACGCCACAAAGAATATGGGCAGCGCTATTTTGCACATTGTCCTTGGCTGGCTATACAGTGCGTAACAGCGTTCTTTCAAACCAATAGTTTTTGTGCTCAGAAGTAATAATAAAATATACCTTATTGTCATTAAGAAAAAAACTTTTGGACAAAGCTTGTAGAGGATAGTAAGTGTAAATCAAAAAATATACAAATTGTTAATACATCTGAAATTATATTAATGGTAAAACTTCGTTCACAGTCAATTTTGTACAATACAGTTAAAATAGTCGGTTGTGTTGAAAAAAAAAATGAATTTACATAAACATATACCTACACATTTGCACAAAATGAAGATAATTCATAAAATATTTTTGAACTGTACAGTTCATTGTCAATTTTGTAATCAGGTCAATTCTCATGAAGTAAATTTCGTCCTTTGTCCGTTGTCAGAAAACGTACTCTCGTTGTAGAAATTCAAGTAGTCGGTTTTAACATATGTTTTTTGAGGTCCGAATCTGAAGTTGTCCAACAAAATTTACTGCTGTGTTTAGAGGTATTCTCAAAAATTGTTTTTTTTTGTTATTTTTCTTAATTTTTTGCTTATAACTTCAAAGGTACTTATATTCGGTAGCCAGAAAATTATACCACTTTCAAAGTTTATTGAATTTTCCACAATTTGATCCCAACTGCAGCTCTATTTGACAGATCCCGAGATGTGGCACTTCAAACATCAGTAATTGTTTCTAAATAGTGAAATTAAAATTTTTGACATATAGTATTTATTATTATCTTCATAATTGATCATCTTACAGTCTTTCAATGCCCTCTAGTATCAAAACTATTAATTTTTGGGGTTTGTCACCCAATTAATTTATATTCAAAATAACTTGAACTGCGTCATATTAATTGGTGCAATGATAACATTGGTTGAGAATTACATGAACTACATCATACCAAAAATTCACCGGGTCCCAAATTCCGTAAGGAGTTTGCGGGGTCCTTTGCTAATATTTTAGGGAAGCCAAAAAAGTGAGGAAATTTTGCTGTTTCTGCAAATATTTCAAAGAATATTGAATACTGGATAACACCAGATTCGGATGTCGGTGCGTGGCGCAGTGGTAAGAGCATCCGACTCTGGATCCAAAGGTCCGGAGTTCGAGCCCCAGTTGGAGCTGGGATTTTTTAAATTAAATTTGACCGATAAATTTATTAAAATCTCGATGCTTGCTTGACTGAACGATTCCGTGTTGCGTTCCAATTAATAATGCTGACCCTAAGGTGGCGTATGGAGTTAGTAACAAGGCTTACCCAGAACGCATAGAGGCTAATGACCAAAGCAGTCGATGCCATTACAGACACCAAATGAAAAAACACCAAATTCGGATACAGCATTCCATTAAACATACGAAACGATAATAGAACTGACTTTTGCACAACGTGAAACTAACATTTGCCTGTATTAGTGGTATGTATACTAGACCATAAAACACTCAATAAGTTTCCCTTCGCTTTGGCAAACATAATTGTTTTCCTGGCGCTTTTCCTTCGAAAGCTGAATACAGTGAAGGATTCGCAGGATTCAAACTTTTTCACTGGAAGCAATTTAGTTGAGATACCTGAGGTAATAAAGGGAACAAGAATCCAGTAAAGTTATTCACATCGATCTAGGGATTTCCAGAGCGAAGAGAGACTTTGCAAATTTGTTTTCCAGGGTAATTTCCTTTTAAGTTCTCCGCATAGCGCTTTAGATAATCCCATAAACATTGAGTTATTGAATTTATCTTCGCGAATTTTACTGTGCCGGAATCCGCAAATAAACTTAATTTTTTTCACTAACGACCTTTTTAATGTACTTGTTTTTCTCGTTTTCTCGTACGTTCTGACTTGGGAACCATATACAGGGTATATCTCGTCTGCAGCGTTGGGCTTCGAACGCGTTGCATCCAATCTCACTTTTATTATTATTATGAGGAGAATTACTTAATTATCTTGTTAACAAACACAATTATATGCGAAGGCGTAGGACAGACATGCGATTTTTTTTCTTAATTTCGAGTTCTAACAAACTTGAGAAAAAATATTGCGCGTTCTTTCTTTGCTTACTTCATGTTGTTCCATCGTGATTATGTAACAATAATATAATAGTTACGTCGAGTAGTACGGGTGTAAATGGCCTGCTAGGTCGCCTGATCTTACCATACTGGACTTTATTCTCTCGCCATGTCTCAAAGAACGTGTCTATGTTATGAAGGCCTTGCAAATATAGAAGACCTTAAGAACAGAATACGCATTGAGAATCAGACATTGAACGAAGTCAGTTTTTGAAGAATGAGCACTCAGGTTGTTGTAAACAGAGGAAAGTTTGGATTAAAAAAATAAAAATAATTTTTTTTTCTAAAATACCTGTATTGTCCTATATTTTGACCTGTTGATATTTTCCATTCAAACTCACAGAATATAACAACTCGACCATTCTGAAACGATTGGCGTTCGCAGAATTGCTCTATCTCTAACCATTCTCGAATTGAAAAGTTCAAACTGAGTTGAAAGAGGTTTTTTACTGCCAATTTTCATTTTTTTTAATTTTCGGACAAAGATTAATGATACTCAATCTGTTTCGTATATGCACACCCAATTTCAAGTCGATTCCTATCCAATTAAATATTTCACAGGCTTCTGACGGAGCCTCTGCATTTTCGATTTTTCAACATTTTATTCCGTTTTACGGCTAAATCTCATACCTGAACATACACGAATCAGCATAAAATTTCACGTATATAGTACGAGTTTGAAATAGATCTGGCGATTTTGTATTTTTCGTGATTTTTAGGGGTCTACCCCTTACAACTTTTCTCGAGTAATTTTTTTCTTCTTCGATCAACTCGAAATTTTCAGCATATACTAATTCGACCATTCCAAATCGATTGGCGTTCGCAGAATTGCTCTATCTCTAACCGTTCTCGAATTGAAAAGTTCAAACTGAGTTGAAAGAGGTTTTTTACTGCCAATTTTCATTTTTTTTAATTTTCGGACAAAGTTTAATGATACTCAATCTTTTTTGTATGTGCACACCCAATTTCAAGTCGATTCCTATCCAATTGAATATTTCACAGGCTTCTGACGGAGCATATGCATTTTTGATTTTTCGACCTTTTATTCCGTTTTAGGGCTAAATCTCACACCTGAACATACACGAATTATACATTTTTGGAATCAGCGTGAAATTTCACGTAAATAGTACGAATTTGAAATACATCTGGCGATTTTGTATTTTTCGTGATTTTTAGGGGTCTGTCTACCCCTTACAACTTTTTTCGAGTAATATATTTCTTTTTCGATCAACTCGAAATTTTCAGCATATACTAAATCGACCATTCCAAATCGATTGGCGTACGCAGAATTGCTCTATCTCTAACCGTTCTCGAATTGAAAAGTTCAAACTGAGTTGAAAGAGGTTTTTTACTGCCAATTTTCATTTTTTTGAATTTTCGGAAATAGTTTAATGATACTCAATCTTTTTCGTATATGCACACCCAATTTCAAGTCGATTCCTATCCAATTAAATATTTCACAGGCTTCTGACGGAGCCTCTGAATTTTCGATTTTTCGACCTTTTATTCCGTTTTAGGGCTAAATCTCACACCTGAACATACACGAATCATACATTTTTGGAATCAGCATAAAATTTCACGTATATAGTACGAGTTTGAAATAGATCTGGCCATTTTGTATTTTTCGTGATTTTTAGGGGTATACCCCTTACAACTTTTTTCGAGTAATTTTTTTCTTCTTCGATCAACTCGAAATTTTCAGCATATACCAATTCGACCATTCCAAATCGATTGGCGTACGCAGAATTGCTCTATCTCTAACCGTTCTCGAATTGAAAAGTTCAAACTGAGTTGAAAGAGGTTTTTTACAGCCAATGTTGATTTTTTTTTAATTTCGGACAAAGTTTAATGATACTGAATCTTTTTCGTATATGCACACCCAATTTCAAGTCGATTCCTATCCAATTAAAGATTTCACAGGCTTTTGACGTAACATCGGCAATTTCGATTTTTCGACCTTTTATTCCGTTTTACGGCTAAATCTCATACCTGAACATACACGAATCATATATTTTTGGAATGAGCATAAAATTTCACGTATATAGCACGAGTTTGAAATAGATCTGGCGATTTTGTATATTTGGCGATTCTGTATTTTTGTATTTGTTATTGTTTTATGGTATAAACAAAGAACATAGAACGTCTCGCCGTTTCTTCATATCAAACCATCCCAATTCTTTGAGTTTGTGTGAAACCCTGTCATACTTTCTAATTCCAGTTATAGCTCCGACACAAGACTTTTGAACTCGTTGGATTCTGTTGACCCTGATCTAAACAAGGGCCACAATCAGGCGCACAAAAAGAGAGTTGTGAAAGTACTAGGGTCTCACACAAAATCTTTTTAGTATCCCTACACCAACTCTGCCTGTGGAGATAAAGTAGTCTTAATGCAGCATTTGATCGTTGTTGACAGCTTCTGATCTGTATTACCTCGTCGCTAGGCACAAATGAGTGGTATACCCATGTATCATCCGCATACATGTGTAAAAATTTTGGTAGTTGGCTGATATATAATATTGTGTACAGCAGAGGGCCAAGTATTGATCCTTGTGGCACACCACTGCTATTATCATAAAATAACGAATGAGGAAGCGAACTACAAAATCGAAAACACATCATCTAGGTATCCAATAATCATCCAAGAGCCAAACTGCAAAATCATTTCAACCAGTCAAAAAAATCAGCCCGACGGCAAGTGCTTGAAAATTAAACCGCAAATTTTAAACGGAAAGATAGACAGACAGACATATTTAAAGTTTGGATGGTGTATTTTCAGTTTGAATAGCTGCAGTTGATCTTTCTACAAAACAAAATTTTCTAAGGAAAAATCACATTTGTGAAGTAAATGATTCAACTAGTCCTCTTCTCTTTCAGTTATTCATATCGTTGACCAGTTATTTGTCAGCATTACCCCTGAAACCTCTTTCGCTTCGGTTACGCACGCCTATGCCCTTTCATCGGTGTCATGACGGAGAATAGAGGTTTTCAACGTTGCATTGTAAATCTTTGTCTAATGAGCGCTTTTTGTACGTGAAATAGTTGGTTATAAGTATATCCATCAAAGAACGATTTCGTAAGCTAAGACTTACACGGATCTTTGTTTCGACAAGAAACGGTTGCTTCATCAAACGGGTTGGCGTAGGGGCGGGAGGGAGTACGAAAATTATACTCCAGAGAAATTAGGTAGGAAGGTGCTTCACAGAGGGCCATAACATAAATATTGAAAAATGCATTTAAAATATGAGTTTCTGCTACATCGAAAGTATTTCTTGTAGATGCTTTGCCAAGAACATGATCGATATAATTCAGCGGTTGTGAAGGGCAGTAGCTATTTTTTGGATTTCTGGTGACAAATTCCTATGGGAGGTTAAATTTTAAATAAAATGTTTATTACTAATTGAAATGTTACTATAAATATTAATTAAGTGGTATATATAGGCGACAACTATTTTATATAAAGAAAATGCCTCTTTTAAACACTATATAAAAAGTTTTCGTTGAAAAGGCTATGGCTTTGATTAGTTTTTGAAAGTTTGTTGCTGCTGATAATTTAAACATACTACGAAATCGAAACCACCCCACAGTTCCACGAGCCCACAGAGTAATGAATATCAATCAATCAATCAATCAATATATAGTTGTGAAAGGCTTTCGCGGCCATCGTTGAATGAATGATGGTTTTTCGGATTTTTAGGACGACGTTTATTTAGAGAAAAACTCGACGTTTCGCCAACACGAGTGGTTGGCATTTTCAAGAGAAATGTTTACAGTTTCGATCACTGAACACTACTTGTTGTACAAACAATTTGCCAATTTGCCAATTTGCCGCCATACATGTGTCAAAATCAATTTTTAGATTTTTAGACATGCACAAACATTTCCCCAGAAATGTTTTTGAAATACTCTTAACTATAAACTATTTTCCCATATGGTACACACTTTTAGACGGTCACTGTATATAAGTTGATATCTTTTGAAAAAATTTACTAGTTGTGAAGAATAAAAGTTGTTTTGTATAGAATGTTGTGGAAGGATAAATTTAAATCGATAGGTCATTATTGTTCTCAAATTTGTATGAAATGAACAGTGTTATGTTCAAAAGTCATTCAACTGTCAGATCCTTGCAATTCTTCCATCATGTCCTCAAATGAACCGAATGGAAATGAAGCAACATCTTGCATGCCAATTTCAGAGAGAGAATTATTGTCGGCTAGTCCAAAGAAACTTTCTGGTACGTGAAGTAGGCTATCTCCCGAACTAAAACGTCGTTCTTGATACCTCATTAGTAGAGATCTACAATTCGCATTTCGTGTTCTGAAATCATTATGATGAACAATCACACAAAAAGGAAACTTTTTGTTTCTGTAAAATGTATGTAATAAGGCGTTTTGTGTCGGAGAATATCTCACTGAAGGAAGGTTTTCTTCCACAGAGACGTTCCAGAATTATTTTGTGGGGCAACTATTCAGTACACATCCGATGAAAAAAAAAAATTCGGCCAACAAGCATTGAAGTCTGGGAATGTGCTTTTACTACGAGGTACACATACTATTTTTGCTGAAATCGCAATCAGCATTATCAAAAACTATATTGTTTGCGTGAATTCAATAACTGTCTAAAATGTAAATAAGCCGGCAAAAATATTCCCGTATCGTTTTCGATACGGGAATAGTAATTTACGTAGGACGAGCGCTAGCGAGTCCAAAAAAACTGTTTTCGGACGTGTTGCGTACTCTATTTTTTCGGCAATCATGTAGAATAACAAATGAATGAGACGCATTTAGTGTAAGAGACGAAGAGAGGTTGACTTTCACCCATCTGTTAACCGGATGAAACAATTCCAAATTTGAATATTTCGAACATTTCAGTTCTTATTTGTATTATATATTGAAATTCGAACAGAATATAGGTACCAACAGAAACATTCTAATTCTTATTTATATTAATATTTGTATTAAAATTCGAGCACTTCCCCAAAGAAAAAGTGTCCGGGAAGTGAATACTTCCCGGATGGTTACCGAAATAGTACTTTCCCGTACCGTTTAGGTCCGAAAACGGTCCGGGAAAGTTCGTTGCTTAGCAACGGACTAAAATACCAGATTAGCGTATTTTGAGGCCTGAAGTTGCTTTGAGAAAGTGGGCATTTTTGAACGATTTCAGAAAAAATATATATTTTCAATTTAATTCTTTCTTCCAGGAGAGAGAGAATCTCATGAACATTTCTAGAAAAATAAAAAATACATTTCAGCTCAATTAGTACATTGAAAAAGAAAACTGGCCAGACAAAATGACAGACATACCACAGTGTCTTTTGAAAAAATATTTTTCAATTCCGAGAAAGACAAAAATTCACGCGGAACAAAAATGTCCAATATTATTTTTGGGACTATTATGATCCATAATTTTCTATGCAAGATCTTCATTTTGCTGAAGAGGTTTGCATTTTTTATTAGCTTTTCTGTAATTACTTGGAACCTACAATTTGAAATTTTGATGAAATTGGACCAATAAATACTCTTCAACATGAACATTTCTCGAAGAATAAAAATACATTTCAGCTCAATTCGTACATTGAAAAAGAAAACTGGCCAGAGAAAATGACAGACATACCACAGTGTCTTTTGAAAAAATATTTTTCAATTCCGAGATAGACAAAAATTCACGAGGAACAAAAATGTCCAATATTATTTTTGGGACTATTATGATCCATAATTTTCTATGCAAGATCTTCATTTTGCTGAAGAGGTTTGCATTTTTTTATTAGCTTTTCTGTAATTACTTGGAACCTACAATTTGAAATTTCGATGAAATTGGACCAATAAATACTCTTCAAAATGAACATTTCTCTAAGAATAAAAATACATTTCAGCTCAATTCGTACATTGAAAAAGAAAACTGACCAGACAAAATGACAGACATACCACAGTGTCTTTTGAAAAAATATTTTTCAATTCCGAGAAAGACAAAAATTCACTTGGAACAAAAATGTCCAATATTATTTTTGGGACTATTATGATCCATAATTTTCTATGCAAGATCTTCATTTTGCTGAAGAGGTTTGCATTTTTTTATTAGCTTTTCTGTAATTACTTGGAACCTACAATTTGAAATTTTGATGAAATTGGACCAATAAATACTCTTCAACATGAACATTTCTCGAAGAATAAAAATACATTTCAGCTCAATTCGTACATTGAAAAAGAAAACTGGCCAGAGAAAATGACAGACATACCACAGTGTCTTTTGAAAAAATATTTTTCAATTCCGAGATAGACAAAAATTCACTTGGAACAAAAATGTCCAATATTATTTTTGGGACTATTATGATCCATAATTTTCTATGCAAGATCTTCATTTTGCTGAAGAGGTTTGCATTTTTTTTATTAGCTTTTCTGTAATTACTTGGAACCTACAATTTGAAATTTCGATGAAATTGGACCAATAAATACTCTTCAAAATGAATATTTCTCTAAGGATAAAAATACATTTCAGCTCAATTCGTACATTGAAAAAGAAAACTGGCCAGACAAAATGACAGACATACCACAGTGTCTTTTGAAAAAATATTTTTCAATTCCGAGATAGACAAAAATTCACGAGGAACAAAAATGTCCAATATTATTTTTGGGACTATTATGATCGTTGGAGTGTTTTTTTAAGGAGTAGATAATAAATAGAAGTGTTGAAATTTTCTGATGGTGGTCCATGCTATATTTGGGATTTTTTTTATGAAATCATGTTTCCCGTATTCTTGATCTTGAATCATTATCCATAATTGATACTGTGGTTTTTGTTAAATAGAGATAAATCCATAAAAAAAATAGTAGCAAGTTCGTAAGGTGATATATTTTATTTCAACATACAAAACATTCCATGAAAATCCACTAATTATTATTAATATTAATGTAGAAAACACAATTTGTTGCATTCTGCAAATGCGTCAGAATAGCCGGTCCAGAGTAGTTAGTTGGTGGTAACTGGCTGTTAAGAGTAACACTCGTAGATTGCAAAGTGCATGAAGATGACGGAGACGACATCGGTTGCAAGTTGCCAGTACATGAAATAATTTTAAAACCACTTGACTCAGCTTAGTTTGATTGTTATATGGATTGATTTTGAGAAATGTATAGGGTAGATACATAAAAGTATCGCAATTTCTTCATTCCAATGAATGAAAAATAGTCTGGATTAGATTGAATATTAAAACCTATATTAGTTTGAATAGTAATATACAGGTAAAATCAATGAAATGTACATTTAATAACGATAAATTGACATATTTTACTTTCCCGCACTAGTGCGGGAAAGTGACACTTTCTAAACTAAAATGAGTGCGGGAAAGTGGGTAAAAACGCACGGTTGTAGAAAAAATGTATTAAATGCAATTTGGCGAGTTGTTAGCAAGATAGTTTTCAATTTTCTGTCTCTGCGATTAGATCTTTTCACTTCTGTTGAATCTGTATATAGGTATCGCTATTTCTTAATTTAGTGAAATTGTCAAAAAATGCAATTCATCGAGGTTTCTATCTTTCTTATTGTTCTATATCTGTATAAATAAGTAAAATAGTTATTGAATTGTTATATTTGAGTAGTTTTGCTTTCCGCACTCGGTACGGAAGAAAAATCTTTTCAGCACGGTGTGCGGAAAATGCTTGCGGAAAACTATAAGTACTATGCGCACGCTAATAGGAAAAACATATATTGTATAAAAATAATTCAATGACTCTTTGTTTGAAAAGTTCTATTCTGAAAAGTAGTTTATATTATTTTGGTGGCTCTTTTCATTAATTTTTACGATTGAAATTATACATTTTATGACTTTTAAGGTCAGGCATAACTGTTTGATATTCATCGTGAAAAAGAGAAAATCTACTAAACTTATGGTCCTTTCTAATCCACTGATCAAATTTCATTTCCCAACAAAGTGCCTCAATTAGTATTTTCCCATTTGATTATTTGATAACGACTACCCGGCTAACGATGTCTCCCAGTGATTGTGTCCCAAAGTGTACCTAATATATAGCTCTGTCGTTTGCATAATATTGCAGCTTATATACATGTTAGTGGTAGATAAATGTACAATACACTTGTAATTATAGCGAGAATTATGCATTCTTGGCTCTGGGCTCGTATGACAGGGAAATTCATGTAAATACGCCAGGGTGCGAGATAGGTACCGACTCCTGCCTAATAGATTTCCTTCCCCCTTAATTATTCTAACGAGTCTCCGAAATGTTTCATAAATATTCAAGGTTGGTCCCGACTCCCATCAGAGGTTACATCCATATACAGATTAGGAAATAATTCTTCCATACATGGGGAAAAAAACGAGCACGACAGAGAACGCATTAAGAAAAACAGAGAGAGGTATGTATATTTGTGTCGCTCCCATCGACTGCTTTGCTTGGATTGACCATTATTTATATTTCAGTTTCAGTTTTGTCCCATCAACATAGGAATGTACTTATTTCAAAGTCAGAGGAAGTTGAATTTATGATAAAAATTTCTTTATGGGGTATCATGATAGCAGTATTCAGCGACTTCTGGGGTTCTCCAATGATCTCAATATCAGAATAATCTCATGGTTTCAAGGCAACAATTTACTGTGTATTGTGTTTTCTTGACCATCAAAAGTAACACATAAACTTGCTAGGCGTGATTCGTGTAGTATATCACCCAACTCCTCCCATAAGGTTTCTGTATCCTTAGTAAGGATTTCAACATGGGATGAAGCATCGGCGTTGGTGTTCAATTTACCTTTTTTGTAGATTATGTTACAATCGTATTCGTTCAGTTTGATTCGCTATCTCGATAATTCTGAGTTTCCTTCTTTCAGGGAGAATAACCACTTAAAGGGTTCATGATCAGTGACGATCCTGAATTTTCTCTCAAAAAGATAAGTTGGAAGTATGTGGTAGCCCATGCGATTGCGAGAAGCTCTTTCTTGATGACTGAATAATTTTGCTCAGAGTCGTGTAGGGTCAGAGATGCGTATGCAACTGGAAAATCTTGGCTAATAGGGCCTTGGGGGAGAACCGCTCCCATAACAAATTTACTTGCATCCGTAGTGCGGTTAAAAGGTTTCAAAAAGTCGGGGTACCGCAGAATTGGTTCGTTGATCAACAGGTTCTTTCCAAAAATTTTGCGTTATAATCGATATTTGCGCTCTTTTTTAGGCACGTGGTTGACGGTTTTATCAGTCCAGGAAAATTATTTAAAAAGAGTCGATATTAATCTAACAGACCTACGAATTCTTTGATCTGTTAGAAGGTTTTTAGGACTGGGGTATTTTTTATTGTTATGATTTCATCAGTATTTGGCTTGACACCTTCAGGGGACATGACATGGCCCAGATATGAATCAAATCAAATTTTATTGAGTCCTTTTCCTATTAACAAAAAACAGATTGGACGGGTCATAAAAACATCTTGGATAAAGATGTAAGGGGTATATAAAAGATATAACAGAGTAAAAAGACAATACTGAACATAGACAAGAATTAAATAATATGTAAACGAATTATGCGGCGCTGAGCGAGGTAAGTTTAAATAATAGAGTAAGTACGCAGTGATATCAATGGGCGTTGATATAACTTTCGAACTCTTCTACAGAGTAAAAGCATTCTTTTATAAGAAGTTTTTTAATTTGGCATTTGAAAACTTCTAAACATTTCGAGCTCTTCAAAAAATAAGGAAGTTTGTTTGATAAAATAATTTTTGTTGATATTATACCGCCGCCACTGTAGTACGAACCGTGTCTAAGATGGGTCAATTATCGATGTAGACGAAACATACTTATGAGAGGCCCTTGAACAGACCCTTGACTCTTCTATGCTGGCATATAAAAATATTAGATATTACTTATTCAAAAACAGTCACGAAAGAACGTTGTATTTCTTCAGTGTGGTACAGTTTTGGGGCAATATATGTTATATTGTGGTGGAAAGTGACTTTTAATTCTATGGAATGTTAACAAGTATTCAAATATCTATAGTCTAATACATTTGTAAAGAACATACACAGATAACAACATACGTATGTTTTCAGTGTTCCAGTGCAAAAGACGATTCTTTATAACTTGGAAAAAACTTAAGCTAATAAAAGTTAAAAACCATGATTTAGATGTTTATTTTTAAATGTTAGTTAAAATCTAACAGGCGACCTATTGCGTCGGCCAAGGGACGCAACCGATGGAGGGTTAAAACCCATTTTTCTAGTGTTCATTCCGAATCCAGCTATTGCTCATATTTTTAGGAGCTTTATCTCAATTTTTCACGTTTTTCAGCTTGTCAATCAGACTATAAAGCCAAACGCAAAAAACGACTGAATATAAATCTGTAGGAAGGAAGGCAGTTGAAATGAATTGTGAGTGGGCAAAGCATTGTCGTCGTCGAAAGAGACGTGGTACCGTCTAACTGTACCTGAGCTATGGTTCACTGACCTCTGTTCTGGTACGCAGGAGTACCGATAGTCTAGGAGCTGATTCACGCAGCGCGTGCTTTCAAATCAGCCCGAACTGACGGGATGTTGATTTGTAGGTCGCAAGTCGGAAGGTCAGCATAATATTCGTAGATCGTGGAGACACTAGAGAGATATAGAGAATGGATCCATTCTCTCAATAACATTACCCCAAAATCTGCCAAGGTCATAGCTAACTATATCTGGAACATCTTGAGGCTCGGATCTTTCGTGATGAATGAATGAGCTTTTTTTTACAATATTATATGTATTACTTTACTACAATATTCAATATTCTGTTCTTTCTCTTGCTGACTTGTATTCTTATCTGTTTGTTCTTATTTCTTTCTCTTTTTTAGGTAAATGTTCAATATCAATAATAATAGTGATCTATGTTAGCAGCTGTACTCTCGAATCCTTGCTATGAACTGTATGTTTTTGAAACAATAAATGTATTCTATTCTAGAGAGATGTAGAAGAAAACTGCATCATTAAGGCCCACGACTCAACGTGAAAACGATGGAGAGAAAAATCAACTATTTCTGGCTATAGAAATAAAAATATAAAATATATATTGTTCTACCATTATCCAAAAAATCAATCATGATTACTCCATGGCAATCCCAAAAAACTGAAGCAAGAACTTTTCCATCAGATTTTTGGACACGAAACTTCTTGGGTCTTGGAGAACCGGAGTGTCGCCATTCCATCGGTTGTTGCTTTGTTTCTGGATCGTAGAAATGTACCCAAGTCTCATCCATAGTAACAATTCGGTTTCAAATCGAGCACAGATCGAACGCGATGCTACTACCCTTGCATGCTTTTGGTCAACATTCAAACATTTGGGGATCCATTTTGCAGCAATTTTTCTCATGTCCAAATTGACGTGAACTATATGATGAACGCGTTCGTATGAAATATTCTGTGCTTCAGATATCCGTTTAAGCCCATTTCGACGGTCTGTTAAAATCATGTCATGAACTGCATCGATATTTTCGGGGACTGACACAGAAACTGGCCTTCCCGATCGGTCATCATATTCAATGGAAAATTTACCTCTTTTGAAGCTTGCAGTCCAATTTTTCACGGTCGCATACGAAGGACATTGATCACCAAGGGTATTAAGCATATCTTCGTAAATCTGCTTACCTCTTAACCCTTTTAAATACAGGTACTTGATGATGACTCGATACTCCAATTTTCCGATTTTCACAATTTCGGTGGACATATTTTTTCATTTAATTTATTGCGTAACTCTGGTTTACTTTTTTGACGTCAAACTTTACACTGTCACTTCTAATAAGTTATTGTTCGTTGCTATGGTTACGCAATATTGTGTTTATGCAAGGAACTGCTCTAGGCTAACTAGATATCAATACATCCTCGTAATATTGTCAAGCAACTAACAAAGTGCACCTATCGACTTTGATACATATAGACGGATTTTTCCGCCGTTTCGATATCTGCAAGAATCTACAAACACTGACACTTTTCTTTCCATCAAATCATAAAAATGTGTAGGGCAGATTCAACCAACGTTCATTTTAATTGCATTTTCACTACATTTTACATTACGAAAAGTTAACCACTAGTACTTCATAGAAGGCATTCATGCAAACACATTTCTGCATTACAATACACAAATCTGTAAGATAAAAACATAAAGAATGTTGGAACAATGCAAGGAAAAGTGCTAGGAGAACCAACGAACGAAATGTTTTGTCACATTCTACGAATGTATCATTTCACATAAAATTGTCTATAAATTAAGTTTTTTCAAGAACCATTTCTTACTGAAAATGCACTCACAACCACATGCTCAGAAAAGATTTGTGTGAAGGATTTGTGACAGTTAAGTCGAGTCCCGTCCCCATCGTAACTTATAGTTAAATATCGGCCAAAATTTTACTGGTAGATACTCTCTCCAAACCTTCTGTATGGCCTAACTGGATCTACTTTGACACCGTTTTAGTTTGTGATATTTTTTGTATCGGGTCCGTTTTCCCTCTAAATTTTTCTACATACGTCATTTTGTCGACATATACAAAATTTATTGATCCTATTTTTTTTTTAAAAACTTGAACTGAAATCCGAAAATGAAACTCTCTGATAAAAAACATGGGTCATTGGAGGTGCCCGCCCCCTCGAACATTATTTTCTGATCGTCCAGTCTGGCGCGTCAAAGTGAACAAAAAAATTATGAATAACAATTTTTGAATAACAGATTTTTGGTTTTTGCCTTGTACATGAAAATTGTAAATAAAAGATTATTTTTATTTTTACGCTTAGACCTTGCATTTGTAAGAATTATTAATGACATATTTATTAATAACCAGCTGATATTTTCAACATGGCTGAATAAAAATTAATAGAATTCAATTTTTCAACTGTGTGATAACATATATTTTCCAATTTTCCAGTCTGACTCCAAGCGTTTTTAATGTTTGTTCTACCCCCAATGTAAAATTTTATAGAATCAGAAATCATTGATAAATCATTTATATTCAAAAATTTTAATTTATCCAAATGAAAAAAAAAGTTTAATGATTGGCATTCCGATTTTGACTTTTTTTTAACTTGAAAATTGAGAATATTTCCTTCAAGATACAATTCCTTTAAATAAATACAGTAGAACCCCGATTGTCCGTGCGCGCTTTATCCGGGCGGCGGATTCTCCGTGCGGCATGTTAAATTGGTCATCTGTGCGCGGATTATCCGTGTCTGTTGGCCAGAGGTTGGCGCGTGAACATTGAATGCACCGCGCAGACGCTCGTCTCGTACAGACGTTCGTTTCGGGGAATCCCGAATTTACATATGTGTTTACTTATTACTTTCGTCAACTATAAACAGTATCAACCCGACTCACAAAATGCAGCGTACCGGTGCTAACGAAAAGCGTAAACGCAATGTATTATCTTTAGAACAAAAAATGGACAATTTAAAACAATTTGAAAAAAAGAAAGATGTTGCTCTATTGGCTAAAACATATAACATTGGAAAACAAACGGTTCGCGACATTGTGAAGAATAAAGCCAAGTAACAGAGCTTTGTGGCTAAAGCTGATAGTGCAAAAGCTATTTCTGACAGGAAGTCTCTAAAATGATCTACGTTTCCTAAACTTGATGATGCTATGACCAAGTGGTTCTTACAAAAAGATCGGAAGGGGTTCCAATATCAGGATTGATGTGTGCTAGGCAAGCACAAAAGTGTCACGAGCAATTGAAAATTAAAGGAAACTTCTCTGCTTCTTCCGGTTGGCTATACAGATTTAAAAAACGTCATGGAATACGACAATTAGCTATTCAAGGGGAGAAATTAAGTGCCGATGATGTAGCTATGGTTGAATTTTGCTATGATTTGGAAAATCTTATAACGGAGCATGACCTAAAACCCGAGCAAGTGTATAATGGCGACGAAACTGGACTTTATTGGAAAGCAATGCCGAAGAGAACACTTGCTGCAGGCTCAGAAACTAGTGCACCAGGTTAGCTTTATTTTTGTACTGTACTGATTGTTTTTTTTTCAAAGTTATTTTTTTATTTAGGTTTCAAGGTAAGCAAAAACCGTTTAACAGTGTTATGCTGTGCTAATGCATCAGGAAGCCATAAGCTTAGGCTAGCTGTCATAGGAAAATAAAAAAATCCGAGGGCTTTTAAAAATGTAAAAACACTGCCAGTTGATTATTATAATCAAAAGGCTGCTTGGATGGATCGAGTGATTTTTAAAAAGTGGTTTTTTGAAAAATTTATACCACAAGTTAAAACTTATTTGCAAGAAAATAATCTTTCGCCTAAGGCTGTACTGTTACTGGATAATGCTCCATCGCATCCTGATGTAGAGCAACTAAAATCAGCAGATGGGAACATATTCGTAGCATATTTTCCTCCTAATGTGACATCTATTGCCCAGCCCATGGACCAAGGTGTTATAGAGACCATGAAGAGGCTTTATAGGAAAGACCTTATACTCCAATTGTTGGGAGAATGTGACTTTATGGGATTTTGGAAACGTCTGAATTTGAAAGAAGCAATTTATGCTCGCTTGAAGTGAAGTGAAAGAGACTAACATTAAAAGAGCATTTGATAAAATTATGACCTTAACAGCAGATGAAGAAGATTGTACTGAAGATGAAGATGAAAATGAGTTATCAGTAGAAGACATCGCATCTATAGCCTCACAAATCAACGGCTTGGAAGAAATAGATAACGCAAAAATACAGGAATGGATAGAATATGATCACGACGAAAAAGGGTATCAGAATATTATTGACGAAGATTATCTAAATAACCAGACCTCTGCAGAAAGTTCTGACAAAAGTAGTGATGACGATGAAAATAATGTCATCATCAAAACAAGTCATAGAGAAGCAGGAGATGCAGTAAATGTACTTATCCATTACTTTGAAGAACAACCTGAAACTGATGACATTCATCTACTTCAACTTAGAAAAATTAAGGAAATTATAAGGGATAGAATTTACGAAGCCCAAAAACAAAAAAAACTTACCGATTTTTTTTGTTAGTGATTTTATTAACGTTTTTAGTTATTACTGTTCATATACGTTGTATTATGTTTAAATATTAAAACTTTTGTTTTTTGTTACATGTATGTATCACGTTTCTTTTATTCTTTTGATATGCATTTGTGTAAATAAATTATTAAAGAAATAAAGAAGTTTTTGGATTATCCGTGTTTTCGATTATCCGGCAAAGGTCCGGTCCCGGCAGGCCCGGATAATCGAGGTTCTACTGTTCTATCAAAATTTCAGATTCTGAGAATAATAATTTATTCCTATGCTGAAAGTGATAATTATGAAGAAGATTACTTAGAAATTGATGACGAAGATGACGAATAATGCGATGAACAATGAGAAAAATTAAATTTTTTATAATTAATTTTTGCATTTTTTTTGTAAAATTTTTGTATTATTCAATAAAATACATACTATTATTTGCTTAAATACTGCTCGTTTTATTAATAATATTCTAATAAAACTTTTAATGATTATCACAAACTGGAAAATGTTTGGTACCTACTGTGATAACTGAAAAATTATATTTGTTCAGTCAGACTCTAGTTAATAACCAATATACTTGTCAGACAATTATACCACAGTTTAAGTACTGCTTTTCTACATATTTTTCTATGTCTGAAGTTTATTAATACATTTTTGGTTGTGAAATCAACCACTTTGACGCGTTAGACTGGAAAATCGGAAAATAATCTTTGCCAGACAACATGAAAAGTTGATTTTGTAGTATTAATAAATAGATCTTGAAAAAATCAGATGGTTAATAATAATTTTCCCATAGTCGTTTTTCCGACATGTTCGAGGGAGCAGACACCCCCAAAGAAAGACCCATGTTTTTGACCAGAGATTTAGTTCAAGTTTTTAAGCTATTCCTTTTGAAAAAAAAACATATCTTTATAAATTCTTTATAAGTATTTCAGAAAAAACGACCCCGAAACAAAAAAGTCATAAAGGAAAACGGTGTCAGACTAGGTCCAGTGAAGCCATACAGAAGGTTTAGTATCAGTAAGAATTTTGCCGATGGCCACACTAGATTTTGACGTAATTTATTCCATACGTGACGAGCCAGTGTGACAGCCAGGTCTCCGGATTTTCCTTTTGCATACTCACGTAATTAAATTTCTCGGAAAAGTTCTTCGACTAATTTCCGTAGTTTTATCAACCGCCTCGTCGGCCATTCTCTCGAGTTCTTCCATTTCTCCGCATCCTTACCTGAAAACGAGTAAAAACGACTTAATAACCACTCTCTTAGCGTGACGTCTCAGCTTAAAAGTAGATTTCTAGCGGTATATATGAAAACCAGTTTCGTTAATGAACTTCATAGTCTATTTACACACTCTGCTACACTCGGTTTTATTTTATGGGGAGAAATTTACATTACAGTTCTTCCAGTTTCATAGCAGAGATGAGGATGGTGGAGATGGGATAAACTAAGAACCAAATTCAATTATTAGATTCAGAGAGTACGGTGGACATTAAAAAAATAATGTCAAATACAACAAATATATGTATTTTATGTGATTGATCAGATGGTCCGAAGTCGACAGCATATAGTCAGTCCGCAGTTGATACTGTAGATGATGATAAATCAAGGATTAGTCCTTTAAATATTACCAGAAGAAAAGATTTGGTGACACTACTGCCTAATCCATTTTATTATTAGTTTCAATATTAACCTTTTGATATTTTTTTCAATAAGAGTACTTTACTGCATCCATTTACATTTATATGAAACAAAGCAAAGTATGCTCTCTTCCGTTTTTAGAACAATTCTTCCACATGAACTGATTGAAATAAATTTCCGTCTATGTATCAACCTATGTAATTTGCCATTTTTCTTTTAATTGCCGTCTTAATACAAGAGGCGCCGGCGCCGTTTGGGTAAAAAGTGTTTTCGCAGTTTTTTTAATGAAACACTCTGTATTTTGTTACCAAAAATGGTATAATTTCATTAGAGTTATTACGCACCCAACTCTGACCGTTCTCAAGTTGAGGTTTAATTTGAAACTAAATTGGAGGGGGTTTTCAATTTTTTTTAGAGGCATAAAAAATGTTCATGTTAACTAGTCATATACATTTTTCAATATCTCGTTCCTTTATCGAGTTTTGGCTGTTTTAATTTTTTTTAAAGAAAAATATTTTTAAGTCCCTAATTTTACGTTTTTGTGAAGTATTTTCCAGACTATGGACATAACGCAAAAAATATAAACACACTTTTTGTAGACTTTAATGAGGTGATCAAGAAAGGTACATTGTTACGTAAATTTGAAAATCTTTCGCCATCTTTGGGTTTTTGGTAGTTTAAAAAAATACTATTTTTCAAAAAATTAAAAAACTTCATTTACACTTTTTGTATATCTGTTCAAGGGCATCAGAACTGTTTGTATGAAATTTTTCGAAGTATTGTTTCGTTTTCGAGTTTTTGGGTTTCAATTTTTTTAAAATCTTTTTAACTTTTTTCCACTTTTCAATAGAGTTGTTGGAAAAGATCAGCGTGGCATGTGAGAAAGTAACCGAAGCAATTTTAAGATTTTTATTTGTTTCATTAGTACGGTCAATCACTCTATTTTCCGATTTTTAAAAATATTTCTTGGACTATTGATTTACGGAAAATATGTGTGAACATTTCTTGTAGAGTTTTCATAGCCGGTCAAAAAATATATCTTGGAAAATTGTGAAGCTATCAACCGTTTCTGACATATTTCGTATTTTCCAAATTGCAATTTTTTTCAGTTTTATCAAGTTTTCCCGGTTTTCTGAAAATTTTCGTAAAAAATAGTTCCAGTAGGATTTGTTTGTCTAGTCGAACTCTACATATAGCATTTTTCAAAATTCAATATAATTGAACGGAGTATTTAAATTTTTTTATTAATCGACATTTTTCGGAAAATCACCGGAAATCCCCTGTTAGTATTTTCCGGTCATTCTCAAAAACTATACACTTCTGTTGGTCACCTCGAAGTATATCTACAAAAACTAGAGAATGGATCAAATCAATTCCTGAACCTGAATCGCGTAACAGAAATTAAGAAAAAAAAAGATTTTCTGAGAGGTAAAGAAAACTGACAAATGTTGTCCTCAAGTTATTAAAATCATTCAAATTTTGAAGCGATATCTCCAAGGGTTAGAAAATGCGAGCATTTTGAAATGACACGACAGACGGACCTATAGACAGAGCGATAGAGAGACTTTTTTTTTATGGGTGTCGTTTTCGCCGAAGTAACTATGGGTCTAACTCTTCAAATAAAAAAGTTGGTGTCTGACTGGAGAACCGTAGCGATACAACTTCCTAAGAGGTCGTTGTATAAAAAGGGAGAAAGAATGAAGTTAAGAGGCCATCTTTGGGACGGTTTTTTTGATAAAAGAGTCGATAACTCAAAAATGGTTCGTCGTATCGATTTCAAGCAAGGACAGGCTTCTAGAGGACGTTCGATTCTACCAATGTCTGCGGCAGCACCTCACGATGATTTTTACAGATAATCGAGGTGAATGCAATGATATTTCTCTTCTATTAAAATTTGGAGCAATCTTTATCCAATCGAAATGAATTTGGTATCAACAGAAACCAAAAAAAGTTAAAACGTTGATGTATGTTCGTGCAGTAATGTTTTTTTTTAAATTATTTGTTCATCTACCCAAAAAATTGTTTCAAAGTAACTGCATTTTTGGGACATTTTTGAGATTTTTTTTTGTGAAAACGTTGATTGAAATTTCAATTTCCATTACAGCACGTACCTAGAATCGAACGTCCTCTAGAATCCTGTACTTGTTTGAAATCGATACGACGAACCGTTTTTGAGTTATCAATTTCGAAACGAAAGAGAAAGAAAGAATGGAAAAGATAGAGAGAAACAGAGGAGAGAGAGAATCAATGCAACAAACTTTTCCATTTTAATTTGGCAGTGAATCAATCATATCACTATTAAACTATAAACAAGAGGCGAAAAAGGTTTTTCTTTCTCGGTATGCCGCGTTGCAATAATCGCATCGGTTTTTCCCCGGAAACCCTGAACCTTTCCGAGAAAATGCAACTTGAATCCATGAATCTGTCGCCGGGGCCAGAGAAAAACCACCCGGGAGGCCGTAAAGTTAAGTGTATCGCATAATTTTTGCCGCGTCCCTGCGATACTCGAGGAAAACTACACCGTGGCATAAAGTCAATCTGTTTAGTTGTCACCCCTGCGGACGAAACGTGCTCGGAAATTCCCCGAGTTAAAGCGTCCTTTGGGACGCGGCCCGTACCGGCAGCGCGCGTGTAATTTTTGCAACAATTTATTCCTTTGTCTGCCGAATAAAATATTTCGCCACATGATTTTCGGAGATGGCAGAGGCTTACGCGAACCGAACGTACCGGTAGTTTTGTCACGTTTCTACTGGGAGCGGCGCCATTTTTTTCGACAAAGCCTCACTTGATTCTTTTATTAGATCGTTTGGGTATTGTGACGATGAAAAGGAACGTAGCGACAACACATAAAGATTACGACGGAGTGGTGACAGTTTGTCATTGAGTGTAAAAATGCTTTCAGCAGTAGTTGTATAGTATACTTTTTCTACACCTGCTTTGTACAGTGCGGTTGTAAACGGTCCTCCGCCACCTGCTAACGGTTAAACCGCTTCTTTAGTCTAGTCTACAAGAACTATTTTGGTGAATTTCTCTTCAAGGGCACCGAAAGTTATGATCCAGGGTTCATTCGATTCGGAATGACCTCTAGAAGCTTTTTGAGAAATTTGAAGGTGCACCGGGAAAAATTGCAGAAGTTATAAACAATTTAGTGGAAAAAAAAGGAGGGGGTTTGGTTTTTTGCAAATATCTCGGAAACTATTGAAGACATCCAAAAAATGAAAAAAGATCCTGAAAGAGAAGGAAATTTGCTAGACGTTTTTAACTAGAACCTTCTTGAGGCACTTTTTTACAAGGAATCTTAATCTATCATCGTATTTTCCAAGTCGTTATTGATGCCAGAGTTACAACAATCAACTTTGGTTTTTCTTGAAAACACTGGAAGATATTGGTATAAGGAACCAGTGTCTCAAACTTTTTGGAAGTTACCTCACCAATAGATTTCAGTGCGTCAGAGTGGATGATACGATCAGTGAACGAAGGGCAATAGAATATGGAGTACCGCAGGGGACCGTACTTGGCCCTCTTCTCTTCAACATTTATATCAATGGGATGTTCTCTGTAGAAAGCAATGGGAAAATACTGGGATTTGCCGATGATACTGCAATATTTTATAAAGCAGACGATTGGGAACAACTGAAAAACATTGTACAGAGCGACTTACCCTCGATCAAAAATTGGCTGGAATACTACTTACTCACCGTGAACCTTGACAAAACGTTTTATCTACCATTTAGCTCCTACCGATCCAACTCTCCATCGTTTAATTGCCTCACATTCACTACAAACGAACAACAAAATACAATTTTACCCCAACAAAAAGTTAAATACCTAGGTGTATATATCGACACTCACCTTAGATGGGACTCTCATATCAACTTTGTTTGCAACAAACTACGTTCGATAATCTACAAATTTAAATATCTGAAAGATATACTTACATTTCATCAGCTGAAAATTCTGTATCATGCTTTGTTTGAAAGTCACTTACGATATGGTATAGTAGGCTGGGGAGGCGCACTGAAGACTCATATGCGCCCTCTAGAAATATTGCAGAAAAGACTACTGAAACTGATTCTCTCTAAAGAATATAAATATCCCTCAGATAGACTCTACAATGAGGCTAATGTTTTCGATCTCCGACAGCTTTATTATTATAATACAATCCTAACATACCACAAAAATAAAAACACATTCATCTTGCCATCTCATTCTTATCCCACTCGAAAAAAGCATCTCCACAAAGTTCCCCAAACACAAAAATTGGTTGGGCACGGTCTTATCGATACTTAGCTCCCAAAATGTATAACACCATCCCTCCATATATACACAGAATTGGTAGCCTAATGCTGCTGAAAAAAGAACTGAAGTCGTTTATTCGTAGTGAAACACGACAAAAAATTGCAGATTATGTGGACAACAGATAAATTGTTATTGTCGCTAATGCGCTAATCACTCAAACCCTGCTTGTACGATTTATTATTCGAGATTATGTTAAAAAAATTCCCCCTTTCTCCATTCCAGTAAACTCACAATGACCTTTTTTATGTTCGAATATATTATCAAGAATCTATTGGCCCATAAACAATATTATAACATCTGCATTCGATATTACACAGAAAGAAAATGTTCTTGGAATTAGTTCTTGATAACTGATATATTACTGATGTCTAAATAATACTCGTAACAGTGTCCGCTCCCTCTCGGAAATACTTATAATAATAATATGTGTCAACCCTAATAACTCACGGGTATTTATTTGTTTATATATGTATATGTAGGTGTGTATTGTCTTTTATATGTATGTATTCGAATATTTGTATGTACATGTCTTTAAACTTTGACTTGTTTAGGGACATTTTTAATTATATTATATATTGAATTTTATTGATATCGTATTTTATCACATTTAACAATCTATAGTTTTAGTTCATAGTTTTACATATTTTACAATATCATTTTTTTATGTCTATAAATTTTGGGAAACAAGTGCTTTGCACTTATCCCTAAATGCTTTATTCACTGCATATTTTAAATTTAGTTCGAATTATTGTATTATTTATCTGAATAAAGTTATATTATTGTTATTATTATGAGCGCCATATTGGATTTTTGCCTTCCAGAACCTCTTTGATGCATGGTCAAATATCTAAGGAATAATAATAATAAAAATGTTATAATTGAGAATTTGTTTCGAGGTGGAATCAATACTCATCCAGAGTTCGCACTGGAGGACCCACAGAAGATTAGTAACGAAATCAAGAGCCCATATTTCCTCCATTTTCTTGCTGTTTACATTGTATAACTTCTCCCCGGCATTTCAATAAATATTTTCCCTTCGGAAACGATTGTATCGCGAGCTTTCCCTGCTGATGACAAGACGTTAAATCCAGCATTCAAAACCGAAAGCCGCCGCCGGTGCCGGCCGCCCCACGAGATTATGTCTTCATTTCGCGATATAATAGCCCTATAAATAAATGCGTCGTTGTTGGCTCGGCTTTGTCTATATAAAACGTTCAATCTGTCCCATTATTCACGCATTACCGACGACGGTAACCCTCTGCGCGGAGGAAATACAACATAATTTCATATCTTTGTCGACACGCCGCCAACAAGCCATATGGAAACCCACGAAATCGCGTTGCTGATAGAATGGAGTGGAAATTCATAAAATAGGGTCGCGGATTATTTATAGGAGAGCTATTCATTCGCATTTCGTGATATACGAGGATATATTGAAAATTTCTTAGCCTACTACAGAATCAAACAAAATTTCATTGTCAAAATATTTTAGTACCCAACATATTCTCCTCTTAGTTGGATACATTTATTACAGCGAACCTGCAACGTTTCTAGACCTTTCAAAAAAAATGTTTATTCTTGCTTTGCAAACCAGACCTCCACAGCTTTTATTACCTCCTCGTTGGAAGAAAATTTACGACCTTTTAAACTTTTTTTCAGTTGAGGAAAGAGACGATAGTCGGACGGAGCCAAATCTGGTGAACAAGAGGGGTGTTCTAGTAATTCAAACCCTAAATCACGAATTTTTTGCATGGCAACATGAGATTTGTGTGCAGGGTCGTTGTCCTGCAAAAACAAAACACCTTTGGTTGGATAGCTTTCCGCGTCTTTTCTCTTTAATTTTTTCCCGTAGAGTGGACAGTCTTTTCCTAATATATGTAATTTAGTGTCCTGAGTTTTTATGCAACAGAAATATACCAAAGAGTAATAGTAGAAGTCACGATCTTTCAATTAAACAACAAACAATTTCTATAGCTCAGCAATCTGTATCGAGGGCTAATATAGAAGAAGTGACCATTGCTATTTATTGGAAATACTTTGCTTGCCTTTAGCTGATCCTTCTGCAATTTTGCAGCTTTTGTCTTCGGTTTTGATTTCCAGTCTACCAATGCCTAAATTCAAATAAATAGAAGTGTAAATAAACACTGGCTAATACATAACGGATCTGCACTCTGCACTATTACTGTATTTTTCTGAATGCAAACTCTCCATTCTTCAACAGATTTTTTTCCAAAAAAACTCACATTTTGCCCTCTATTTCATTAAATTTATTTGTTATTAATAAGGCTTTTTTTTTACTTATATCGGGGATTATTTGCCGGTGTTGACTCCATACCCTCATTTTTGATATTTTATATTATTTGCATTCGAAATTATAATATAGGTCATATTTGACAAACAACAATGACAGAATGAATCAAAAAAGAAAAGTAGGGTTAGACACAGAAAACGACATGTCTCGACCTCTTGCTTTCTTGCTACCGCGATAGTCGAGTTTAAGCGATAATTTTTATGCACAGAGTACCAGTCATGTCGAATTCAGTCGATAAGTAGAATTCAATATGACACAGAGTCCCACTGCAGGGGCGTTGTCCTGCAAAAACAATGCACATTTGGATAACTTTCCGCGTCTTTTCTCTTCAATTTTTCTCCGTAGAGTGGTCAGTAATGTCGAATAGTAATCTCCAATTATTGTTCTACCCTTATCCAAAATCAATCATGATTACTCCATGGCAATCCCAAAAAACTGAAGCAAGAACTTTTTCAGCAGATTTTTGGACACGAAACTTTTTAGGTCTTGGAGAACCGGAGTGTCGCCATTCCATCGACTGTTGCTTTGTTTCTGGATCGTAGAAATGTATCCAAGTCTCATCCATAGTAGCAATTCGGTTTAAGAAGTCTATATCGTTTTCAAATCGAGCACAGATCGAACGCTTTTGGTCAAAATTCATTTTGCAGCAATTTTTCTCATATCCTGACACTTCTAATAAGTTATTGTTCGTTGCTATGGTATCGCAATATTTTGTTTATGCAGGGAACTGGTCTAGGCTAACTAGATATCAATACATCCTCGTAATTAGGACCTACCTATAATAAAAATAAAAATTGACAATACAAGCAAATTTGACATTTTGAAACTAGAGTACCCCTACGAGTACCAAAGTACTGCCTTTCATTATTTTCCTGGTTATTTTATTTTTATTTTTCCAATCATAAAATGCATAAAATAGTATATAAACCACGGGACTGAAGTTATATTTAATCACTCATTTTCGAATATGTTGTTTCTCGTGGTCGAATTGACTAGAAATCCCTCTTTCCCGCTTAAATGATTTTTCAATGGGTTCATGGAATCAAGTAGGTTGCTTACCATGGGATATGATTATTGAAGTTATTTTTGTGCGGTGAAAAGGGGGTGGTTTTCACTATTTTGTTGTGATTTTTAAAGACATTGAGTGATCCTATTAATTTATTATATATTGTAATACTCCTTTTTCATTTGAGGAATCGAATTATTCTGCTAATAATTTCAGTTGACGTCACAACATGATGGTCACCAGATAATATTGTATTTTGTACTTGGTTCTGGTTAATTGTGATCTTTATACATTTTTCAGGCATTTAGTGATCTTATTATTTGATTATATATTGTAATATTCCTTTTTCATTTGAAAAATCGAATAATTTCGGTAATGGTGACGTCACAACATGGCGGTCACCAGCTGATAGTGTATTGTGTTTGTTTCTGGTTAGTTGTGATTTACATAAACTTGCCAGAAATCTATTCTAAAGAAGAAGCTACCAAAATTTTATTAAGAAACGTAAAATCTAATAGAAAAGTTGAATCTTCCTAACGTGACAACGCTGGATCGAAATCTACCGATGAGGGCCGACAGAGTGGGGGCGGTTGAATCATGCTGATAACACTCTCCGATTCAGTTTTCGGCTGGATGGCAGAGATAGCAGACGTGAAGTTTTATTCCGGTACTCGATGAGTCACTGCAATGTCATATGACGTCACAACATGGCGGTCATCAGCTGATTGTTTTTTTGTGGTTTTCACTGTTTTATCGTGATTTATAAAGACATTGAGTGATCCTATTATTTTATTATATATTGTAATACTCCTTTTTCATTTGAGGAATCGAATTATTCTGCTAATAATTTCAGTTGACGTCACAACATGATGGTCACCAGATAATATTGTATTTTGTACTTGGTTCTGGTTAATTGTGATCTTTATACATTTTTCAGGCATTTAGTGATCTTATTATTTGATTATATATTGTAATATTCCTTTTTCATTTGAAAAATCGAATAATTTCGGTAATGGTGACGTCACAACATGGCGGTCACCAGCTGATAGTGTATTGTGTTTGTTTCTGGTTAGTTGTGATTTACATAAACTTGCCAGAAATCTATTCTAAAGAAGAAGCTACCAAAATTTTATTAAGAAACGTAAAATCTAATAGATAAGTTGAATCTTCCTAACGTGACAACGCTGGATCGAAATCTACCGATGAGGGCCGACAGAGTGGGGGCGGTTGAATCATGCTGATAACACTCTCCGATTCAGTTTTCGGCTGGCTGGCAGAGATAGCAGACGTGAAGTTTTATTCCGGTACTCGATGAGTCACTGCAATGTCATATGACGTCACAACATGGCGGTCATCAGCTGATTGTTTTTTTGTGGTTTTCACTGTTTTATTGTGATTTTTAAAGACATTGAGTGATCCTATTAATTTATTATATATTGTAATACTCCTTTTTCATTTGAGGAATCGAATTATTCTGCTAATAATTTCAGTTGACGTCACAACATGATGGTCACCAGATAATATTGTATTTTGTACTTGGTTCTGGTTAATTGTGATCTTTATACATTTTTCAGGCATTTAGTGATCTTATTATTTGATTATATATTGTAATATTCCTTTTTCATTTGAAAAATCGAATAATTTCGGTAATGGTGACGTCACAACATGGCGGTCACCAGCTGATAGTGTATTGTGTTTGTTTCTGGTTAGTTGTGATTTACATAAACTTGCCAGAAATCTATTCTAAAGAAGAAGCTACCAAAATTTTATTAAGAAACGTAAAATCTAATAGAAAAGTTGAAATCTTCCAAACGAGACAACGCTTGATCGAAATCTACCGATGAGGGCCGACAGAGTGGGGGCGGTTGAATCATGCTGATAACACTCTCCGAATCAGTTTTCGGCTGGCTGGCAGAGATAGCAGACGTGAAGTTTTATTCCGGTACTCGATGAGTCACTGCAATGTCATATGACGTCACAACATGGCGGTCATCAGCTGATTGTTTTTTTGTGGTTTTCACTGTTTTATTGTGATTTTTAAAGATATTGAGTGATCCTATTATTTTATTATATATTCTAATACTCCTTTTTCATTTGAGGAATCGAATTATTCTGCTAATAATTTCAGTTGACGTCACAACATGGTGGTCACCAGATAATAATGTATTTTGTACTTGGTTCCGGTTAATTGTGATCTTTATACATTTTTGAGGCATTTAGTGATATTATTATTTGATTATATATTGTAATATTCCTTTTTCATTTGAAAAATCGAATAATTTTGGTAATGGTGACGTCACAACATGGCGGTCACCAGCTGATAGTGTATTGTGTTTGTTTCTGGTTAGTTGTGATTTACATAAACTTGCCAGAAATCTATTCTAAAGAAGCTACCAAAATTTTATTAAGAAATGTAAAATCTAATAGAAAAGTTGAATCTTCCAAACGTGACAACGCTGGATCGAAATCTACCGATGAGGGCCGACAGAGTGGAGGCGGTTGAATCATGCTGATAACACTCTCCGATTCAGTTTTCGGCTGGCTGGCAGAGATAGCAGACGTGAAGTTTTATTCCGGTACTCGATGAGTCACTGCAATGTCATATGACGTCACAACATGGCGGTCATCAGCTGATTGTTTTTTTGTGGTTTTCACTGTTTTATTATGATTTTTAAAGACATTGAGTGATCCTATTATTTTATTATATATTGTAATACTCCTTTTTCATTTGAGGAATCGAATTATTCTGCTAATAATTTCAGTTGACGTCACAACATGGTGGTCACCAGATAAAATTGTATTTTGTACTTGGTTCTGGTTAATTGTGATCTTTATACATTTTTCAGGCATTTAGTGATCTTATTATTTGATTATATATTGTAATATTCCTTTTTCATTTGAAAAATCGAATAATTTCGGTAATGGTGACGTCACAACATGGCGGTCACCAGCTGATAGTGTATTGTGTTTGTTTCTGGTTAGTTGTGATTTACATAAACTTGCCAGAAATCTATTCTAAAGAAGAAGATACCAAAATTTTATTAAGAAACGTAAAATCTAATAGAAAAGTTGAATCTTCCTAACGTGACAACGAAGGATCAAAATCTACCGATGATGGCCGACAGAGTGGGGGCGGTTGAATCATGCTGATAACACTCTCCGATTCAGTTTTCGGCTGGCTGGCAGAGATAGCAGACGTGAAGTTTTATTCCGGTACTCGATGAGTCACTGCAATGTCATATGACGTCACAACATGGCGGTCATCAGCTGATTGTTTTTTTGTGGTTTTCACTGTTTTATTGCGATTTTTAAAGACATTGAGTGATCCTATTATTTTATTATATATTGTAATACTCCTTTTTCATTTGAGGAATCGAATTATTCTGCTAATAATTTCAGTTGACGTCACTACATGGTAGTCACCAGATAATATTGTATTTTGTACTTGGTTCTGGTTAATTGTGATCTTCATACATTTTTCAGGCATTTAGTGATCTTATTATTTGATTATATATTGTAATATTCCTTTTTCATTTGAAAAATCGAATAATTTTGGTAATGGTGACGTCACAACATGGCGGTCACCAGCTGATAGTGTATTGTGTTTGTTTCTGGTTAGTTGTGATTTACATAAACTTGCCAGAAATCTATTCTAAAGAAGAAGCTACCAAAATTTTATTAAGAAACGTAAAATCTAATAGAAAAGTTGAATCTTCCTAACGTGACAACGCTGGATCGAAATCTACCGATGAGGGCCGACAGAGTGGGGGCGGTTGAATCATGCTGATAACACTCTCCGATTCAGTTTTCGGCTGGCTGGCAGAGATAGCAGACGTGAAGTTTTATTCCGGTACTCGATGAGTCACTGCAATGTCATATGACGTCACAACATGGCGGTCACCAGCTGATTGTTTTTTTGTGGTTTTCACTGTTTTATTGTGATTTTTAAAGACATTGAGTGATCCTATTATTTTATTATATATTGTAATACTCCTTTTTCATTTGAGGAATCGAATTATTCTGCTAAGAATTTCAGTTGACGTCACAACATGGTGGTCACCAGATAATAATGTATTTTGTACTTGGTTCCGGTTAATTGTGATCTTTATACATTTTTGAGGCATTTAGTGATATTATTATTTGATTATATATTGTAATATTCCTTTTTCATTTGAAAAATCGAATAATTTTGGTAATGGTGACGTCACAACATGGCGGTCACCAGCTGATAGTGTATTGTGTTTGTTTCTGGTTAGTTGTGATTTACATAAACTTGCCAGAAATCTATTCTAAAGAAGCTACCAAAATTTTATTAAGAAATGTAAAATCTAATAGAAAAGTTGAATCTTCCAAACGTGACAACGCTGGATCGAAATCTACCGATGAGGGCCGACAGAGTGGAGGCGGTTGAATCATGCTGATAACACTCTCCGATTCAGTTTTCGGCTGGCTGGCAGAGATAGCAGACGTGAAGTTTTATTCCGGTACTCGATGAGTCACTGCAATGTCATATGACGTCACAACATGGCGGTCATCAGCTGATTGTTTTTTTGTGGTTTTCACTGTTTTATTATGATTTTTACAGACATTAAGTGATCCTATTATTTTATTATATATTGTAATACTCCTTTTTCATTTGAGGAATCGAATTATTCTGCTAATAATTTCAGTTGACGTCACAACATGGTGGTCACCAGATAATATTGTATTTTGTACTTGGTTCTGGTTAATTGTGATCTTTATACATTTTTCAGGCATTTAGTGATCTTATTATTTGATTATATATTGTAATATTCCTTTTTCATTTGAAAAATCGAATAATTTTGGTAATGGTGACGTCACAACATGGCGGTCACCAGCTGATAGTGTATTGTGTTTGTTTCTGGTTAGTTGTGATTTACATAAACTTGCCAGAAAACTATTCTAAAGAAGAAGCTACCAAAATTTTATTAAGAAACGTAAAATCTAATAGAAAAGTTGAATCTTCCTAACGTGACAACGCTGGATCGAAATCTACCGATGAGGGCCGACAGAGTGGGGGCGGTTGAATCATGCTGATAACACTCTCCGATTCAGTTTTCGGCTGGCTGGCAGAGATAGCAGACGTGAAGTTTTATTCCGGTACTCGATGAGTCACTGCAATGTCATATGACGTCACAACATGGCGGTCATCAGCTGATTGTTTTTTTTGTGGTTTTCACTGTTTTATTGTGATTTTTAAAGACATTGAGTGATCCTATTATTTTATTATATATTGTAATACTCCTTTTTCATTTGAGGAATCGAATTATTCTGCTAAGAATTTCAGTTGACGTCACAACATGGTGGTGGTCATCAGATAATAATGTATTTTGTACTTGGTTCCGGTTAATTGTGATCTTTATACATTTTTCAGGCATTTAGTGATCTTATTATTTGATTATATATTGTAATATTCCTTTTTCATTTGAAAAATCGAATAATTTTGGTAATGGTGACGTCACAACATGGCGGTCACCAGCTGATAGTGAATTGTGTTTGTTTCTGGTTAGTTGTGAGTTACATAAACTTGCCAGAAATCTATTCTAAAGAAGAAGCTACCAAAATTTTATTAAGAAACCTAAAATCTAATAGAAAAGTTGAAATCTTCCAAACGTGACAACGCTGGATCGAAATCTACCGATGAGGGCCGACAGAGTGGGGGCGGTTGAATCATGCTGATAACACTCTCCGATTCAGTTTTCGGTTGGCTGGCAGAGATAGCAGACGTGAAGTTTTATTCCGGTACTCGATGAGTCACTGCAATGTCATATGACGTCACAACATGGCGGTCATCAGCTGATTGTTTTTTTGTGGTTTTCACTGTTTTATTGTGATTTTTAAAGACATTGAGTGATCCTATTATTTTATTATATATTGTAATACTCCATTTTCATTTGAGGAATCGAATTATTCTGCTAATAATTTCAGTTGACGTCACAACATGGTGGTCACCAGATAATATTTATTTTGTACTTGGTTCTGGTTAATTGTGATCTTTATACATTTTTCAGGCATTTAGTGATCTTATTATTTGATTATATATTGTAATATTCCTTTTTCATTTGAAAAATCGAATAATTTTGGTAATGGTGACGTCACAACATGGCGGTCACCAGCTGATAGTGAATTGTGTTTGTTTCTGGTTAGTTGTGAGTTACATAAACTTGCCAGAAATCTATTCTAAAGAAGAAGCTACCAAAATTTCATTAAGAAACCTAAAATCTAATAGAAAAGTTGAAATCTTCCAAACGTGACAACGCTGGATCGAAATCTACCGATGAGGGCCGACAGAGTGGGGGCGGTTGAATCATGCTGATAACACTCTCCGATTCAGTTTTCGGCTGGCTGGCAGAGATAGCAGACGTGAAGTTTTATTCCGGTACTCGATGAGTCACTGCAATGTCATATGACGTCACAACATGGCGGTCATCAGCTGATTGTTTTTTTGTGGTTTTCACTGTTTTATTGTGATTTTTAAAGACATTGAGTGATCCTATTATTTTATTATATATTGTAATACTCCATTTTCATTTGAGGAATCGAATTATTCTGCTAATAATTTCAGTTGACGTCACAACATGGTGGTCACCAGATAATATTTATTTTGTACTTGGTTCTGGTTAATTGTGATCTTTATACATTTTTCAGGCATTTAGTGATCTTATTATTTGATTATATATTGTAATATTCCTTTTTCATTTGAAAAATCGAATAATTTTGGTAATGGTGACGCCACAACATGGCGGTCACCAGCTGATAGTGAATTATGTTTGTTTCTGGTTAGTTGTGAGTTACATAAACTTGCCAGAAATCTATTCTAAAGAAGAAGCTACCAAAATTTTATTAAGAAACCTAAAATCTAATAGAAAAGTTGAAATCTTCCAAACGTGACAACGCTGGATCGAAATCTACCGATGAGGGCCGACAGAGTGGGGGCGGTTGAATCAAGCTGATAACACTCTCCGATTCAGTTTTCGGCTGGCTGGCAGAGATAGCAGACGTGAAGTTTTATTCCGGTACTCGATGAGTCACTGCAATGTCATATGACGTCACAACATGGCGGTCATCAGCTGATTGTTTTTTTGTGGTTTTCACTGTTTTATTGTGATTTTTAAAGACATTGAGTGATCCTATTATTTTATTATATATTGTAATACTCCATTTTCATTTGAGGAATCGAATTATTCTGCTAATAATTTCAGTTGACGTCACAACATGGTGGTCACCAGATAATATTTATTTTGTACTTGGTTCTGGTTAATTGTGATCTTTATACATTTTTCAGGCATTTAGTGATCTTATTATTTGATTATATATTGTAATATTCCTTTTTCATTTGAAAAATCGAATAATTTTGGTAATGGTGACGTCACAACATGGCGGTCACCAGCTGATAGTGAATTGTTTTTGTTTCTGGTTAGTTATGATTTACATAAACTTGCCAGAAATCTATTCTAAAGAAGAAGCTACCAAAATTTTATTAAGAAACGTAAAATCTAATAGAAAAGTTGAAATCTTCCAAACGAGACAACGCTGGATCGAAATCTACCGATGAGGGCCGACAGAGTGGGGGCGGTTGAATCATGCTGATAACACTCTCCGATTCAGTTTTCGGCTGGCTGGCAGAGATAGCAGACGTGAAGTTTTATTCCGGTACTCGATGAGTCACTGCAATGTCATATGACGTCACAACATGGCGGTCATCAGCTGATTGTTTTTTTGTGGTTTTCTCTGTTTTATTGTGATTTTTAAAGACATTGAGTGATCCTATTATTTTTTTATATATTGTAATACTCCTTTTTCATTTGAGGAATCGAATTATTCTGCTAATAATTTCAGTTGACGTCACATCATGGTGGTCACCAGATAATATTGTATTTTGTACTTGCTTCTGGTTAATTGTGATCTTTATACATTTTTCAGGCATTTAGTGATCTTATTATTTGATTATATATTGTAATATTCCTTTTTCATTTGAAAAATCGAATAATTTCGGTAATGGTGACGTCACAACATGGCGGTCACCAGCTGATAGTGAATTGTGTTTGTTTCTGGTTAGTTGTGAGTTTCATAAACTTGCCAGAAATCTATTCTAAAGAAGAAGCTACCAAAATTTTATTAAGAAACCTAAAATCTAATAGAAAAGTTGAAATCTTCCAAACGTGACAACGCTGGATCGAAATCTACCGATGAGGGCCGACAGAGTGGGGGCGGTTGAATCAAGCTGATAACACTCTCCGATTCAGTTTTCGGCTGGCTGGCAGAGATAGCAGACGTGAAGTTTTATTCCGGTACTCGATGAGTCACTGCAATGTCATATGACGTCACAACATGGCGGTCATCAGCTGATTGTTTTTTTGTGGTTTTCACTGTTTTATTGTGATTTTTAAAGACATTGAGTGATCCTATTATTTTATTATATATTGTAATACTCCATTTTCATTTGAGGAATCGAATTATTCTGCTAATAATTTCAGTTGACGTCACAACATGGTGGTCACCAGATAATATTTATTTTGTACTTGGTTCTGGTTAATTGTGATCTTTATACATTTTTCAGGCATTTAGTGATCTTATTATTTGATTATATATTGTAATATTCCTTTTTCATTTGAAAAATCGAATAATTTTGGTAATGGTGACGTCACAACATGGCGGTCACCAGCTGATAGTGAATTGTTTTTGTTTCTGGTTAGTTATGATTTACATAAACTTGCCAGAAATCTATTCTAAAGAAGAAGCTACCAAAATTTTATTAAGAAACGTAAAATCTAATAGAAAAGTTGAAATCTTCCAAACGTGACAACGCTGGATCGAAATCTACCGATGAGGGCCGACAGAGTGGGGGCGGTTGAATCATGCTGATAACACTCTCCGATTCAGTTTTCGGCTGGCTGGCAGAGATAGCAGACGTGAAGTTTTATTCCGGTACCCGATGAGTCACTGCAATGTCATATGACGTCACAACATGGCGGTCATCAGCTGATTGTTTTTTTGTGGTTTTCTCTGTTTTATTGTGATTTTTAAAGACATTGAGTGATCCTATTATTTTTTTATATATTGTAATACTCCTTTTTCATTTGAGGAATCGAATTATTCTGCTAATAATTTCAGTTGACGTCACATCATGGTGGTCACCAGATAATATTGTATTTTGTACTTGCTTCTGGTTAATTGTGATCTTTATACATTTTTCAGGCATTTAGTGATCTTATTATTTGATTATATATTGTAATATTCCTTTTTCATTTGAAAAATCGAATAATTTCGGTAATGGTGACGTCACAACATGGCGGTCACCAGCTGATAGTGAATTGTGTTTGTTTCTGGTTAGTTGTGAGTTTCATAAACTTGCCAGAAATCTATTCTAAAGAAGAAGCTACCAAAATTTTATTAAGAAACCTAAAATCTAATAGAAAAGTTGAAATCTTCCAAACGTGACAACGCTGGATCGAAATCTACCGATGAGGGCCGACAGAGTGGGGGCGGTTGAATCAAGCTGATAACACTCTCCGATTCAGTTTTCGGCTGGCTGGCAGAGATAGCAGACGTGAAGTTTTATTCCGGTACTCGATGAGTCACTGCAATGTCATATGACGTCACAACATGGCGGTCATCAGCTGATTGTTTTTTTGTGGTTTTCACTGTTTTATTGTGATTTTTAAAGACATTGAGTGATCCTATTATTTTATTATATATTGTAATACTCCATTTTCATTTGAGGAATCGAATTATTCTGCTAATAATTTCAGTTGACGTCACAACATGGTGGTCACCAGATAATATTTATTTTGTACTTGGTTCTGGTTAATTGTGATCTTTATACATTTTTCAGGCATTTAGTGATCTTATTATTTGATTATATATTGTAATATTCCTTTTTCATTTGAAAAATCGAATAATTTTGGTAATGGTGACGTCACAACATGGCGGTCACCAGCTGATAGTGAATTGTTTTTGTTTCTGGTTAGTTATGATTTACATAAACTTGCCAGAAATCTATTCTAAAGAAGAAGCTACCAAAATTTTATTAAGAAACGTAAAATCTAATAGAAAAGTTGAAATCTTCCAAACGTGACAACGCTGGATCGAAATCTACCGATGAGGGCCGACAGAGTGGGGGCGGTTGAATCATGCTGATAACACTCTCCGATTCAGTTTTCGGCTGGCTGGCAGAGATAGCAGACGTGAAGTTTTATTCCGGTACCCGATGAGTCACTGCAATGTCATATGACGTCACAACATGGCGGTCATCAGCTGATTGTTTTTTTGTGGTTTTCTCTGTTTTATTGTGATTTTTAAAGACATTGAGTGATCCTATTATTTTTTTATATATTGTAATACTCCTTTTTCATTTGAGGAATCGAATTATTCTGCTAATAATTTCAGTTGACGTCACATCATGGTGGTCACCAGATAATATTGTATTTTGTACTTGCTTCTGGTTAATTGTGATCTTTATACATTTTTCAGGCATTTAGTGATCTTATTATTTGATTATATATTGTAATATTCCTTTTTCATTTGAAAAATCGAATAATTTTGGTAATGGTGACGTCACAACATGGCGGTCACCAGCTGATAGTGTATTGTGTTTGTTTCTGGTTAGTTGTGATTTACATAAACTTACCAGAAATCTATTCTAAATAAGAAGCTACCAAAATTTTGTTAAGAAACGTAAAATCTAACAGAAAAGTTGAAATCTTCCAAACGTGACAACGCTGGATCGAAAACTACCGATGAGGGCCGACAGAGTGGGAGCGGTTGAATCGTGATGATAACACTCTCCGATTCAGTTTTCGGATGGCTGACAGAGAGAGCGGACGTGAAGTTTTATTCCGGTACTCGATGAGTCACTGTACTGTCATATGACGTCACAACTTGGCGGTCATCAGCTGATTGTTTTTTTGTGATTTTCACTGGTTGATTGTGGTTTCCACTGGTTGATTGTGATTTTTATAAACTTTATAGACATTGAGTGATTCTGTTATTTCATTATAATTGTAATACTGCTTTTTAATTTGAGGAATCAAAAAATTTTGTTAATAATTTCAGTTGACGCCAACTTGGTGGTCACCAGCTGATTGTTTTTTGTGGTCGGTTTTGGTCATTTGTGATTTTTACTAGAATTAAAAACTTTAACTGGTCCTATTATTTCATAAGATATTGTAATACTCCTTTATCATTTGAGACATCGAATGATTTCAGGTGTAATCAAGAAGCCTGGAATTTCCTCAAAACCAACAAAATTATTTTGGCTTACTATGAGCTCAGGTTATTGAATGTAAATTGTAATTTTATTTTTGTTAATCTGAAGAGTAATTGATAAACCTAACTTTCCACTCCTCAACTAATACCCCATTGCCAAATCCTTTCCCGACAGGGGCGCTCACACCTTCTCGTGGTCCCTGTTGAGCGATAACAGTTCAAACCTAAGAAAAACAAGTTTTATTGATTCATTACGATAGGAAGGAACTATTATCGGCCAAGTGAGCACCAATGTATTGTAGATTAAGACATTTTTCGATGTACAACCCAATATTTGTGAACTACTCTATTCCTATACTTTCAGTCTTATCGTGAATAACTGAAAAGAATCACCCCATTGTCGTATTTCAAATAGCCCCACTAATAAACTAACATGCTAAACTACCTCGATAACACCCCTATTTGAATGCTAACAATGGGTTGTGTATTTTCTCGGCGTGATCAAAGGATTCAATCAAATATAGGAACAGTGAAGCTAATATGGGTTTCGTTCTCCATCATTTGTTTATTGTGCGTGAACAACTTTTTTTCTTATCAATTATTTTAGATCTAACTTTGGGAACATTACAGATTTTTTTCTTTTCGTGTGATTATATTTTGTACTTTTTTTATATTGACACGTCACTCATGGAGGATATTTATCTATCTGCAAAGAGGAGTTTTGGCACCATAGGCTAGTAAGAAACAATTATATACAATACGTATTTACAGTCATGTGGGTTCGAGAAGCCTGGAATGTCCTAATATCTTGGTTTCCAAACATATTTCTAATTTTCAGTTACTTATAGTCACAACTCTCAATTAGGATAGAAAGAGACGAGAGAAAAAATTGGTTTGGAGAATTCTGGTACCAAACGGATGAAGAATGAAATGGGGAAACTGTTTGGAACGAAATCCCTCAATGGGAATCGACGGGGGCATATTCTCCGTGTGGCAAACTCCGCTTCATTCGTTATACCGTCTACATCGGTGGTAAGGGCTGTAGCTCAGCTACGGTAAGATGAACCCTGCCTCGAGCACAGTGGCTGACATGCTCACCCGTAGAGGCCTATATATACGGGAGCCCGATCATCGATGACGGTTTCGCGTGGAGCAGAACTAATCACGCGGAATAGTTGCTCCAATAGAAACTCATTCAGGAATCCGGTTTCGACTTCCAACAGCATATCCATTCTATTCTTGTTTCGTTTCGTATTCAGTATGGTCCAGTCCAATTTTTGCTATCGTTCCTAGAAATCTGAATTGACACCGCTACGGGTCAGGTGAGATCAAAAAGCCTATAATTTTCTTATCACTCACAAGCCACTATGCCACTAGCTTCCTGGACAGAACGTGAAAACCCACAACAGGTGATGAATATATATGACGTGAATTCGAATATCATGTTATATTATGTCATTTTATTTTTGTTCTTCACTTTACTTTCCATAGAGTTCTTGATATACTTGTATACAATTTTTTATAAATACAGCATTGTATGTGAATAAATTAATATTTTTATTTTATCTTGAATTCGAATTCTTTGATATGTGTAGAATTCGATTTCATGACATTTTCTGAACATAACATGTCACTTCTACACTAACATCCTTGTCCCACCTTCCCGACAGGGGCGCTCACACCTTCTCGTGGTCCCTGTTGAGCGATAACAGTTCAAACCTAAGAAAAACAAGTTTTATTGATTCATTACGATAGGAAGGAACTATTATCGGCCAAGTGAGCACAAATGTATTGTAGATTAAGACATTTTTCGATGTACAACCCAATATTTGTGAACTACTCTATTCCTATACTTTCAATCTTATCGTGAATAACTGAAAAGAATCACCCCATTGTCGTATTTCAAATAGCCCCACTAATAAACTAACATGCTAAACTACCTCGATAACACCCCTATTTGAATGCTAACAATGGGTTGTGTATTTTCTCGGCGTGATCAAAGGATTCAACCAAGTATAGGAACAGTGAAGCTAATATGGGTTTCGTTCTCCATCATTTGTTTATTGTGTGTGAACAACTTTTTTCTTATCAATTATTTCAGATCTAACTCTGGGAACATTACAGAATTTTTTTTCGTGTGATTATATTTTGTACTTTCTTTATATTGACACGTTTTATCTCCTACACTTAATTTCATGTGATAACCATGTTATTTGTGACCTTTGATGCAAACGCAATATTTTCTGTATTATTCATGATTTCATTTTATTGCTTCATGTTTTATTCACCATATTGATATGTTCTACACGTGAAAAGTTATTTTTCTAGGAACTCATGAAGGATATTTATCTATCTGCAAAGAGTAGTTTTGGCACATTAGGCTAGTAAGAAACAATCATATACAATACGTATTTACAGTCATGTGGGTTCGAGCAGCCTGAAATGTCCTAACATCTTGGTTTCCAAACATATTTCTAATTTTCAGTTACTTTTAGTCACAACTCTCAATTAGGATTGAAAGGGACGAGAGAAAAAATTGGTTTGGAGAATTCTGGTACCAAACGGATGAAGAATGAAATGGGGAAACTGTTTGGAACGAAATCCCTCCTTGGGAATCGACGGGGGCATATTCTCCGTTTGGCAAACTCCGCTTCATTCGTTATACCGTCTACATCGGTGGTAAGGGCTGTAGCTCAGCTACGGTAAGATGAACCCTGCCTCGAGCACAGTGGCTGACATGCTCACCCGTAGAGGCCTATATATACGGGAGCCCGATCATCGATGACGGTTTCGCGTGGAGCAGAACTAATCACACGGAATAGTTGCTCCAATAGAAACTCACTCAGGAATCCGGTTTCGACTTCCAACAGCATATCCATTCTATTCTTGTTTCGTTTCGTATTCAGTATGGTCCAGTCCAATTTTTGCTCTCGTTCCTAGAAATCTGAATTGACACCGCTTCGGGTCAGGTGAGATCAAAAAGCCTATAATTTTCTTCTCACTCACAAGCCACTATGCCACTAGCTTCCTGGACAGAACGTGAAAACCCACAACAGGTGATGAACGTTTCATTATATGACGTGAATTCGAGTATCATGGTATATTATGTCATTTTATTTTTGTTCTTCAGTTTATTTTCCATAGAGTTCTTGATATACTTGTATACATTTTTTTATAATTACAGCATTGTATGTGAATAAATTAATATTTTTATTTTATCTTGAATTCGAATTCTTTGATATGTGTAGAATTCGATTTCATGACATTTTCTGAACATAACATGTCACTTCTACACTAACATCCTTGTCCCACCTTCCCGACAGGGGCGCTCACACCTTCTCGTGGTCCCTGTTGAGCGATAACAGTTCAAACCTAAGAAAAACAAGTTTTATTGATTCATTACGATAGGAAGGAACTATTATCGGCCAAGTGAGCACCATTGTATTGTAGATTAAGACATTTTTCGATGTACAACCCAATATTTGTGAACTACTCTATTCCTATACTTTCAATCTTATCGTGAATAACTTAAAAGAATCACCCCATTGTCGTATTTCAAATAGCCCCACTAATAAACTAACATGCTAAACTACCTCGATAACACCCCTATTTGAATGCTAACAATGGGTTGTGTATTTTCTCGGCGTGATCAAAGGATTCAACCAAGTATAGGAACAGTGAGGCTCATATGGGTTTCTTTCTCCATCATTTGTTTATTGCGTGTGAACAACTTTTTTTCTTATCAATTATTTCAGATCTAACTTTCGGAACATTACAGATTTTTTTCTTTTCGTGTGATTATATTTTGTACTTTTTTTATATTGCCTCATTTTATCTCCTACACCTAATTTCATGTGATAACCATGTTATTTGTGACCTTTGATGCAAACGCAATATTTTCTGTATTATTCATGATTCCATTTTATTGCTTCTTGATATGTTCTACACGTGAAAAGTTATTTTTCTAGGAACTCATGGAGGATATTTAACTATCTGCAAAGAGGAGCTTTGGCACATTAGGCTAGTAAAAAACAATCATATACAATACGTATTTACAGTCATGTGGGTTCGAGAAGCCTGGAATGTCCTAACATCTTGGTTTCCAAACATATTTCTAATTTTCAGTTACTTATAGTCACAACTCTCAATTAGGATAGAAAGGGACGAGAGAAAAAATTGGTTTGGAGAATTCTGGTACCAAACGGATGAAGAATGAAATGGGGAAACTGTTTGGAACGAAATCCCTCAATGGGAATCGACGGGGGCATATTCTCCGTGTGGCAAACTCCGCTTCATTCGTTATACCGTCTACATCGGTGGTAAGGGCTGTAGCTCAGCTACGGTAAGATGAACCCTGCCTCGAGCACAGTGGCTGACATGCTCACCCGTAGAGGCCTATATATATACGGGAGCCCGATCATCGATGACGGTTTCGCGTGGAGCAGAACTAATCACACGGAATAGTTGCTCCAATAGAAACTCATTCAGGAATCCGGTTTCGACTTCCAACAGCATATCCATTCTATTCTTGTTTCGTTTCGAATTCAGTATGGTCCAGTCCAATTTTTGCTCTCGTTCCTAGAAATCTGAATTGACACCGCTTCGGGTCAGGTGAGATCAAAAAGCCTATAATTTTCTTATCACTCACAAGCCACTATGCCACTTGCTTCCTGGACAGAACGTGAAAACCCACAACAGGTGATGAACGTTTCATTATATGACGTGAATTCGAGTATCATGGTATATTATGTCATTTTATTTTTGTTCTTCACTTTACTTTCCATAGAGTTCTTGATATACCTGTATACAATTTTTTATAATTACAGCATTGTATGTGAATAAATTAATATTTTTATTTTATCTTGAATTCGAATTCTTTGATATGTGTAGAATTCGATTTCATGACATTTTCTGAACATAACATGTCACTTCTACACTAACATCCTTGTCCCACCTTCCCGACAGGGGCGCTCACACCTTCTCGTGGTCCCTGTTGAGCGATAACAGTTCAAACCTAAGAAAAGCAAGTTTTATTGATTCATTACGATAGGAAGGAACTATTATCGGCCAAGTGAGCACCAATGTATTGTAGATTAAGACATTTTTCAATGTACAACCCAATATTTGTGAACTACTCTATTCCTATACTTTCAATCTTATCGTGAATAACTGAAAAGAATCACCCCATTGTCGTATTTCAAATAGCCCCACTAACAAACTAACATACTAAACTACCTCGATAACACCCCTATTTGAATGCTAACAATGGGTTGTGTATTTTCTCGGCGTGATCAAAGGATTCAATCAAGTATAGGAACAGTGAGGCTAATATGGGTTTTTTTCTCCATCATTTGTTTATTGCGTGTGAACAACTTTTTTTCTTATCAATTATTTCAGATCTAACTTTCGGAACATTACAGATTTTTTCTTTTCGTGTGATTATATTTTGTACTTTTTTTATATTGACTCGTTTTATCTCCTACACCTAATTTCATGTGATAACCATGTTGTTTGTGACCTTTGATGCAAACGCAATATTTTCTGTATTATTCATGATTCCATTTTATTGCTTCTTGTATTATTCACCATATTGATATGTTCTACACGTGAAAAGTTATTTTTCTAGGAACTCATGGAGGATATTTATCTATCTGCAAAGAGGAGTTTTGGCGCATTAGGCTAGTAAGAAACAATCATATACAATACGTATTTACAGTCATGTGGGTTCGAGAAGCCTGGAATGTCCTAACATCTTGGTTTCCAAACATATTTCTAATTTTCAGTTACTTATAGTCACAACTCTCAATTAGGATAGAAAGGGACGAGAGAAAAAATTGGTTTGGAGAATTCTGGTACCAAACGGATGAAGAATGAAATGGGGAAACTGTTTGGAACGAAATCCCTCCTTGGGAATCGACGGGGGCATATTCTCCGTGTGGCAAACTCCGCTTCATTCGTTATACCGTCTACATCGGTGGTAAGGGCTGTAGCTCAGCTACGGTAAGATGAACCCTGCCTCGAGCACAGTGGCTGACATGCTCACCCGTAGAGGCCTATATATACGGGAGCCCGATCATCGATGACGGTTTCGCGTGGAGCAGAACTAATCACACGGAATAGTTGCTCCAATAGAAACTCATTCAGGAATCCGGTTTCGACTTCCAACAGCATATCCATTCTATTCTTGTTTCGTTTCGTATTCAGTATGGTCCAGTCCAATTTTTGCTCTCGTTCCTAGAAATCTGAATTGACACCGCTTCGGGTCAGGTGAGATCAAAAAGCCTATAATTTTCTTCTCACTCACAAGCCACTATGCCACTAGCTTCCTGGACAGAACGTGAAAACCCACAACAGGTGATGAACGTTTCATTATATGACGTGAATTCGAGTATCATGGTATATTATGTCATTTTATTTTTGTTCTTCAGTTTATTTTCCATAGAGTTCTTGATATACTTGTATACATTTTTTTATAATTACAGCATTGTATGTGAATAAATTAATATTTTTATTTTATCTTGAATTCGAATTCTTTGATATGTGTAGAATTCGATTTCATGACATTTTCTGAACATAACATGTCACTTCTACACTAACATCCTTGTCCCACCTTCCCGACAGGGGCGCTCACACCTTCTCGTGGTCCCTGTTGAGCGATAACAGTTCAAACCTAAGAAAAACAAGTTTTATTGATTCATTACGATAGGAAGGAACTATTATCGGCCAAGTGAGCACCATTGTATTGTAGATTAAGACATTTTTCGATGTACAACCCAATATTTGTGAACTACTCTATTCCTATACTTTCAATCTTATCGTGAATAACTTAAAAGAATCACCCCATTGTCGTATTTCAAATAGCCCCACTAATAAACTAACATGCTAAACTACCTCGATAACACCCCTATTTGAATGCTAACAATGGGTTGTGTATTTTCTCGGCGTGATCAAAGGATTCAACCAAGTATAGGAACAGTGAGGCTCATATGGGTTTCTTTCTCCATCATTTGTTTATTGCGTGTGAACAACTTTTTTTCTTATCAATTATTTCAGATCTAACTTTCGGAACATTACAGATTTTTTTCTTTTCGTGTGATTATATTTTGTACTTTTTTTATATTGCCTCATTTTATCTCCTACACCTAATTTCATGTGATAACCATGTTATTTGTGACCTTTGATGCAAACGCAATATTTTCTGTATTATTCATGATTCCATTTTATTGCTTCTTGATATGTTCTACACGTGAAAAGTTATTTTTCTAGGAACTCATGGAGGATATTTAACTATCTGCAAAGAGGAGCTTTGGCACATTAGGCTAGTAAAAAACAATCATATACAATACGTATTTACAGTCATGTGGGTTCGAGAAGCCTGGAATGTCCTAACATCTTGGTTTCCAAACATATTTCTAATTTTCAGTTACTTATAGTCACAACTCTCAATTAGGATAGAAAGGGACGAGAGAAAAAATTGGTTTGGAGAATTCTGGTACCAAACGGATGAAGAATGAAATGGGGAAACTGTTTGGAACGAAATCCCTCAATGGGAATCGACGGGGGCATATTCTCCGTGTGGCAAACTCCGCTTCATTCGTTATACCGTCTACATCGGTGGTAAGGGCTGTAGCTCAGCTACGGTAAGATGAACCCTGCCTCGAGCACAGTGGCTGACATGCTCACCCGTAGAGGCCTATATATATACGGGAGCCCGATCATCGATGACGGTTTCGCGTGGAACAGAACTAATCACACGGAATAGTTGCTCCAATAGAAACTCATTCAGGAATCCGGTTTCGACTTCCAACAGCATATCCATTCTATTCTTGTTTCGTTTCGAATTCAGTATGGTCCAGTCCAATTTTTGCTCTCGTTCCTAGAAATCTGAATTGACACCGCTTCGGGTCAGGTGAGATCAAAAAGCCTATAATTTTCTTATCACTCACAAGCCACTATGCCACTTGCTTCCTGGACAGAACGTGAAAACCCACAACAGGTGATGAACGTTTCATTATATGACGTGAATTCGAGTATCATGGTATATTATGTCATTTTATTTTTGTTCTTCACTTTACTTTCCATAGAGTTCTTGATATACCTGTATACAATTTTTTATAATTACAGCATTGTATGTGAATAAATTAATATTTTTATTTTATCTTGAATTCGAATTCTTTGATATGTGTAGAATTCGATTTCATGACATTTTCTGAACATAACATGTCACTTCTACACTAACATCCTTGTCCCACCTTCCCGACAGGGGCGCTCACACCTTCTCGTGGTCCCTGTTGAGCGATAACAGTTCAAACCTAAGAAAAGCAAGTTTTATTGATTCATTACGATAGGAAGGAACTATTATCGGCCAAGTGAGCACCAATGTATTGTAGATTAAGACATTTTTCAATGTACAACCCAATATTTGTGAACTACTCTATTCCTATACTTTCAATCTTATCGTGAATAACTGAAAAGAATCACCCCATTGTCGTATTTCAAATAGCCCCACTAACAAACTAACATACTAAACTACCTCGATAACACCCCTATTTGAATGCTAACAATGGGTTGTGTATTTTCTCGGCGTGATCAAAGGATTCAATCAAGTATAGGAACAGTGAGGCTAATATGGGTTTTTTTCTCCATCATTTGTTTATTGCGTGTGAACAACTTTTTTTCTTATCAATTATTTCAGATCTAACTTTCGGAACATTACAGATTTTTTCTTTTCGTGTGATTATATTTTGTACTTTTTTTATATTGACACGTTTTATCTCCTACACCTAATTTCATGTGATAACCATGTTATTTGTGACCTTTGATGCAAACGCAATATTTTCTGTATTATTCATGATTCCATTTTATTGCTTCTTGTATTATTCACCATATTGATATGTTCTACACGTGAAAAGTTATTTTTCTAGGAACTCATGGAGGATATTTATCTATCTGCAAAGAGGAGCTTTGGCACATTAGGCTAGTAAGAAACAATCATATACAATACGTATTTACAGTCATGTGGGTTCGAGAAGCCTGGAATGTCCTAACATCTTGGTTTCCAAACATATTTCTAATTTTCAGTTACTTATAGTCACAACTCTCAATTAGGATAGAAAGGGACGAGAGAAAAAATTGGTTTGGAGAATTCTGGTACCAAACGGATGAAGAATGAAATGGGGAAACTGTTTGGAACGAAATCCCTCAATGGGAATCGACGGGGGCATATTCTCCGTGTGGCAAACTCCGCTTCATTCGTTATACCGTCTACATCGGTGGTAAGGGCTGTAGCTCAGCTACGGTAAGATGAACCCTGCCTCGAACACAGTGGCTGACATGCTCACCCGTAGAGGCCTATATATACGGGAGCCCGATCATCGATGACGGTTTCGCGTGGAGCAGAACTAATCACACGGAATAGTTGCTCCAATAGAAACTCATTCAGGAATCCGGTTTCGACTTCCAACAGCATATCCATTCTATTCTTGTTTCGTTTCGTATTCAGTATGGTCCAGTACAATTTTTGCTCTCGTTCCTAGAAATCTGAATTGACACCGCTTCGGGTCAGGTGAGATCAAAAAGCCTATAATTTTCTTCTCACTCACAAGCCACTATGCCACTAGCTTCCTGGACAGAACGTGAAAACCCACAACAGGTGATGAACGTTTCATTATATGACGTGAATTCGAGTATCATGGTATATTATGTCATTTTATTTTTGTTCTTCAGTTTATTTTCCATAGAGTTCTTGATATACTTGTATACATTTTTTTATAATTACAGCATTGTATGTGAATAAATTAATATTTTTATTTTATCTTGAATTCGAATTCTTTGATATGTGTAGAATTCGATTTCATGACATTTTCTGAACATAACATGTCACTTCTACACTAACATCCTTGTCCCACCTTCCCGACAGGGGCGCTCACACCTTCTCGTGGTCCCTGTTGAGCGATAACAGTTCAAACCTAAGAAAAACAAGTTTTATTGATTCATTACGATAGGAAGGAACTATTATCGGCCAAGTGAGCACCAATGTATTGTAGATTAAGACATTTTTCAATGTACGACCCAATATTTGTGAACTACTCTATTCCTATACTTTCAATCTTATCGTGGATAACTGAAAAGAATCACCCCATTGTCGTATTTCAAATAGCCCCACTAACAAACTTACATACTAAACTACCTCGATAACACCCCTATTTGAATGCTAACAATGGGTTGTGTATTTTCTCGGCGTGATCAAAGGATTCAATCAAGTATAGGAACAGTGAGGCTCATATGGGTTTCTTTCTCCATCATTTGTTTATTGCGTGTGAACAACTTTTTTTCTTATCAATTATTTCAGATCTAACTTTCGGAACATTACAGATTTTTTCTTTTCGTGTGATTATATTTTGTACTTTTTTTATATTGACTCGTTTTATCTCCTACACCTAATTTCATGTGATAACCATGTTATTTGTGACCTTTGATGCAAACGCAATATTTTCTGTATTATTCATGATTCCATTTTATTGCTTCTTGTATTATTCTCCATATTGATATGTTCTACACGTGAAAAGTTATTTTTCTAGGAACTCATTGAGGATATTTATCTATCTGCAAAGAGGAGTTTTGGTAAGAAACAATTATATAAAATACGTATTTACAGTCATGTGGGTTCGAGAAGCCTGGAATGTCCTAACATCTTGGTTTCCAAACATATTTCTAATTTTCAGTTACTTATAGTCACAACTCTCAATTAGGATAGAAAGAGACGAGAGAAAAAATTGGTTTGGAGAATTCTGGTACCAAACGGATGAAGAATGAAATGGGGAAACTGTTTGGAACGAAATCCCTCAATGGGAATCGACGGGGGCATATTCTCCGTGTGGCAAACTCCGCTTCATTCGTTATACCGTCTACATCGGTGGTAAGGGCTGTAGCTCAGCTACGGTAAGATGAACCCTGCCTCGAGCACAGTGGCTGACATGCTCACCCGTAGAGGCCTATATATACGGGAGCCCGATCATCGATGACGGTTTCGCGTGGAGCAGAACTAATCACACGGAATAGTTGCTCCAATAGAAACTCATTCAGGAATCCGGTTTCGACTTCCAACAGCATATCCATTCTGTTCTTGTTTCGTTTCGTATTCAGTATGGTCCAGTCCAATTTTTGCTCTCGTTCCTAGAAATCTGAATTGACACCGCTTCGGGTCAGGTGAGATCAAAAAGCCTATAATTTTCTTATCACTCACAAGCCACTATGACACTAGCTTCCTGGACAGAACGTGAAAACCCACAACAGGTGATGAACGTTTCATTATATGACGTGAATTCGAGTATCATGGTATATTATGTCATTTTATTTTTGTTCTTCACTTTACTTTCCATAGAGTTCTTGATATACTTGTATACAATTTTTTATAATTACAGCATTGTATGTGAATATATATTTTTATTTCATCTTGAATTCGAATTCTTTGATATGTGTAGAATTCGATTTCATGACATTTTCTGAACCATAACATGTCACTTCTACACTAACATCCTTGTCCCACCTTCCCGACAGGGGCGCTCACACCTTCTCGTGGTCCCTGTTGAGCGATAACAGTTCAAACCTAAGAAAAACAAGTTTTATTGATTCATTACGATAGGAAGGAACTATTATCGGCCAAGTGAGCACCAATGTATTGTAGATTAAGACATTTTTCGATGTACAACCCAATATTTGTGAACTACTCTATTCCTATACTTTCAATCTTATCGTGAATAACTGAAAAGAATCACCCCATTGTCGTATTTCAAATAGCCCCACTAACAAACTAACATACTGAACTACCTCGATAACACCCCTATTTGAATGCTAACAATGGGTTGTGTATTTTCTCGGCGTGAGCAAAGGATTCAATCAAGTATAGGAACAGTGAAGCTAATATGGGTTTCTTTCTCCATCATTTGTTTATTGTGTGTGAACAACTTTTTTCCTTATCAATTATTTCAGATCTAACTTTGGGAACAACATTACAGATACATGGTGGTTCTTCGGGTTGTAAGGCCGACGTATGTTTACAGAAGTTCTCGACGTTTCGCCAACACGAGTGGTTAGCATTTTCAAGAGATATTTTTTTCAAAGTTTCTTGTTTCTTAATTCGCTGTCAAATGCTTGATTCATCTCTTGAGTTAATCAAGAATTCATCAGATGGAACTATTATCGGCCAGGTGAGCAAAAAATATTCAATTAACTATGAATGTTAAATTCAACAAATCTCTTCCTCATAATAGTAACTTTGGTATAATACAAGTTTAATAAGACTCTAATTTGTGGTACGCTTCGTTTGGGAATATGAGCCGCAGTATATTCAACTCATTGTTTAGTTACTTTTTTATTTTCCACCGTCTACATTTCAGAATTTCATTATGAAACCAAACAGATCATTTTGGCTGACCATGAGCTCAGGTTCTTGAATGTTAATTGTAATTTTTTATTGTAAATTTGAGGGTTTAATTGATAAAAATAACATTCCACTCCTCAACTAATAGCCCATTACCAAATCCCTTCCCGACAGGGGCGCTCACACTTTCCCGTGGTCCCTGTTGAGCGATAACAGTTCATACCTAAGAAACACTAGTTGTATTGATTCATTACGACAGGAAGGAACTATTATCGGCCAAGTGAGCACCAATGTATTCCAGATTAGGGCATTTTTCTATGTACAAACCCAATATTTGCGAACTATTCTATTCCTATACTTTTTGTGTTATAGTGAATAACTGGAAAGAAACACCCCATTGTCATTATTCAAATGACCTCGATAACACCCCTATTTGAATGCTAACAATGGGTTTTGCATTTTCTCGGCTTGAAGGATTCAATCAAGTATAGGAACAGTGAGACTAATATAGGTTTTATTCTCCACCATTTGTTCATTGTGTGGGAATAACTTCTTTTTTATCAATTATTTCAGATCTAACTTTCGGAACATTACAGATTTTATTTTAACCCAATTTCCACCCTCTTAGACGGCCTGAAAAACTCAGGCATATCATTTTTCTAGTGAATTCGACCACAAGAAACAACAGATTCGAAAATGGAAGGTGTACAAAGTCAATTTACCGAAATATAGTTGTTTATGCTTTTCCACCCCATTTCCACCCTTTAAGACTGTTTGGAAAACCGAGGCACCATATTTTTTACTGAGATGACCGCCGGGAAAAGCATATTCAATGATTAGAGGTACACAAAAAGTCCAGTATAGAAATTTAAAAAATCGATATTTTTTCTCCGTGTGTCTTGTGGATGTGGATAACTTCACACCCGTAACTATTATGCTGATTCCTTACTCTTCAGTTATCGCTACTGCTTCACATACCTTATATTATATATTATTATGGCAAAAATGCTTGGACAATAGGTGGAAAAGTGTTTGTATCACAAAACCAAGAAAGAAAGCAAATACGTTCTGAAAATGACCTGTAATCTATAGCGAAGGTCCCTGAATTCGTTTTCAATGCTTTTTTATGTTTCTTTTTCCTTTACTTTCTGCTATGGCTGAAAATGATTATAAATTACTTTTAAGAATTTATTTACACAAAGAAAATGGTTGAAAACATCGATCTTTCCATACGCAATATTGTCCATAATTTCAATAAAACTTAACAAAATAATTAGTGGCAGGATTGATGTGTTCAATCGCAATGACCAAAAGATATGCTGGGCTCAAATAGCTCTCTATATAAATAAGGGTTTAGTTAATTTCGTTTATAGGCATTTCTTACTGGAACCTTTTATACCGAATCTTTATTTTTATTCTGTTATAGTGAATCTAGTTTTAGGATAACTACAAATGAAGCTAAATATTTATTACCAGAACTGTAGGGGATTACGCACCAAGACTGCTGAATTTAGCCAAAATTTATTGACGGAAACATACGATATGGTTATGCTGACAGAGACATGGTTGTCTGATGGTATAAAAAATGAAGAATTGTTCAATAATAATTACAAAGTCTATAGAAAGGACAGAGATCAACAAAAAACAGGTAAAACAAGAGGAGGTGGAGTCCTCATAGCTGTAAGTAATAAGTACGTTTCTTCAGAAATTGAATTGGAATCACCATTAGAGACATTATTTGTCAAAACACGCATTCTTGGTATAACGTTCATTCTGAACGCAACATATATCCCCCCATCCTCGAAAACAAATGTATACGAACAATATTCCGATATACTTGAATTTATAGAGCATACCATTGATCACGACTACATGTTACTAGTTGGAGATTATAATATACCTACAGTTACAGGTTCGACATATAAGTTGAATCTTCAAAATCAGATAGAAAAAAGTATTCAGTCAATAATGGACTCTAATAGTTTAAACTTTTACAATAATGTGTTGAATGAAAATAATAAAACTTTAGACTTAGTACTAAGCAATATACCTGTGAATGTAGTTGAAGAAACGATGCCGTTGGTAAAAAAAGATAATCAGCACCCTGCTATATTGCTAGAATGCGAAATACAAAAATGTACTCAAAACGTACAAACAAACAATCTTCAGGAAAAATACAACTTCAAGAAGGCGAACTTTCATTTACTTTATGAACTCTTCAGGGATTTTGATTGGTCGATGCTGGGTTCTTTCAATGATGTTAACGATTGTGTGACATATTTTTATCAAGTATTCTATAATATTCTTAACATATGTGTACCGAAATACAAACCGATTAAAACTAAAAAATCATTCCAAACTTGGTTTTCAGAAGAACTAAAATCAGACTTACGGGATAAAGAATTTTACAGGCGTAGGAAAAATAAATCGGAATATTATCTAACAAAATATAATACTTTGAGGGCAGAAATCAAACGAAAAATCAAAATTGAATACAAAAATTATCTCGAGAACATTCAAAACAACATTAAGGAAACCCCAAACCTATTCTGGAATTTCGTTAACAAACGAAGACAAACTAAATCAACTGAAACCCAATTTAAACTAACAAATAGAGAGGTGGCAGATCCAAAAATTATAACTGGTGAGTTTGCAGACTACTTCTCATCTGTATACGAAAATGAATCAACGTATGATCTCAGAGTAATAAGACAACTTTCTAACAATATACATTTCAATTATCAACAAAACATACATTTTGAAAAAATAACCCTTGAAGAGCTGCAAAAGGCATTTCAAAAACTAAAACCAAAGAGATCCACTTCTTCTAATTTTTAATAAATCATTGAGTACAGGAGTATTTCCAACGGAATTCAGGTTATCAAAAATAACACCAATTCATAAAAATGGTGACAAAAAAATTATCAGTAATTATCGACCGGTGGCAGTACTCAACTGTATAGCAAAAATTTTCGAATTTGTCATACATGGAAAGTTATATGAGGCATTCAAAAATTATATTGTCACTGAGCAACATGGCTTCTGTCGTAAGAGATCTATAGAAACAAATCTATTAACGTTTACAAATCAAATCATGAGCAATATTCACAAAACACAAATCGATTGCATTTATACAGATTTCGCAAAAGCGTTCGATAAAGTCAATCATGACTTGCTGATAGCAAAACTTAAAAATTATGGATTGAGCAATCATCTTACAGAATTCTTTCTCTCTTACTTAAAACTACGATCACAATTTGTTACTTTCAAAGGAGAGGCTTCACAAGTTTTCTTAGCAGGCTCAGGAGTTCCCCAAGGATCGAACTTAGGACCGCTAATGTTCCTCATGTTTATTAACGATTTGCCCAAGGAAGTTTCATCTGACTGATTATTATATGCTGATGACTTTAAAATTTTTCGGAATATCACCGGCGTCAATGACTACTTGGAGCTTCAAAATGACTTAGACAAAATTTCAATATGGTCAGAGAAAAACAAGTTATTATTCAACCAGTCAAAGTGTAAAGTGCTAACGTTCAACAGAAACAGAAGCCCACATAATTTTGTATATCATATGCAAAATAAACCACTAGATAGAGTCACCACCAAACTTGACCTGGGAGTTCTTTTTCAAAATGATTTGAAATTTAATAGTCATATAGATAAAATCATTCGAGAAGCCAATAAAATGATTGGGTTTGTGAAGAGATCCACTTTTGACTTTAATGATACTGAAGTGTTGAAACTCTTATATGTTAGTCTAGTACGAAGCAAGCTAGAGTATGCAAGCATAATATGGGACCCCCCACAACAGTATCTCTGTCAAAGCGTTGAAACGATACAAAATAAATTTCTAAAATATTTATATTATAAAAAACATGGTTTCAGTCCTGATCATAATTCATATAATCATATAAGAAAAGAATTCAACATAATTAAGCTAGATGTTAGAAGGCGTGTTAGTAACTTAATGTTTCTTTTCAAACTACTAAATAATTTTATTCACAGTAGTTATTTATTACAACAAATCAACTTTTATATTGGTCCGAGGGGAATGAGACCTCGGCAACAAACATTTCACACAAAAGGCAAGAGTTCTGTTGAAAGACTTTGTCATCTCTATAATAACATAGACTCAGTAGCAAGCTATGGTATATTCGATGTCAATCAGCGAAGATTCAAGTCCGAAGTTATGAAAATTGTCAACTCGTAACACCACATGGGATCAAATTGACACATTTATCTTTCTTCATTTGTTTTTGTTTCCTCTTTTTGTTATGATTTGTACGGGCAAAATTAAAACACTACAGTCTTGGCGATATAAATCCCTACAGTTCCAATTGTCAATAAAAAATGTATGATGTGCTTTATCATTGTTTTCTAGGAAATAATTAATTTTATAGAAACATGTAATTTAGGCTAGTCCTGTTTGTTTCTTAATAAATAAATAAATAAATAAATAAATTACTATTGTCTAGGTTTAAGTTATTGTTATATAGTTATATGTACTCGTATGTACCTATTTTCTCTCACACTCTTGCCATAAAATGTATTTTAAGAGACAATAAACGTATCTATCTATCTATCTATCTGAATTAATAATCTCGTTTTTTAAAGTCGGTAAAAAAATTATCAACCCTCTTAGAAATCACGTTAGAAAACAGTCCTTGCACTTTTTACATTTCAATCTTGGAAAACATTTTCCAACCGGTTGTGTTTGATGAATCATCTTCCCTAACAAGTTATAGCCTCATCACGAAACTCCATAATATGTCCGCTCGAATGGCTGGATGTAGGATGACATCGTTACAAAGTTTGGGCGATATAATAAGGGAGGGCACGGTGCAATTGTAGCGTCGTCTATATGCAAATTAAACAAGACATGATGGAAGATTCCACAACACCGTGCTTCTTACTGTGCTTTATTATCATATTCATTATTTCCCTCACTCGCTGGCAATCTAGATATTTCGGGATTTCTCCGGACGGATTTATTCGCTCCAATTACTCAAACACCCAGATCGGAATAACAGATTGAAGTTGTTTTGTTTGGCGTTGTGCGGTCTTAGCATGCCGTGGATAACATTGCACACTCGAAATTTATGTGTATTACTAATGTCAGCTTGTGACGTTCTTAAATGCATTCTTTGATGATTGGTTGAGTTGTTGAACTAGGTGGGACTAGTTACTCATTGGTCATTAGATTGTACATGTTTTTTTTAAGAATTTAACAGTCTACTCACTTGATATTTTGTCGGCCGATTATAGGGGGTAATACCACGAGAATACTACTACTATGTTAAAAAAATCAATATTTCTTTGGTTAATGTTCAATAAATATTTGAGAAATGGTATGTTAACTTTCTATTGGAAAAATTCATTCGTCAAACCTCTTCTCAGATCTGGAAATCCTGCTCTTATTGAAAATTATAGACCTATTACTATTCTCTCCGCCATTCCGAAGGTGTTTGACATTTCCAAAAAAGTTGTAATTTTTTTCACTATTGCTTTAAAAAATTCCACAAAGCAATTTTGCTGGAGTGAACACTGTTCAATTTTCATTAATGAACTATGTTATAAAAATTAGTATTTGTCATTTGCTTCTTTTATTTTTTTGTGCAAAAAACTGAAATATTCAAATTATTTGTGAACATTCACGAGATTTCATAGGGCGGTGGAATCCGAATATTATACTGACTTGCCGTATTATGGCAGAAATCTTATCTGGAAGAATCCTGAAGGCCATTATTCTTGGTTCACATTGTCTGCTCAGGGCACATGATTCTCAGATCCAATAATCATTCACTCTACGGATGTCGGGAGTTTATATTTTCAAATAGAAAGCTTGCAGCTCCTGAAGATGTTAACTTTGTAGGCGAAACGCGAAAGTGAGATTTCTATAAATAGTCCAAGATTTTACAACTAATAACAATAATAAATTTTATTTGCCAATAAAGACTCAAAACCCACAACATTTACATCAAGTAAAATGACTCATAGCATTTATTTACGAGACACAAAAAGGTTTTTCTTTCACATCAATTAAAAAAAATTCATAGACACTGACGTCTAAGCGTTCAGAATGAGTCTGTTACGGTCCGTATTGGAACTCTCAACTGTGATCAGCAAACATAGTTACGTGGCAGTCTTTTATGGACCTATTCAGCAAATAGCGCACAAATGATAGTGGGCCCAAAACCGAACCTTGTGGAACACCCAGTTCAACATTTTGTTGACTAGACGTTACAGTATTATATTTGACATTCATACAACGGTTTTCCTTATATGATCTCATCCAAGTTGAAATATTTTATGGAAAACCAAGCTGTCTTATGTGTTAAAAAATCCGAAGATACCGTGTCAAAAGCATTCGATAGATCGAAAAACAGACTGAAAACAAGGTTATTTGCGTCAATGTATGCAAAAATAAAATAGAAAAAAGGTTAGTTGCTGTTTCGATAGAATGGCTTCTTCTGAAGCCATGTTGATTATTACAATTAGTTTACCATTTGATTTATGAACAGTAAAATTACCTGTCTTATTGAAAAACCATTTATTATAATTATTATACCGGCCAAAGTCATATCTGAAATCGGATATTTTTTAGAGAATATGAGATACCGTTTGAGGATGCTCAAAAAATTAATTGAAGTAACCAGGGAAATATGCAGAAACGTTGCCAAAAAAGTATCGAAAATGTATCAAACCTCTGCAGAATTTTAACAATGTTCGGTAGATAAAAATTATTTCAATTATTGAAATGTGAAATTGCAAACTTGCTTCTTGAACATCTTTTATTTATTTATTTATTTTGAGAAACAACTTTTATTCATTGTAGAATAAAAGAAACATTGTACAATATAATGGAGTCGATGAAAAATCTAAACTCACATAATAAACAAACCAATTGTCATAGAAACCATATCATTACCTTCTTGAATGACATATCAGCAACTGTCATAAACATCAAATATAAGCCCTGAAGTTAGGAAAAGTATTCGTGTTTAGAACACTTCAGCTGTGGATATAATTTTGTATTGCATTTCATGTCTTATATAAACACTCATATTATACAACACTCATATTATACAATAAATACCTATTAGAACGAACCATAGTTTTACTAATTTGTAAAAGTTGTTCAAATGACCCCTAATGTCATCCTATCCTAACGTCGTTTGATTAATTCGAGATGATTTCTACGTAAATTATTTTTATGGATTTCTATTTCTAGCGAAATTTCAAAAGGTGTTTTATTGGCTAATGCATATTCAGTCACTCACCAGAGCAAAACGAACAATCAGGTATACATATATATATACATATATATACATATATATATATATATATATATACATATATACCAAAAGTTCGGTTGAACCGCGTCTATAATTTGTTGGAATTCGACGTTTCGGCTCCGATTTTGGATCCATTTTCAAGAAATTGGGTTTTTTGTGACTTGACGTCGGGGTCGCAATCTGCTTGCTCCCCAAGTCTCGTCACTGGCTCTCTCTAAGGTCTCAATCTGCCTACTCCTTCGAGAGAACTGAGGATTTGTGGGTTGAGGAACTGTATTTATAGTTGCTGTAATGACCGTGGGAAATGTGTTGTCGTGAGGTGAACTATTAGCGGGAAATGGCTTGGCACTGGATGAGGTGTGCGTGGGAACTGATTTGGCGCGAATTGAGGGGATGCGCGAAATAAGAGTGCCAACCCAGTGCCAAGCCATTTCCCGCTAATAGTTCACCTCACGACAACACATTTCCCACGGTCATTACAGCCACTATAAATACAGTTCCTCAACCCACAAATCCTCAGTTTTCTCGAAGGAGTAGGCAGATTGAGACTTGGGGAGCAAGCAGATTGAGACCCCGACATCAAGTCACAAATAAACCAATTTCAACGACTTTCCCAGCTAATCACAGACATTCCCGAATTAGTTTTCATCAGCAAGGAGTTGAAGTTGTTGTCTGGCTGCTAGATATACCTTGGAATTTAGAATACTGAGTAAAGACAAGGTAAAATAACTCAGTAATAAACAGATAACAAAAAGTAAGCAACGAACGAAAACGCGATTAACTATTTTTTTGTTTTGCTGATTACCACGACCTTGTCGGAAACTGAGTGATTCAGTTGTTATTTCAGCACTTTATTGGACAATTATTTTTCGCATAAATATTGATATGTATACCTGATTGTTCGTTTTGCTCTGGTGAGTGACTGAATATGCATTAGCCAATAAAACACCTTTTGATATTTCGCTAGAAATAGAAATCCATAAAAATAATTTACGTAGAAATCATCTCGAATTAATCAAATGACGTTAGGATAGGATGACATTAGGGGTCATTTGAACAACTTTTACAAATTAGTAAAACTATGGTTCGTTCTAATAGGTATTTATTGTATAATATGAGGTTGTATAATATGAGTGTTGTATAATAAGAGTGTTTATATAAGACATGAAATGCAATACAAAATTATATCCACAGCTGAAGTGTTCTAAACACGAATACTTTTCCTAACTTCAGGGCTTATATTTGATGTTTATGACAGTTGCTGATATGTCATTCAAGGAGGTAATGATATGGTTTCTATGACAATTGGTTTGTTTATTATGTGAGTTTAGATTTTTCATCGACTCCATTATATTGTACAATGTTTCTTTTATTCTACACTGAATAAAAGTTGTTTCTCAAAATAAATAAATAAATAAAAGATGTTCAAGAAGCAAGTTTGCAATTTCACATTTCAATAATTGAAATAATTTTTATCTACCGAACATTGTTGAAATTCTGCAGAGGTTTGATACATTTTCGATACTTTTTTGGCAACGTTTCTGCATATTTCCCTGGTTACTTCAATTAATTTTTTGAGCATCCTCAAACGGTATCTCATATTCTCTAAAAAATATCCGATTTCAGATATGACTTTGGCCGGTATAATAATTATAATAAATGGTTTTTCAATAAGACAGGTAATTTTACTGTTCATAAATCAAATGGTAAACTAATTGTAATAATCAACATGGCTTCAGAAGAAGCCATTCTATCGAAACAGCAACTAACCTTTTTTCTATTTTATTTTTGCATACATTGACGCAAATAACCTTGTTTTCAGTCTGTTTTTCGATCTATCGAATGCTTTTGACACGGTATCTTCGGATTTTTTAACACATAAGACAGCTTGGTTTTCCATAAAATATTTCAACTTGGATGAGTCATATAAGGAAAACCGTTGTATGAATGTCAAATATAATACTGTAACGTCTAGTCAACAAAATGTTGAACTGGGTGTTCCACAAGGTTCGGTTTTGGGCCCACTATCATTTGTGCGCTATTTGCTGAATAGGTCCATAAAAGACTGCCACGTAACTATGTTTGCTGATCACAGTTGAGAGTTCCAATACGGACCGTAACAGACTCATTCTGAACGCTTAGACGTCAGTGTCTATGAATTTTTTTTAGATGATGTGTAAGAAAAACCTTTTTGTGTCTCGTAAATAAATGCTATGAGTCATTTTACTTGATGTAAATGTTGTGGGTTTTGAGTCTTTATTGGCAAATAAAATTTATTATTGTTATTAGTTGTAAAATCTTGGACTATTTATAGAAATCTCACTTTCGCGTTTCGCCTACAAAGTTAACATCTTCAGGAGCTGCAAGCTTTCTATTTGAAAATATAAACTCCCGACATCCGTAGAGTGAATGATTATTGGATCTGAGAATCATGTGCCCTGAGCAGACAATGTGAACCAAGAATAATGGCCTTCAGGATTCTTCCAGATAAGATTTCTGCCATAATACGGCAAGTCAGTATAATATTCGGATTCCACCGCCCTATGAAATCTCGTGAATGTTCACAAATAATTTGAATATTTCAGTTTTTTCCACAAAAAAATAAAAGAAGCAAATGACAAATACTAATTTTTATAACATAGTTCATTAATGAAAATTGAACAGTGTTCACTCCAGCAAAATTGCTTTGTGGAATTTTTTAAAGCAATAGTGAAAAAAATTACAACTTTTTTGGAAATATCTCAAAGATTATTCAAGGAATCCTTTCACAGTCAATGGAACTTTTGTAGAGATTTATAACACCTATACAAAAAGGATTTTCATACGATTGAATCGGTGCATTTTTCACTGAGAAAATCCGGGAAAATCTCGAAAAAGAGACCATTTTACAAAAATTTATAATTTTTATAAATCTGAAGCTTGACAAACAATTTTGCGGAATATATCCATTGGATACAATCAACAAGTCTTTTGTTTTTCGACTGAAATTTTAAAATTTTCTGTTTATTTATATTCGTAACGTCTTTTTGCATAATATTTACAATTTTAAGCTGAAATGTCACTATCCAAAGAATTAACAACATGTCAACTAACCTCACTATAGTTGTAAGTAAAATTTTAATAACATCAAAATGTAAAATTGACATAATAATTCTTTGTAGTTCCCTGAAGATGTAAATAAAATTTACGAAAACTTGGAATAATCTCTATAAAAGAGTACACTTTTGACTTTGCTGCAATCCCCAATATTAACTGGTTTTATTCTTAACTAGTCAGCAACGACTACCCTTTCTATATATATATATATATATATATATATATGTGGTTCAACTGTGCGCAAGATGTTTTCTGTCCATTGTGTGGTTTTCGCACAATCGCGTTAAAAACAATTTAAGGGCACATCTTGCAAGGAAAATCGTATTAAAATTCTATAAACGGCATCTGGAAGTAGAGATCATTTTGGATGTTCACTTGAGAGATTGGAATTGTGTTGAAAATGTCACTGGAAGTCACTCGAAATGCTTCAAAGTGCACCCGAAGTCGCCCGAACTCATTTCGAGTTAAGTGCGATTTCCCAGAAGAATAATTATTGATTATTTACACCCTGCACAAAAGAAAGTCCGATCCGTTTTATTAGTCACTCGTGGGCCTATAATCGTCTTGTGAAACCATCGGGATGGAATATTAAATAGGTACGTTTCACCGATATTCAATACTGCATTGGAATGCCTGGAACTCATTAAACTCCATTACGATGGCATGTCGTCTCGAACTTTAAATGAGTTCATAATCAGTTCTTCAGTTGGGACCAGACCGATGGGAATTGAAGTAATCCGGTCTGGAAATTTCGGCAAATGATCGATAGACACGGCATTGAAGGGTTGTATTTTATGGGGTTCGTTTGGATGAGTTCTATTGACAATACGATTATGGTTTGAAATGGATAGGGTGAGATGAAATCCAATGATGCGAATGGCACTGTCTGTCAGTAAGACGATGTTTCTTACTTTCACAAAAACCAAACATGTTTTTTCAATTTTCCAAGCAAGCTTCCAGATGGAAACATAATTTAGAATTTTTAACGTTTGGCCGAAAATTTGCGATATACTTTGGTACATGAAGGTAAGATAGAAAGAGTTTAAATACATAAAAAAGTTCAAAATAAAAATATAGATACCTACATATGTGTTAGGAATCATAGTTATCATTCATAGTTCCTTCAGATGTTAGATATGATGTTTTGATGACAGATTCTGGAATGTCATTATAGAGTTTGAAGATATAAAGATATTCAATCATAACATTTGGCGACGAGGATGGGATGTTTCTAATAGCATCCGTTTTCAGAGGATCCGGCTGAAATATCGCAAGAAGTTATGTGTACTGGCCCAATATAGACAAAGACATAGTAGACTTCGTTCGAAATTGTAGTTCTTGTGCAGAAAATGCTAAATCGCCATCGCAGATTGCACCTTCCAATTGGCCAAAATCCGAATACTCCTGGCAGAGAATTCATATAGATTTTGCGGGTCCAGTTGATGGTTTCTATTACATGCTGATTATAGATTCGTACTCGAAATGGCCAGAAGTATTTCCAACGAAGATAATTACTTCTCAATTCGCAGTACAAAAATTGAATGAGGTTTGCTCACGTTTTGGATATCCCCAAAACTTGGTTACGGATAATGGAACCCAATTCACAAGTGGAGTCTTCAAAAATTATTGTATGTTTCATGGCATACAACACATTCGTACAGCCCCTTATTGGCCCCAATCGAATGGTCAAGCTGAACGCTTTGAGGCTAATTTCAAGAGGGCATTGAAAAAATTCAAGAGGGAAGGACATCCAGATGAAACTCATATTCAACAATTCTTAGTTGCTTACAGGTCAACACCAGCTCGAGCAGTACCTGAAAATAAATCACCAGCTGAGGTACTACTGGGAAGAAAAATGCGAACTATTTTTGATCTGTTGTCAGCTTCTGAACGAAAGCCAGTGCATCAAACTGAAACTCATGCATTCAGTGAGAGTTTTAAACCGGAAGATTTGGTATTTGTCAAAATTTACAGGAATAATCGCTACAGTTGGATTCCTGGTAAGATCATCGAACGAATTGGAAATGTGATGTTTAATGTTTTGCTGAATCGAGAACGCCAAAATTTAGTACGCATACATGTCAATCAGATGAGGAAGAGATATGGAGAAGGAGATATTACGATTAACAATTCAATTCTTTTCAACATATTGATGGAAACTTTCGACATGGAAGCGAGTCATGTTTCACAGGCAACTGATAATTCGCTGAGTGATACACCAATTTCAAACACTGAAGAAATATTTTCATCAAACGCTGAATGCGAACCAAATCATTCCGAAGTTCGGAATCATACTGTTTGTGAACCAACTCATTCTGATGTTTTGAGTCATGCTCGGCCAACGAGAAGTTGTAGACGTCCAAGTTATCTTGAAGACTATATAACATAAAAAAAGAAGGGGAGAATTGTAAGGAATCATAATTGTTATCATTCATAGTTCCTTCAGATGTTAGATATGATGTTTTGATGACAGATTCTGGAATGTCATTATAGAGTTTGAAGAAATAAAGATATTCAATCATAACAATATGAAACACACCAGTCACAGTATTTGAATAAAAATTCCACTGCATAGCTTCACATTCAGAATTATAAAAAAAGTACATAAAATTTAATAAATAATTAGGAAGTACCATTCAGAAACTCTTGCAGAGTATAGTAGCACCTGTCAATTAATAAACATTTAACTCTATTACAATTTTTTTTGTCACTTTGAGAATTTATTATCTCGTTCGGCAATTTGTTGTAGAAAGACAAAGCATTGTAAGCAGGGGAGTTTTTGTATTTATACTCCAGTTCCAAAATTGTAGATAGTGACTCATCGTCTGTTTACGTGGTTTCAGAGTGCCGAATGCATGTAAACTGACGATGAGTCACTATCTACAATTTTGGAACTGGGCTATAGAAGTTTAATGAGTTGGCATCCGCAGCTGTCCTCCGAATCTTGTACAATAGGTATGTAGGTATGTGTTGATGCAATTGTTTTGAGGGACTCAAGGTCGTTTCTTGCAAATTTGACACATTTAAAAATATCAATACATGGAACAGATAGCAGGTTTTCTATTATAAAAACCGCTTTGCAACTATCTCGATGGTCCATATCGAAGATGAGTCTCGCAGTACGATTTTGGCCCAGAAAAACTCTATGATTTGCAACATTTTGACAAAATTTGTTTACGCTGCGGCAACGACTTCAAGCAGAATTTGAATTTTTAATAAAACGGTTGCTAGATTCACTCTCTCGCTCTCTCGGGAAGTCGAATTTTTTCATCTAAGAGTAAAGGGGAACTGATTTGCAACATTTTGTAAAAATTTGTTTATGGTTGCAAAATACAGGGTGTTTCTTAAGTACGTGTAGAAACTTCAGGGGCATATTGCTGACGTCAAAATAAGAAAAAAAGTTCCTATAAACACATGTCCGCAAGTTATTCATTTCTAAGATACAGAGTGTCAAAGTTTAATTCTTATATTTGTTTTTTGTGAATAAATTCCAAAATATTTGTGATATTCGAGTAAAGTTTGGTATCTGGGATGATTTCTCAATGACAAATTCAAATTTTGTGTTAATTGTGAAAAAAACTAATTTCTAATTGAATTTATTTTGAATTAAAAAATCTTGTCATTCAAAATCACTTGCATCGATTATTTCAAATCTCAATAACTCGAAAACAGTTGCTCGCAGTGACCTCTATCAAGAATATATTTTTTACACAAACTAAATAATAAATATTCCCAGATACCAAACTTTACCCAAATATCAAAATAATTTTGAAATTACTCACAAAAAATAAAAATCAGAATTCAACTTTGACACTATGTATCTCAGAAACGAATAATTTGCGGACGTATGTTTATTGGAGCTTTTCTTTTTATTTTGGTGTCAGCAACACGCTCCTGAATTTTCTACACGTACTTAAGAAACACCCTGTACACCTGCAACACGTTTTCACACAAAATCAATTTTTGATCGAAATGCAAACTGCACCTCTCTATTTTATTTACGATCATTTATTTATTTAAATGCCATTCTGAATATGTTGTCGATTGACATCAAAAAATACTGAAGTATTTTAATTTTTTGTATTTTCATTACGCAGAATTTTTGATAAGGGGCAATTCACCCCCTTCCATCTAAATAATTGAAAAAGACTTATTTCCAATGGAAAAATTGATATTTTGTACGAGTTAAAAAAAAATTATTGGTGCGCCACTGTTTCCCGTGTTCGGGTGACTTCGGAAATATTGGCCGCTGTCTTCACACCGGTCCTATGATTTCGGTAGCCTCAAATAAATTGTCGATATTAGAACTTGTAACTGTAATGGAGGTATCATCAGCAAAAAAGTTAATTTTATTCAAGACCTCAATCTTGTAAACGGAGGAACTTTTCAAGGCAAATTGATTCTTTTACCCTCTACAATTGTATAGATTTACTTGATTTTACAATTTTTTTAATTTTCAGATTGTGAAAGGTTAAAACACCTAAAAGACCATGTCAAGAGCGAATTTCCTCTACAAAATCAAAATTTCAAACAATATAATATGCTTTCTAGCACGTTTTATCATCACCTAGCGTTCGTCTCACACTGGACATCAAATTTGGACAAGCAGTATGTTGAATGGCTAGTAGTCAAGTATTGAAATATAAAATAAAAATATATAAATTATGACTTTTCGTCACGCCCAGTAAAAAAATAATTTTTATTTGGCAATTTTGACAGAATCAAACGATGAATGTTTTCGTATGTTACTTGCTTTGATCACATTTTAATTTTGTAGTGTCAATAATTACGAATTTCATTTTAAATAATGTTCGACACACCTTGTATCTAACCACATATTTTATAAAAAACCATACTGAATTTAATGTTTCGTAGGTAAGCAATATTAGTCGAGCAGAAAATTTACATTAAAGATGTTTCGTACTTTGAAAAAATGGCCATTTTACACCCCCGTAAAGCTAGCAGAACCACTTTGGAATTTTCAAAATTTTTTTAGGCCATAATTTTAGGCTAATTTTAGGCTAATTTATTACCCTATTCCCAAATTTTTTGCTCTTCAATTGTGAGAGATATCGCGGGTTCTGCTAGCTTAACGTTAAGCTGGCAGAACCAAACCGCCAACCGAATGATTATGAAAAGTCTAAGCACACCATAATTTTAGGCTCTTAGGCTCACGTTTGAACCCATCGCCGATTTTTTTGGAATTCGTTTTTTTTTTTAAATCCTGGGTTCTGCTAGCTTTGCCGTTAAGCTAGCAGAACCCAACCTTAAAAAATCTACTCAAAACAAATCCAGTTGGACAATAATTTTAGGCTCTATTCAGACTAATTTGTTACCCAATTATAATTTTTTTTGCTCTTCAGTTGGAGGAGAAATCATAGGTTGTTGTTAGCTCAACACTGAGCTGCCAGTACCAAATGGCTAACCGAATCGTTATGGAAAATCTGATCGCACCATAATTTTAGGCTCACGTTTAAACCCATCGCCGTTTTTTTTTGGAATTCGTTTTTTTAAACAATCCTGGGTTCTGCTAGATTTACCGTCAAGCCAGCAGAACCCAACCTTAAAAAAGCAACTCAGAACAAATTCAGTTGGACAATAATTTTAAGCTCTATTCAGGCTAATTTATTACCCAATTATACATTTTTTTGCTCTTCAGTTGGAGGAGAAATCATGGGTTGTGTTAGCTCAACACTGAGCTGGCAGTACCAAATGGCTAACCGAATCGTTATGGAAAATCTGATCGCACCATAATTTTAGGCTCATTTTAGGCTCACGTTTGAACCCGTCGCCCATTTTTTTGGAATTCGTTTTTTAAAAAAATCCTGGGTTCTGCTAGCTTTACCGTTAAGCTAGCAGAAGCCAACCTTAAAAAAGCAACTCACAACAACTGAAGAGCAAAAAAATTTATAATTGGGTAATAAATTAGCCTGAATAGAACCTAAAATTATTGTCCAACTGGATTTGTTCTGAGTTGCTTTTTTAAGGTTGGGTTCTGCTGGCTTAACGGTAAAGCTAGCAGAACCCAGATTTTTTTAAAAAAAACGAATTCCAAAAAAATCGGCGATGGGTTCAAACGTGAGCCTAAAATGAGCCTAAAATTATGGTGCGATCAGATTTTCCATAACGATTCGGTTAGCCATTTGGTACTGCCAGCTCAGTGTTGAGCTAACACAACCTATGATTTCTCCTCCAACTGAAGAGCGAAAAAATTTATAATTGGGTAATAAATTAGCCTGAATAGAGCCTAAAATTATTGTCCAACTGGATTTGTTCCGAGTTGCTTTTTTAAGGTTGGGTTCTGCTGGCTTGACGGTAAAGCTAGCAGAACCCAGGATTTTTTTAAAAAACGAATTCCAAAAAAATCTGCGGCGGGTTCAAACGTGAGCCTAAAATGAGCCTAAAATTATGGTGCGATCAGATTTTCCATAACGATTCGGTTAGCCATTTGGTACTGCCAGCTCAGTGTTGAGCTAACACGCTAACACAAGCTATGATTTCTCCTCCAACTGAAGAGCAAAAAAATTTATAATTGGGTAATAAATTAGCCTGAATAAAGCCTAAAATGATTGCCCAACTGGATTTGTTCAGAGTTGCTTTTTTAAGGTTGGGCTCTGCTGGCTGCTCGGTAAAGCTAGCAGAAACCAGGAATTTTTTTTTAAAATCGAATTCCAAAAAAATCGTCGATGGGTTCAAACGTGAGCCAAAAATGAGCCTAAAATTATGGTGCTATCAGATTTTCCATAACGATTCGGTTAGCCATTTGGTACTGCCAGCTCAGTGTTGAGCTAACACGACCTATGATTTCTCCTCCAACTGAAGAGCAAAAAAAATTATAATTGGGTAATAAATTAGCCTGAATAGAGCCTAAAATTATTTTCCAACTGGATTTGTTCTGAGTAGCTTTTTTAAGGTTGGGTTCTGCTAGCTTAACGGTAAAGCTAGCAGAACCCGGGATTTTTTTTTTAAACTAATTCCAAAAAAATCGGCGATGGGTTCAAACCTTAGCCTAAAATGATCCTAAAATTATGGTGTGCTTAGACTTTTCATAATCATTCGTTTGGCGGTTTGGTTCTGCCAGCTTAACGTTAAGCTAGCAGAACCCGCGATATCTCTCACAATTGAAGAGCAAAAAATTTGGGAATAGGGTAATAAATTAGCCTAAAATTATGGCCTAAAAAAAATTTGAAAATTCCAAAGTGGTTCTGCTAGCTTTACGGGGGTCCATTTTACAACTTTAACACACCGTATCTAACCCATATATAATTAACGCTTTATAGATAATCAATATTAGTCGCGAAAAAAATTTACAATTAAGATGTTTTCGTACTTAAAAAAAATGGCCATTTTTCAACTTTAACACCCTGTATCTCGAAAACTAGTAATAGAATTGAATTGTGCCCGTGGACACTTCAGTTCGCTCCATAATATACCAAAAATTTACAAAAATTATCCGGTGATAACTTTTCCATAAGGCCGGTGCCTGGTACTTTTATGACTGAAGATATTTGATAAAAATGCTTAATTTTTTAATAGTTTATTTCGGAATAAAAACCCTATTGTTCAAAAAGATAATGTTGTCGCTAATTGTAAATAGTTTTGAATTGGACATCCGGTATAATAGCCGTTTGGAAACGCTGAATTATCTTCGAATCTTCAAAAACGATTACTGTGATTACTCAGTTATAATAAACCCATTTCAAATAATAAGGATTTGGGATTGTAGTTAAATATTGGGTAATTAAGAAAAAGTCAGACTTCCTCAATCATTTGTAATTAGCATGCCATTCATTTCGCTGCTAGTGGTTACGTATTTCAAAATTATATCCTATAGTTTGCAAAAATTATGTGGTCGTAGCAGTTTTAATACTGGGTTAACAAAACAAATAATTTTATAAATTCGCGGCGATTGTTACTTACATGATGGTTTTCCAGGTTTTTAGGCCGACGACTTTCGTTGCAAGATATATTCCAATCAAGAAGATTTATTGAATCTTCGTCATTAGACGACAAAACAAAAAAGAGGCTGTGTAAAAGTTAGACTGTATAGTCTACAAAAAATTCACAAAACCAACGCCCAATAGTCAATACCATTGGCTCACCAACCACATATTGGTAATACTCACCCCCGTAAAGCTAGCAGAACCACTATGGAATTTTCAAATTTTTTTTAGGCCATAATTTTAGGCTAATTTATTACCCTATTCCCAAATTTTTTGCCCTTCAATTGTGAGAGATATCGCGGGTTCTGCTAGCTTAACGTTAAGCTGGCAGAACCAAACCGCCAAACGAATGATTATGAAAAGTCTAAGCACATCATAATTTTAGGCTCATTTTAGGCTCACGTTTGAACCCATCGCCGATTTTTTTGGAATTCGTTTTTTAAAAAAAATTCCGGCTTCTGCTAGCAAAACCCAACCTTAAAAAAGCAACTCAGAACAAATCCAGTTGGACAATAATTTTAGGCTCTATTCAGGCTAATTTATTACCCGATTATAAATTTTTCTGCTATTCAGTCGAAGGAGAAATCATAGGTTGTGTTAGGTCAACACTGAGGCAACAAAAGGCTAACCGAATCGTTATGGAAAATCTGATCGCACCATTAATTTTAGGCTCATTTTAGGCTCACGATTGAACCCTTCGCCGATTTTTTTGGAATTCGTTTAAAAAAAATCAAATCCTGGGTTCTGCTAGCTTTACCGTTAAGCCAGCAGAACCAAACCTTAAAAAAGCAACTCAGAACAAATCCAGTTGGACAATAATTATAAATTTTTTTGCTCTTCAGTTGGAGGAGATATCATAGGTTGTGTTCTGCTAGCAGTAAAGCTAGCAGAACCAGGATTTTTTTTAACGAATTCCAAAAAAATCAGCGATGGGTTCAAACGTGAGCCTAATATGAGCCTAAAATTATGGTGCGATCAGATTTTCCATAACGATTCGGTTAGCCTTTTGGTACTGCCAGCTCAGTGATGAGCTCACACAACCTATGATTTCTCCCCCAAATTAAGAGCAAAGAAATTTATAATTGGGTAATAAATTAGCCTGAATAGAGCCTAAAATTATTGTCCAACTGGATTTTTTCAGAGTTGCTTTTTTAAGGTTGGGTTCTGCTGGCTTGACGGTAAAGCTAGCAGAACCCAGGATTAAAAAAAAACTAATTCCAAAAAAATCGGCGACGGGTTCAAACGTGAGCCTAAAATGAGCCTAAAATTATGGTGTAATCAGATTTTCCAAAACGATTCGGTTAGCCTTTTGGTACTGCCAGCTCAGTGTTGAGCTAACACGACCTATGATTTCTCCTTCAACTGAAGATCAAAAAATTTATAATTGGGTAATAAATTAGCCTGAATAGAGCCTAAAATTATTGTCCAACTGGATCTGTTCTGAGTTGCTTTTTAAAGGTTGGGTTCTGCTAGCTTAACGGTAAAGCTAGCAGAACCTAGGATTTAAAAAAAAAACGAATTCCAAAAAAATTGGCGATGGGTTCAAACGTGTGCCTAAAATGGGCCTAAAATTATGGTGTGCTTAGACTTTTCATAATCATTCGTTTGGCGGTTTGGTTCTGCCAACTTAACGTTAAGCTAGCAGAACCCGCGATATCTCTCACAATTGAAGAGCAAAAAATTTGGGAATAGGGTAATAAATTAGCCTAAAATTATAGCCTAAAAAAAATTTGAAAATTCCAAAGTGGGTCTGCTAGCTTTACGGAGGTGTAATACACCATCATGGTACTTACCACTGACTTGACTTCAACCGTGAATACTTTTTCCCTGTTTCCCTTTCTGAAGTCTTCAATGTTATTGCTGATCTCAAAAACAAAAATTCCACTGAAATGGATTGCCTCTCCACGAATATAATCAAATCTGTATCCGAATTTATCGTTGAACCTTTAGCATTCATTGTAAACAAATCTGTTGAACAGGAATCGTTTCCAGACTTGTTGAAAATAGGTAAAATTATTCCGATACTCAAGAAAGGTGATCTTGATACTGAAAATTATCGACCTGTGACCATTCCCTGTGTTATGAGTAAGGTAATAGGAAGGTGTATTTACAATAAATAAAACATGCCATAATCTCTCTTAAGAATGCCAACCACTCGTGTTGTCGAAATGTCGAGGATATCTCGCAATAAACGTTAGCCTAAAAACCATCATGTAAGTAATTTCATGTCTAGATTCAAACTCTGAATGAATTGAAGAGTGTTTTATGCGCTTTTAATGTTACAGCTACCCAATAATGAGAATCGCAAGACAAGAACAATTTACGTTTCAGGTTTCCTATAAATCTTCGTAATACGCTTGAAATCGCTTCAACTCCAGAGCCTTGATGTGATCAGAGATGACAGAACAATTCTTTTCTCTGCGTTATACGAACTCATTACTATTCAGCACGTTAGTTGCAAAAAGTACCGTTAGCTATTCAGTTACAATTACATTTTTATTGCCGACGTTATAGTTAGACATATTATGTAGGTAATATACGTACGAGGAATGGTTGAAACATAAAAACGAGTTGCCTGCAGCATCAAATTCTCCAGATCTCATTTGATAACGATGTATGGCAATGGTAATTGTAAACGATGAATGATTTTAAGTTGATAATTACGGATTTCCATCTTAGCTGATCCTAGTGTAGCGATAATAAAGAACTTTGATAAGGTTGCAGTCATGCCATACCACCACAAAACTTTTGGCTTTAAAACTAGTGACACTTTTTTTGGCAACATTCCTTCATGTCTAGGTTCCTGGTAGTCTCAGTATTACCCCGTACTACGATTGATAAAGTGCATAACGGTGGAAGAATTAAGATATTCCATAAATAAAAACACTAGGAACTTTTTTCCGGAAAAGTAATATATTTAACATTTGTTTACAAATGCTGAACTCCTTTAATAAAAATGTCAATGGTTTCTAGTCGAAACAGTATAAATGCACAGTCACTTATTTTGGGTCGAAACTTGAAGACTTTGAATGACCCTCGTATTATCTCAGCTGGCGAAGCTTCTTCGTCGGAATTTATTTGCATTACTAACTTATGATTATTGTTGATTAGCGGATATTAGATTCGTGTGCTGATTCGATTTCTCCTTTGGTTTTACTGTTATCATTGCTTTGTGTGTGTGTGGGCCACAAATATTTCGAGGATCACTCGATTGGTATGTATGCGAACAATGTACAAATGAGGTCATACTGCTATTAATGGCGAAAATATCTGGGCTCAATTATGATCTTGTGATCTCTATTTCCTTAAAATATTTTTATCTCTATTCCATGATCTCCAATTTTTCTATCAACATATTCTTTTCCTTTTCTGTGTATCATACAGTGTGACCCATTTGAAATGGAACTACCCCTGTGAAATACGTATTTTTCAATCAATTTTTGGACGAAAAAATGCATCCATATATATATATATATATATATATAAATATATATATATATATATATATATATATATATATATATATATATATCAGGCAGCTATTATTGTCACGCTGGTAGCTATAGCTGCCTCTGTGGCGACGTTAGTTGTTGCCTTGTAAGCACAAGGTCTTCTAACCGAAGCCACAAATGTGTGGTTGGCTTCCTGTTGTTGACTTCCTTTGTTTCTATTTTTACATCCAAGTGTTGTACATCTTCGCACTTTATTTTACTTAAGCTCGAAACACGTGTCTACGGTTGCAGAACATTTTGAGGGTTATACCCAATAACTTTCCTACTTATATATATATATATATATATATATATATATATATATATATATATATATATATATTTACATTTTAAAAAAATCGCAAACTTCCCTTATACGTATCTCGACGAGATGTATCTGAATATCACCTCAAAAATTGAATTCGATAGAGGGGTCGCTGAAAAACTACAGTTTTTTTCTACGAAAAAATGCACCCATCCACAAAATCGACATTTTCTATATGAACTAGCCTTCTAATTCGAAGAACAAGGTCATTTTCGGATTCAGAAGGGAATTTTCTATAGGTCCAAGTAATACTTGCGGGTATTCCGCAATTTTTTAAAATTTCCTGGCGACCAAAGTCGAAAAATGCAATATTCGATATTTAAGGAAATCGAATTTTGCGACATTTTCATCTTAATTTTGATTTTTTTGAAAATCATAAACTTTCTTCAAACGTATCTAGACAAGCTGATTCCGAATATCACCTCGAAAATTGAATTCGACAGAAGATTTACTGAAAAAAGGAAGTTTTTACACGAAAAAATGCACTTATCCACAGAATCGACATTTCCCATATAAGTTCATTAGAAATATTCTTAGGCGACCAAAGTCGAAAAATGCAATATTCGATATTTAAGGAAATCGAATTTTGCGACATTTTCATTTTAATTTAAATTTTTTTAAATCAAAAACTTTCTTGAAACGTATCTAGACAAGGTGATTCCAAATATCACCTCGAAAATTGAATTCGACAGAGGGATTACTGAAAAAAGGAAGTTTTTATTCGAAAAAATGCACTCATCCACAGAATCGACATTTTCTATATAAGTTCATTAGAAATATTCTTAGGCGACCAAGTCGAAAAATGCAATATTTCTATTTTTCAAAAAATCGCAAACTTCCCTCAAACGTATCTTGACGAGCTGATTCTGATCACTGAATTGTTGATTTGGACGTCAAAAACTACAGCGACAAAAAAATAGGTAGGGGGGGATTCCCCCCTTTTCTCGAAAAAAGTTGAAAAACTCGCCAAATTAAAATCGGAAAAATCCTTAAAAATAGTGAAAAATATCTGACCGTCGAATATTATGGTTTAAAAAAATGTCACCCCCCCTGTCCCTCCTCAACAGCTAGATAGAGAACGCAAAGGAATTCGGAAAATGTTTCAACAGTTTCGGACATAAAATGTATTTTGTTCTTTTTAGTGCATTCAAATGAAAGCTTTTCTCTCAAAAGTTTTTTTATTTTATTTTTGTTTTAGTACACTTGCTTATATTGCTTTTTTTCGTTAATTTTATTTAAATTATTGATTTACAAATACACCCAGCTGCGTTTGTCGTTTGTCTTGTCTCGAAACAGACAATCAAGTCATTCACCGGCCTCTCAAGTAAGTCTCTGCGGTTGACGAAACACCGAAATCAATTAATTTGGCAGCCTCCTGCAGAGCGGAACTAATCCGGAAGTCAAGAGATCTCCAATTAGGAACGTCGCAGACAGGAAAGGTTTCAGACTATGTAAATACGTCCAACCCTGTTTCTCGATCTCCGGATCAAGGAAACCATTGTCTGATGCTGCTTCAGCTCCGCCATGGTTTGTCGTTTGTTTTCACATCTTGGTGCTAATTCGCTTACTTATATCAACCTCCTTGTGGTGTCAGGGGCGTAACGTTCGGTTTTTGTGTAGATTTAAGCTAAGCTTTTGCTGTGAGTTGCGTCTGATGTTTCAAAGGAATTTTTTGAGATGGAATGACTTCTTTTATCAATCGTTTTATGTCTTGCCTCTTGAGTCTAGAAAATAATTATGTTTTCGCCAATTATAAACAAAAATTCTCTTACTAGGTGTGAAGTCCCAAAATGAAGTGTTTACTGCAAACACACATATATTTACTAATTATTGGCTTCCCCCTTTTCAGTCTAATTCCCCATGTTTTAACTGATTTCTGGTTTCTGGGAAAAGAGTGCAAGGACACATCTGCAGATGAGTAATTCTTGCACTGCGGCCCTGAATAATTTTTTTAATTTCTTCTTCATATCAAAGCTATATGCTTGATGCATTACTTAAATCAGAAAAACGAACCAAATATATAGAACTACAAAGAAATAATCATCAATTTGTTAACACGAGATATTATTATGACATAATGTTTGTTTTCCTGGAGTTTTTCGTACAAATTTCAATATGTAGATGTCGCCCAGTCCGTGGTGATCGCAAATTCAATGTTCAACTACCAACTATATCTAGTAGTTATGGTTACAATATTCAATTACTACCAGGTACTTATTACAAAAATACAAAATGTTTTTACGACTCATTGTGCTTCTTTCCGTCCCATTATAAAAAGTTATGATAATTTCTTAGCTCGTTTAATGACGAGGGGGAAACATCTTGCTAAAATGTGTACGAGATTTAAAATATTGAAAAGACTAAAAGGCTCAAACTGATGACTGAAAGACTCAAGCCGATGACTGAAAGACTCAAACCGATGACTGAAGCGGAGATTTAATGACTGAAAATTGACTCAAGTGACTCAAAATTTCTAGTTGTACGAGATTTAAAGGAGATGTTTCCCCCTCGTTTAATGATTATTTTTCGGCCCTACTTAGCAAACAACATGATTGTTCGAAGACTTCTTGAAAGGTCTTCCAAATCTTAATTTTTTTTCCTTGGGTCAGTTACTTAGTATATTTCAAGTGACGAAAGCCGTCCGCGACATGAAACATTTCAAATATCCTGACGTAGGTTTATGGAATGCACCGTGACCTTCGCAAACAAACTGTATATCTGATGATAAATCCATGAGGTATTGTTTTTTCAATGCTTGCGTGATAAAAGGTGAAATTCCGGATACATTCAGTCACGAAAGTTCTACCGGTATTAAAAGGGGCAATATATCACACATAATTATCGTCCAATACTTATCTCGAGGGGGAAGTAACTCTTTCATTAGGTGTACATCATAACATTTTCATTACTTCATTAATAATTTCATATTCAACTTAAAATCGAAATCTATGTTTCTGGGGATCCGTGATATGATATTTTTCGGTTCCAAGTGGGCAAATTTATGCCGTCTGACAATCGGTAAGTGATCGCCTCGGTGATCGCTGAGCAGACGCGGATTTTAATCAGTGATTTTCCGATGAATAGTATAACATCATTAATGGTAATTATTTTTCATTAGAGTTAATTACTGCATTATTTTCATTAGGTGTACAAAAAATGGCTAGTTACTTCCCCCTCGACTTATCTATTATTTCAGAACTTCGAAAGTTTTTGAAATTATGTTAAAAAGAAGACATTTAAATTCGTCGAAATATGATTTAAAAAAACTTATAGATTTCGAGAAACGAGTGACTTATTGAATACCTCTTATCTACCCCCACCATCTTAATAATAATAATAATAATTTCTTTATTGCCATGAATTTCCTATGAAACATCAGCAACGTCATATACATTTAGTTTTGATAAAAATACTTATATAAATATATATATATATATATATATATATATATATATATATATATATATATACACGCACATATGACAAATCCTTGGAATTAATATGCAAGAATGCAAATACAGATACGAACATTTACAGAATACATTAATGAGACTGTATAAAAAACCACATGTAAATAAAATTAGCCATACATTACATTTTACAGAAATTAAAAAATTCGTCCAGTGAATAAAAGGAATTAACAGTCAAATATTCCTTCAACGTTTTTTTGAAAATAATCATGGTATTGATTTTTTTGAAATGAGGAGGCAAAGCATTATATATTTTTATACAATTATAGTACGGACCCTTCTCAAATAGACTTGTTTTAAGTAGTGAAATGCGTAAAAGTTTGCTTCCTCTTGTCACCATATTGTCTATTTGTTGATTATTTGTAGGAAATGTTTGCAAGTACTTTTTGGCAAAAATGGCAATGTTATATATGTAGGCACAATGAACGGTCATAATTCCCAAGTTAATGAACCACTGTCTGCAAGATGTGTCATTTTTAAGGTTAAGCATAGTTCTTATGATTTTTTTCTGATAGATGAATATATCATTAGATGTTGGTAAATGATACCAGAAGATTACGCTGTAGTCAATCACAGAGTGTACATACGCAAAATAAAACATTTTGATATTGTGAATACTTATTTGGTCCCTGAGGTATCTGATAAGACAACAAGCTGTCGACAATTTACATATTATTGCTTTTACCTGATCGGTCCAACGTAAATCTTTATCTATCATTACTCCTAGAGATTTGGAGGAGTTTGTTTCATCCATTCGGGAGTTGAGAACATTAATTTGAAGTTGGTCTTCCATGACGTTTTTGAAAAACATGTAATTGGTTTTATTTTTATTTATTAAAAGAGAGTTATTATCACACCAATCTCCAACCTGGGACACTGTTACATTAGATGTTTCATTCAGAGTACAAATATTCCTTTCTGATACAACAACTGAAATGTCATCTGCAAATAGAAAAACTGAACTGATGTCAATTTGGGAGCATAGATCATTAATAAATATCAAAAACAGAATTGGGCCGAGTATATTCTTAAGACCTTGCGTACCTTAACTTTTCCTCTACGAGCACTTGCGTTTTGCAAAATCTCCTCCTCCGCAGCAGTAAGTAGTCTAATAATTTTTTTACATTTTTCATCTTGAAAAATAAGAATACTTCAATTAATATTAAGACTCTTTCATGAAACTTGGTGTCCTAGTGAACTTTCCAAATCTCTACACAATGAAAAAAACTCCAATCAGTTGAAAAATATATGTTTTGTAAGGATGTTTCCATTTCAAATGGGTCACACTGTATATTGTCGTTGATTCATCCTCTCACAAAACACTCGAACTTTTCTTCTTTAAATTGTAGATTGTTCCATCAGTAATTTTACTGAAAGACTGACATTAGACAAAATTTCTAGACCAACAGTTTTTTCTCGTGATTGACTAGATTATTTTCTTGAAAATAGAAATTTATCCGACAAAAAGCTGTAGTGTTTTTACTATTAACAGATGAGGGAAATAATAAAAGGTAATACCTAACCACAAGTTAAAATTTCATCAACAATTTTTTATTTTCAACAAAAACTCGTTTTTTTGGAAATTTTTTAAAAAGAGTTACTACTTAATACTTTTTTGGAAAAATGATTTTTTTCACCAATTTGGATGGTGGCATGTAGAAATATATTTTAGACGAGTCAAGTTAGACTGAAATCTATAGAAGTAGGTAGCAGCATAACACGGAGTTGGGCTAGAATAAAGAACCAAAATGTCAGATTTTGACATGTGATAAAATAGCTGTTTATGATACAAGTTCGTAAAGTACCTATATAGGACTTTTTGCAAGAGCGTTGAAGTTTGTTGAATGAGGCGCAGCCGAGTTCAACACGCGAGTACAAAATGGCACGGGTGTGAAGTTATACACATCCACAAGATACACGGAGAAAAAAATATCGATTTTTTTTTAATTTCTATACGGTACTTCCAATCGTTGAATATGCTTCTCCCGGTCATCTCAGTAAAAAAAACATGGTGCCTCGGTTTTCTAAACAGTCTCAGTAAGTTGACATTGTACACCTTCCATTTTCGAATATGTTGTTTCTCGTGGTCGAATTGACTAGAAAAATTATATGCCTGAGTTTTTCAGGCCGTCGAAGGGGGTGGAAATGGGATTAAAACTGAAAAAATCTATAATTCGGAAAGATGTATTTGTACACCATTCATATTCAAGTATGTTGTTTCTCGTGGTCGAATTGACTAGAAAAATGCTACGCCTGAGTTTTTTAGGACGTCTAAGGGGATGGAAATGGGGTTGAATGAAAATCATAATATTACTATATATTTCGGTTAGTTGACTTAGTATACCTTCCATTTTCAAATATGTTGTTTCACGTGGTCGACTTGACTAGAAAAATGCGATTCTTGAGTTTTTCAGGCCGTCTAAGAGGATGGAAATGGGGTTGAAAATCATAAAAAAATTATATTTCGGAAAGTTGACTTTGTACAACTTCCATTTTCGAATATGTTGTTTTTCGTGGTCGAATTGAACGGCCTGAAAAACTCAGGCATAGCATTTTTCTAGTCAATTCGACCACGAGAAACAACATACTTGAATTTGAATGGTGTACAGAGACAACTTTCCGAATTAGAGATTTTTTAGGTTTTAACCCCATTTCCACCCCCTTAGACGGCCTGAAAAACTAGAGCATAGCATTTTTCTAGTCAATTCGACCACGAGAAACGACATATTCGAAAATGGAAGGTGTATATACAAAGTCAACTTACCGAAATATAGTTTTTTCATGGTTCTCCACCCTTTGAGACTATTTGGAAATCCGTGGCACCATGTTATTTTTACTGAGATGACCGCCGGGAAGAGCTTTTTCAATGATTAGAGGTACACAAAGAGTCCAGTATAGAAATTTAAAAAAATTGATATTTTTTTCTCCGTTTATCTTGTGGATGAGGATAACTTCACACCCGTCAATGTGTAAAAAATTACTTTACGCACAGTTGATTTTACGCACAGGTAATTATTTTACGCATTTGTGCGAAAAAGTATTACTTTTCTTCATGTACCCAGTTGTATAAAGTACACTGATTCTGTAAAGGGTTACTTTCTCTACAACTCACTACACATTGATTATTATTGAATGTGATTGAAATTTTTTGTACTTTTTCTGTATTGTAGGTACCTACATTTATAAATTATAATGATATTCACATTTCGAGATGTGACATGTACCTACATCCACATCCTTCCCTTAGATGACTGATGTTACCAGTACCAATAAACATACGTATTTATTTATTCATTGATATATTGTATCTGTATCGGTACGGTAACACGTATCATTAGGTATGTCCCAGTTCGCGTCCAATCCACAGCGAAAGTATACCAACCGAAGTAGAACGCTCCCATTGGTAACTTCAACGTTACAGCAGAAAAGTGCATCTCCTATGCATATACTCAGTAACGGGCAATAGAAACGTCGTTACCCAACTTTTCCTGCAGTCATTCAAAACAAGAGTAGCTAAAACTACTCCAACGCCATTACAATTGAATTACTTTCGTCTACCAGTACCGTTGCACAAAATTCCTCCAACTATACACGCAGGTTATTCACCTTTCTGCAATTTTAAAGCGACAAAGTGTCGCGCTGGACGATTTTCCCGAATAGGGCGGCAAAAGCGTCGGTCGTACCTGTTTTAGGAAGTATCCTCGTGTCCCCCAGCACCAGCGAAACAGTCCAGTAACACAGTCCCAAGCCGAAAAGGCAGTTTAACAACCTGGGGTTACCCCCGAAGCACTTCATATTCTCGCCGATTCACGCACATGCAAAGTTCAAATCGCAGCGAAACACACTAACATAACTGGAAAAATCACGGGATTGTTCGCCTACTTAGTACTTTTCAATTTCTACCAAAGCACGTCGTGCATTTTAGTCTCGCGATTGTTGTGTTTATGCGCTCTGTCGTAGTGGCACAAACGCAAAACCACCTGTACAAGAAGGATCACAGCGCGGACTGTCATTCAAACCGAACGCAAAGCACTCTAGACTGTGTGTGGTGGACTCTGGCGCTTGCTCGCTGCTGAGAGACCGGCATGCACAGGTAATTTCTGAAGAACGAGAAATTTGATGCCGCGGTCGCGACACCCGATTATCGAACAATTGAAGACCACATCTTTCGGAGATCGCGGACTGAGTTTTGAATGGGGCGATTTAGAGACGTCAATTTTGAACATTGTTAGAGGCGCAACCCTAAGGGAAATTAACGACTTTGCGAGACTGAAGCCAGAAAATCTGTGGGTCTGCGATGTTTCACACTTCTGCAAGGAACAGAGTTTCTATTTAACAAAATATACCTACCTAATTATTACTCCAGTCGACTTGTACTTTCTACCTTGACAAAATTTCAAAGTTAATGAAACTGGGAAATTGTTCGGGGATAGTAAGTATGGGAAGTAGAATACCTATAATTTTTTGAAAAAGGGTATTTTGCAGGTCTGCAGGTCAGCAAAATGTTCTCAGTTCAAAAACCTTGCAGGTCGGCCGAAATTCTTGCAGGTTGGACCGATTTGAGATCCATATCAATACATTCTTATGTTCAAAATATTTTGAAATGCTCCAGTTTCATCTCGACCTGCAAGATTTTTTCTCAACTTAAATATTAATACAGCAATATTTCAAAGAATCCCGCACTAATCTTATATGGAAAACCGGTTTCCATCCTGAACAAAAGTTACCATTGCGCCAATTCTTTGAATGCCGGCGTTTGGATTCTACAGGGGGTCAAAGTTTGATATTTTGACGATTTTTCAAAAAATCCAGAATTTCGTTTTCATCGTATCGATCTGATTTTTCATAATGGAGTCCACAATATATGCATCAAAAAGTTCAATTGACAAAAGTTTCAAGAATCAAAACTGGCGGGTATACAGAGGGTTAAACTTTGTTTTTGGTAATTTTTATCGAACTTTTTTCGAGAAAATATTCGTTTTCCTGCAGATCCATAAGCAATCGATGTTTCTCACAGTACATGAGAGGGCGATCATATTTTGTATATGAGCCAACCATCCAACTTCAATTATTTGGAAGATACGGAGCGATCAAAAATATATTTTCAATTTCGAAAAAATGTATCCCTTTGTATAGTCAGCTTCCACCAATATATTCAGCTGATTTTTTGAAACTATGTAGCTAATAATATACAAATGTGTCAACGTCTGTGCTCATCAATCTGAATCCAAATAAAGATGCGGCGATGGTCCAAAAAAATATGGAGAAGGGATGTTTCGGAATAATTTTGAAATGATTTCTAAAATCATCAGTGAATTTGAAGATGAGTAATTCTTGATCAAAAAGTTCCACAGTGCCTACCTCGCGAATAGTATTTATTCGATTTCTCGAATAATCTATAATTCCTTTGTAACGGAAAATAATATTGTTTCCTAGACAAACTTCGAAACATTTCATCAATGACAAAATATCTAAAATGAGAATTTATGAATATCCAAAGGTTGCAACTCGTCCAAAAAAATAATTTGTTTTCCGAGATATTAGTATACAGGGTGGCCCAGCGAAAACGAAACAAGGCCGATATTTCATATTTATCGTTCGCAGAAAAAAAACGCTCAGACCCGTCGAATTTTATTGCGAGGGGGGCATCTTTTGCGCATATTCTCAACTTTGTCACTTTAAGCCCCTCGGAGGGGTTAACTCCAACCCTTAAATCTTTAATGGGAGTAGGGTTCATGTGATACCGCATTTTGAAGGTAATCGAATTCTCTTTCCAACGTTTGTTAGTTTTTTTAATTTGATGCAGTAGTTCTCGAGAAATCATTGTTGATATACTAACAAGTCAACATTGACATGAATTCGTATCAATTTTCAACTTGAATTGTTAGAATTGTGTTCATGGCAATAGTTTGAGAAAATATCAAGTTTTTCTAAGTTTTTGATACATAGAAGGGGGGGGGGGGTGATCCAAAACATTAAAATACAAAATTTGGCTACTATTTTACTTTTTATTTCAACAAGTGTTCAAAATGTTGGCCTCTTGCTTCCATGCAGTAATAGAGGTTTTGTTCAAAACGATTTCGGACGTTCTGAAGCATTACAGGTGTAATGTTCCGACATTCATCAATGATCCGTTGACATAAATCATGTAAAGAAACTGGTTGAGTTTTATAGATGATACTCTTCAAGTGACCCCACAGAAAAAAATCTAACGGGCTTAAATCTGGTGACCTTGCGGGCCACTCCACTGCTCCTCTTCGGCCGATCCATCTCCCAGGAAAGGTTTCATTCAGATACTGACGAACCGCAAGGAGATAGTGGGGAGGTGCCCCATCTTGCTGAAATGTCATGTCATTATTTTCAAGAATTTCTGTCAACGCGGGATCGACAGTATCTTCTAACAATTCCAAGTACATTTGTCCTGTTAGATTTCCTGGTAGAAAAAAAAGGTACCAACAACACAATCGCCATAGACGTTCAATTTCTCAGGATGTTGAGTGTGACTTTCATGAAACAAGTGTGGATTTTCATCAGACCAGTACCGACAATTATGACGATTAACAGTCCCGTTGACGAAAAAACTCATCTGAGAAACAAATGTTGAACAACAAATTCTGGTTCGTTATTATCCGTTGACTCATTATCTCACAAAATTCCAAACGTCTATCAAAGTCATCCTCATTTAATTTTTGTACCAGATGGATTTTATACAGGTGGAATTTATGGGCTTTTAAAATTCTTTGAATGCTCGTACGGCTTATGCCAGAAACTGTAGGTAATTGCCTGGTACTCAACGTAGGATCGATATTGACGTGGCCCAAAACAGCCACTTCCATTGCTTCGTTTCCCACTATTCTATTCGGAGCGATTCGTTTTCGATTTGCCACCGATCCTGTCTCCCTGAACTTGGCCACTACTTCAATAACATATTTTCAGTGAACATGTTTATCTGGATTCTGTTCATTGAATACCTGTGCTGTAATATTAGCGCACCTGCCGTTTTCATAATAAAGTTCAATTATTGATATTCTGTCCGCAGTTGAATAAACCATTTTGGGCACAAACAAATTTAAGCCTTAATAGTCAATACTACTACGGGTGGTTGAATTGAATGTAAAAACTAATTCATCAATTCTACTTCCAAAGGAATAGAAAAACGGCACTATTTATAGTATTTCTGACAGAAGTACCGAATTCCATAGCAGCAAAAACTACTAATAGTCCAGGAGCACGCTACAAAAAGCTGGCCTATCGAGTTACCAGATGAGGAATTTTTTTTGTAATGTAAAAATCATATCCTGCCAGACCTAAAGCTGTACAGGGTTAGTACCAACTTTTGTATTTCCAGAGAAAACCTATTTTTTTTTCCACATGTTTTGCTTGGCATTCTCATTCTTAGTTTTAAAAACCTGGCCACACCACATGTCTTGTGCAGCATTGATCATGATCATCCGGTTACTCAATAGTCCAGTCTTTTTGCAGCGGGCTCGTAGTCCATAAGGTTTTACTAATAAATTTGTAAAAAAGATACTGAAAATACTTTCATGATTTTATGATTTGCAAGCCTAAAATGGTATACTACCTGTCATTTAAAAATGCAAATGAGAAAATTAGAAGCGTGTTTCTGATGTATTAAAAAACTAACCTTAAATTATTCCTCATTATAGTTGGCCAGGATAGGATTTTACCAAACAAAAAGGAACTCATTGTTAGATAACTCCACGATGAGAAATACTGCTGAACGTGAAACAAGCGTAACTTTAGATTCTCAGCCGATGATTGTTCTAAACTTGTTTTCTCAAGAACTACTGCATCAAATTAAAAAAACTAACAAACGTTGGAAAGAGAATTCGATTACCTTCAAAATGCGGTATCACATGAACCCTACTCCCATTAAAGATTTAAGGGTTGGAGCTAACCCCTCCGAGGGGCTTGAAGTGACAAAGTTGAGAATAGACGCAAAAGATGTCCCCCTCGCAATAAAAATCGACGGGTCCGAGCGTTTTTTTTCTGCGAACGATAAATATGAAATATCGGCCTTGTTTCGTTTTCGCTGGGCCACCCTGTATATTCGTTTACCATTCATAGTTTATATATTCAGAAATTATATTAGGGCCAGGACCACCTCGCCTTCACCCGATGTTTTAGAAAAAAACAATAACTTATTCTCGAAATAGATCGTATGCTGTTAAACAAGTGTCTTTTGGTGGGGATCACGGCATCATTATGCGTATTAGTATAAAAGATATTTCTGTTTTGCACCATCGAATGTTTTCACATTTCGTCCTAATAATGTCCTAATAATGTAAAAGTGTACTGACGTATTGATGAAGCACCAGAAGTACAGTTAGTGCCGGTTTATCAAAAACTGCTTGTTCACCACACTTTCCAAAATTTTGATCTCTAGTAAAGAAAAATGCCATGTAATGTGGTAATGTGGTTTCGGTTTTAGGAATTATTCCTCCTTCCCATTGAAGGCAGTACAAAAGCAAAATCTCTCTGTATGAAGCAAAAATCGGGTTGTTCGAATTAATCTTTAAAACCAGAGTTTACCTCGCTTCAGTCTATGGACATTTTTATTTTCTGTTATCGGACTATCTTTCTCAAACTTTAAAAGGTGGCATTTTCAAAAGGTGTTGTGTGGATAGTCTTCAGGGGGTTACAAACAATCTGGTAATACGTATCTCTGCACACAAACTGTTATTCCAAATCCACTGGTTCGGTTTTGAAGATTTATTTTTAAACATTAACAATAACGAAGGACCATTACAATTCTTCCTATAAGTATTGTTCCATATCATACAATCATACTGAGATCTGCGCTTTTGAGAGTTTTACTAAAGAGAGGCATTTGCCGTGATTAATTTGTGTCTTTCAGAGAGATTTCAAACACATTTTTATTCCGCTGTCGCTGACGCTGTCAATAATCGTCGCTATGACGACCGTAAACAACTGAGAATCGAGCAAGGCGTTGAGATTTAAGATAATGTATTTGATTCACTAAACAGGGCGATTCAGTTACCACGTTTCTACAACAGGTGTTATGTATACCGTCGAACAAGGGCTGTTCAAATTAATTTTTAAATCCAGTGTAGGTAGGTACATCGCTTCAGTGTAAGAATAATTGTATTTCTCTGATATCGGTCATTTACCCCAAATTTGATATGGTGACTTTTTCTGAAGATGTTTCGTATGCTGTCGAACACGGGATGTTAAAATTAATTTTTAAATCCAGTCTACCTACCTTGATTCAGTCTATGGATATTTTAATTTTTCTGTTATCTGCCCCAAACTTGACATGGTGGCTTTTTCGAAAGCTGTTATGTGTGCCGTCGAATATGAGCTAATCAAATTGATTTTTAAATCCAGTCTACCTCGCTTCAGCCTATAGATAATCAAATTTTTTTCGGTCATTTAATTTTTCTTTCTCTAACTTGATTTAGCCTCGTTCCTGTAGGTCATTCCCCACACAGCACCTGACGTCTTAAAGACGTCCAATTTACGTCCATATAATGCCTGAACGTCCAGAGGCATAAAATGGACGTGTTTACCCAAGTAGCACACCTATATTGGTAAAATATTGATACAATATTGTGAACATATTGGCGAAATATTTGAAATGCAATATTGGCGAGAAAAAAAATGTGAACATTCGGCGATATTGGTCCAATATTACTTGAATAATATTGTCGAAATATTCTTGAAGTAATATTGGCCTCAAAATGTTCGGCGAAATTGGTACAATATAACTGATACAATATTCTGACAATATTGGCACAATATTCAAAAGTTATATTGTCGAGAAGTAAAATGTGAACATTTTGCGATATTGGTCGAATATTGTTTGAATATTTTAGAAATAGTTTTGGTGGAATATTCTTGAAGCAATAATGGCCTCAAAATATTTATCGATATCGGTACAATATTTATCGATATTGGTAGAATAATTATCGATATTGGTACAATATTTATCGATATTGGTACAATATCATTTGAATATATTGGTGGATGTCAATATACCTTGGTAAACTATTAAATGTCCTTTAGTTGATGAAGGTGACACCAGAGTCTGCCTTTTGATCGCCATAACCGCTGAGTGAGCTGTCTTGAAAACAAGCTAAGGGAAGTATTTAATATACTTTCGTAGGTTTTAGAAGACGTTCTATATGTAGAGCCACCTAGCGGATTTTTATCCAAGTTTGATCATGATATAATTTCAATATGTTTCATTGAATATTCGGCCAATATTCAAATTTCATCTCAATCTAGATGTAGGAAACAATATAAAGACAATATTGTTTTAACGATATCGATAAATATTATTGAACCAATATTGACCCAATATTAATTAATAAGATTTGTTGAATATTGGCGAAATGATATTCAACCAATGTGTAATCACACTTGGAGATACAATATAGTTTTTATTCCTAGAATCGATATTAGGGGAATATTGGGATTGCGATATTTATTCTAGATGTTAAAAACGATGTGAAGACAATATTGTTTTATTGATATTGGTAAATATCGTTCAACCAATATTGACTCAATATGAGTTATTACAATTTGTCAAATAAAGTGGAAATGATATTCAACCAATATTCTAACAAACTTGAAAATACAATATAGTTTTTTTTCCCCTATAATCGATATGACTGGAATATTTGGATTGCAATATTTATTCTAGATGTGGAAAACAATATATAACCAATATTGTATTATCGATATTGGTATAAATTATTCAACCAATATTGACCCAATATTTCATGTGATAATCTACATTCAAAACTAGTTCAACCAATATTCCACCAATATTATTAATATAATATTGTTTTTTGAATATTCACCCATATTGGACCAATATTGATTTTTCATTTACAATATATCTATATTGGCCCAATATGGAACCAAGATTCAGCCGATATGATGTGCTACCTGGGTAAAGACGTCTGTTTCGGGATGTCTTAGAGACGTACCTTTACGGGCGTCTTCAATACGTCCCTTATTGGTACAGAATGTTGATTTTTTTCCAAATAAGTATTTCTAAAAGGAGCAGTAATTTTCAGTAAAAAATATATCCGAAAATATCCGACCTTTCCATAGGTGGAATTTGACAAGTGTCAGTTTTCTACCTATCATAAAATTGAAATAGATTTAGCATTTGAATCGTTGGGCGTCGGAACTCCTCGTCCTTTTTCGACCTCACTCACCAACGATTCCAACAGTTTTTAATTGTTGCGCCGTTCTGTAATGTGTTTCGTGGTTTCGTCGTTTCGTTGAGTCTGGCAAATGTGTTATCAACTTATTAGTTGTTATTAGGCGTTTTCCATTTAGGAGTGTTAAGCCCCAGAGCTTCAAGCCCCTGAGATCGGAAATTACTTTATCACTAACTTTTTCGTCAAAAAACTGTGTATTCGCGTTTTGACTTTTGTCTACTTGTGCTTCATGCACCAATAAAACGGGTGGTGCTCGAGAGGCAAGAGGAATGTCAATCGGTGCTTGAAGCCCCACTAAATGGAACGCAGGGTCATACGCTCTGGGTAGCTCTGAGGAGCTCCTTACGTTAAATGGAAAGCAGCTAATGTGTTATATTTCAACTCAAGGTAAGTCTGTTTCATACGTATTAGCGCTACAGAAATATTATATGCGTGCCAAAAGGCATGACAATTTTCGTCCATGTTGACGAAGGCAGTTCAACCGAAATCGTGATGGCGGATAGCGTGGGAAGTATTGCAAACAGAATGTCACCCCTTGAAAATATCAGAGTATGAGTGAAGATGAATTGACGGGTGCAGAAGGCGCAAATGATGTTTTTTTATTGTAAATAATGAAGTGACAGGTATAGACAGTAAAAATGATAATATTTTCAAGATTCATCAAGCTTCCTGATGATACTTCACATTATTTTAAGAAAATAAGTTTTCGTGTTTTTTTAATGAGAAAGAAAACTCACTAACTCAGTTATTGGTTTTCTAAAAATTGATCAGGAAAAATTTTGAGGCCAATTGCTCAAAAATTTGGTAATAAGGAATGTACTGATCAATTGGACCCCCTTCTGCAATAAGGAACCAACTGACATTCCATCTGAAAATGAGTTAAGTCCATATTGCAAATCAATCGTTCGTATTTTATCTGTTTCGCAAAACGAAACCAAGTTTATACCCCTCATACTACCTTCTATAAGTATAGAACCAACTTGCGTAATATAAATAGGCAGTACCTATTTTCACAATAAAGAATCAAATTGCATTGGATCCGTCTTGCGAAAATCTTATTTCATTTGTCGTGTTTAGACGGAACCAAGGGAGGATGGTTTTGTTTTGAGGAAACTCATTATTAAAAAGCTATCGTGGTTTCTCTACACGTGTGGACACACTCAAAAGTGGTTACATTGTTTGAATAAATGATGGCGAGTAGAGGGAAGTTATTAGTTTCTTTGGCATTACAGAAAGCTGATAATATATTGCAGGTAAAGAAACATAATTATTTAGTATTATTACACAAATTTTCAATCTAACCTCAAACTCGGTATTAAACATAGATTTTATTCGTTCTAGCATGTTTCGAATCAAGATGGTAATAGCAAGGACTCAGTTGTCCGTTGTAATAATCGTACGAATGACATTCTATCAACCTTGGGTTCATCGGTAAGTAATTCCTAGTATTTAGTAGTTAATAAAGTTTGGTTCCATATTGCATAAATAAAGACACTGAATATAAAAAATCATTCACGTGGTTTGCCAGAATAATTTAATTTCTAAATATCTACCTATATCAATTTATTGATCAATAAAAGCAAAGTTCGTGTCAACAAAAAATGTTGACAGACTCTACAGGGTAAGCCAAAAAATAGTGTTGAATATCGAACACCTATTAAAATGCAAAATCCTGTGTAGTGAAGTGTTTTTGAATAACCATAACATTGGGATTGTTAATTGCTTTTTTTGAGTATTATTTGTATGTTTCTTATATATCTGGGTGAGCCAAAAAACATTGAATGTCGAACATATTATTATACTAATCAATAACAGCATCATTTGCCAGTTTGCCATCTGAAAAAAAATAATTACATATAAAAATCATTTGTTTATGTATATCGGAATATAACTACTTTTTCTGAAAAATCAAAAAGTTATATATCCAGTTAGTACCACATCCTAAAAATTATATTTTGTTTTTCAGATTTCAGCAGTAGTAAATGTGAGTACCGAACAGGGGTTATCCAGTATAAAAGAATCACCAATATCAAGATCTGAGGTGAATGAGGTAAATAATGTCTTCGATATGCATGAAATAGAAAATTCTGATGATTCTGTCAAAGACAGAGATTATGAATATGAATCGGAGGAAATGTCTTCAGAAGAGGAATACGTAGATGAGCAGGCGGATGAGACGGGAGAACAGATACAAGACGTAGAAAACCATGCAGAAGTCGTTAAAAGAGGTAGACCAAAAAAAGGTAGAAAAAGAAGATATAAAGAACAAGATAGAAATATAAGGAAAAAACTCACGAACAGTAATGAAAACTATTATTCTGCCAAAGGGAAGCTTGTGGGTTCAAAACCATTCGTAGATTTTAACTGTTTATGTAAGAATGGTTGTAATACCAAGGTGTCCACTGAGGAGAGGAAGCAATTTTTTACACACTACTGGACATTGGCTGATCATCGTGTGTTAGGGAAGAAGCTATAAAACGCCAGACACTGAAGGCAGTTAATCAAACTAAACGAAACTTTTCTCGTGTATATACAATTAACAAGATTGCAGTATGTAGACAGATGTTTGTACAAACTTTGGGAATATCTTCGAAACGCGTCAATACATCAATGTTTAAAGTAAGAAACCTTTCAATTCCTGATAAGCGAGGTGTGGCCGGTGGTCACAACAAAATGTCAGAAAAGCACAGGAATGATGTTATTAATCATATTCACAAGTTCCCACGGTACAAATCACACTATTGCAGGGAAAAAAGAAACAATCAAGAATTTCTATCTATTGGAATAACAGTACCACTTATGTACAAACTGTATAAAGAGGAACATGCAAATAATTATGTTAGCCTGTCAGCTTACAGAAAGATATTTGTAACAGAATTTAATATAAGAACTAAAACGCCTAAAAAAGACACATGCAATAAATGTGATTGCTATCAGACAAAAATGCAGAATACAACAAACGATGAAGAAAAACAACGTCTGAGCATGACATTCATCTGAAACAAGCAGAACTGGCTAGAAATTTAATGAACAAGGATTTGACAAATGCTGCTGAAAGTGCAAATGTAGAAACGTTGACCTTCGATATGGAGAAAACCCTTCCGCTTCCACGACTCTCAACCAATATAATATTTTATAAAAGGCAACTTTGGCTATATAATTGCGGGGTTTATTCCGGTAAAGATAAAAAATCTGTTTCCAACCTTTGGCTCGAAGGACAAGCAGGTCGCGGAGCCCAAGAAGTTGGCTCATGCCTACGTAAGTATATCAGAACCCACCTTGATGAAAACGTTCAGTACCTTACTTTATGGAGTGATTCATGTGGTGGACAAAACCGCAACATCAAAATGGTATTGTATATGAAGTGCATTCTAGAAGAAAGCCATTCCCTACAAAGCATCAGGTTACGGTTTCTCGAATCAGGACACAGCTACCTACCCAATGATAGTGATTTTGGAGATGTGGAATGTGTTCTAAAAAGACAACAGAACCTCTTTTCTCCCCTAGAATACACTAAAATAATGCAGACTTGTAGGAGGAAGAATCCAATAATCGTGAATACTATGAATAAAGAAGACTTTTTTGCCACGAAGGACCTCGAAAAAAAAATTACTAACCGGAAGAAAGATATAACGAAGGAAAAAGTGAACTGGTTAAGAATGAAAGAAATCAAAGTTTTGAAAAATAAACCACACAGCATATTCATTAAAACAGACTATAATGAAATGAACAACTATAAGGAAATTGATATTAAAAAAGGGAAAGCAAAGCAGTCGGTATCAAGAAATATTTTTGGAGATAGTCTTGAACTTCTATGGCCAGAAGGAAAACCAGTAGCGCAACCAAAACTAGATGATATCAGATCTTACATGCATTTGATTCCAGATGCCCACCATGAGTTTTACACAGGTTTGACAGGAGATGAGAATATTGTTGAAGATATAGAAGGTTACAATGGTGAGCTTGATTTTCACTGCGAATTTGAGGAGGAAGAAGAGGAAGAGAATCCAGAGATTTGACTGTGCTGTTTAGTTCAATAGTTACTTATATATGTTATAATTTCATATAAGATTTATACTTTTAAAGTTTTGCAAACATTAAAGACCATAAATAGAGTTATGCAAAAAGGAACCACGTGTTTTTTTCATGTAAGTTGTCTAATTTTCTCATACATTTTGAAAGAAATATGTTATATTCCATTTAATCTCAATGAAATTTACAAAAGCAAATTTAAAATTCCACTGACAAGATCGTACTACCGATTTGTCACTAAAAACCGTTCTACTCATATTTCTCGAAACTTGAATTTTGTCACTTGGTACCTTATTGCAGAAGGGGGTCCAATTCATCTTCACTCATACTCTGATATTTTCAAGGGGTGACATTCTGTTTGCAATACTTCCTACGCTATCCACCATAACGACTTCGGTTGAAATGCCTTCGCCAACATGGACTTCGTTTATCTGGACGATCTCTATCCGCTTCAAATTCAATAGCATTGAGTCGAGTGAAACCACCCTTCAGTTTATATCGCAATATTTAAGTGGATCGAAGAATCCTATTCTTCAATCCGGTTGAAAAAAGCTAACTTCACAGCAAAATGTCGAATTTCGTAACCTTCAATTTCTTGTGTTCAATTAAATCACGATATAATATGTTTTTCCTTAATCAGCTGAATGAAAAAACTGCTCTCTTCTTTGGACTATACGTTTCTTTTCTTAATTATTATTTTGCTCTCCATTTTGAGAAAGACAATTGTCAACATAAACACTAATCTGAATTTGGTTACTTTTACCTGTCATTTGTCAATTTCAAACTCGTATATCTCGTAATTTCACTTCTCTTCAAGGCGATCGGTTGGGTCCAATCCTATATTTTATGGAATTGACTTGAGTGATTCAATCCAATCCGAACACTGTATATATCGATTAGGTGTATCGGATCCAATCAAGTCAAACCCATTTTGAGCGGATCCAAAGTTGTGAGATAAATGTAGTCATGCCTTTAGGCACGCACATAACATTGTTGGTTTTATTATGATTCCACTTGTATTTATTGGTTATGTACATCTTAGCAGCAAAAAAACTTATCCAACTGCAAAACTGTTATCAACGATAGGTGATAGGTGTCTATTATTGTTCTAGGTGCCAGTGAGATGACAAAAGTTTTTACCGATCGGAAGGAAACTGAGAGGAACATTTTCAGTCGTGGCTGAGGAGAGCAGGAGATCGTAGGATGTGTAGTGAAAGCAAAAAGTTATAGATAATACAAAAAGTTATAGAATATAATTCAATTAAATTCCGATAATTTTGTTTCTTCAATTTCATTTCCAACCTGCAATATACTGAATATTAAATTAAGTCTCTTTAATGTTCAGAAAAGGGTCCATTCATGCCCAAATTAGACATTCGAGAGATGTCTGTAAGACGTCCTGATTATGTTCACATGGACATCTTGAAGACGTGTTTAAGACTTCCCGTTTTGTAACAATGTACGTCTTAACGACGTCTTTTGGACGCCTTTAAGATTTTACTGGACGTCTTGGAGACGTATTTAAGATGACTTCATGCTGTGTGGGTCATATGTCCTCAATTAGGGGACATGCAGAATAATACTTGGCATCTTGACTTTGGAGTTTGGAAAATTTGGACAACATAACATCGCAAATTGATATTTTCTAGAAGACAAAATTGGTCATGACTGTACCAGAGTTCGCCCTGTAGTACGACACTGAAATCCAACACAGTCAGTCACTTTTCAGTCCTTGAGGCTTAATCTCTGATGGAACTAATTTCTTCGTATCGATGTACCAGTCACCTACTATCACTGACAGAAAAGGTAATAATTTCCAACCACATCATGGGTTTTGCCTTCTAAAACCAGTGAGTCGCGCGTTAATAACTTGTTTTCAAAGATTATAAAAATTATTAATGTATAATACTTATTGCAAAGACTACATTTCTAAGGGCCGGTATTATAAAACTATTTTGACAGATAACTAGAAGTTAACTTGAGGAATGACGTCACATCTTACAGTTAACTTCAAGATGTAGGAGTTAACTTTATTGGTAGGAAAGGGTATCAGTTAAAGTTAACTTTCTAGAAAATGGCGGTTTTTGACAGTAATAATTTAGCATAAAACCTCAATTTGATTGTTTTTATTTCGCAATAATGTTAGTAAACGATACTCTTGTTATTTCCGAGGAACTTTTAAGCGACAATGAAGGAGATGCTGTGATTATTATTGGGCGTCGAAGGATATTTAGAAATCGGTTAAACCATTTTATCTTGTAAATAGAATTTGAAAACAAATGAAAACGGATTTCGATCATGAAGAAAGTCTGTATATGCTTGTTAAGGAGCACATAGTGAGGCAAATTTGCAAAGACAACTAATAAGTCAACATTTCTAGTTCTAATTACTGTGGAATTATAAGTATTTTCAATTTTAGAAATCATCTTCTATCGCCAGTAATACAGGTGTTAATTGCACTCAGATTTTATACATGTTCATTCTTGGTATTTGTTGGAGTTTTGGAGGATTCTCAAATCTATTGCCAGCAGTTTTATTATTTATTAGAAAATCAGAAATTGCGATAAATTCTAGGTTATATATTAGCCTTCTTCTTCTTTTTATTTCAGAAATGAGATTTTTATAAAACTGCCATTTCAAAGCTGAAGTTAACTTGACTGTTAAAATTAAAGTTAACTTCGAGAGATGTTTATAATACCGGCCCTAAAGTAACACCAAACAACAAATTTACATTCGTGTTCAGTTTTAATATTGATGACAGAAAAACCTTATGATATTTTTCGGACAAAAAACTAGTACCTAGGAGTGTATTTTAATTATCTGTAAACAACTTGGACAAATCAATAACTGTAATATAATATAATGGAACTGTTTTTGTTTTTGTTTTTCCATGTCAGTCCATAAAATAATGAAGTAATAACTTGTCGAACAACTGACATCAAAAACCCCATGTAACAAACACCAGCTATAAACATTTCTAGAAAATTATTTTCTTCAATTTACAGAGCTGTGAAAGAAAACTTCGTACAAGGATGTATCGATTTACAATGTTCCGTGAGATTAGTTTGGACATTATATTACTGATAAATAATTTATAAAATAATATGTTACAGGAAATCGATTAAGTGTTGGGAACGTAGAATATACCTACGATAATAGGAGCATCAGACTATCTTGAGGAACTGTAATTAATCAATAATGTACGGTTAAATGTCGAAAAGATCGAGAAACTTGTCTAGAAATTGTAGATGGCATATTGGCATTATAATGGAATGTCTCTGATTGTTCGAAATCTGAGTAATCATATCTAAATTATTTAATGTATTCTATTTATGGTAGAGATTTATTTGTTATGCAATTTTGCTACTCAGATGGATATACTTTATTACCTTTTATGCCATATAAAATGTGCTCAAAAGACGGTAAAAAAGTAGAAGTAGAAGAAGTAGAAGTATTTATTTCACTACAATATACAATAGTATTAGTAGAACGTCACGAACAAAACACAAGGCATACATGCATATAGATGTAAAAACACGGTGTAAATAAACATAAACATAATAAAATATAATTTGAGTTGAATTAAACTCGGGTGTGGAGTGTCCATCACATGCATTCAAATTCATTCTTGTTTAAATCAAGATACTCGTTTACACTATAAAAACAATTTTTCAATAGAAAAGTCTTGATTTGCAATTTAAATTGAATGAAACCCAAACTCTTTAACTCAGAAGAGAGTCTGTTGTATAAATGTATGTTCAAAGAGTTCTTTTGCGACATCTGCAGTCTGAACCTAGGAGTTGAAATTTTATCAGCATGGCGAGTGATGTAATGGAGGACTTCGGATTGATCCGAGTATTTATGCTTAGTTTGATGAATTTCAAGTATACACGAATGTATAAATAAAGTAGGAAGTGGCATTATTTGAAAAGTTCTGAAGAGAGGGCGGCAATGTTCACGATAATGAACACCCGCCATTACTCTGATTATTTCACTTATGCTAAAATAGCGTGTTATGATTGGTTGAAATTTTTGTGTTGATAAATGAAAACATCATGTTTTCGATTTTGTAGTTCGGCTCTTGATTGGCTACTGGATATGTATATGATGTGTTTTCGATTTTGTAGTTCGATTCCTGATTGCATGGTTATTATCAAAACACAAACTTACCACTAGCAAGCTGCTATAATGACAACACCAAACTTTGACCAAAACTAAATAAGCACTCACTATTCATATCAACTTCACAATTTTCGACAAATTTTGCATACTCGTACTCAAATCACTAAATCAAAATGTTAGCAAAACATAACCTTGAGCGAGAAGCAGTAGACTAGACATGCAATGACGAAACTACGAATGACGCACTCTGTCATTGGTAACTGAAATAGAGGGATGTTTGAAATATCAAGTAAATGTTTTGTTAGTTGCATAATTTCAGAACTAAATGCGGGATTAATGTTCCTAGTTAAATTGAATAGTAAATAAATAAAAATGGTTTCGATTTTATTCATGAAATAATCTTAACAAATACAACTCGTGTTATCGGCGATTATCGTTAATTCCTTCTCGGTTTCGAATCAAATTATGTTGTTTTAGGCAACATAATTTGATTCTCAAATTCAAAGGAATTGCTATTTCGATAATCACTGATACACTTGTGGTATTACCATTGTCTATAAACACTGGTATTACCTACGATAACTCTCTTTTGAAGAATAAATGCTTTAAGGGAGTGGCTCGAGTCACCCCAAAGAAGAATTTCATAAGATAGATGACTATGGAATAAACCAAAATAACATGATTTAAGAACATATATACTGACGAAATTTCTCAAACGTCGAATCGAAAAGGTAATACTAGACAGTTTCCTTGCTAATATACTGCAATATGTGGGCCCCAGTTGAGTCTATCATCTAGTTAGTTGCATGCCAAGTAATTTTATACTTCTGCCTCCAGTGAGGTTTGATTTGGAAGATATAGTAATGGATCGATTCTTTTTTAAATTGAGTTTAAGTTTTTCACAAGTAAACCAGGTTTTGGCTAAATCCATTGTCTCATCTGATAACGTGGACAGATGTCCAATATTATTACAGTGACAAATGAATGTTGTGTCATCTGCAAAAAAAAAACACTTTTCGTTGGTAGAATGTGAAAATATAAATCATTGATATGGATTAGGAAGAGAAGGGGGCCCAGAACCGAACCTTAAGGAACACGTTGCTTGACGGCCTCACTATTAGATAGATGTCTGTTTGATCTGACACATTGAGATCGTTCATTGAGGTAAGATTCGAAGAAATTCAGGGCTAAGCCTCTGATGCCATAGCTGTGTAGTTTTTCCAGTAGAATGTTATGCGAGACACAAAAACGCTCTTAATGATAACTTTGATGATCTGAATTTTCCTGATACACCACAATGCATCTATGTATAGATGAAACATTATCAAAATCCATGGATAGGTATATCTATCTTCATAGCAAAACCACTATCATAATAGTATTAATAATAATAATAATAATAATAATAATAATAATAATAATAATAATAATAATAATAATAATAATAATAATAATAATAATAATAATAATAATAATAATAATAATAATAATAATAATAATAATAATAATAATAATAATAATAATAATAATAATAATAATAATAATAATAATAATAATAATAATAATAATAATAATAATAATAATAATAATAATAATAATAATAATAATAATAATAATAATAATAATAATAATAATAATAATAATAATAATAATAATAATAATAATAATAATAATAATAATAATAATAATAATATTCGACACTGAACGGGCTAACCCAAACTCTGTCACCGAGTTGGGACCCGTTCAGCAAAAAGCTCACATCAAAGCTGCGGAGACAGAGGTCCTGCTACAGCTACATATGGATAAGCCAATGCATGGTGTCTTCTTTCACAACATCGAAGACATTGGCTTATCCAAAAGCTTGACCTTTGCCTTCCTCAGGTCGAGTGAGCTAAAGTCGGAGACCGAGGGATTCATAATGACTTGCCAGGATGGTGTCTTCAACACCCTTGTCTACCGTAGTCGCGTGATGGGTATAGACGTCCCTGACACCCGATGCAGGGCATGTCGTGGGGCACCTGAGACCGTAATGCATCTGCTATCAGCATGCCCATGTTATGCGGTCTCAGCCTATATCCACAGGCATAACGCGGCTCTACGAGTGTTGTACTACCATCTACGACACTCATACGGTATAGACGAGACACCGGTGTTGCCTTATGTTCCGGGGGATATTGAGTCCGTGGTGGAGAATGAGAGGTGCCGAATCTATTGGAACTACTCATTCCCCACCCTCAGGCAAATACAAGCCAATAAGCCTGATGTTGTCCTCCTCGACCACCAAAGTAAAACGATATTCGTCGTGGAGTTTTCCGCTCCAGGCGAAATGAATATCGTTCGAAAAGAGGAGGAAAAACGGACTAAATATCGAGATCTTCTCTTTGAACTCCGCAGGTTGTATCCGGACCATTCTGTCAGAATGGTGGTTCTGATCATAGGAGTCCTTGGTGGAATGATGGACACACTGCTCTCCAATTTGAAGATAATAGCTGCTTGCCGTAATATGGCAGAAATCTTAGCAGCACGAATGCAGAAGGCCGTTATTCTTGGTTCGCTCCGTCTGCTCAGGGCACATGATTCTCGGATCCAATAATCACTCACCCTACGGACGTAGGGAGTGGTTGTTGGGGTTAACGACACCAGCGCGCCCTCCGGATGGGTCGGAGCACCGGAGACAGGGCCTGACTGGTACACTCCTAAGGAGAAAAAATAATAATAATAATAATAATAATAATAATAATAATAATAATAATAATAATAATAATAATAATAATAATAATAATAATAATAATAATAATAATAATAATAATAATAATAATAATAATAATAATAATAATAATAATAATAATAATAATAATAATAATAATAATAATAATAATAATAATAATAATAATAATAATAATAATAATAATAATAATAATAATAATAAACGCTTTAGGGCGGGGATTAGCGCAGTGGTTAAGCGCTCGCCTGGTAATCGAGAGATTGCAGGTTCGATTCCCAGACGGTGCGATCTTTTTTCATTTTCAGATGTGAAAGTCTGAATGACTGAGGCTCGTGTCGGCTGGGAATAATCCTCCACGATTCACTGTTGCGTTAAAAATTAACAGTGCTGCTCCTAAAGTGGCGTATGGAGTTAGTAACAAGGCCTATCAAGAACACATGGCTAATGACCATAGCAGTCGATGCCAAAACACCAAGGAAAAAAAAAAAAAAAAAAATAATAAACGCTTTTATTGGTAGAAGCAGAGAAAAACAAGCATTGACAATGAAGTATACAGATCTACCAAAAGGCAGAGTTAGCCTTTGCCTGAGCCTCAGGGGTCAGGCAAGTGCTTTCTACCATACTCCATAGTCCATATTATCACATTTTTATACGGTCAAATCAAATTTGTATGCGGATAATTCGCAATTGTATCTGAGTTCTGATGCTGACGAATCACAAAATTCTGTAACTAATGTAAATACTGATACTGAAGATCTCGTCTTATTTTCGCAAAACAATTGTTTGAGTGTTAATGCCATCAAATCATGTGCTATTATTTTCGGGAGTGACAATAATAGACGAATGGTTGAGGAAACCTCAGCAATCATGGTTCAAGGACAAAGCCTAGTACAGCTTGGGTTTTATATTGGACCAAACACTGAATTTGAGCTTGCACGTGAATAACCTAAAAAAACTATTGTGTACTGAAAACACTATTCCTGAATCGTGATATTTTGAGTAGAGGGCTCAGAACCCTTCTTTGTGGTTCGTTAGTTTTATCACATTTTAATAACGGTGAAGTCGTGTCTTGTTTGAACCAGATCTATACTGAGAAAAATTAGAAGGTACCGGGTAACTTGATAAAAATTTTAGTATATTTCTTTATGCCTTGGAGTTGTTGAGTTGATTTCGAAGAATCCGTTATCAGAAAAGCTATCGATTTACTCATAGGAAAAGATCCTGTGAGTTTTTCATTTTTTAGTCTCTTAGATTGTTAATAACGAAGTGGAAAATCAACTTTTTTTTATTTTTCCAAACAGGATCTTTTGTAAAGCCTTTCAAGATTAGCTCCAAGAAGTGAAACAAATTAGAGGTCTTTAGTATAACAATTGTCAGGGTTTGTATAATAATAATATAATAATAATACCTTTATTGCTTTTTAAAACATGGTTTTACAGCAAGAGTTGAGTAGAAGGGGAAAAAAGTAACATAAAAATGGCAAAATCAAAAGAAATAGAACATTATCGTACCTTAAAAAAATAATAATAACAAAAAACTAAGCCTACTCGTTATGAATGAAAGATCTGAGCCTCAAAGTATTCCATACATAACTAGCTATAATTTTAGCCTCGTCTGAGGAGAGTGCGTCTAAGGAGGAAAGTAAAGATTCCCAGGACTCAAGAGATCTACAATTGGGTTTCATAACAATATAAATAGGGCATTCAAACAGAATATGGAAAATGGTTTCAGCATCGTGGCGATTGCAAACTGTGCATATCTCGTTAGGGTCAATCAGATGAGACAACCCATTCATGGTGAATTTAATTTTGTAATTATTTACTAAACGCAGTTGAGCTATGGTACGGATGACCTGTATCGGAAGTTGGAGTAACAAGTATTCTTTGAGACGTTTTGAAAGGCTTGAATTAATGTAGAGTGGCAAAAAGGTGCATCTTTGTAAAAGAGAAATATCAGCATTGAAAAGTTCATCATAATAGCTGGACAAAACTTTTTTTGTGTTAAAATTACCAAGACGAATGGCGTCATTCCATATGTCCTCAGCACCAGCAAAAACAAAACATGATTTCAGCTGACTGGCCCAATTGAATTTTACATCGGTGGAACTCAGTAATTTTAATTGTTGTCTAAAACACAATTTCGGTAAACGGTTTTCGTCCATCTTTAGGTTTTTTTGAAACCACTTCAGCGACAGTTTAAATATATTGTAGGCATATTTAACTCTGCCTGTTTCTACTCGCACAACATAGTCAGGTGAATTATTATGAATAAGCAGTCAACATATCTTAGATCCCAAACAGGTAGGCAATTGGACATAGTACTTAGTGCAATCGATTCAAATAGTTTCATCCGAGGAAACCAGGTGTCAATCTTGGCTTTACACATAATTGGCAAAATTGCACCTACAGCTTGTTTGGCCTTATCAATGGTTATTGTGGCCATTTCCCTAAATAGACACGAGGAAGTAAATGTCACACCCAGATATACGTATTTATTCGTTACATGAAGTGGCTCATTGTTGAGGTAAAATTTATAGTTGTTTTGATGAAATCCACCTCTTGAGAAGGACATGATTTTAGTTTTCGCGGAATTTACAGTGAGATTCAGTAGGGCAGTATACCTACATTTCCATAATTTTGAGTTTTCTTGCTACATCAACCTCGGAGTGTGCAAGAATAACAAGATACACAAGGTCATCAGCATAGAGTAAGGTTAGAACATCGTTTCTGTCGTCTATATTGACCCCTTGAGCACCATTTGCATAAAAAATTTTATCAATATCAGCTAAAAATAACGAAAATAGAATAGGGCTCAAAGATTCACCTTGTAGAACACCGCAGGTCACTTCAAAGGCTTTAGTAATTCCATCATTACCTTTTATTCTTACTGTTGCATCAGAATATAAATTCTATATTATGCGGATAATATCCGACGAAACCCCTAGGTCAAACAATTTTCTCCACAGCAACGTATGGTTGACAGAGTCGAAGGCTCGTTTGAAGTCGAGAAATATAGCAAATAACTTGCGCTTTCTGTGTCTAACTAATACGAATATGTATAACTGAGCTGAGTGAATAAACATTGTCAATACATCCTCGGTTCGTGCGAAAAGCAGCTTGACATTCAGGCTGAATATTATATTCCTCGACCCAATTAGAGACGTTTCAGAATTATATGTGTAAACATTTTTACTGAGCAATTCACCAGAGCTATACCACGATAATTAGAAGGATAATCTGCAGGTCCCCGCTTATGTAACATGGATAACAAAATGTTGGGCCAGTCAGAGGGAAGGACAGCAGATTCAAAAATTTTATTATACAATGATGTCAAGTATATAATCCAATTGTTGGGTAGATTCTTGATGAACTCATAAGGTATGTTGTCGCTCCCAGGGGATTTATTATTTTTACATCTACTCAGTACAGGATAAATTTCATCTGTGGTGATAGGTGAATCAAGAAATGGGTGGCGGACATCAGTAAGATCAACAAGAAGATTTTGTCTAGCAGGAAAGATATTAGAGTAAAACTCTTCCCAAACCTGAGTCGGAAAATTTTTACGCACTATTCTCCCTCGGAATTGGTTAACGGTAGACCAGAACTCTTTTGGATTACGCATGAAAGAAAGTTTAAATTATTATGTAAATTTAGAACTTGTAAAAACTAGTTAATTAACAAAAGCATACTTAATACTTATGTAATAAAATGATTACGGGAAAAAAATTTCCATGGATTTTCGTTTATTGAAGTGTCTAAAAGATGAGTGATTTTTTTTATTTCTTAATATTGATATTTAATGGGTTAAAATTATTTTTATTGTTCAAGGGTCGCATCACCCGCTTTTAGCGCTATTTTCGCCTCTAAATTAAAATTCTTAATATTGGTGGTAAAGTTTCGAAAGTTGAGACTTTTTTAGGAAATTTCCTCCTCTTTCAGGATCTTTTTTCAACTTTTGGATATCTTTAATAGTTTCCGAGATATTTGCAAAAATCCGACCCCCCCCCCTTTTTTTTACTAAATTGTTTATAACTTTTGCAATTTTTGCCAGCGCCCCTTCAAATTTCTCAAAAAGTCTCCAGAGGTCATTCCGAATCGAATGAGCCTTGGATCATAATTTTCGGTGCCCTTGAAGAGAAATTTACCAAAATAGGTCTTGTAGACTAGACTATCATTCTCCTAACCAGTTCTTCTCAGGCATAATAAATACACCTCTCACATCAAACCTACGCTCTCCGCTGATCCTTCCCGCACGTTAAATCATCGCCCGCAAATAAGTACCGTTTGCCGGACCGGACGTCTTTCATCGAGAAACTCCCCGCTCATAAGAAGTGCTCTTGCATGTCCTTCGCGAGTCTTTTGATTCCGTGCCATGCAGTACCAGCTACAAACACTCCTCGGTCATTTCCCACTCCGAAACGATCGACACGATGCGAAATAATTCACCTGTTTGATTGTTTTGTCGTTTTGTTAGTGAGGACTCGGTTTCGATTTGATTCTACTCTTCTTTTTCTCTGTTGGGTTCTCGCTAAACCGGCGTTGTTCGTTTTCAGGCAGGGGACACTATGATGTTTATAGAGTTCGTTTGAAACCGGCTTGGCGTGGTTAAAAGCAATTTATAACTGTTGAAATTAGCTGATTTCGAAGTAAATTAATAGTTCTCGCACCTTCGATCTTTATTTATCCTACACTACCTACACCTATCATCAATGCTTAATACCTCTAATACCTGCACCCATTTCCCTACTTTCAAATAGTTTTATTTGTACTGATGATAACAGAAAAACCGAACATTATCATTGACAACGGAAACTCCAAAATATCTCAATGTCATTAACACGAATAAATACTTAGTACCTACCTATCATCTCACAATGTTTATACCTAGCGTCAGAGAATAGGTACCTACTTATTTACCGTTTATGTATACCTACCCTACTTAATAATACTTAAGGCCGATTTACCGGATTCATAATGCATAATTAATTGCATATGCGTAATTTTATTGCATAATCCATAAAAGTTCAACACAGGGACTAGGTAGATTGAAATGATTAATACCTACTAGGTATGCCATATTAAATATTTCTGTGTGTTCTTTAATAGGAACCCTCCTAAAAACCTAGCTATACCTACCTAAGGAAATAAATATCCCAGTGTGTAGGTAAAATTGGGAAAATGATAAAACCTTTATGACATTCCACGTTCAATTTTATTTATAAATGTGTTATTAGAAAACTCTGTTTTTTCATGATTTCTTCTTGATTTCAGAATTCACAAGAAAATTATCACCTGCGTCCGACTCTGAGTCGAAAGGTCCGGAGTTCGAGCCCCAGTTGCGGCTGGGATTTTTTAATTTAATTTGACCGATTAATTAAAATCTCGTGGCTCGACTGGGGTGAGTCCTGCACCATTGCCTAAAGAAGAATTAGACAATGCCTGCACGATTCACTGTTGCGTTCCAATTAACAGTGCTGCTCCTAAGATGGCGAATGGAGTTAGTAACAGGGCCTACCCATAACACATGGCTAATGACCATAGCAGGCGATGCCAAAACACCAAAGAAAAAAATTAACACCATTGTTTAAAGAGAAAGAACCTATGGCAGATACAGGTGTCATCTGTGAATGAGTGTCCCAACTTCGACTATAAGATCATTCATTAAGTTACAGTTTTCTATAATAATATATCAGATATCACCTTGATGGCGAGAAACAAAACAATGACAAAACTAAGATTTCAATTTTTAGGGAGGAAATCGTGCGAATTCTTGTTTCCAATGTAGAGAAGCAGAACTTTTTCGTTTTTATATACTCACCTTCTCAATTGTTAATTCTTACCAAGATTACTTTGGTAAGAATTAAATCCACCATTAGAAAATAGACTAGTATTATTATTGACGTCAAAACATGGATTGCTGTTGATTTTATAGAAAATATGAACAAAATGTTCATAAAGTCAGCTGTGGAAAATCATCTGCGACTGAAAGACAAACTTTAGTCGCTATTTTCCATCGTTCAAGATACCTACCTCTCTTGGAAGGGATTCATATTGAAAAGGAAAACATTCACAATGCACAGCGAGGCTTCAGCTGGGGCCGGGGATGTAGTTGTTTTCTGTTAGATATTACAAAAAAGTAACTTCATTTTATCGTAGTTTTTTTCCATTTCCAGAGGAGTCATATATTTGGTTCAATTTGAGAATGTTTCCATTTTCAACATAGATTGCTGTACCTATTTTATTACACATTCCATGATTTTTTCAAGAGTTTAGATTTTCCTGTAAGTTTCGTTATTTGAAATAGAACGTACATCTCAATTCAGGTTTGAATAGAAACTAGTTATAATTTATTGCTATCTTGATTTTATTGAAAATACGAAGATGTTCATAAAATCAGATGTGGAATAATCTGCGACTGAAAAACAAACTTTAGTCGCCATTTTCCATCGTTCAAGATAACCTCTCTTGGAAGGGATTGATGTTGAAAATGGAAACATTCTCAATTGAAAATTGAACCAAACATGACTCCTCTGGTAGGTTTTTTTCATTTCCACGGTCATATATATTTTTGAAGTCATTGAAAGAGAACTCTGGAATTAAAAGTACATATATTATGAAAGTGACTTTCAATTGAGTTTCAACAATTGGAAGTCACATTCATAAGTACTTTTAATTTTAAAGGATACTGTAAGATCATTATGAAATAGGTCCTAAACAATGATAATATGTAACATGGATGAACATAATATGTAGACGACATCACTTGATAACCGTTTTTCATAAAATTCGCATTCTGGCAAAGGGTGCGCCATCTATAATAATTTGGTTGAACTTTGGTTTGTTGAGTTTTCAGCTCTTTCTTGCCTGAGCGACAGTGTATCTATTTTAAATATTTTTGTTGCTTCATAAATCTAGTTTTGGGCAACAAACTGAGTTTAGTGATAAGGTTGTTTAAATGAAAGTAAGATAGTCACTGCCTGTGGAATCGCTATTGGACTCAAACTCGACTGTCATCTAGCGTGATTAGTTACAAGCATGAGTATTTGACGTCATTTTAATGCAGGGTTCTTCAAGGAACCCTGATTTTAATGCTGTGGCACTGTCTATTAGCATTGTTTATATAGAAGATAGTTAGTCAACCTTATGGGATTATAATTGGATCAAAATGGATGCGACAAGTAGATGGCGATAGTGAGCTCGCATCCAAGTCATGTCGTAACTTCAGTGATCTGGCCTCCAAGTCATGTCGTAACTTGATTAAAACAATGGAAAAGCATTAAAATCAGGGTTTTTTGAAGAAACCTGCATTAAAATGACGTCAAATATTCATGTTTGTAACTAATCACGCTAGATGACACTCGCGTTTGTGTCCAATACCTTTTCCACAGGCATTGACTAACTATGTTCTATTTAAACAATGCTATTAGCATTATTTATATAGAAGCAGAAGTAAGGTAGTTAGTCAATGCCTGTGTAATTAGTGTTGGACGCAAACGCGAGTGTCATCTAGCGTGATTAGTTACAAACATGAATATTTGACGTCATTTCAATGCAGGTTCCTTCAAAAAACCCTGATTTTGATGCTGTCCCATTGTTTCAATCAAGTTACGACATGACTTGGAGGACAGATCACTGAAGTTACGACATGCCTTGGGTGCGAGCTCACTATCGCCATCTACATGTCGCATCCATTTTGATCCAATTATAATCCCATAAGGTTGACTATCTTCTATATAAACAATGATATTAGATAATGTCTGTGGCATTGTTTTAATTAAGTTACAACATGACTTGGAGTCTGGATCACTGAAGTTAAGACATGACTTGGAGGCGAGATCACTGACGCCATCTATATGGACTATATGTCGCCTCCATTCGAATCCAATATTAATCCCATAAGATAAACAATGCCATAAGGTTGACTTACTGTCCTACTTCTATTTAAACAATGAAATGATGGTTTGTGATTCTTCTTCTGGCTAGGGCACAGGTTACTTTGTGAGGTATACTGTGGCTAGGGGTTTTATGTTTGTCGACCATGACTGTTGATAACATTGAGGAACGCAGGTCCGTACTCCGCGCTGGTGGCGGAGGAAGCCGCCGAAGCCGGTCATGATGCCAAATGCCAAATAATTCGATGCCCTCAAAGCTTTACTGATTATTAATATAATGTTTTGGTAATTTTTGGATTGCTCAAACGAATAATTATTGAAGATGTATGCCGTCCAGTGATATTATCCTATTCAGTTCAAAGTATTCATTTGTAAAATGATAATTCTCAAGCCTATTTGGGTGAATCATGAGGGTAAAGGAGCAAATTCATGTTTTTTTTCAGTGTTTATCTGATCTTTTCCATTTAAGAAAGTAAGCCGATATTTTCTGTGGATATCCACCCGAACGGAGGAAGATTTGCTACTGGGGGCCAAGGAGGATCAGGAGGTCGTATCGTCATTTGGAACATAGGACCTGTCCTACATGAACATGAAGAAACAAACCCCAAAATTCCCAAAATGCTCTGTCAAATGGATAACCATTTGGGTGAGAAATCATTTATTCAATGAAGCCCTGAAATATGTTTCTCAAATATCTTTGGTGAATAATTTTTCTGTAATATTCTCATATTCTTTTTAGCTTGTGTTAATGTTGTTCGTTGGAGCAACGCAGGGCATCTCTTGGCTTCCGGGGGCGATGACAAATTGGTAATGATCTGGAGGTTGTCAAATGAAGGCACTTCATCGATATTTGGCAGTGGTAAAGTTAATATTGAAACATGGAAATGTGTACACACTCTGAATTCCCACAACGGAGATGTTTTGGATATTGCTTGGGCCCCTCATGATGGTTGGCTGGCTTCAGGTAGTGTCGACAATACTGTCATCATATGGAATGCTCAGAAATTCCCTGAAAAAATATCAGTCTTGAAAAATCACACGGGAATGGTGAAGGTGAGCTGGAAAATAATCATTCCAAATAAATATAACTTTTTTGTTGTTATTTAAGGGTGTAACATGGGATCCTGTAGGAAAGTACATTGCTAGCCAATCTGATGATAAGTCTCTTAGAATCTGGAGAACGTCAGACTGGGCCCAACAGGAAGTTGTTACTGATCCTTTTACTGAATGCTCTGCCACAACTCACGTGCTGAGACTGTCTTGGTCACCTGATGGGCAGTATTTGGTGTCAGCCCATGCAATGAATGGGGGCGGTCCAACTGCACAAATAATTGAGCGAGAAGGCTGGAGACAGGACAAAGATTTTGTTGGGCACCGAAAAGCTATAACTTGTGTGGTTTGTATACTTCTCTGATATATAAAATAAAAAGTATTGCCTCAACGAAAAAGACTGATTATTAATTCTCTGTGATGTCAATCAGTTTTTAATTGTTCATATTCATAAAGTTCAAATTCATTTTCAACTATTTAATTTTTTATGCCTACAGATTTAAAAGGTCATCCCATTTTAAACAACAACTTTTTCAATGATCACAAACTGGCAACGGTGTTTAAAAAACCTTTAATAGAACACTCATCATTCCTACTTTTAGCGATTCAACTCAAACATACTCAAGAAACTCAATAGTGCGAAATCCACCCAGTACTGTTGCTCTGCGATTGGTTCCAGAGATCGATCAATCAGTGTTTGGTTGACTTCCCTCAAAAGACCTTTGGTTGTCATAAAGGATCTATTTGATGACAGCGTTCTCGACATATCGTGGAGCAGCAATGGCTTGTACTTGCTGGCCTGTTCTTGGGATGGTACTGTTGCCTGCATTACGTTCACCCAGGAGGAAATTGGAATGCCCCTTTCAATGGATGAAAAGGTATGGAAACAACTATTCTTTGAAATTTTTTAATTGGTTGAGCCATATATTATTTAAAATTTAATAATGTAACAAAAAAATGGTTTTAATTCACTTTAAAATTTATTTTCTTCTTTTTAGTTCATTTAAATAAAAGCATTTCTGCAAAAAGTTTTTTTTGAGTTTATTACTTTTTTAGTTTTCTGTGGATATGTTTCTTAGTTTTTTGGATTTTTCCGATTTTAATTTCGCGAATTTTCCAACTTTTTTCGGGAAAAGGGTTTTTTTTTTCGCTGTAATTTTTGACGTCCAAATCCGTCAAGAAAACTTCCGAAACCCTACACATTCTCTATCTAGCTTTCGATGAGCAGGGGGGACAATTTCTTCAACATTAATGCATTTATTTATTTATTTATACTGAGTACAAACAGACTAAGTCTACAAATTGTGAAAGGCTTTCGCGGCCATCGTTGAATGAATGATGGTTTTTCGGGTTTTTAGGCCGACGTTTATTTAGAGAAAAACTCGACGTTTCGCCAACCACTTGTGTTGGCGAAACGTCGAGTTTTTCTCTAAATAAACGTCGGCCTAAAAACCCGAAAAACCATCATTCAGTCTAAGACTAATAATATGTATCAGTTAAAAAATTAAAAATATACAGAAACATGCATAGCATTTATCCTAGTCACAAACATCTGTAGACAGTGTCAAATTATTAAAAAGAATAATAGGTATACCAACATCACAAGGCACTTAATCTAATTACAAATATACAGGAGCAATTTATGACATTTATCCTACAATCACAGCCATATATAAACAAATCAAAATATTAAGGCTAATATACGAACATTACAGAGCACTTAGTCTATCCTGGATGGATCACAAATGGGAGAGTAGTGAGGTCTTCGAGATATTAAGGAAATCAATTTCACAGTTTCTCAATAGATTGTTAACACTGACTAAGCAGTTGTTAATAGGGGCGCTTACATTATGAATTTTGAAGGTATTATTTCTGAATCTCAGTCAAAGACGAAAAGAATCTGGATCGTTTCACGTCTTTGGCTCAAAGTCATTATTTCAAAATCTCTTTTTTGGTTTTCATATGATATACGCATTGGGTATATTCCATATTTTTTGAAGTGCATGGTTCTTAGAAATTTTTTTTGAATCTTTTCAAGCAGAAAATGTTATGGTCTCGGGGTTCCAAATGATGGGTATTGTCATTGGAACTGAACCAACATGTAAAATTTCAATTCCATAGGATAAGAGAAAGTGGTTCTTATTCAGCTTGCAAGATTTCTACTCATCTAACACACACACACACAGAACAAGTTAAATGAAAACTTTTAAAAATAGGTAATTTCTTAAAGAAGCAAGGTTTTAATATTGCATTTAAGACAGACAATACTTTGGGCAACAACAAAGATAAAATGGAAAAACAAGAAAAGTGTGGAGTCTATAAAGTAACCTGTGGTAGTTGTCCCAAGTTTTATCCTGGCAAAAGTGCCTAGAAACTTCAAAAAGCGTCTAACCAAACATAGAAACAGCTTTGTTAACGGAAAAACAAATTCAACATATGCTACCCATCTATTGCGATTTATTGACAAATGGAAAAATTCTCAGAACCTTGTCAATGACCAACTTGAACTGAATATTTCACCACTACTAAATATGTTTTCCTGGAAAGGTTAGGAGTTTTTTTTTGAATGCAAATCTCAATTTTTTCGATGAAAATAAATTAGTAATGCTGTAATGAGACAATGGATTTTCTTCAAACTTCTATGAATAAAATAAAAATAATTTATGTATAGCAGTAGTGGCCCTAAAATTGAACCTTGCTGCTCACCGATTTCGGTTTGAATTTTTTTTTAGAACGCGCTTTACGAGCGGGTCTACCACAAATCCTTCCAAAGAAACTGGAACGCCAGCTTCACGGGCACCCAAATAGTCGAAAATCCGGAACTGCTCAGCGCTATCGAGGAAATGAACGAGAAGAACGCCACCACGGCGATGCTGAAAATCGACGTTCAGGAACCGCAACCTCCGCAAGACGTTTCCTTTGAGTCCCCGAAGCTCAACCAGAGCATACTGGTTCCTGCGAATAAACAGCTTGAGACCAGGTTGCCTTCGGGGAAGAGGCGCATCACTCCGATGTTGCTGACTTCGGTGCCCAATGTGGCCAAGGATATCGAAAATGACATTCCTGAGTGAGTATTTTATTGTCATCGTTGATTATGTTTAGAAGAAAAAATTTAAGTTTTACAAACCGGGTCAAATTTGGTAGGTGGGTAGAAAACTGAAAATAAACAACTTTTCCATACAGTATGTTTCGAAATATAACTTAAAATACAGTAATTTTCTAGAAATAATGTCAAATTTGACAGTTGTATCTGATCAATAAGAAAAATCACCCCCGTAAAGCTAGCAGAACCACTTTGAAATTTTCAAATTTTTTTGGCGTTCCAAAAAAATCGGTTAAGATAGCAGAACCCAGGATTTTTTTATTAAAAACGCATTCCAGAAAAATCGGCGATGGGTTCAAACGTGACCCTTAAATGAGCCTAAAATTATTATGTGATTAGATTTTTCATAACGATTCGGTTAGCCTTTTGGTACTGCCAGCTCAGTGTTGAACTAACAAAACCAACCTATGATTTCTCCTCCAATTGAATAAAAAAAAAATATATATAATTTGTTAATAAATTAGCCCGAATAAAGCCTAAAATTATTGTTCAACTGGATTTGTTCCGAGTTCTTTTTAATGGTTGGGTTCTGCTAGCTTTACCTAAGCTAGCAGAACACACGATTTAAAAAAAAAGGCGTTTCCAAAAAATCGGCGATGGGTTCAAACGTGGCCCTAAGAGCCTAAAATTATGGAGTGATCAGACTTTTCAAAATCATTCGTTTAGTGGTTTGGTTCTGCCAGCTTAACGTTAAGCTGGTAGAAACCGCGACATCTCCCACAATTGAAGATAAAAAAAATCGGGAATAGGGTAATAAAGTAGCCTAAAATTATGGCCTGAAAAAAATTTAAAATTCTAAAGTGGTTCGGCTAGCTCTACGTGGGTAGAAAAGTCATTAATGTTATTTACACTGTTCATGAAATCTAAATTTACAACTGTATAATAAAAATCTCCCATTTGATGCGGATTACTGGATGACACTGTACAAACATGTATGTCTGATTTTTATTTTTCAGGATAACAACTACCACTACCAGCCAAACATCTTTCAGCAAATCGTCTCCATCCAAAAGCCAGATCATAGTGGAGACTGTTAAGCCTCCACTAGAAGCAAAGAAACCAGTCGAACCCACTACCACGTAAGTAAAAGAAATCTCAACCTCGCTCTATAACTGTCTATATTATTTTTATGCTCAACTTTTCAAACAGTAACATTTTGTTGTTGATTTTAGAGATACCTTGAAGGGAGTGAGTAAAGTGGTTGTACAGACCCCGGGCATTAAAATAAATCAGCTTATGTGTTGTGAAGTACCAGGGGATGAACCCATCGTGAAGTTTATCAATATACTGGATCCGCTGAAGATGCCCCCAGGAGTTTCTGTAACTAAGGAAGGAACAATCAAATTACAGGTGGGATAAATGATTTAATTGATATTGTGTTGGTATCGCAGAAAAATTATTTTATAAGAAATATTAGAAGAAGTATTATTAATTTTTAATGATTTTCATGACCTCTGGTTTTTATGAAATGTAGCTCAAATTGATAGGGAATTCTTAAGGGAAAACGTGTTATTTTGTTCATTCGACCACCTCAAGAAAAACACTTTGAAAACATCTTTTGAAGACAGACAAATTCCCAATATCCACAATCCCCAATTTTCCAATATTTAATTACCATAAAGGTATATTATTATTATTTATTTACTGATACCCAGCAAGCATGGTTGCTCTCCCAGAAAAATGCAACTAAAAATAAATACCCATAAAGAAGTACCCAGTGATTTGTGGGGCAATATCACCAAGAAAAACGCAAAAAACAATTTGTTGCACAATATCAAAAATACAAATCCCTGGAAACAATATAAGAAGCAATTTCGAAAATTGAGACATCTGAAAACTTGAACAATATCCAAAATTCGAAATAAAGGAAATAATTGAAGAGTAAAATCAGAACTGTAAATACACAACACAACCGTATTTTATTTTAAGATCAGAAATATAAATCGAAGAAAAATATCACAAAATTCATGCAGCGAAATCAGAAATACAAATACCTGAGAAAACTGTTTAGAGGCAATATCAGAATAAATTTCAAGTAAAACAGAGAAAATAATTGTGGGGCATATCCAGAAAACCTATTTGGAAACCTGTATCATAAATACAAATAATTAGAAATTATACCTCAGGTAGGTAGAAGTACCAGATATACAAATACCCAGGTAAACAATTTGGACAGCAATATCAGAATACAAATCCAGTTAAACAATTTTAGGAACAATATCAAAATACAAATACCAACTTTGGAAACAATAGCTGAAATACAAAATAATGCATCATCTAATTTTGGAAGCAAAATTTGGAATAAAAAGCACAGCAGAGATAAAAATCTGCGAAAACAATGTGTAGATCAATATCAGAAATACAAATACCCTGAAAACACAGGAAGCAAAATCGAACTTTCAAATACCTGATAACTTTAGCATTATCAAAAATACTTTTATTTTAGAATAAATGTCAAAACTGCATATACACAAAAACAAGTGTTATTTATTTCAAAATCAGAAATATAATTTTGGGATACATATACGATATACGAATACCTAAAATCAAAATTCAGGCAGTGATATCAGAACTACAAATTCCTTATAATACCTTAGACATAAAGTGATACCCTAAATACAAATACCTCGAAAACCAATTTAGGGTGGTAATATAAAAAGACAATTCGGGAATTAGTGTCAGACGTACAAATACAATTCCCAGGAGATTAATTTGAAGTGGAGTATAATAAAAACAAATAACTAAAGTATACCTCGGACAACAAGCAATATCAATACACAAACACCTAAAAATTTGAGCAGCAATATAAAAGTACAAATACCCAACAACTTCGAAGGCTATATGTGATATAAAAAAAACCCGAAAATCTTATTCTGGAAGCATTACTTGGAATAAAAAAAGCACAGATGACAATTTGAGGAAAAACAATAAAGTTTTTCTGAATTGATTATATTAAAACTTAAATATTTCATACTTGAGAAAAAATTTATGATGGGATCAAAAATACAAGTTTCCAGAAAAACAATTTGACTAATGGCATCCTAAATACAAATACATTTAAAACGTACTTTTGGTGGCAATATTAGAGAGATAAATCCCTAGAAATATAGTTGCAAGAAGTAATCTCAGAAGCACAAATACCACAGAAAACAATTTGGAAAATAGTATCCCTGGAAAACCTACCTCCTGAAAAACAGTTTTGGAAGTAATTTCAGAAATACAAATACCCTGAAAAAACAATATGGGGATCACCATAAATACAACTACCATAATAATTTGGAAAAATATCTTCAGGAAAATAATTTGTGAAGCAGTATCAAACATACAAATAGTCGATATTGTCAAATAGCATTAAATAATAGTATTGATAATATCACATACATTTAAAAGTAAATATTGAAAAAGTATTCTAATATGTGAAACAATTTACAAATGTCTTTGATTTATTATACATATATTATATAATTACTATAATAATTATAATTATATATTATACATATAAATACAGAAATAAATTTTGAGGGTACATTTTAGAATATAATTCACATATTAATCTGATATTTTTTCATATAATCCAAAATCCTAGCTGGTAGTACTTGTTGGTGTATCATTAAAAAATATGAGAATCAGTATAAATTAACTAAATTTCATTTAATTAAATTTTCGAATACCGGTATATTTATTTTCTTTCAAGGTTACAAACAACTGCCATAAAACATCGAAGGGCTCGTTATCCAAGATAGAAGCCTTCAAAAGTATGAACGATAAAGAGCCCAAATGGGACACCTATTTAGGTGAGTGACAATTCCACTTCAACTGTAACTCAGACAAAAGTGATTAAAATATCTTTGTAACAACGGATTGTTATATTTCGTCAGGGTCTTCCATAAGGTGCCTGGCATCCAACAGAACAACCATAGTGGCATGCTGCGAAGACCTCACCATAAACGTTTATGATATCAAAACGGGTGCTAGGCCTCTGCCCCCACTCCTCATCGAAGACTTGGTGTCATCTTTGAGTTTGTCTTTGAACGGACTTTGTCTGGTACTGACCAAAACTGGACTGATGCACATGTGGGACTTGAGGAACAGGAAGAATATCTTCTGCAGGATATCCATCAGAAGTTTGTTGTCAGGAAAAGGTAAGTGAAATCCAACAAATAGAAGTTTTTTTCTGTGATATAATACTCAATAATATTAAAATAAAAGTTGAGTGGAAAAGCAGGTTTAAATGATTTTCTGCCAGTTCATCGGTGTTGTTTGACACTGTCAGTCATGAATTACTACTACATAAATTGGAGAAAATAGGGTTTCGCGGAGTAACTTACAAACTATTAGAAAGCTATCTCTCTAACAGAATTCAATATGAGCTATCCAGGAATATTTTAATATGGTGTACCTCAGGGCACAGTATTAGGTCCACTTTTATTCAATATTTATCTTAATGACCTATTAAATCTTGAATGTAAAGGAAAAATTCATTGTTTTGCAGATGACACCGTTATTATATATGAGGCTTCAACTTGGAATGAACTTCAAAAAATTGTTGAGAAAGACATTAAAATAATTAAAAGTTGGTTTGATGATAATATATTAACAATAAATTTTGAAAAAACTAAATATCTCCCATTCACTTCATACAGAAATACATTACCAAATTTAGGACCTCTCAATATTGATGACAAAAAAATTTATGAAACTGACTGTATCAAATATTTGGGTATAATGATTGACAGACATTTAAGATGGGATTCACAAATTCAGTATGTAATAAAAAAATTGAGATATCTCTTGTCGAAATTCAAGTTATTAAAAAAAGTTTTGAATATCCATTATCTAGAAATATTATATTATTCACTTGTTCAATCACAACTAAATTATGGAATTTTGGGATGGGGTGGAGTTAATGAAAACTTTCTGAAAAATTTAGAAACTCTTCAGAAATGGTTTTTGAAAATAATCTATGAAAAAAATTATACATATTCATCTGACGACTTATTCAAAATAAGCATGAAAATGGATATTAGACAATTATTTTGTTATAATATTATTTTACATATATTTAAAAAGAAAGAAGGTATTCATTTCAACTCTCATATTTATAATACACGAAACAAAAATACTACTACTTTAAAAAATCAAGTTCGCAAAACAATAGGTCAAAAAAATTTTACTTATATCATTCCCCATTTGTACGACTCATTGCCAAATGAAATTAAGAGCATCAAATCATTTTTTTCCTTGAAAAAAAAACAAAAGAATGGATATTAAATAAAGAAAGACAATTTTTCCACAATTTCTGTTAACAAAATAGAAATCACAAACTGTCCATATTTGTTTTTTGTCATAATTATATATTATTATTATATAAATAACTTAATTTCCTTATTTTAATTCAGTCCTTACAACAAGTGAAACTTCGTAAGGCTTTTCCGGTTTATTTGCATCAAACAGACAATTGATTGTGGATTTTATACTGTACTTATTTATATATTATTGCAAATAAACTTATTATTATTATTATTATTATTATTATTATAATTATCGCGATTTTCCTTCTTGAATGAAGAAGAAAGTATGGATTTTATGCTTGGAAAAGTAAAGGGTAATTCACCATTAATTAATTTACGTAGTTTTGCTTTTTTTTTAAATTGCGTATTCTAATTTCATCAGTTATAGGTAATTTACCAAAAAAATCACAATATTGAAATTTATGTTCACATTGTGTCAGATATGTAAAAGGTAATTTAACCATATTTTTCCTTTATTCACCAGAGCTATTCTGTTTGAGTATTATAATGAAAGCAAAGCAATAGGTAATTTACCATATTCCATTACCTACCGTTTTTTATACTGTTGATACCTTTCAAATATATAATTAAAAATTTAGGTTATTATTTTACTCTCTGTAAATTAAAAGGTAAGTTAATAAAAATGTCAATGTATTATTCAATATCTACTAGTTATTGTGTAAGGCTGTAAAGTTTTTAGCTTTACTATTTAAAATTCAATTTCTTTTTTTGGAAATATTACCTGTAAAATTAATTAATTATTAATGGTAGCACCCAATTAAAAATAGCTTTCATAATTTCTCATGTCATCATTTTGTGTGTATTGTTTATGAAATATAGGTAATTTGATTATTGAAAATTCATGTTCTATCGTGGTGGCATTTAATATGTGTAAATTCATCATGAATGATAAATAAAGGGGAAATACAATCTTCCAATTTACACAAAAAATATATACTTGTAACGTGCTTACAATTGTTTCGACACACGGTGTCATCATCTGAGCGAGTTATCAACTAAAGAAACGTCAAAATCACCTTCTTAAATATTAAAATAACATGCATGAAATTTCACTAATGACAATTGCAGGTATGAAATTTCCTAATGACATATAGCTTGGATTAGGGAGCATTTGAGTAGTTACTAGTGAGATAATTAATTATAGGTGAATTGTACAGGTCAATTTGGTCATTGAGAACTAAATTGCTATTGTTACGTAAATGTTTCTTGATTTCTATGGATTCTAATATGTTTAATTTTTGACCTTTAGGTTGAATATGCAAAATTTCAGGGTTTTCTGTGAAGTTATGGTTATTGTCAATAAGGTGGTTGGCATAGTTTGAGTCCTGTTTATTTAATCTGTAACTTCTCAAATGTTCACCGAATCTTTGATTAAAACTACGGCCTGTCTGGCCTATATATAATGCATTGCAATCCTCACACTCAAGTTTGTAAACCCCCGACTTCTTGAATTTATCCCGTACAGACTTTGCGTTGTTAATAAAGGAATATAAGTTATTGTTGGTTTTGAATGCAACATTTATATTCCGTTTCTGAAGGAAACGGGATATTTTGTTCGTATGCTGACCAAGATATGTTAGATATGCAAAACGTTGATCGGTTTTTACTTTGTACAATTCACCTATAATTAATTATCTCACTAGTAACTACTCAAATGCTCCCTAATCCAAGCTATATGTCATTAGGAAATTTCATACCTGCAATTGTCATTAGTGAAATTTCATGCATGTTATTTTAATATTTAAGAAGGTGATTTTGACGTTTCTTTAGTTGATAACTCGCTCAGATGATGACACCGTGTGTCGAAACAATTGTAAGCACGTTACAAGTATATATTTTTTGTGTAAATTGGAAGATTTTATTTCCCCTTTATTTATCATTCATTGAATATTCAATTCTAATGTTACATTTGAATATTACCAATTAAAATTATGGGTAAAATTACCGATTACCAAAAAAGTTGATTACTAGTTTGTGTTGGAAGTTTATCAAGGTGGAAAATGTAATTGCTCGTTATCGTGAAAGTGTTTTCTCGTTATATCTAGTCTTTGTTTATTAACCATAAAAAAAAACTTGTTTTTAGGTTTAATTTGTGTGCACATGAACTAAAAATAGTGTAAAATGTCTTATATTCAAACTGCGTCTTTTATAATAATTTTCTTGAGGGATAATAATAATAATAATTTTTATTGACCCCAAGAAACATAAATGTTTATAATAGGGACCTAAATCTATAACTAATACAATAAACAACAAAATTTCAAGTTGAAAATGTTTGCATCAGTATCATTGTAATAAGTACTTCTTTAAATGAAATTTGAAACGATCTTTTTGTACGATATTTTTTAAATTATTGGGTATATTATTGAATATCAAAATTCCATTATATAAAATTGATTTTTTCCCAATGTTTGTCTTTATTCTATGCGTGATGATTGTCTAGTTTGGTGATTGTGTATGGTATCAGTTGAATTAAATTCCAGAGATGAATGTTTCCTATTATTGATGACAGAATGGATGAATATACATATTTTCAATTTGTACAAAGAATTGATATCCAAAATATTTTTTGGAGCATATAAATGTGATGTAGATTCAAGGAATGGTAACTTAAAAATACATTTGATACTTTTGTTTTGCAAAGATTTGAGTGGATGCAAGATAGTACAATTGGCACTTCCCCATACTGATATTAAATACTGTTTTGAATAAATTAAACTGAAGTAAATCATTTTTAGATATTTCAAAGGAATGTAATATCGAATTTTGAACAAAATACCAATTATAGGAGATATTTTTTTTCTAAAGAATAGGATTTTTTAAGATACCATAAGATATTTTTTTTTAAGATACCAAAAACTAAATCTGAAATTACTCTTTGTAAAATATGGTCTACCTCATCATTTACTTATTGTTACAATAATTTATTGATTCAATTGAATATTGTGTATGTCGAAAGTGAATTCAGACGAGGATGAATTGTCACAGATAGTGATATAACAATAATGTAAGTTTATGGAATTGAATCATTTTTCAAATAAATCAATTCAAAGAAATAAATATTGGCCACAATACTTTCGTGTAAAATGGAAAGTGAAAAACTGAATAAAAAATGCGGACCCACTCAATATCCAGTCGAGTGATATTGCTGAAAGAATACGGCAAGTGCAAATTGACAACTTTTTCAGACATCCCATGGAGTATCTCAAGGTCTTGTCTTGGGACCACTACTACTATACAATTTTTAACTTAATTATTTATTAAATTTGGAGTGTATTGGAAGAATTCATGTTTTTGCTTATGTTAATGATTGATTTCTTATTACTACTTCGACTTAGGATTAATTGAAATAATTAGTTGATGAAGATTTAGGAGGAATAAAAAAAATTATCGACATTTATTGACTATATAATTTTATGAAACGTATTATCTTGCCTTCACCTGTCATTACCAAAATTTGATTCACCGAAATTAATGACCCAAGTCATTAGCGTTAGCCTTCTGAGGTGGGATATTATTTTTTTTCACAAAATACCTACAGAGTTATCTGATATCCAATTTCAAGTTTTTTAAGAATCTTGAAATGTTGTACTTTTCCCTAATACAATATTTTAGGATGGGGTGGGATGTACATATTTATTTATGAATAAACTAATAGTAATATTATTAATGTAGCGTTCTTCAAAAAAAATCCTATTCACCAACGATCTTTGGTTCACAGATATTATATTCTTATGTTTTTTAGGTACTCTGAATAGTTGTAGCTTGAGCCCTTCTGACCAGCCTGTGATAACTTTGACTGACGGTCGAGCTTATGCTTACAATATGGATCTACAAACATGGTAAAGAATTTTGAATTATATAGTAATTTTGCATACAGAAAACATTCGAAAACAAGCCCAAACTTCCCTATTTAGTTATCCCATTTATCTTATTTATTAGACACTAAGACAGAATTCCTGCTGAATATCTCAGAATTCTGAGTTACTGAGTTGCTAAATCAGTGTTTCAGAATTTACTAATTCCAAGTTGATAAATCAGAGTTCCAACTAAGTATTTCAGAATTATGTAATTCCGAGTTATTAAATTAGAATTCCGTCTTAAAATCTTGGAATTAGCTAATTCCGACATACTAAGTCAGCAGTCCAACCTAGTATCTGAGAATAACTAAATCAGAATTTCTACTTAAATTCTCAGATCTAGCTGATTTCAAGTTATTAAGATAGAATTTCGTTTTAGTGTTTCAAAATTGACTAATTATAAGTTGCTAAATCAGAGTTTCAACTAAGTATTTTAGAATTAGCTAATTCCGAGTTATCAAGTCAGAATTCCGTCTTAAAATCTTGGAATTAGCTAATTCCGAGATACTAAGTCAGAATTCCAACCTAGTATCTGAGAATTTGCAAATTACTAAATCAGAATTTTTACTTAGATTCTCAGAACTAGCTGATTTCAAGTTATCAAGGTAGAATTTCGTATTAGTGTTCCAAAATTAACTAATTCCAAGGTGCTAAATCAGAGTTCCAACTAAGTATTTCAGAATTAGCTAATTCCGAGTTATTAAGTTAGAATTCCGTCTTGAAATCTTGGCATTGGCTAATTCCCAGATATTAAGTCAGCATTCCAAGCTATTATCTGAGAATCTGCAAATTACTAAATCAGAATTTCGTCTTAGTGTTTCAGAATTAACTAATTCCAAGTTGCTAAATCAGAGTTCCAACTAAGTATTTCAGAATTAGCTAATGCCAAGTTATTAAGTCTTAAAATCTTAGAATTAGCTAATTTCGAGATACTAAGTCAATATTCTGACCTAGTATCTCAGAGTTAACGAATTACCAAATCAGAATTGCGACCTAGAATCTCAGAATTAGCTAATTTCAAGTTACTAAGGAAGAATTTCGTCTTAGTGTTTCAAAATTAAATAATTCCAAGTTGCTAGATCGTTTCAACTAAGTATCTCAGAATTTTGAGTTACGAAGTTAGAATTCCGACTTAGAAACTTAGAGTTAGCTAATTCCTAGATACTAAATCAGCATTCCGACCTAGTTTTTCAGAATTAGCTAATTGCGAGTTACTAAATCAGAATTCCGACACTAAATCTCAGAATTAGTTGATTCCAAGCTACTAAGTCAGATATCCGACTCAGTATTCAATTTTCTCTACCTCTTAACTTCGCAATATCGTAACCAATTATCCTTATTTTAGGATTCAGCTGTCGAACCCACTAGATCCGGTCTCGGGAATAGCAGGCAATCTAACTCGAAAAGTCCCCTCGAACCTGCCCCTATCTTCCCTCCAGAGGTGCATGCCATCGCAACGCAGCGTGGCTACGTTGCCCCCCGGAGTAACGCTTAGTTTTCTCGAATCTCAAATCACTGCCACGAGCGTTTTGGACTCCACAACTGAGTACAAATATTGGTTGATTGCGACGGTTAACCATTTGTTGGATAAAGGTATTTACGTTGCGGCGGTTTGGAAAAGTGTTTGTTCACGATATGTGTTTCAGGTCCAGAGTGTCGATTGAGGATGATTCTCGACGATTTGATGGGTCCCAATCATTCTAGCGCGAAGAAACGGAAAACGGATCATAACAAGGTAAATATACTTTCATGTCAAAAGTTTTACAACTTATTGACAAAGCTTTTCAAGTAAAAATAAGAATGTAAATTAAAATAGTTATGGATTTTAGACTATAATGGTGATAGTCTCCCCGATCGAAAATTAGAACATTCTGAAATCGATAACCACAGCAAATTCAATTCAATAAGAGAATGGTACACAGGTTTGGAAGCTGAAAATCGTAATTCATTCGATACTACCAGAAGAGAGTCTTTCACATAGAAATACTGCTCATATTTAATGAACTTTCATGATATAGTACTTCAAACATAATTTATTTTCAACAATGTTCGAGATGACATTTGAATAAAATCATGTTAGTTTTATTTTTATTAAATGACAGTAAATTAGAATCACACCAATCTGTTTTCAGATCAAATCGAATAATCTCATGAAGATCTTTTTTGGCCTTGAGGTGCCAAAATATATTGCTGTCATCAGCAAAAACAGTAAATGAACCTGAAATTTGGATATTCAATAATTAATATACAATTAATATACAATAAAAAAAAATAAGAATGCTTTTGACAAAGGAAAGAAAACTACCCTCACCTTTGATGGGAATACTATTCAGAATAAGACAATATACCCCATTAAAATATTTGAAAATCATATTTCAATTTAATTTATTCAAAATTGCAATACCTCTTTTCTGTTTGGGGCTCGTCCAAAATTTCTATAATGAAGCCACTACAAACTTTGCAAAACAAAGCTATAAAATGCATATACAAATTGTCCTCTTTAGAACCCTCAAAAAACTCAAATAAACCTAAAACTTAAGAAAGAAAGAAGATTAATGAATTTAAAATTTGAATTTTCATCCACTATTTTGATACAGGATAGAAACATTTGGATCTTACTTTTGATCATATTTCGAATATCCATTACCATAAAACAAGAAATTTAACACGTTAAACGCCGCGGCGGTCCCAGGGGGCCGCTACTCGTCTATCCCGTCTGGCCGCGACGGTCCGTAGGGACCGCCTCATAAAAATTCACGTTTTCATTGCTGGGCCACGGGACCTCTCATATTAAGGATTTGTCCATATAGAATGGACCGCTAGGCCTCTTTTTTGCCAACAAAATTGTACCGATCAATTTTGGTTAGAACATGTTGAAAAAGTGTTTATATCGAAAAATGTTTGGCCCGAGGGCACATATATCTTCATTCTCTTGGCGCTCAACGTGTTTTAAATAAAATAAACGCATTACGTTTCAAATCAAACTTTGGAATATATGATATATCTAATTATATTATATTGTGATACATTTAACTATTTTGTTGTGTCGAGTCATTAATTGTAGTGAATTTATGTATTCAAAATTTTATTTTGTACATTTCTTATATGTTTACCTTGGATATAGTGATTTTTTATTGACATGCTCATGAAGGGCAAAATTTTTATTCTTAGTAATAGGTGTCCCTGTGTATTTTGGGATGAAAAAAAGTCTATTATTTACGAGGGAATTGAGATATAAAATACCACAGCCAATAAAAGAAACTAAAATTTTACCATCAAAAATGAACTTAAAAATGTATACTTAACAAACAATACAAAGATTGGTGTTTACAGTATTATTGGGAATTCTATTTTCAATTCTTCAAGATGACTTTTCAGTTCCTATGATACAGTGTTTCACCTTTGATCGTTTTGCTTTTGTTTCTTTTTGCTTTGATATGACTGATTTACTCATATTTCACATGTTATTCTTATCACTCCTTTTGTATTAATTATTTGATTTCATATACAGGGTGGGTCACGGTCGATGGTACCTTAGACGTTTACGAAGAACGGGACATAGGATCATTCTGAAAATTTGGTTTCTCAAGTAGTTGCTCTTGGTCTATCGATCTAAAATATTTTCAGCAATGCAGTGTTGCCGCTTATACCAGAAAGTAGCAGCATCTTTGTTATTTCAAATGGGTCACCCTGTATATTACCGCATTTTTGAACTTGTCATTCCTTTCTGATTATTTCTGCCTCATACTCCCCTATACCTATCTCTAACGGTTTTTGAGATATTGCTTATTTTCCATATTTTTTATCCAAAACATAGCTCGAATTGAATGTTTATTTCTGCGGTATTTGGATTCTTAGGAAGTTGCAATTTTGTGTTTAGTTCATCAAGATCATGTACATTGATTCTGTATAAAGAAGTTTGTTTTGCGTTATACAGGGTCGTTCAAAATTCATGATCTTACTGCTAAATACAAAAAGGGTTGAAAGTGCTTTTTTTAAAATGGAACATCCTGTATATTATGAAATATCCTGAAAGATGAATAAATTCCCTTCGAATTGATATATCATGTTCCTATACCTAAATAGCCAGAATTCCGAGATAATAGCAATTCTCACTTGTAATCTCCCAAGTGCTTGAATTATTGCCGGAAATTTTTCGAGTACATGAATTTTCTTTGAAAATTCATGTACGAGATAAATTTACGGCAATAAATTCAAGCACGAGGGGGATTCGGTAAGAAAATTTCACACCGAGAAATGAAAGTCATCCAATAATTCATAAGAAATAACTAACGATGCTTGCACCTGAACTATTAATAACCACTGAAATATTGATATGTAAGATACTTAACAAAATTTTCATCTATAAATGTGTTTAAATTTGAAACAAAAAATAAATAAAAAAGTTATGTTCCTATCGTGGATTGAACCATCGACCTAGCGACTCATATGCTGCAATAATCGTGGAGAAAATATTTTCAAACACATTCCAAATATCTAGTAAATACATAATTATCTCCTTTCGTATGAAAACTAGACCTCCATTTGTACATTAAAGCAAAATATCAACTTGTCACATGTCAAACATTTATTGATGAAAATTTTGTATTATTTTGTAAGTATTTTACATATCAATATTTCAGTGGTTATAAATAGTTCAGGTGAAACCATCGTTAGTTATTTCTTATGAATTGTTGGATGATTTTCATTTCTCGGTGTGAAATTTTCTTACCGTATCCCCCTTGTGCTTGAATTAATTGCCGTAAGTTTATCTCGTACATAAATTTTCAAAGAAAATTCATGTAATTGAAAAATTCCCGGCAATAATTCAAGCACTTGGGAGATTACAAGTGAAAATTGCTATTATCTCGGAATTCTGGCTATTTAGGTATAGGAATATGATATATCAATTCGAAGGGAATTTAGTCATCTTTCAGGATATTTCATAATATACATGATGTTCCATTTAAAAAAACGCACTTTTAACCCGTTTCGTATCTAGCAGTAAGATCATGAATTTTGAACGACCCTGTATAACGCAGAACAAACTTCTGTATACAGAATCAATGTACATGATCTTGATGAACTAAACACAAAATTGCAACTTCCTAAGAATCCAAATACCGCAGAAATAAACATTCAATTCGAGCTATGTTTTGGATAAAAAATATGGAAAATAACCAATATCTCAAAAACAGTTAGAGATAGGTATAGGGAAGTATGAGACAGAAATAATCAGAAAGGAATGACAAGTTCAAAAATGCGGTAATATACAGGGTGACTCATTTGAAATAACAAAGATGCTGCTACTTTCTGGTATAAGCGGCAACGCTGCATTGCTGAAAATATTTTAGATCGATAGACCAAGAGCAACTACTTGAGAAACCAAATTTTCAGAATGATCCTATGTCCCGTTCTCCGTAAACGTCTAAGGTACCATCGACCGAGACCCACCCTGTATATTGCCGTTATTCAGTTTATGTAAAAATATAATCCCTCTATAAACAGAAATGTTTCTTGGGATCAATAAAGAAAGTAAAGTAATAGAACCACTAAACATTGAATATTGACTAGTGCCAAACTATCTAGTTACCTATTTTTTTTTTCCAGGGCTTAGAGAAACAAGTGCTTTTGGAAGAAATACTAGGAATCATCAAAACGAAATTGCCTTGGCAAAGACTGTATAAGGAATACTATGAGCAATTGTCAGAGTTATGAAAGGGTTCGGCCAGAAATTATGTGATAACTGATTTGAATCTGCTTAATGAGTAGGTTTCTAATGGTGAGTGTACTGCCGTAGATCTACGAGGAGCTAACGAAGTGTGGTTAGTATTCTTCGTTGAAACGATCTACAGTTCGTAATTTATTGAAAATTGAAGAAAATACAACATACACTTTTTACAAGTTTTGTTTTATTTTAGTTTTATCTCTTTCGAAAATGAGATAGTGGACGCCTGTGGTGTCACTCAGTGAGAACAAAAAGTATTTTACCCCTTCACCACACAAGTAATTTAATTCCTAGAATCGCATTTCGATAACAAAGTTATCTTCATCAGTAGAGATTACTAAACTGACTGTAAATCGTCATACAGTCTTATTTATATCACATAATTAATTACCATGAGGTAATCTGTTTACTAGGAAGTGACCCTACCAGATGGACAGGTACAACCCCACCCAATAAACAATACAACAAAGGCACTTAATTATTCCTTTACTGGTGTATCAAATCAAATAGTTTGGAATTTAATGGACCATTAATTATCATTATTAAGCAATTGATAAATCAGAGTTTCAACCAAGCATCTCAGAATTCCGAGTTACTGAGTTATCATTCCGTCAGTGTTTCAAAATTAACTAATTCCAAGTTGCTAAATCAGAGTTCCAACTAAGTATTTCAGAATTAGCTAATTCCGAGCTACTAAGTTATAATTCCGTCTTAAAATCTTAGAATTCCGTGATACTAAATCAGCATTGCGACATAGTATCTCAGACTTAGCGAATTGAGAATTACCAAATCAGAATTCCGACGTAGAATCTCAGAATTAGCTAATTTCGATTTACTAAGTTAGAATTCCATCTTAGTGATTCAAAATTAACTAATTCCAAGTTGCTAATTCAGAGTTTCGACTGAGTATTTCAGAATTAGCTAATTCCGAGTGAGTAAGTGAGAATTCCGTCTTAGTGTTTCAAAATTAACTAACTCCAGGTTGCTAAATCAGAATTTCAAGTATCTCAGAATTAGCTAGTTCCGGAATACTAGGTCAGCATTCCGACCTAGTGTTTTAGAATTGGCTAATTCCGAGTTACTAAATCAGAATTAGCTAATTTAGAGTTACCAAGTTAGAATTCCGACTTTGATAATTGGATAATTCAGAGTTAATGAGTCAGAACTTAGACTTATTCTAGGATTCAGCTGTCGAACCCACTAGATCCGGTCTCGGGAATAGCAGGCAACCTGACTCGAAAAGTCCCCTCGAACCTGCCCCTCATCTCTTCCCTCCAGAGGTGCATGCCATTAAGCAAGGGTTTCGAGCCTCTTTTTCGAATAGCAATACTTTCATAACAATCTAATTTTCTGTAATCATCAACAGGCTTTATTAATTTAAAATTTTGGATATTAATTTTGTGATGAATTTCTAATAAATGATCCGCAACACTCGATTTATTTTCTCGCGAATATTTAACATGTGCCAAATGTTCGCGGAAACGAACATTCGTAGATCTTTTGGTTTGGCCATTATATATACCATCGCAGTTTTGACAGCTAATTTTATAGATTCCTGATCTCTCTAAAGTTGGAATTTTATCTTTTGGATTACCTAACAACATTTGGAGGTTGTTCGTACTGCTATGTACTAGCTGAAAGTTTGCGTCTCGGAAAATAGAGTTGAGACCTCTCGTAAACCGTGTATCGTGTGTAATTTTAATGAATTCTTTCCTGTCTTAAGGTTGTTCTAGTGTGGTTATTTGTCTTAAGGACCAAGCAACTTGGAATTAGGTCATTCCGGCCTAGTTAGTTGGAATTACCTAATTCTGAGGTACTTCAGACTTAGAAACTCGATATTAGCTACTATATTCTGATTTATTTACTCAGAATTACCTAATTTTAAGATACTATTTGGGAATTCTGACTTACTAACTTAGTCTTAATAACTCGGAATTATCTAATTCCAATAAACTGAGTCAGATTTCTGACTTAGTAACTTGGAATTGGCTAATTTCGTCCTAGTCTTGGAATTAACTAATTGTGAAATATCAAGTCAGAATCAGTAACTCGGAGTTAGCTTATTTTGAAATATGAATGAGAAATTGTTACTGAATCGAAATTAAGCTATTCATAATCAAATTATGCTTTAATGTCAGAAATTTTTCAACTTATCGAAAACTAGTTTCAAGATATTGATTCGGAATACGATATTAATTTGGATTTCTGACTTGTTAACTCAGAATCAGCTAATATTAATATACTAAGTCGAAATTCTGAATAAGTAACTAGGAATTCGCTTATTCTAACTTAGTAACTGGAGAGTAGCTAATTTTGAGGTACTAAGTCGGAATTCTGATTCATTAATTCGGAATTATCTGATTTTAACATACTATTTCGGAATTCTGACTTCTCTGAATTGGCTAATTATGAGATATTACTTCGAAAGTATGATTTGGTAATGAGAGATTAACTAATTCTGAGAAATCTGACTCAGTAATAAGAAATTAACTAATTTGACGATACTAATAACTCAGAATTCTGATTTAATAATTTGGAATTAGCTAATTTCAAGACACTAATTCGAAATTAACTAATTTGGAATTCAGGTTCATTTACTCGAAATCAGTTGATTTTTTTTATATACTAATTCAGAATTCTGACAGTAATTAATTAGCTAATCCTGAGAAACTGATAGGTATCTTGAATTAACTTCACTTTTTTCATAAATATAATGAAAATAGTGTATCACAGAAGGTGATATACAAAATTTGAATAAACATAACACCATTTTCGGAATCAATTAGGATTTTTAAAATTATTGTTGCAATATTGCAAGCAACATACAAACTTTTGAGATCTGAAAATAGTAAAACCTAACTGCTCATGTAATCAGTCTCAAGTGTTGGTACATGGTAACAATGAACAAATAATTGGATAGGTTGCATATCTCCAACAAAAACAATGCTATAAATAAATAAAAATCTACCAACTTATTCTTCTTTTTATTCAACTCTATAACCATTGAATCATAAATAAAATAAAAACTATTTGTAAAATATTTATCTCGACTATCAACACTACAGTTTTGTTTCTGAAATTGTATCACTTCTTCAGTTTTTCAGTTTCCTTCTTTATATATTCGTCCAAATTGGACAAAGGTTTGTAAAATGTATGGACTGCTTGTGAACCCGCCATCATAGTCAACATTGCTACTGTAGCATATGTCAAGTATCTTCCCCAACTAATATTGGCTGGCATCTTTAGTGTTAGTATTTGATGCTCTTAAAAAATGTGCTTCAACGTAATCTTTGGCTTGTCTTCGTTTGAATGTGTCATCTGAAACAGTATCTTGATAGAAAATTGTGAAAGATGATAGAAGTTGATGAAACATAAATGAATAAATTAAGCGTTCTGAAATAACATTTATCACATACTTTTTTTTTACAAATGTACTAGGTACTTACAAAAGTTGGTTTCTCCTACTCTCCACTTTATCATAGAAAATTCTAATGCTGCTCCTAGAACAAAAAACATTGGCAGAAATCTATACATGCCAAAATACTTTTTGCCAGGCCATTTGTCTAAGTAGTATTTCAAATTTTTAGAATACAATTTCATAACTATTCCAATTTCACCATAACCCTAATTTTATTTTTAGTTTGTTGGCAACAATGCAACAAAAGTTCCCGTCTCTCTACCGGTGTATTTGTCCAGCTTTTCCCAAATTCGTAGGTATCCGCCCTACTAGAATAACTCGGAGTAGCTTCTGAAGTGATCTCACAGACCACGAAAAAAACGTGTTTCAATTAAATACCATGTATTCAGTTGAGGTTGAAAGCTTGTTACCCCTGAACTGAACCTCAACTAAACTGAATACATGGTATTTCAATGAAACATGAGTTTTCGTAGTCTGTAAGATCGCTTCAGGAGCTACCCCAAGTTGCTCGCAGCTACTCTTTGTGAAAATCGGAAAGCGGTTTTTACGTCTGAGGCGCTTTCTAATTGAGAGCTTGTTAACCCTGAACTGCCCCTCAACTGAACTAAATAAGTGGTACTTGATTGGAATATGATTGTTCGTAGTCTGTGAGATCAATTCAGGAGCTATTCCGAGTTACTCTAAGCTAATCTTTGTCCCAATGAGTGGTCCGAGGAAGATTAAATGATGACAACTGCATGCGAACTGGATTGAAAATGCATCAATTACTAGCCAACCTAATCTAACATTACCTAAGGCAACAGAGTTATTGCGCAACATGCAGTCCGTTGTCGTAAGATTTTAGATACATTTGTCAAACAATGTCAATAGGTTCTTTTATTACGTAGAAGTGTAGCACTTCCCTAATTTACACACGATTTTTGTATTCATTCGCCAATTGGATTGACACATTATTTTGTTATATCTGCACTCGTTTTAAAATGCAATGTTATATTACTCCACACACCTTGAAGCAGGCGAAATAATCTTGTTCCTGGATATAAGTTTCACGACGAAACCCTAATTTTAAACAATAAGGAAGAAGTAACCTACTAATGTCAGTTGTCAGTACGATTAGCCTAACCTCTAAAAATTGTAGTTACTGTTTACTGTACAAATTTCGTAAAAAATGGAGAGTATGGAGACAGAATCAGAGAGGTTGCAAAGTCCTATCAACAAAAACCAATTTATAATTAACAAATACTTTCAGAGTACTTTACGAACCACCCTGCAATGAAATAATTGATGATATCGAAGATTTAATTTCCTCTCAAGACATTACCCCCAAAGAACGATTCAGTAGCAGAAAGGCTGTGAAAGTTCAAGTCAAAAGGAAAACTGTTAGTTTACAAATTACGTTATAAACGAAGAGTGTAATGAATATGAACCGTTTCAGGTAAAAAATGATGTTATTCCAAAACCTGTTGGTGATAACATACCAGGAACCCAAAAAATATACATAAAAACATGGGGATGTGCTCACAATAGCTCCGATTCCGAATACATGGCCGGACAGCTGGCTGCATATGGTTACCAGTTGACTGACAATAAAGATGAGGCTGACCTTCACCTATTGAATAGCTGTACAGTCAAGAATCCTGCCGAAGACCACTTCAGGTGAAACCCACTATATTTCTAGCTAAAGCAGTGACAAAAAACTATTATTAATTTTCTTTCAGGAACGAGATTGAATCTGCCAAAAAACAAGGAAAACACTTGGTTCTGGCTGGCTGCGTTCCCCAAGGAGCCCCCAAATCCGGATTTGTACAGGGACTGAGTATTATAGGTGTCCAACAAATTGACCGAGTAGTAGAAGTAGTTGAAGAAACTTTGAAAGGCAATACCGTAAAGTTGCTTGGTACCAAAAAAGAGAATGGAAAGAAAATAGGTGGTGCTTCTCTGTTACTGCCCAAAGTGAGGAGGAACCCTTTGATAGAGATAATTGCGATAAATACAGGTTGTTTGAACCAATGTACATATTGTAAAACCAAGCACGCTAGAGGAGATCTGGGGAGCTATCCCCCTGAGCAGATTGTGGCAAGAGCTAAGCAAGCATTCGAAGAGGGTGTTGTTGAAATATGGTTGACATCAGAAGATACAGGTGAGATTCACCAAATTCTAATTGAAACATTATATTGGATAATGAAATTCAAATCATTCTTACTTACTGGAATATATTACAAAGTGAAATTAAATTATATTATTTTATTTAAATTTTAATCAATTTTATAAATATTAAGTTGCCCCGGAGCGCATATGGTAGAGGTCGACGGAAAAATATTGTAATCAACTCCTATATTAAAATTTGATTAATGATTGAAACGTGTAACTGAAATAAACATCTTTTCAAACTTACGTATATAAAATTCTATTCAATAAAAACAATCATCCACAAATAATTTTTATTTGTTTTAGGAACATACGGTAGGGACATAGGGACGTCACTACCGGAACTGTTATGGCAACTGGTAGAAGTGATTCCTAAGGGTTGTCGTTTGAGACTTGGAATGACGAACCCCCCATACATCCTGGAACATTTGGAAGAAATAGCAAAGATAATGAACAATCCTAGAGTATACAGTTTTCTCCATGTCCCAGTCCAGTCTGGAAGCGACCAAGTTTTGGGAGACATGAAAAGGGAGTACTGCAGAGAAGACTTCGAGAATGTTGTAGATTTTCTACAAGAAAGGTATATTTGAAAGTATGGTAAATAATAACGAATGGAAAGTGTGGTGAACTAGCACCACAATTACAAAAATAGTGAAATTGATTGTATTAGTACTTTCAATCAACATACCAATTTATATTGCAGAGTTCCTGGCATGACGATAGCCACAGACATCATATGTGGCTTCCCAACAGAAACAGAAGCAGACTTCGCCGAGACCATGGACCTGTGTAAAAAATACAAATTCCCCAGCCTGTTCATAAACCAGTTCTTCCCCAGACCTGGCACCCCCGCAGCGCTGCTCCCCAGGATACCAGCCCAAGAAGTTAAACTACGAACAAAACAGCTCACAGAACTGTTCTACTCCTACCAACCATACGATCACAAAATCGGACAGATTCAAGAAGTGTTGGCGACGGAAGTGTCTCATGATAAAAAACACTATGTTGCTCACAATGAATTCTACGAGCAGGTGCTGATTCCTCTGAAGAAAGAGTTCCTGGGAAAGTTGGTGAAAGTGAAGATCACCAGTGCTTCCAAGTTTTCCATGGCCGGGCAGCCGTTGAATGAGATCGTTATGCCGGGTTTGAGTAAGCCCCTGGAGAAGGGAAAAGTGTCTGGCATCAAGATTAATGATATGAATGAAAGGAGGGTACTTTATGCTTTACTGTTTTTGTTTGTATCAGTTTTGTTGAGATTGTTATGGTTCTTGAGGTAATAAAGTGGCTATTTAATAACTGGCACATTATTCAATTATTTAATATAAAAGTAGATGATTTGAGGCTTTTCTGGATCTCCCCCCCTCCACTACGACTATCTAGTCACCTATACGGGTCTATCTAGGGGATGTGACTTTGAATATTTTGTTGTTTAATATTGGTATTAGTTGGAGTGCTAAAAACACTGTTAAACGAACTATAGAAAACTTCAAAACCTTTGGATCCGCCAAATAGTGCAGAAAAACAATCCAATTGTTGATGATGAAGATAGTGAAATTGCTATGCCTTTGAGGCCAAGTTGCAAATTTCACCCATATAAGTTCAGCATATGAAAGAACCTGTTTTTGCTGGTGAGGCGAGGTAAGGTTTTGCGTTTTTTCGGTCGCAGTTAGTCCGTCAGTCCGCTGCCAAAATGTGTGATGATTTTGTAACGTATGCCCTTCGTTTTGGTAGTTATAAATATATTGATCAATGAACAAGCAAAATTAGCGCAATCGCGTGACTGAAATTAACATGAATTCAGGATAATTAATAATAATGCTACATATGTTACTAAAACAGTTGAATGATGGTGTTTGGTCACTCTTTTAGATATTTTGAAATCATTGTATCTGCAACCAGCAGCACAATAACAGCAAGGAACAATTCAAATATTGTCAAAGTGGTATACCACTTGTATTTTTTTGCTTTCCAAACGATCCCGCACTCAGCTCAGCCACAATCCAAAATGGTTGAACCACAACTTGGCGCCCAACGTGGGGCCGAGTTGTTTTTTGGAAAAATCCAACCCTTGTAACTTGAGAGCGAGTCGAAGAATAGACTGAAAGCTTGCATAATGGTGGGCTGCAACAGATAAAAAATGAAAACATGACAGAAAAATCAAGATATCAACTTTCCAATCATTTCTGAGGGTCAATCTGAAGAAATAATGTACTGTGCCTAAAAATTCAAGTTTTTGAACAAGAAACAAAATCCTCTTCTTATAGCACCGCATCAGTTGATTTTTCAAGACCTCTAGAAATGCTGTGAAAAGATGTGTTTCCACGATTATATAATAAAATAAAATCCATAATAAATAAGCTTTATTGCAATCACATTCACTTTCTTATATCAAAATATTTCAACAGTCTATCACTACCATCTTGAATTATATTTAAGTAAAAGTTTACTTATTGATAGAATTATTTCACTCATCATTTACAGTCTAGTTCACAACTTAACTTGCCTCGTTTCTATATATAAAAAAAATGCGGTCAAATTACTTTAAAACACTAATAGAATTAATAGTCAATAAGATTACACAAAAAATGCCCTAGCGATTTTTACGTTTTTTTCGCAAATGATTGGAGAAATAATCCATTCAAAAATCGACACAGCTGATCCCGATTCCAAAATTAAGTACAAGTATTTCAAAAAACCTGAAAAAATTGTCAAATACCATTGTAATTTACCGGATTTCCCGCCAGCACGAATAAATAAATAAATAGATGTCCCTTAAGTACTACCTCTTTTGAATTTCTTTCCCGGTAAGCCATATAACCACCACGAAAATTATTGAACCGCAACAAGTATAGAATCGAAAATTTTGGTTATCAAACAATGGCAGGGATGTCTGAAATTGCTCCCGCATAACGGCGCTGATGTAGTTGGATGTCTCTCGTTTTTGACAGCCTGTGCTTTTCATATTATGTTCATGTGTTTTGTACTATTTTGTATTCTTTTCGTTGTTGGCCACCTAATATTTCATTAAGTAGTCTTCAAGTGGTATACATTGCGCCTTTAGTAGATATAGTTCATATTTATCTCGTCTGAGGCAACAAAATTCACTTCTTTGAAACTTTTAGTCTGACGTTTTTGAGGAATACAAATGCACAGCACACCATTCAAATATTGTTCATTGTTCATTGTGGCATTTTATTTGCAATAGTCAATACGCTAAAACAACAAAACGTTAGCATTTGCATTAAGATGTCAAAAAAACCCTGGTGAGTCAAGTAATTAGATTTCTCAGAAGACAAAACAAATGAAATAGTGTTCTGCTTCTATAATCGGTTCCAGAGATAGTGCCCTTCAATATTCCAGCGATATCGTGATTGTTGTCAACTGAATTTTATGGAATTTCAATAAACTTCAAATACCATTTAAAAGTGAATAGTTGTGGCAGAATCTAAATTTCGTAGTGCAATTTCCTGGTATTGTTAACATTATTAATATGTTTCTTTTTTTTTTGTATTATCATAGACATTCATTCATCCAATAATTATTTAATTTATCTGATTGACTCGGCCATAACTTGATGAAGATCCATAGATGAACTACACAGAAAAACGAATCGATCTCCACAAACTCTATTTAATCAAACAGTGAAAGAACTATTGTGATAGCGAAACATGTCTGATTGAAGATTATGAATATCAAACCGTTTTCTGTGTAGTTTGTACAATAATAATTTAATCATGTTCCGTTTTTGCGTCATTTGTGGGCAATCCAGAGAGACGAACAACATGATTCACCTATATCCAGTATCGAAAGTGAGTACCACCATATTATAAAGATTACCACATAGTATATTGTAGCATAACTATTATTCCGCCATTTCGCTCATATTAGCACACAAGATTGACACTACTGACAAGTTCCAATGACAATTTTTCATGAAGCTTAATTTCAATAATTCTAAATGAATTGTACGATTATTACGATAATTGCTTTTCAAAATAAGTTGAAAATGTAACAAATAAAACTAATTGGTGACAGTGATTCAGTAAAATCCAAGAATTATGTTGTTTTATTCATTTTCATTAGTGGGTAATACTTCTGTTCTTGTAATTTTACCCTAACAAGAAAACCGACTGAGGCGGTACACGCAATATTGCGGGATATTTGGGAAACAGATTACGATTTCAACTGTTTTCTTTTAATCAAGTTGTCGAATGTCTCCCGTTTTATCCCACAGTTTTGCAGGTATGAGTCGACACACCAGGGTTATTAGACATCTTAATTTGCATGTAAATAAGCTGACATTGTAAGACCTCCAGCCTAACAAGCGCCACCTACTTCAAGCTCTCCAGATTACCTGCCATTACAAAAATTACAATACGAGACATTTTATTAGAACATTTCTCGCTTTCATCACTAGCAGCAAAAACTTAAGAAAACCGCGTTTTGCCGATCCCATTACGAATAAAAACGCTAGAAATACCGAAGACCTAATGGCTAATCAACAGAGGATTTTTTCATATCAAAAATACTAGTAGAAAACCGACTGCGCCATCACATGAAAGACAGTCCGTAGTTACTTTCTGTTATGTTTTCGACTCGCAAGTGTCATTTATTAATTTGTTGTAAACATTTAAATACAAAAAAGTGATTTTGTTTATTGTTTTGCTTATAAAATGAAAACTAATAAAGCAATCTGGTTGCTCCAAAAAATTGTAGAGAATTGAAATATGAACAAATTGGGATGTTTTACGATCCGAACGCATCATTACTAACAGAGAAAAGCCGGAAAAACCTGAAAATGTTGCGATTTTTTTTAAAATCATATAGTCCGCCATTTTTTCAAGAAGTAGGGTTGACCCTTGTCATGAAAGTATTGAATCATGTGTACTTTAAGTGTGCAGAAAACAGGCGCTGTCGGATCATTTAATTTTTTTTTTGTACCATCTTTCAATTTCTCAAACAGATTAGGAAAGTAGAAGTATAGTACCACAAACGTATATAATATTATTTTCTTTTGAAGTTTTTCTTGTCGCTGTTTTCTCAGTAAATAGTTTGGCCACAGTCAGAAGCGAATCTCCCATGAGAAAACAAGTCACCTGAGTAACATCTGCATCAAAGAGTGAATCGGAACCTTCCAGTAAAGTATTCATTCTTTAAGTAAGTAATGAGAACAATTTTTGGAAAAATGGTCCATTTCCGAATGTACAGTAGCCATGAATGGATTATTGTACCTTTTGCAGCGATTGCAAAAAAAACAATATTTGACAGATTAGGCCAAACGGACAAGTCGACAGTGGCAGTACACGCGCTCAGATTCTGTTTGAGGACGTAAAACTTCTTGCCCCCAACCAGGCATACCATAGCCGACTTCTACGGGAGGCAATAGAGATCCACAAACACACGGAGAATTTCAACAGAAAAGAAGAAGCTGTGAACCTCAACCGAATATGAAATCCCATTCTTAGAAATTCCAAAATAACAAAAGAAACCTATGACATTAAGACAGCAGGCAAAAAGGTGTCAATTAATGTTATCGGAAATATGCCTAACCCAGTTACATTAATAAGCAATTCTGAACTAACAAAGGATATCAACGACATTAAGACAGCAGGTAGAAAGGGGTCAATTAGGGTTAGTGAAAATGTACCAAAACCAGACATCTTAGTCAGAATTACAATCTTCGCAGATGGAATCTCCAGTCATCTGAGATTATTCATGATGTATAAGCCTCTGAAGAAGCAGCCACTCGCGCTAGCGAAACGTTAGGAAGAAATTCCAAAAACGACGGCTTTCAAACCCGAGTGAAAATTGTGACACTGAAAACTTCGGCCGGGAAAGCCTTAATCATTTGACAAAATTTGAAATTATATTTTCAGTATATAATGCTGTTACTTTTTTCAGATATATCGGCTGTCCCTCTGGAAGATAACTCATCAGAAGTGGATATTTCAAACCAGTCTATTTGTGCTATATTTTTGACTGAAGTTCAAAATTTAAAACTAAATGTTTCAATACATGGATAGTTTATGTATTAATGAAATAATATTAGTAAATAATTTCCTTGAACACTGTTAGTTTTAATACTTTATTGTGAATGTTTTTTGTTTGCCTCACATTTCGAAGATTAAAAGTATGAGGAAAAAAAATTGAAAATACTCATACAAATGTGGAAATGTATATTACTTTTCTCAGGAAGATGTAATATGATTAAGAGCGCACTCAGAAAGGCCGGAGTGTGGGGGGGAGGGGTTGCAACCCCAAGACCAAAACAACTGTTACCCAAAACCGAGTGTTTTTAGACAATTTGGCTCGAATACAGATGAAAATAGATTCAAACTTAAGGTTGGATTCGCTTCAGAATATGATAGTGTTAAATAATGATATAAAAATAATATTCTAAAACTTATGTATCTGGATAGATAAAAGTTTTTAATGGTCTTCATTTCTCCTTTACTTTGAAGTAACATATGCTGTTACATCAAAAGAAGAAATTTCAATATTTCGAACACGGCATGTGCTGTAATCAGAGGATTGCAATCTACGCCCAAGTTTAGTTTTTCTTAGTGTGGTTCTTCTTACGATTATCTAATTCACGTTTCTCAGTGTGGCTGCAAGTGGTGTTCAAGGTCATTGATTTTTGATCAGAAACAACGAAATGATTCTCTTCTGTATAGTAGCTCTTTATTCTGTGGTTTGGCTGATCGCTGTGTTGTTTGTCGCTATGACTGCTGTTGCTGTTTTGTCGCTATGGCTGCTGTTGCTGTTTTGTCGCTATGGCTGCCGTTGCTGTTTTGTCTTGTCGTCGTTTTGTCTTGTCACCGTTTTGTCTGTAGCTATCTTGTATGTCGCTATTTTGTCCTGTCGCTTAGGGTCACTGAATCTAGAAGGCCGTGCCGTCCTTATGGGTATGGCCAATGGGCGTGGTCTAGTACTTGAAATAGATCCAGTGTTCAAATAACCCACAAAATCACCAATTAGAGAGCAAGTTTTGTGGGTTATTTGAACACTTGATCTATTTGAAGTACTAGACCACGCCCATTGGCCATACCCGTAAGGACGGCACGACCTCCTAGATTTAGTGACCCTACTGTCGCTGTTTTGGGTTCGCTGTTTTATCCGTCGCTTTTTCGTCCCAGAGCCGTATTTTGTATCTAAATGTTTATAACAAATTAATAAATTACTGTTGCGAGTCGAAAACGAATCAGAATATAACCACGGACTGTCTCTCATGTGACGGTATAGTTGGTTTCCTATAGTATTTTTGTCAAAAAATCACTCATTTTAAGCCCTATTGATTGGTGTATAATTATCAGCCGGTTCAGTCCCGAAATACCGATCCCCAAAGTTCCCAATACCGGGTAAAACGTAGAACTTATCGTTAATTTCCGGATCTATGGCCGTCGTCACTATCTGAACTTTGGGAAACGCATAAGCAATAGACTGAACTCCGGATTCGGCCATCAGTAAGGAAACTATAAGTATGTTGCTTTCGAGAACATCGTGATCGAGTAGGACTCGAATCGCCATCATGGCTGCGGCTCCGGTCGCTACTGTGGCGTCCATTAGGATGACTTTGTAGTCCTTGATGTCCTTGGGAAGCCTCAGGTAGTACAGCTGAAAGTAACGGAAAATACGGTTGAAGGTTTCAACTGAGTCACTGGTTCAATAATTGTTGCTTACTGAAATTACATATCCGTATTTTGAAATAAATAAAACAAAGTTAGATACTAGATAAAAATTAATTGTTATTAAAACTTAAAACGTTTTCGATATAATTGAAAAAACTAATAAGGTCGTTTTTTTGCGATATTTTGCGATATTTAGAAATATTGGGATATAAGAACTTTTCACGTTTTCATCCCCGACTTGGTCCCTTTTAATTTTATAAACACCGATACTGCAATTTGTGATATTTTAGACTTTGTGATTCAGTAGTAGGTAAACTGTTTAATATTTAAATATTGGTATGTAGTAGTACAAAGGATGCGTTTGTTACGAAACATTTTCTACTTCAATTAATGCAGGACTCTTGAATATTGCATTTTAAGATAAACTTCATAATGATATTTTAGATTTTGAGATGCAGTAGTACGACCTAAAGAATGCTGGCGTTACAAAAAATTATAAATTTCTGTTAATACGGTATTTCTTGAATATTGCATCTTTAGGTAAACTGTTTAATACTTAGATTTTGGGATGCAGTAGTACAATGGATGCGTTTGTTATAAAAAGTGTTCTATTTCAATGAATGCAGGACTTCTCTTGAATATTGCATCTTTAGATAAACTTTCTAATGATATTTTAGATTTTGAGATGCAGTAGTACGACCTAAAGGATGCTGACGTTAAAAAATTATTTAAATTATTAATTTAGTATTTTTTTAATACTGCATTTATAGGTAAACTTTTTTAGTGATATTTTGGATTTTGAGATGCTCTAGTACGACTAAAAGGATTCGTGGTACGAAAAATTTTCAATTTCAATAAATGCCGTAGGTATTTGTTGAATTCTGCATTTTCAGGTAAACTGTTCAATGATATTTTAGATTTTGAGAAGTAGTACGACTTGAAAGATGCGGTCGTTACGAAAAAATTTCAATTTTAATTGATACAGTACTTCTTGAATATTGCATTCCAAGGTAAACTTTTTTAATGATATTTCTATGAGCAGGAAAGCACAAAATCGCTGCTTTCAGATCATCCTTAGTTTAATTTTATGTTTCATTTGTATTTTCATTATTTTTATATTGTGTTGTTTATTTATTTATTTATCAAAATATATATAAATGAACATGATATTTTAGAATTTGAGATGTTAGTACAGCCTAAAGGAAGCGGTGGTTACAAACATTTTTCAATTTCAATTGGGGCGATATTTGTTGAATACTGTATTTTTAAGTAAACTGTTTAATGATATTTTAGATTTTGAGATGCAGTAGTAGACCTAAAGGATGCTGCCGTTAAAAAAATTATTTTAATTCATAATGTAGTCTTTTTTGAATACTGCAGTTTTAGGTAAACTTTTTAGTAATATTTTAGATTTTGAGATGCAGTAGTACGGCCAAAAGGATTCTGTCGTTACGAAAATTTTTCAATTTCAATTAATGCAGTACTTCTCGAATATTGCATATTAAGGTAAACTGTTTAATGATATTTTAGATTTTGAGATGCAGTAGTACGACCTAAAGGATGCCGTTGATACGAAAAAATTTCAATTTCAATCAATGCAGTAATTCTTGATTACGAATACGAAAAAAAATCAATTTCCATTGATACAATATTTCTTGAATTATGCAACTGTTTACTGATATTATTTTAGATTTTGAGATGCAGTATTACGACCTAAAGGATGCGGTCAATACGAAAAAAATTTAATCTCCACTAATACAGTATTTCTTGAATGTTGCATCTTTAGATAAACTGTATAATATTTTAGATTTTGTGATGCAGCAGTACGACCTAAAGTATGAGGTCGATACAAAAAAATTACAATTTCAATTAAGGCAGTACTTCTAGTATATTACATTTTTAGAGGAACTTTCTAATGATATATTAGAATTTGAGATGCACTAATAATATGACCGAAATGATTCACAAATTTTTTTCAATTTCAATGAAAAACGGTACTTGCTTAATACTGCAATTTTAGGTAAAGTACTTGGTGATTCATTTGTTTGAAAGTGGTTGGCACTATTTCACTTTGAGTAAGTTTATTCTGGACTTTCATTGTCTAAAAAAGAACAAATAAAATATAAAATTCAATTCTCTACAATTATTAATCACGACGTTTCAACTGTTAAAATCTACAGTCGTTATCAAGTGTCATACACAATTGAATTTTTCTTTGTTCTTTTTTAGACAATGAAAGTCCAAAATAACCTTACTCTACTTAGTGATATTTGAGATTTTGGGGTGCATTAATACGACCTTGAGAATGCGGTCGTTACGAAAAAAAAAATTATTTCAATTAATGCGGTACTCTTGAATATTGCATTTTTAGGTAAACGTTCTAATTATATTTTAGATTTTGAGATGCCTTAGTTGGACCAAATGATTCTGTTGTTACAAACATTTTTCAATTTCAATAAATACGGTATTTGCTGAGTACTGCATTTTTAGGTAAACTGTTCAATGATATTTTAGATCTTGAGATCCAGTAATAAGACCTACAGGATGCGGTCGTTACAAAAAATTTGCAATTTTAATCAATACTGCAGAAAAAATCAATTTGTAGCTTAGCATGTATACTCTGACTGGAGAAAAAGGGGAAAATTCTAGAATGCTCTCAATAATAACGGTTCACTGATTCTTCTGCGGCACCAATATTTACAGTATGCTGATCACATTATATGTTATCTAAGTTTATTACCTATAATACATACAGTAAGAAACAAAACTTCCTGAATCATAGGTTTGTATATACCAATTCTCAGGAAACTGAGGATTCTACAAAGCAAGTGCAAAATTCGTGAATTTTTCGTCAACAAGAGATAAGTAAAATATGCATTTATCACTAACCTCTGGTTCTCCACTCTGCAAATTAGTTTGTATCAATATTTTTCCAATCCGAATATCTTTGCAAACATCACAAACAGCCTGTTCCATTGTTTCTCCAGCTCTCAAAATGGACACTCCGCAAATATTGCTTGTTGCCATCTTTTTGCCTTAAAATCGACAATTAAATAACAAAAGACAGGAACTCCACATATTTTTGAACAAATAACAAGGATGTAAAGAACTTTCAACAAAAACTGTACTGATAAACTTCACAAGAAACTTTCATTAGAAGTACTTACCATGATAGAGCACCCCCTGAGGTGTTTCGACAGTCTTGGCTATAAAAGTCATCAACGACAACGTATACTCTATGACGAGTCTAATTAGGCGTTTGCTATAAAAAATAAATTCGTCTCTGGGCGTATCCTTATTCCTAATGAATGTGTGCAGACCACTGATCTGTGGAGTACTTGGTAATAATTTTACTGTATGAGGCCGAGGTTGCTTGTTAGATGCGAATGCTTGTGCTAGCTCCTCTCTGAGTTTCAGGCCCCGCTAGAAAGATTTTAAATGAGTAATGCAGTTGTTTCGGGCTATAAATGGGTTGTAGGAAGGATTTAAATATGTAACTGTTAAATAACATATAACCGTTATTTTAGGCTAGGACTCAGTTGCAAGTCGTATTTAAAACTGTAACTATTAATTAACATAGAAGCTTTACATTATTTTGGGCTACGGCTCAGTTGCAGGAAGGATTTAAATATGTAACTGTTAATTAACATAGAACCTCTGGATTATTTTAGACTATGACTCAGTTGCAGGAAGGATTTAAATATGTAACTGTTAAATAACATATAACCGTTATTTTGGACTAGGACTCAGTTGCAAGTCGTATTTAAAACTGTAACTGTTAATTAACATAGAAGCTTTACATTATTTTGGGCTACGACTCAGTTGCAGAAATGATTTAAATATGTAACTCTTAATTAACATAGAACCTCTGGGTTATTTTAGAAAATGACTCAGTTGCAGGAAGGATTTAAATATGTAACTGTTAATCAACGTAGAACCTCTCCAATATTTTAAGCCGACTCGGTAGGAACGATTTGAATATGTACCTGTTAATTAACATGGAATTTTTGCATTATTTTGGGCTTTGACCCAGTTACAAAGATTGAAATATGTAACTGTTAATCAACATAGGACATTTACATTATTTTGGACTATGACTCGGTTGAAGAAAGGATTAGAATGTGTAACTGATAGTTAACACATAACCTTTGCATAATTTTGGGCTAGGACTCAGTTGCAAGATGTATTCAAAACTGTAACTGTTAATTGACATAGAAGCTTTACATCATTTTGGGCTACGACTCAGTTGTAGAAAGGATTCAAATATGTAACTGTTATTTTAACATAGAACCTTTGGATTATTTTGGACTATGACTTAGTTGCAGGAAGTATTTAAATAGGTAACTGTTAATCAACGTAGAACCTTTCCAATATTTTAGGCCGACTCAGTTGCAGGAACGATTTGAATATGTAACTGCTAATTAACATATAATTTTCGCATTATTTTGTGTTATGACTCAGTTGCAGGAAAGATTTAAGTATGTAAGTGTTAAAATCAACATAGGACATTTACATTATTTTGGACTATGACTCGGTTGAAGAAAGGATTTGAATGTGTCACTGTTAGATAACATAGAACCTTTGCATAATTTTGGGATATGGCTCAGTTGCAAGGATTTAAATATGTAACTGTTAATTAACATAGAACCTTTGCTTTATTTAGTGCTGATTCAGTTGCAGGAAGGATTTGAATACGTAATTGTTATTTAACATAGAACCTTTGCATTATTTTGGGCTCACTCAATTGCAGGAAGAATTTAAATATGTGACTGTTCATTAACATAAAACCTTTGCATTATTTTGGGCTGACTCACTTGTAGGAAGGATTTAAACATGTAACCGTTAATTAACATAGAACATTTGCAATATTTTAGACTATTACTCAGTTTCATTATTCAGAATTTGAATATGTAACTGGTAATTAACACATAACCTTTGATTTATTTAGTGCTGACTCGGTTGCAGGAATGATTGAAATATGTAACTGTTAATTAACATAGAAGCTTTGCATTACTTTGGACCATGATTCAGTTGCAGGAAGAATTTGAATACGTAATTGTTGATCAACATAAAACCGTTATATTATTTTGGATTTTGACTCAGTTGAACAAAGGGTTTGAATATGTAACTGCTAGTTAACATAGAACCTTTGCATTATTTTGGGTTATGACAGACTATGAAGAAGTATTTAAATATAATGTAACTGTCAATTATTAAGGTTTGAATTTTTTCTCTCAAAATAATTGAAGAAATAAATTTATTAATTCGACATAATATGTTCAATGCTTCACAAGATTAAAAACTAGGCCTACTTGGAAGAAAAAAAAATTCGTTTCAATTCTAACCTATACAGATTTGAAACCTGTCAATATTGAAGTACCTTACGGATCCACTTTTATCTTTTTTTATTTATTTAAGAAGCTGATTTTGTATATACTAAGGTTTCTAAGAATATTAGAAGCTTAGCAAAATAAAAAATAAAGTATTTACATAAATTATACATAAATTGGGACCCAAAATGGGACTTATAGGTATTTCAAATATTGCTAGCATCAAAATCTTTATAGGACAGAATTAAATCTCCATTTTTTTAACCATGTTGGCAAACTCTTAGAACCCTTAAAATTATGAAGAATAATGAATATCTAATTGAAAAAGTGTTTCTATATAAAAATAATCTTAAAAATAAAAATTTGTGAATATACTTAATTCTAAATTCCCATTATAGACATTAAGGAAAGAAACAGGAAAAATTGTAAATAAAAACAGACGGACATGTAAAAATATAGTACACAGGGTGAATTAACCAGATCAGTTTGGTCCACTGCTCTGATATGAATTGATATTCTTACCTCCCATTGTATTTGTGAAAACCATTTAATTTTTTTACAGTTTTGAAAAAATAACCTAAAATCGGTTTTCGATATAGTGATAATTTTAGTTACCAATGAAATTAGGTCATCAATCAAAAACATACCGCTTGAAGCTGAGCCTGAACATGCTGTACAATAAGTTGAATTGCCACCTCATTTTCTCCGCCCCTTGGAACAATTATGTCAGCATGACTCATCAGGGGTGCTATGTAATGGTTGAATGAAGGCTGTACCATGCCGGTGTACTGTTTCAGCACACCATCCAGATCTCTGCCCCTCTGACTGATATCCCTCTTCAATCTGCGGGCCAACCTGACATCGGCATCTGTGTCTACAAATATCCTCATGTCCAGCATGGAATTGACTTTAGGATTGTGGAACGTCAGAATGCCTTCAAATATGATGACATTGGCTCCATACATTGTTTTCTAGAGTATGAGTTGAATTAAAATATGGATCATTGTAAGGATGAATATAATTCTTAACCTAATTTATCTCAATCAAATATTTGGGAAAATAAATTAAAAGGAAGAAATATTGCATGACAATAATTAAAATGGGCCTTGATGACATTTTTTTCACCAATTTTTTTAAATACATAGAAAATTTATAAGAGAGAAATGAGAATTATTCAAATCCTCTAACAAATAAAGTAGATTTTTAAAATGTCTGGATTATTTAGGATTTTATATATGGAAATTAAGAGATATTAAAAACTTACTCATAAGTAATTAGCTAAAAAATATTTGTTAAAAACTCACCGTTCTCGTTTCTCTGGCATGTGTCAGGAAGTTATAAATAGGGACTTCCACCTTCCTCCCCTCTTTGAGTCTGTGTAAAGTTGTGTACAGCAACTCGAAGTCGAAGGCATCAGGGTGATCAAAATTGTACTCACTTCTGTGTGCAATTTCATGTTGCTTCTCATTGAGTACTTTGTAAAATGAATCCATGCTGAGTAAGGTGACCCATGGTACTCCCAGAGATTCTATGATTTTTTCTGCTACAGTTGTTTTTCCTGATGCACTTCCTCCACAGATGCCTAAAATATAGTTATTTCTTCACGAGAACAATCCTAGATATGTACAAATATTGGAATTAATTATAATTTATTATTATTAATGAAAAGCCAATGCCAAAAATATTCTGACTGGGCTATCCATTGTACTAGACATTCTCAATATTAAGATGTTTTGTTCAAAATCTAGGAGAAAAAACGTAATATTTTTAAAGATTAAACAAATGTAATCCTTTCTAAATGATTGGTCTTACTTTACTCAGTTCATATTTAAGATACAAAATGGCCAGGGTCTGTATAACACAAAATATTGAAACACATTATAAAATATTACCATCGTCCATAGATATACTTCTATGGACGATGATATTACAGTTTTCTCTGCAAGTATGAATTATATTTTCAAGTCAAGCATTTTTTTATATGCAGAATAAAATAGATAATGAGGTAAACAAGTGCGAATTGTCAGAAATCAGATAAAATTTATGTGATGCATATTATATTTTACAGTTTTCTCTGCAAGTATAAATTATATCTTCAAGTCAAGCATGTTTTTATGTGCAGAATAAATTAGATAAGGAGGTAAACAAGTGTAAATTGTCAGAAACCAGATAAAATTTATATGATAACGATTTCTTGAAAATCTATTGCAAGAATAAGCATTACCTGGCTCTTATAACCATCATAAATGAATGAACATGTTTGGAATATTTACCAATAACAAAAGGCTCAACTTTCTCTCCAACGCTGTTGTACCAAGGAGGTCTACCGGCAGTATAAATGGTACGATGGCGAGTTCTGATTATTGATTCGGCAGCTGGGGTTTTTGAAGCTTGATTCAAAGAGGTAGTTCTTTGTCTCCTAGATCTTGGTGACTTCTGGGAACCTAAAATAAACAATGGCACATTATTTATTTGGCCATATCTTGACGAATGATGAATAATGTAAAATAGGCCTACCTGTTGATGGAGGCCTGGGGCAATATGGTACAGTTATGGGCGATGCTGGGGTGTTGTAAAAATCACCACTTCTTTCTTCCTCAACATCTTGAAATACCTCAGAGAAATCTGTTTGTGTTTCATCTAAATCACTGCAAAAAAATCTCTTGAAGAAAAAGTAATACTCATGTCTAATCATGCTGTATGATACATATGCGTTTCAAATAAATAATATAATTATTGAAGGTACCTTTCTGAACTTGCCGATGAAGGTGGATCGGTTATATTGATTTTTGCAGCCATGTACACGTCTTGTAGCTCAATATTGCTATACCATTCAATACAATATAAAGTTTATTGTAACAAAAATAGAAGTTCATTAAGTCCTCTTTCACTCAGCCGGACCAACTTAACTTAAACTTACCGCTGATTGATTTGCAGCGTTGCCACCGCCAGTTAAAAAGTAGTAGGGCCCATGGATTAAAATGGGTTGGTAGAAGTGATTGAAGTAAAAAAAAATTGTAGGCACTCTTTTCAGTTGATGAGGAAAGCTACTCTTGACAACAACAAAAACCTTTCATATTTAACGATCATTATTCACCGCCAGATTGGTGTTATTATTATTATAAACAAGTCATAATGCAGGATTCCCTGTAAAAGATCCCTGTCATTGGCAACACTGAATTTTTGATGTTAGTGTTCTATGCATATATCTATTAACTAATAGATATATGGTTCTATGCCTCTTCTCTCGTAATAAAATGTTAACAAATAAAATGACATTTGCTTTTGGAAGAATACATCAAAATAAAGTAGAAACATGGAAAATGAAGCCAAAAAAAAATTATTGCACCCAAAATCAAAAGCGAACTTTAAAAAATTTGTTTTATCGGAGAATTATTTAGTTTATCTGAACGTTTTGATTAATTTTGATGAGAAGCAGGATGAGAATATAGGTAAAAGCACTCCTGTATATTACTCGTCTCGAGGCCGCTAATAAATTTCCTGATTTTCTTGATTTTCTATAGCTATTACTGAAGATGCCATTCTCTCACTACAAAAATCTCTGAAAACGTATCAAAGAATATTTTGACATTACTATACACCAGCTATAAACTAATGAACCCAACCTATAAATTTCGCATCTTATGAAATTCTCGCATTCGACATAAATTGTCGACTGCCTTTGACCATTCTACAATTTGTCTATCAGAAATTTGCGAATGCGATATTTGAGAATAATGGTGGATTTATGCAGCAGTCATAAGTTTTAAGTCATAAGAAAGAATATTCGTCAGTGATTGGTTAGAATATACGGACCAACCAATCATCGACGAATATTCTTCCTTATGATTTAAAACTTATGACTGCTGCATAAATCCACCATAAAAGAATATATAGGCTGTGTCAAGTCACCGGTCGGACAAGGCACGCGCGTTCAGTATGAAGTATGACGATGAGTCGGAATGGTCGGACTGATCAGATGATTGAAAATATTGGTCACAACAAACAGTTCTAATTAGGTCGTTAAGTCAACCAAATGACCGCGCTGGTCTAATCATATTGGTCAGACCGGAGACTTGACTCAGCCTCATTTCGTTCGACAAAGCATATCTCGCATGCGACAATCTGACATGTCAAACTCGCGACGGATCGAGCCACAGAACTTGATATAGTTCTGTGGATCGAGCCAGTTTGTTTATAATGGTCATGCGCACTGAGTGTTACAAACACAAACTTGCATCCTGGGAATTCTAGGTTATTTATTTATAAAAGTTATCAATGAAACTAACCAAACAAATCGTAGTTTTTTGTGTTTATTATCGAAAAGAAGTTGATTCTTTCAATAACTGTATCATATTGAACATCTGAGTTTACGAAACCTTCACAATGTCCGGTGGAGGAATGCTTTATGGTGGTGATGAAATCGGAGCTCTGGTTTTCGATCCCGGGCATCATTCCTTGCGAGTAGGCTATGCCCAAGAAGACACTCCAAAAGCCGAAATTCCAGCGGTTGTTGGGGTTGCCCCCGATAGTGTTAAACTAGAGCCAGAGGTTAAACCCGAGGAAAATAATGTTTCCTCAACCCCTTCCTGTAAGTATTCTGTTACAGTTTTGAGTGTAAGAGAGTACCAACCTGTCCTAGACGGGTGAAGCGCTAACTCTGCCTTTTGATAGTCTCTGTAACCTGTCCTACTATCAATAAAAGCAATTTATTATTATTATTATTGTTATTATTCTTCTCTAGCTTGGCCTTCTCATTCGGTGTAGGTATGTGCATCCCAGATAGGCTTTGGTTTTCTTTAATTTTTAACGTTTCTCCACAAGCTGTAGAGTTGAGATATGAGTGTTAAGAACAAATCTACTAGGTTCTTGACTATGTAAGGTAAAATGGTGGAGAATTTTTTGGAGAGATGTATTTGAGAGTTTTTGTAACTGAAAATGATTGTGTAAACTTTCAGCCTTCAAACATTACATTGATACAACATATTTACACACACCAAAGCCCAGTATGGAGCTCCACAGTTATATGAAAGACGGAATGATTGAAAACTGGGATATGTTCGAAAAAATCTTGGATTATTCATATGAAAAAGTAAGCATCAGTCATCACTATTTTAACTGAGTAGATATTATTACTTACTACACAGTTTTTCAATGTTTTTTAGATTATCCAGTCAGAATCTCAGTATCACCCTGTACTATTCTCCGAATCCCCTTGGAACCAACGCCAAAAACGAGAAAAATTGACAGAATTATTGTTCGAAAAGTATAAAGTACCTGCTTTCTTCTTGGTAAAAAATGCTGCTTTGGCAGCCTTTGCAAACGGAAGAGCTACAGCATTAGTTATTGATAGTGGTAAGAAAAACTAAATGGAATTGAAGTAGTAACTTTAATAAATAGTTGAAATGAGAAATAAATTATTGATGCCAAGATTTTATTGAATAAAAATGAAAATCAATGTACAAACAATGGATAACATTCGTTGATGTGCATTTCTACTAGCAGTAAATACCAATCAGTCATATTTCGAATCATTTTTCGATGCATCTTGATAGAAAAAAACTTATTTTGTCGAGATCTATCAGATACTCAGATACGACAAGTTTATTTGTTATATATTTTTAGGAAAAATGTAATTTTTCGTCTCGTTTTTTGTTAAAGTTGGATTTTAATTTGTTATTTTTATCATTTCAACACTAAATGCAGTAACCCATTGAACTTCCTCAGGAGCAACTCATACTTCAGCAGTACCTGTCCTCGATGGTTATGTCATTTCGAACGCTGTCGTAAAATCTCCCCTTGGTGGGGACTACCTCATCCTCAGAGCGAAAGAATTACTGGAAGGCATGGGCATCGAACTGACGCCGGCAGCTATGATCGCCGCCAAAGAAGCAGTTCGAGACAAAGAGAAGCCTAAAGTCACCAAGAAAAAATTTGCCTTTCAGCCAACCAACTCCTGGATGAACTACATGGTCAAGAAGACAGTTCAGGATTTCCAGCAGACCGTCTTACAGGTCGGTAGTAATTTCGTATAAGTTCATTACCAGTATCTATTCTGTTCAGTGCAGAATGTTCTTTGAAACGAATGTTAATAGGTGGTCAAGATTGTCCAACGTAGTTGTCGCCATCCTCTCGTGACGTTTAGTATGCTGGTTTTTTTAGGTTTCCGAATTTGCATTTGATGAAAAAGTCGCAGCAACAATTCCAACTGTGCATTATGAATTCCCATCTGGTTATCATCAAGATTTCGGATCTGAACGGTTCAAGCTAGCCGAGGGCTTGTTTGACCACCCTATGTTGGGAGCCGGGTGTATAGGTAAGCATTTACACCGTTGGACAGTAACAAATGAAAATAGCTCTCAGCTGTAGGGGCCAAACAATGATTTTATTATTTTTTTCAGCCGCTACCAGTGCTGGCATGTGTGACGTTGATATAAGACCAGCTCTGTACAGTTCTGTTGTTCTGACAGGAGGAAACTCTTTGGTACAGGTGAGTTAGCTGTGTTTTTTTTTCAAAGTTCAGAGAACAATTGAACCGAAAACTCATAAAAAACATTATTGAAAAGTTACTTATTGAATTATTGAAACAGATTGCATAGTAGATCCATCAGCCTTCCTTTCTCCATTTTTGTTTTTCCAGTTGACAGCTTGTAGCGTCCAGTCGTCAGTTCTTGTGTTTTCTTTCAAATAATATTCTATATTTATTTGTTAGGGATTCAGTGACCGATTGAGTAAAGACCTTTCCTCGCGCACCCCGGGATCCATGCGTCTGAAAATGATCACAGCCAATGGAACAGTAGAAAGAAGGTTTGGAGCTTGGGTTGGCGGATCCATCTTAGCGTCAATCGGGACCTTTCAGCAAATGTGGGTGTCAATGCAGGAGTATCAGGAGTGTGGAAAAACCCAAATAGACCGAAAGTGTCCTTAGGGTAATTGTTATCCATTTTTATATCGATCCAATTTGAATGTTTAGTATTACTTATTATGTACGAATTAATTGTCCAGAATATTTTTACATATTGTGCAAATTGATTAATTAAATTGATAATGTGTCATTTTTTGACATTTTTCTACACTTGTTACATCTTATATTAGCTGAGTTCAGTTAACGAGCGAGCAGATCTTGATGTGTACCACGTGATCACAGAGGTAAACGATCCAAGACCAATAATTAACGAACGATCTTTTTGAAATCTGTCACCTGTCACATCCAATTTTGTTCTTTACAGCAACTTTCTTCATTTTCTGATGAAAAAATTTGCTGGAAAAAAAATCTGGCGGAGAAATCTGCTGAAAAATAATTTGGTGCAAAAATCTGATGAAAAAATCTGTTGAAAAAAATTTGGTTAAAAAATCTGCTGCAAAAAAGTATGTTGAATAAAAATTTGTTGCACAAATCTGGTGGACAAATCAGGTGCAAAAATCTGGTGGAATAAAAATCTGGTTTAAAAAATCTGGTGCAAAAATATTGGTTAAAAATCTGGTGCAAAAATATGGGTTAAAAATCTGGTGGAAAGAGAATCTGGTGCCAAAACATGTTGAAAAAATTCAAATCTAGTGGATATATCTGATGAAAAAATCTGGGGGGAAAAATCTGGTGGAAAATTTCTGGTGAAAAAAATCTGGTGCAAAGATCTGATGATAAAATCTGCTGGACAAAAAAATCTGGTGGAAAAAATATTGTGCAAAAATCTGGCGCAGAAATCTGATGAAAAAAAAATCTGGTGAAAAAAAATTGGTGGGTCTGATAAATGGTGGAAAAAATCTGGTGAAAAAAATCTGGTACAAAATCTGATGAGGAAATCTAGTACAAAAAAAATCTGCTGAAAAAAATATGGTGCAAAAAACTGGTGAAAAAATCTGGTGAAAAAAATTCTGGAGTAAAAATCTGATGAAAAAATCTGGTTTAAATTAATCTTTGTCTGAGGTACGATCGATGCATTGGAGCACTGCAAATAAGCCTAGTAACGGAATATTTTTCTCAGGCTGCTATTTCAAGTTCACTTTTCCTTAAACAATGAACTCCAATGTCATCTACGCACGCAGTGCCACTTCTTTCATAACTGCTTGTTTTTATTGAAAAATAATGTTAAAAACTTTGTGTACTGATCAATATAACTAAACTCAATTATCCAAAAATCGATTAATTATAAGAAACACTTGAAATAGAAACATTCCCTATTATGGCAAGATAACCCTGTAATACTTCATATTAGTTCAACCAAATAGCTATAGATGTCGTATACTTTGCGAAAAAGCCGAATGACATAACTTTCGCTGTCACTTGTCATTCTGTTGCTACCGTAGGACAGAGTTTCTTTGACCGTGGGAGAACAAAAAAACGCAACTAATGAATCCTACACCGTAGGGGATTTTATTGTTTTACTTTTAGCATTGGCTACAATGTTATTTGACAACAATGTCAATAATTGTAAATAAACACAGGAAAATTTGTGTTCAAAATCTGTTATTATGATATCTAAAGAAATTTTAGGTATTATCAAACTGGTTTTAAATGATAAGTTAGTAGGTAGAGTTGCCATAATTATAACACTTTTTTCTGCGCTGGTTGGAATTTTTATCAGGTAGCTTTAAACATTCCCAAATGACAAAAACCTTCAAATTACTTGATTCTGTTGTAGTACTATTGCTGCTTTGGTATTATATTCATCGTATGTATTAGGATACATTCTTTCATGGATTATTATCAAATATCAAAGTAAAACCGCTGTGTATCTACAGAGGCTCACAAGCTTTTATCAGAGACGAACATCTGCAAAAGTATTGATCAAACAGTCTTGCAGTGTTTGCGATGACTTGTCCTGTAGAAGACATCAACAGACTAAAAGTGTCACCCCTTGGAAATATATTCAGATCAGCTCTGATCTTAATGAAGCAATTGAACATGTGAGTTGTTTATTTCGTTTAAATGCTTATAATCCTATATATTAATACTAGTTTTTGCCCTACATAGGTAGATTCAATTCATTTCATTCTTCTTTTTAGTTCTATGAGAGAATAATATCAAATTTCATCTCCTCCTGGTACGGACAATTCACGGAAGACGATGATTTTCTAAATGAGCTCAGACACTGTTTTCGTTTTGCAACTGCAACAGTAATCAACAGGTTTTTTGAACTAGATGTTGGTAAAGTGATAGCAGATAAGCTTATTCCTTGCACAGTTCGACATGTTGAGGATTATCTTTACATGCAACAAATTGGTAAGCTGAAAAATGTGAGATTCAACGAGGTGGTATTGGAGTACTTGGGCAAAAGATTACATGCTGCTGCTACAAATAGAAATAATGAAATTGGCTATTTGCGCCAAATGGTTTCGTCTCTTCTACCAAATGTTCTTCCTGAATCTTATTTGAAATGCAGGTATATTGATTGAAATTATACCAAAATAGAATTTTAGTGATCTGTCATTAATATCAAAATGGGGATTACTGGTATTTTTTGTGTTCTAGGAATTACTCTGTTATAATGAGGGAAATTTTGTCAGGATGGGTGTTTCTACCGCTCATGGATGTACTAGCTGATCCAAATATCATAAACTCTCTGGTTATTTTGTCAATCACATACAAATCAAAGAAATCATCAAAGAGTATAAAAAATGTGGATACTGTGGAATTTTTGCATAATTACATGTTGAACAACAACAAAAATACTTCTTTTGCGACGAATTTGAACAAAATAAAAAACAACACAGATCTGCTTTATGCTTTCATGCAGTTTCTCAAGAAGCAGGACCATGTCAATTTTCTGCAATTTTGTTTGGATGTTGGTGAGTCTTTTCACTAGTTTCAATTTTTGATGAAAACAAAACAGAAGGATTCTTTAATATTACATTACTCCAAAAGAAAAAAATAAGTGGCGTCCTCTACCGCAACAGTAGTAGCAAACTATTTAAAATGAACGTGGTGTTTCATTAGTCTGACGTTACAGTAGAATGTCGGTATCTGAACAAAGCTTCTTCTATACAAAAAAAAATTGTTTTAGATTTCTGCTAAATCTTTTTTATTTTCAGACCTAGAATAATTATAAATTATAATCTTACCCGAAATTTGAGTTTATCAAGATCATTTAATAGAATTTTAATTAAAAGGCAAATATTACCTGCAAATACAAACCTTGCAATCCTCTTTTTCGATAATAAACACTGGAATTTCAAGTACACATGCATTCTCAAATGGCAGAATGGTTTGTTCAGAAGTGGCTTAGAGTGTATAAAAGCTTAGTAGGAGATCTGCGCCGGTTGTGAACCATCCCCTCCACTTTGACTTTATCAGTGACCTTCAGGGGTCAATTTGGTGCGTAGGTGCCATTGTGGGGTTATGACCTTGATATGGATAAACTTTCTAATATATTCGAGTTTCCTCCAACAGCTCAAAACATTGAACAATTTGAGATTTTTCCATGCCTACGACTATGAGCTTAGCATACATGATGATCATAAATTATATTTTTCTAGGACAGTGCGTAAACTTAGGTTCACAGTGCGTAAAGTGTAAAAAATTATACTAATTCAATTAAATCTAATTAAACTATTAATTAATATAATCTCCCTTTTTAGCACGAGTGCGTAAAAAATTCAACTGTGCGTAAAGTAACTTTTTAAGCACTGTTCATACATTTAACCAGAGGTGGTTTATTTTTCATAGGTGTGTGACATTTCAAACTCAAATATGATTCTCGCATCTGTCCTGCTCACTTAGTTATTTTACTTCAAAAATACAGTACCTTCATTATTTTTTCAGATGATTTCAATAACAAACTGTTGACTCCAGATTTATCAAAAATACAACTGGAAAATTTGCATTCTGATGCTCTGAAGCTGTACAAGGAATATTTGGATGATGATAGTTACAGTTTCATTAGTTGTCCATCTGAAATCTCGGAGGATTTCAGGTACTTGATGCAAGAGGTTTATACCATCGAAAAATTATCAAAACTATCAAAGTTATTATACAGAGCTTATGATCATACGTTCAACATTTTGGAAACTGTTTGGTTGCCACAGTTTTTCCACAGTACAAAGGTGAATCAATATTTACTAATAATTATTTCTATCTCCCTCATTTCAATGGGTTATCATAATTTCTGAATGCAGTTCCAATACATAGAGTGAGTTACATATATTATAATGTTTGAGAACATTGAATTTTCAGAAAAAAATATTCAATATTTCTTTCTCAATACTCCGAGCCATAGTGACAAAATCGGCAACACCGCACGGCAGTCAACACAACGACTGTCTCAGGCCAAATGCTTTCTTGGTTAATGTTGATTCCATGGCTTTTGGAAAATTGAAAAAAAAAAAACAGCAAAATGATATGTATAGTTCTTAATGTTACAGATTTCGAAAAATATTTCACATAACAATGTCTGGCCATATTCGCATAAATAACATAGAAATTCCCCCAGAAACAAAACATGGAATAGGTAGATTATACACTTGAGTTGGCCACTATTTTTGATGGACTTCGAACTCACATCCACTAATTACTGGAACAGTAGATTTTTACAACGTAAACAAGTATCAAGAACTACAACTACAATTACAGGCTGTCCTCACAGTGTTGCCGAATTTCTTCACTATGACTCGATGTATTAAGAAAGCTTTGCTTTAGCCTTAGCCTGGTCCTACACGAAATTCCTCTTAAAATTTCGTTCAAATCTTACTAATCAAATGATTTTACAGTTTTATGGTTATATCTGTGGCTCAAAAATGATTCCATCCTACACGAAACACCTTTCAAAGTACGTAGCCTTTTTCTTATATGTCAGTTTATGTTCATCTGGTGAAAATGTTACTAACACTTCATAAGTTTGATCTTGGATAACATTCAAATGGAAATAATATCAAAAGGTTTTCAAAAATTATTTTTTCTCTACAACAGTGCGAAACTGAGTTTTTACGAACTCTTCTCTGTGCTCTCTGTAGCACAAGTGCGTGAAAAAATCAACTGTGCGAGAAAATAGCAACTGTGCATAAGTAATTTTTTACACACCTTTAGTAAGGTTATTCTGGACTTTTATTGTCTAAAAAAGAACAAAGAATATTCAATTCTCTGCAATTTTTATTCACGACGTTTCAACTGTTAAAATCTACATTCGTTATCAAGTGAATAAATGCGACAATCTCATGGATACTTCTTATATATGATAGGGCCAATTTTGTGTCATTAGCCTAGGGGTAATTTGCTGGTGTTCAGGTAAGCTTGTTAATTACAGTGCCGGGTCGCTCCGGTACAGCATTGTTAATTCTTATCGCAATTTCAATTGATCCATGCCACTAATTAAGGGTTTCCACGCATTACGGATTTCTATGCTAGCTTGACTGAAGACTTTGTTGTTCATAATATATGCACTCTCTTTAAACTTCCTTCTATACCAGCCCTCTTCTTTATGGATGACTTCGGCTTCAGTCCATTTAATATTGTGTTGGGTCGTCCAGACATGATCCGCTATCCCTACTTTGTAAATAGAGATCATAGTCAGGAGATACGTGATATTTACTCGAATCATTCTTTCCTAGTTGAAAACTGTTCTGGAAGAAATGTTACCCAAGATCAATGTTTTATTGTACCACTTATTAACAATTTACTAACCTCCAGATCATCAACTACACCTCAAGGTTCTCCAGTAAAAGACCGGTAAGCACATCCAAGATGTCCACTAAGTTTGAATCATAACGTCCGAAATAAAAAAGCAAATACGTATTTTACCCCATTTTAGATCGAAAAAATACGATGCTATGAGCCAAGGCAACGTTTCGAAATTGAGCTCCGGCTTCGGAAAGATCAAGGGTGTTTTAAAGACTAGTCAACCCATTGAGGGTACTTTCTTCCCGCTTGAAAGTCAAACTGTTGAAAACGGTACCACGGAAGATATGTTCCTGGGAGACTGCAAGAGTCTCTTTAGAGATTTGAGCACATGGAAAGTCTCAATTCCCACTTATCAGGTCAGTATTAAGGGTTATCAAATCAGTCACTAACGTAATCAGGACAGTAATTGGAGAGGTTGTCTTGTCGGAAATTCCTGCTATCAAATTGGTGTATAGTGTTATTAGGTGATTTGAGTTTGCTACAAATTGGACCTTCGAGCCGGATCGCAATTTTTATTTTGTTTTCAGGGCAACCCTTCTAACAAGGTTATTTATTTCTACATTAGTGTTGAGCGTTCTGATGTAATTTCGGTGGAAAGTAAGAAAAATTGGGTGGTGTTGAGGAAAGACCAGGATTTTTATACCCTGAAATCCAAGTTGGTGGAATTCCATGGAGAATCCGAGATTTGCGATTCTCCCTTGCCATCTAGAAAGTAAGAAATGCATGACTAGTAACGAATTTTTTGTTTCTTTCCTCAGATCGACTTTGAGTTTGACTCTTATATCATTCAACTTTTTTTCAGGGCTGGTTCCTCTGTCGAAACCAGGATGACCAAGTACGAGGAGTTCCTGAGGAGACTTCTTCAGAAATCAGCCCTCAAAGGCAGTGACTTGCTTTACTATTTTCTGACGACTGAAGAGGACTTCACTATATACATAGCCCAAAACGCCAACATACAAGATATAGGAGGAATATATCAGTCAGTGGCTTATAAACTGCGAAAAGAGAAAGGACAGCATTTGGATTCCTTCATGGCTTCGTTCTTGAGTGCGACAGGAAAAACAAAAACTGAGTAAGAAGGCGAAGGCGGAAATATTCTAGATTTTTCTTATCACATTCATTATATTGTAAGAGTTGATAGGAGATCGTGGCAGTTCTCATTTTCGTTATTTTCCAGCAAACTAGAATGGGCAGAACTGGGGGAAGAGTTTGATAGCCTTCCAAGCTTCATTCACACTTCGCATTTACCCAAAACTTACCGAAATCATGTCTTCAACGATAATTTCGGTGTACAGTATAAGTGCTTGAAGGAAACCACCAGTAGTTCGTTCAGTCCCGATGGATTGGCAGAGAGCGTCTTTTATTTTCGTAAGTTACTTTCTTATTGAAGGTGAAACTAACAGTCCCTCAAAAGATTGCACTGCTTGAACTGATCCAAAAATATAAGAATACCAACTATCCAGGAATTTTCTCGAAAGGTGTTCCACGAGGCACAATATTAGGCCCCCTTATCTTTATCATTTATACTTCGGTTCTGATGTTCAATAATTGTCTGTTTTAGCAATATATTCGATCTTTTTTCAGTGAAACACGTTTTCAAAATTCACAATGGATTTCTGAAGGTATACGCTTCCGTCTGTAGCGTAGCTCAACATATCGTTGATACCGCAAGTCGAATAATCATTGAAAGGACATTGAAATCAAACCTTAGCCAGTCAAATTTGGCGTATCTCATCAGATTATTGGAAGGTAAGGACAAATAAGACAAGTGCATGTTAGACGTGAAGATTTCGCGTATTATTTTTGAAAAACAAGTTTTGTTCAGCTAAAAAACAAGAATCTACGGCTCTTTTTCACCAGGAAACCGAGTCATACAACATGCCCAAAGAGATTAAGTTTATTTTTAAATTATGTACTCACATCTTGATTTTACTATTCGCAGATGTGGTTTTTGATCACCACGTTTCCCCCAGCAAAGACGAACTAAAGAAGAGACAGGTTAGAGCATTCGAAGAGCTGAACAATTCTGTACCCCACTTAGTTACGAAGATTTTCGGCAGCGGTATCAAGGACGGACTAAGGGTTCTGCTAGAAATTTTGCAGAATCCGCACTTTAATAAACAGGTAGGAGGTTACATTGAAATAAAGGGTTCGTTTCGATTGATTTGATGTTTTCAGTTGGCTTACAATTTGTTAGATATTGTACTGGTTGAAATGTATCCCACAATGAACGGCGGACTCGAAAAGTAGTATTATGGACTGTATATGTACTTTATACCAAAGTTACAGCATTTATTTATTTTCGTAAGTTAGTTTGTTATTGTTAATTTTTTTATTAAAAACTGAAACATCAGAGAAATTGTTCACATTTGAATGAAAATCTTGGCAGTTATTCTCATTTATATCCATGATATATTGTTTAGATACTTGATGATGGTAAAAGAAATCAAATCCAAGATGATTTTCTGGATTTTGATATAGCAATTTCGAAAAATGGACAAAGAGAGTACTTGCAGTCCTTTACAACAGAAAGCAAAGCTAAATTCAGATAAATGAAATGAATAGTGTTGAAATGTACAGAAAGACGCTCTAATAAAATGGAAAGTCTGGCGCAAATAAAAAATGCCTGATGAGAGGGGAATACAACTAGTAATCACAGTTGAGATATATAGTTGGGAAAGCATCCTAGACTTGAATGTGTGACAGCTCAGAACCGGTTTAGAACCGGTAACGAAATGAACCAAAACTAACCTATAGTCTGACAATTCCAAGTTTCTTTTATGAATCCCACTATGAAGGAAATTTAAATAAAACTCCAATACTTTATATAAATATTTTAATTAATTAAGGTCCCTATCTTCTAAGTATTTATATTCAAAGGTGAATCCTTCCTTTTTCCTCTGCCCCCACTTTTCATAATCGAAGTAAATATACGTCCCCTGAAACAAAAAAAATCAATATATCTCAATTTTATATATAGAAATCGCCAATATCGGTAATAGTAAATTCATTAAAGCTACTTCAACATTAACAAAAACATTTCATTTTGCTTCAACACAAGCAAAAACAGTTAAAATTTTTGTCTGTTTCTAAAGTTTCATTTCTCTTGGTTAAAGTATACACTGAAATTAAAAAATAGCTTGCATGAATCAACTGTGAGACCGCCGCAAGGTTAGAGAGAAATAAGGTAAACCAACGAATCCGGGGGCGTATCTCCATTCATGGATGATCACAGATATGTGGTAGTCATTAAGTTATCGGACGAGAGTTTGAAGACCTCGTAATTGCATTTGCCTTGCTCATCTCTTTCAGCAAAAATGGAATTCACTGGTCTCATCTCCTAACAATAAATACATGAACACGTGGCAGTCAATTTTCTGATAACTTCGTCCATTTTTAATTGAAAACTAGTGAATAATATTGGCCATACCGACTGTGATCGCACAACTGATATTCCGCTACTGCGATAACTACAGATGCTTCTCCTTTTGCTATAGGAGCCGCACACTTCATCCAAACAAATAATGGCGAAGATGAGCCATTAACCCGATTACATGAAGACAATTAATATTCATGGAACATAAAGCCGTCAGAATATAAAAATAGTATCGAGTGAAAAGCTGCATTGTAAATATTGCGGGAACATTGGGGCAACTGATGACAGGACAAACTCATTGAGAGCCACGTTTCTGATGGAGAAAAATAAAAGTATATGATAGCCATTTTGAGGGTGGTATATGTTGTAGCATTGCTAGGGAGTACGCCGGAGTGGTTGAACTTTGTACCAAATCCATTTAAGTGTAGATACGGGATAGGAAATTGCCAGAAAGGACCTTCAAAACCACCACAACGAAACCGCGTGCGAAGCTACACTGCAGTTTTGGAAACATAAAACGATTTAAAATATTTTTATATCGCCCGAAAACATGGCCGAAGGATTTCAACCTTCTCAAAGGGTTATTTTTTCGAAAGTCGCTATATTTATGGGGAAAACAATAAACTCATTCTCTGAAGAAACATTCCTAGTTTATGACTGCCGTAACGAAATATTGAACTGTCAATGAGGGGAAATGGTACAATTTCGAACTCGACAGATGCTTATAGCATAGATATACTAATAAGTCTGGTAACTCCTTTGATGTGGTCGACAAGTGCCGCTCTTTTTGTGAGCGGTCGTAAATCATACGGACATCGTTGCGGCTATGCGAACTGATACTGGCTAGCCCACCAGGCCGGCGCTCAAGTCAAACAGACAGTGAGCGGACTTATTAGTATATCTATGGACGATGCTTATAGTTTGTCAGATTATCAAACCCGGGAATATTAAGCCAAGTGCACACGAGAATGAATCGATCGAAGGTCATATTGTAATGTATACAATGGATTGTTATTAGATATTTGCTGGCATATAACATCCGGGAGGGTTAGGGAAGTTTCTGGGTCCCTTTCTTCCAAAGCATGAAACTTTCAAGGATGACAAGTATAATTTATAACAGTCTTTAATAGTGTAACAAAACCAGTGCAGCTTTGCCAAAACCAGACACCAGATCGCAGCAAATCCTTGGAGCTAGATTGGCGAATAATCAAACTTAGGGTCGGTTCCAACGAAGTTAACCACTAGCAGACTATTGAACTGAGCCACAGGGAGTGGGAAATCTTAGTCGAGCTAATAGCTTTTGGATTATAAAAAGTATGTCCAGTAGCTCTTCAAGCCACCTGATATATTTAAGTCGATATGGGTCGGAACTCCATAAGAGAAACCAACAAATACTACTTTGTGGACATCATTCCATCTCCAAATTAAAGTTTTCTATCCAGTATATGTACTAGTCCAGCGTCAGCCAAGGATATCAGATGAAATTACAATATTTTATGAGGTGACTTGCGGCGGCCTACCCTGTACCGACACGGGGAACGCTGCCACGAAACCTATACCAACCTGTTCGTATTCCTCGTTTATGATTTTGGGTTCTTCGTGCCTCTGGAACCACATCATGTACTTCGTGTGGAACCTCCAGCTCTGTTTTTTGAGCGCCTTCGCCGCCAAATACTGCGCTTTCGTACCCTCCATGTAGTAGAAGACGAAAAAGAGAGTTTCCGTCGCCAGTCGCTGGTAGAACTCCAAACTGTCGGAATGCGCCAGCGGCGTCTGGATATAGTACGAGGGCGTGTTGCAAGGGCTTCTCGGCAGGTACCTATGAATCAAATCTCAATGTTCGATGGCAGGGGTGTTGCAGATGGTTGTGATATTTCATGTATGTGTCAGTGTAATGAGACGGTGTGTGTGCGTGAGAGATGTGTATATCGTCTGAATATTAACAAACAATTTATTTCGAATTCCACAAGTCTGTTAAAACTCGTGTAGTAAAAAAATCACTTTGAAGTCATTTTGACACATTCATAAAAGTGCAGACGAACTCGTATATTCAAAATCTGATGTAAGTCACTTATATTACCTAGATGGCGCTCAACATCTTATCACCGAAGATTCCTTACAGGTTATTCGCGAAAAACTACAAGAGGACGAAGCATTGAAGAACAGGACGAGCCTACCGGTAACTGGTAGTATGGAACTACTGGAATGTTGCCTTCGGAACTGTTACTTTCAGGAAAAGGACCGTTTTTTCGCCCAGGAGAATGGACTACCGATGGGATCCTCACTGTCACCTGTCATAGCAAATATATACGGAATGGTTCGAGGCCTTTGCTATAGACAAAGCCGACAAAAAACCTAGGATGTGGCTAAGATATGTTTTATGATACCTTTGTCATATGGAACCATGGAGACGAAGAACTCGAGGCCTTTCTGCGGCTCCTAAACAACATTAGACCGTCCATAAATTTCACAATGGAAAAAGAGTTCCAGGAGGGGTTACCCTTTCTTGATGTGAAAGTCCAAAGAACGAATGGCAAGTTTCAAACGTCAGTGTACAGAAAACCAATTAACACTGGACAATACCCGAATTTTGAGTCGAACCATCATGGAGCGACGAAGAGAGGAATTATCCGTTCGTTGATTGACCGGGTCTACAGCCTCTGTAACACCGATGTGAGTCTGACCAACGAATTAAATAACATCAAGAAAGATCTGTGACGGAATGGGTACTCCGACAAACACATAGCAGCGGTCCTTAACCGCAGAAGAGGCAACACCGAGAAATCAGATGAACCAACACAGCCTACCCTATGTCTTCTCTATGTAAGAGGTTTATCGGATAAGATAAGGCGAATTGGATCGAGGTACAACATCCGAACATGCTTCAGATCAAGTAATACCATTCGTAGCCAATTCACAAAAACGAGACCACTCAACGAGAATAGTGACTCCAAAAACTGTATTTACCGTGTTCCGTGTGAATGTGGGAAGGATTATGTTTGAGAAACTAAGAGGCCACTAAATGTGAGAATCGGTGAACACAAGAGAAATACTCAGCGAGGAGAAACATTAAAGTCGGAAATAGCAGATCACGTATGGACTAATCAACACAGTATCGCATGGTCGGAAGCCGAAGTTATCCACAAAGAATAACATTGATATAAGAGAAAGTTTATAGAGTCGGCTTATATTCAGAATAATGACGTGTTCAGTCAGCCGAGCATAGAGATTCGGAATGTGTGGAAGCCACTTATCACTCAGCTAGATCGATTGATATTTCAGTAAAACTCTGTGTCAAGACCTGTCAAGATCGGTCATCAATGATAACACTCACCAAAAAAAGGTCGTTGTATCACATTAATTAACATTGATGACCTGAGAGATACCCCACGAAGATCATAATTACCTTTATAGCAGGTACATTAGTTGCATGCTATATAATAAGTAACTGTTGAAACGTCGTGACTCAAACCCATGTAAATAATTTATTTTCTTTGTTTCTAGACAATGGAAGTCCAGAAGAATTCTACTAACACTAATACATTGTCAACCACTTTCAAACAAACCTCATCATTGTCTAAAGATATATAACCAGTCCATTAGAAGGTGGCGCCAATCCTTCAGTGCTCAACAAAAAAGAAACCTCGACGTTAGAATGAGATGATGCAAGAGCAGGTAGGCGAGGAAAAAGAGACAGAGTTATAAGTTCTCCAGCCTTACCATCGAGTCTCCACCTTACGGGACCCAGTTTCAATAAAAGTCTCATAGATGGCCTCGCGATTTCATCCAACGCTTGCTGTATGGACACTGACTTTATATCTTTAGACAATGGCCATATGTGACATTCAAGAAGTACGCAACAAATGGAAGGACATTTTTTGTGATTTTCCATCATTGTCAAAAGTAATTTTTTTGGTAGAAATTTTTCAAGTCCACCAAGTTTTCCACTTCTTTCGGTGGGGAGATCACACTGTATACATTTCGGTAAATGGTGTTATGTATGTCTATGTAGCATTTGTTGGATTCAAAGAACAATCAAAAACCGCCCCGATAGCTTTGATCAGACACCAACATTGGTCCTTCGAGCCGGATATGAAAACTTGAATGTATGGATGTTCAATGAATGTTTATAATAAATGATATCAGAACCATCTACAATCATAACTAGCATGTATATAATTCTTACGTGCGTATCCTTTCGGAGTCGGACGGATGAGGCATGTGGTAGAACGCTGATTCCATCAGCTGGAATTGCGTCTGGTGTTCTTTCAGCAAGGGTATGGCGCCCAAGGGCGCCACGCCAAGCAGTGGGGGTATGTGAGCTTCGGAGGTTCCCAGATTCTGCGACTTATTAGACTCCAATATGACCGAGTTGTTCTGCAAACCTGCTTGGTCTATCACTTGTTGCGCCATTGATTTTAGGGAGGTCATACCCTCTGAGATCTGGAATATAGTGGTGCAGGGTGGTCACAATCACTGCGAATATTTTATAAAGTCGAACATACCTTTTCGTCATCGCCATTTGCGAGAGGTTGGGTGGATTCGACGTCCATTGTCAGTGCTTCCGTGTTGTTAGACGGTTCGGGGCTTATACAATTACTTTGTACATGTTGTGATTCGGAGAACAATTTCTGAGTAGGGTTCGATGAATTTTGTAAACGCTGCAAAATGAAAATTCTGTCGTAATTATTCGTCTTGGTTCGATTATCGAAAATATACAGATAAAAGAATATTATCTTGTACGGAAATACTTTCGAGAATACTTACTAGTAACGACGAAATAGGATCTGAATGAATTGAAGTAACGGTATTAGATGAATTTTGGGTTTGACCTTGACTAACGATAGTTATCACAGATGTGGGATTACTTTCTCCACTTGCTGAAATAATAAAAAACACAATGCTACTGATTCATTTTCATTCATGATTATTTTTCAGCGTTAGGTTTTAGAAAAATTTGTGTTTTAATAGATATTGACAAAAAAGCTGAGAGTTGAAAGAAAAAAGAGTTAGATTTTGGGGAAAGAAGTAAAAGCTGAGAGTTGAAAGAAAACAAGAGTTACATATCGGGGAAAGCAGTAAAAGCTCGGAGAAAGCAGTGAGAGCTCGGGGAAAGCTGTGAGAGCTCGGTAAAAACTGGAAATAAAAGTGGAAACTGGGGAAAGTGACGACAGCTTGGGAAAAGAGTTGAAAGTAAGAGCCCAGAAAGACGAGAGCTCAAAAAAATGAGACAGGAGCTCGAAAAGAGAGACGAAAGCTCGAAAAAAAGAGGCGAAAGCTCGAACAAAATAGGGGAGAGCTCGAAAAAAGAGACGCTAGCTCGAAAAAGAGACGATAGCTCGAAAAAAGAGACGATAGCTCGAAAAAAGAGACGATAGCTCGAAAAAAGAGACGATAGCTCGAAAAAAGAGACGATAGTTCGAAAAAGAGACGATAGCTCGAAAAAAGAGACGAGAGCTCGGAAAAAGAGAACAGCTCGAAAAGAGACGAAAGCTTGAAAAGGAGACAAGAGATCGAAAATGAGACGAGTGCTTGAAAAAGAGACGGGAGCTCGAAAAGAGAGACGAAATCTCGAAAAAAAGAGACGAAAGCTAGAAAAACGAGACGAAAGATAGAAAAAACGAGACGAAAGCTCGAAAAAAGAGACGAGAGCTCGAAAAAAGACGAGTTCGAAAAAAGAGACGAAAGCTTGAAAAAAAGAGACAAAATCTTGAAAAAAAGAGACAAAAGCTAGAAAAAAGGAGACGAAAGCTCGAAAAAGGAGACGAAAGCTCGAAAAAGGAGATAATAAAAGACGGGAGCTCGAAAAAATAGACGAGAGCTTAAAAAAGAGACGAGCTCGAAAAAGAGACAAGAGCTCGAAAAAATAGACGAAAGCTCGAAAAAAGAGACAAAAGCTCGAAATAAAGAGACAGGCTCGAAAAAAAGAGGCGAAAGCTCGAACAAAATAGGAGAGAACTCGAAAAAAGAGACGAGAGCTCGAAAGAAAGACGGGAGCTCGAAAAAAGAGACGAGAGCTTGAAAAAAGAGACAACAGCTTGCAAAGAGACGAAAGCTTGAAAAAGAGGCAAGAGATCGAAAATGAGACGAGTGTTCGAAAAAGAGACCGGACCGAAAAGACAGACGAAAGCTCGAAAAAAAGAGACAGAGCTAGAAAAAAAGAGACGAAAGCTAGAAAAAAGAGACGAAAGCTAGAAAAAAGAGACGAAAGCTAGAAAAAAGAGACGAGAGCTCGAAAAAAGAGACGAGAGCTCGAAAAAAGAGACAAAGAGCTAGAAAAAAGAGACGAGAGCTCGAAAAAAGAGACAAAGAGCTCGAAAAAAGAGACAAAGAGCTCGAAAAAAGAGACGAAAGCTCACAAAAACAGAAGAAAGCTCACAAAAAGAGACTAAAGCTCACAAAAAGAGACGAAAGCTCGAAAAAAGAGACGAAAGCTCGAAAAAAAGAGGCGAATGTCCAAAAACAGAGGCGAAAGCTCGAACAAAATAGGGGAGAGCACGAAAAAAGATAAAAGGGTTCGAAAAAAGAGAAAAGGGTTAAGAGATGAGAGCTCGAAAAAAGAGACGAAAGATCGAAAAAAAGAGACGAAATCTCGAAATAAGCGAGAACAGCGAGAGATCGAAAAAATGAGACGAGAAATCGAAAATGAGAAGAGAGATCGAAAATGAGAAGAGAGCTCGAAAAATTAGACGAGAGCTCGAAAAATCAGACGAGATCTCGAAAAATCAGACGAGAGCTTGAAAAATAAGATGAGAGCTCGAAAATGGGACAAGAGCTCGAAAATTGGGACAAGAGCTCGAAAATTGGGACAAGAGCTCGAAAATTGGGACGAGAGCTCGAAAATTGGGACAAGAGCTCGAAAATTGGGACAAGAGCTCGAAAATTGAGACAAGAGCTCGAAAAGTGAGACGAAAGCTAGAAAAATTACACAAGAGCTCGAAAAATGAGACACAACTCGAAAAAAGAAACGAGAGCTCAAAAATGAGACGAGAGCTCGCAAACGCAAAAGAGACGAGAGATCGAAAAAGAGATCGAAAAAGAGACTCAACAGAGCTCAACAGTAAGAGTTCGGGACAAAGAGTGAGACTTCAGGGAAAAAAGTGAGAGTTTACAAAAAGAGCAAGAGTTCAGGAAAAAAATGAGAGATCGGAAAAAGTGTAACAGTTCGAGGAAAGATTGTTCGGGAAGAGAGTAAGGAAGAGTTTGGGAAAAGAGTAAGAATTTGGGGAAAGTGTGAGTGTTCGGAAAAAGCGTAAATTTCGTAACCAGAACTACCAGATTCGAAAAAAAATAAGCAAATTTAATTTTTTTTTAAATGCGAGATTGCATGAGTTGAAATAAGAGTCTTGGAAAGAATTTGAGAAAATAGGCGAGGCCCTGGAAAAAATATATCTGGATGGAGTTCCAAGTTTCCTTCAAATTTGTTGTTCATGCCATAAAATATTCCGAAACCCCAACCCAAAAGTAATCAAGTGAAATGTTACCTAATGAGTCACTTGTCACCTTGGCGGTCGAACTGGCCGCCACGGCGGCGAAATTACTCGCCGGCGCCGTCTGCAAGACGGGCGACGGCTCTCTAAATGCCGGCTTGCTCGGCGTGCTGCTCACCAGGATCGGTTTGCTGCTCGGCGTCGAGGAGGCGCTGTTGCAGCTGTAGTTCAGCACGGAGCCGCCGCTGATGTTCATCAGCGAATTCGAGGGGTTCGCCGCTCGCACGGGCGTCGGCTTGACGGGCTGAAAAAGCAGAATATAAAAATTGTTGTTTAAAAACAAAAAAAAAATTAAAAAAATTCTTTAAAAAAAAATTGTGGTACTCACTTGGCTCGTAAAGGAGTTCGCAACGTCGGCGGAGAACTCTGTTTGAATTAAGTGAGACAGAAGTTCCGTGTTCTGGGTGTCGAAATTCAAACCACTCAAATACTGAAAAAAAAAAGAAAACGGCTGAGTCCTAAACAGTAAACAGAAATGAGTCGTACGCCATTCTATTTCGCTGTAATTTCAAAATCTAATCTAAACGGAAAGCAATATTTCAAGTCAGAAAATAGTAGATAACTCCATCCTTCCTAATTTTTGATGTCGATCACTTTTTGCTAGTCTTGACTTCTTGTGCCGAAAATGTCTACTTATACTTGGAGTTTTGGTCTCATTTCACTTTTTGTGATAGGGAATGATTTTTGCGAAATTAAATAGTTTTTGTACCTTCTGCTACGACGGTCACCGTTTTTTATGTGGTCTGCAATGAAGGCCAAACGATAGTATGAATAGTGGAAACACATCAGAATCTTTCTCTTTTGGTACCGACTAGTGAAAAATATCAGACGAGATCATTTGAAATAGAAAGTTCCATATTAAAGTTCCGAGGGTAAGCTAATTTATTCTGTATGTAAAAGGCGATTTGAAATTCAGTAAACACGATTAGTAAATTTACTAGAGACCGCAATTCAACAACCACCTTCGTGATAACCAAATTACCACGTTATTTATCCTAGAAGGTTAGGTCTTACAGCCGGAAGGGGCAATTACGTTTTGATTTCAGTCAAATGACTGGTTCCAAAAGGGTCTGGCCGATACGATCTTTGTTTGCAAGAAATATCCCCAGTGAATTTGTTTCTTTCAAGCCATGTTGGCACTTCAATACACAAGGAAAATTCTGAAATCCCCCCTCCATAGGTTGAAAGGGCGGTAGCAGAAAAGTAAAAAATACTCACCTTCGGCTGCTCTTTCCCTATAACCTTCTTATCAGTCTCGCTCGTACTATCCATGGAATGGTTATAATTCGAATTATTCATCAGGGGCGGGGAGGAAACTGGCGACGAACCGGATATGATGGAGGTGGGAGTGCCGCCCGTTTCGTTACTATCCGTCGTAGCTGACGAGGGCAATCCCACTCCTGATAATTCGACTTCGTCCATGCCGGTAATATCGTCGTAAACGAATTCGTTTTCCTTGAAGTCCGGATCTGCGTGACTCTCTATATAATATTCAACATCGTCTTTTATATTCTTTATCTACAATGCGACACAAAACAAAATGGATAGATTGATGGATGGATACGTGCGATACGTCAACATAGCAGAAGAAAAATTCTTATAAAAGTAATGCACATTCAACAAACAGAGAATTTAAGAGCAATCCGCAAGGTGGGGGTGGCAAATAATAACAGCTGATAGCAAATTTTGATATTGAATTTTATAGGGATGTTTCTTCTCTATATTGATCTAAATAGGAAAAACGGTTTTTGAGATAACTGTAAAAAAATTAGTGGCAACTATTACACCCCAAATAATATGATGTATAAAATATGTCTCATATTATGTTTAAATAGCATGTTTCATTAATGCAAAAGTTCATCAAGGACACAGCAAAGTCCGCAAGGACACGAAATTTTCAAAATATTTTTAAAGGGTTTTGTAGCTTGTGAAGACTTTATTTGCCAAGTATTAATTGTCTTCTAATGAACGGGTTGCGTGATAATACGCTTCCCCTCATCTCTCGGTCTCTCCTACTGCTCGACCGCTTACGCGGGCTCGGCCGTTTTCTGTCATTTTTCACCTATTTCGGAGCATTGCAGCACAAAATGAAAATATACATTTTGTGGTGAAAATATACATTTTGTGGTACTATACTTCTACTTTCAAAATCTGATTGGGAAATTGAAAGCGGACTATCACCAGAGCATCCAAGCAGGCTGCAAGAATTTAAAAAGCAATTGTGCCAAAATTAATGATCCAACAGCGCCTGTTTTGTGCCCATATGATTCAATACTTTCATGAGGATGGCCAACCCTTGATAACATTTTTTTTTTAAATCGCAAAATTTTCCGGTGAGTCTCAAAGTCCAACCTTATCACGAGTAAAAAAGGAAATACCCGACTTCTTAGCATGATCCAAGGTACGATGTAAATAAACAAAGCCAGATATGCAGCATTCAAGCAAAGGAGAGATAAGGAATATTTTATTGTTCGGAAATTCTTCCCAATGGATGAGACATCTATAATTATTTGGTTGAACTGGTATATCAGGTATTTCTTGCTACAAACGGTACTGTACATATCTTCACCGTTTCCGCATTATTAATTGACATTTGTTCAACAAATTGAGTGTTGTGGTTTCCGAATAAATTAACTGGCGGCAGAAGTCAAAAATAACGTTACTAGGCGTACTTGGTCAGTGCCCATATAAACGCATCAATCGTATCACAGACAACGTTTCTTTACATTTTTTCAGTTGTTCATCTTTGTGCACTAAAAAATCGACAATGTATTGTTTTATAACAGATCCAATGTTTTTAAACCTTTCAGATTCGCCATCATCACTTGACATTGTGAGTAGTCTTCTAGTTCTTAGACATTTAGTTTTGGACACTTGGCAACATTGCCGTTTAGCGTCACAATCAACCCGATTACTCATATTGGCTGCTCGGGCATGTACGTCACCAGAGCACCAAAATATGCTGATTTTCAGAAATGAATGGGAACAACTGTAATTGAAATTTCGTTCAAAAAATATTTTCTGGTGCCATTTATATGTCATGTATTTGAGGGTGGATTTAGTCAACTTTAGCACAAGCATCATAAACATAACGGTAACATCAAAGGTTTTTAGCATAAACTTAACATTGTTGTATAAATGGAGCCATTTGATATAACAGATTCAACTTTCGCTTTTGAGTTATATTCAAGCACAACTTTAAAATGATGTTGACTAAATGCACCTTTAGAGCGTACTCAAGAGCAATATTTTCTCTTATTTAAAAAAATTCTGCATAATTTGAATTAGTATCATCTTACCTGCTCAACTTCAACTGACATGTTATCCAACATTCGCAATAAAGTTTCCAGTTTCCTAATGTGAAACCTATGCTTTTCTAATTTTGACTTCAGCTCCTCTATCCTATCTTGCTTGTCTTTGTCAATTTTTTTTTTCTTATTTGATAACAACTGTTCTATTTCGGATTCAAAACTGTCAGTCTGAAATTTAGAGTTAAATTAGATTATGGGGCTGACTGAAACAACTGTGATAATGAAGCTAACATGTGTAACACAGAAGCATGGCAAATGATCATGGCTGGTTAGTATACAAAGACTTGATGATATTTGAATACCTCCAAAATATCTTCAACATCCCTTTTTTAATGATCAGCAAGTCAAAGTTCAAAGATTTAATAGATACCAAGTAGTTTCTGAAAAGCCAAGCAAGGAATGCTGAAGTATTTCGAAAAAGCAATAGCTTTTGTTCTTTCCAAATACAAATTAAATGTTTATTCAAAATTTCAGCTCATTGTGTTGAATAGTTTTTGCATGAAATGCAAACAGACACACACCCCACTACATTTTTACAAGTGGTATGGATGAAATTGATTTACTGAAAATACCACATTAAAAGCATAAAATTACTTAACGACAAGACCTCATTGTTCAATTGTGTTGTCTAGAGCCAAAGCGACTATTAAAGCAAAGCAAGAAGGATTCCTTCAAAACTCCACTTGTGAATAAGTGCTTTCTACAAAAGAGGGCGGTAGTTCCAGATTTATTTATGAAAATATGTAGTTAAATGTGCAAAATCCAATACCAAGAATTTCCCAATAGTTGGAATGAAAAAAGAAAAGTGGAATGGCCAACATGCTCTCCGGATCTGAAACCCTTTAATTTTTTCGCGGAGGAGGAAACAGGATAGGATGTGCAGAGATAATATAACAAATAGTACTTATTTCATTTCAGAATACTAATTCTACTGAGGTAAATTCAAGTCATATGGCACACAAAAGGTAGGTACATGGAAGATTCAGACAAAAAAAACATTACCAATCATTCTAACTATATCAAAACAGATGAAAATACCGTTTGATATTTCAGATATCACAATCCCAATAGATAAACCACATAGATATAACTTCAAATAACAATCAGACTGAGTTGTGATACATTCAATCAGCAATACAAGTTTTTTGCAATATTTCCAAGAAAGCAAAGAGTCCTTTATTATAATTATAATTAATTATTATAATTTCAACCAAACCAGCACAGAATTAATTTAAATATTTCAAACTCAAGTTGAATGACACAATCTGCATAATTTTACAATTTGTATAATTTAACGGTGAGTGACAAATTGAAAACAAATTTAAAAAATACTCTTTAAAAAATATACGGGTTTCTTCTGGATTTTCATTAAAGGTTCAGATGAAAAACTGCAACCAGTTCGTTCCCAAACTCCTTGAATAAAAACATTGAGAAATCTGTTTTGTTTTTCATGTATATTTCCAAAACAAAAATACTTGAATATCTGAGCTGATTGAAATGGTTATTTTTGGTTGAAAAGTTTACTTTCTTTTAGGAGGGTGTTTTTTCAAAATTAATTTTGTAAGTTTAATGTTTATTTCAAGACAATTCTGTGAGAAATTAAATTTTTTCAGTCCAAATTCTTGAATATTACTTGAAAAAACTGAGAAAACGCTCGATTACAGATACAATATGAAATCCATGGATATAAAGTATTCAAATTTCGATCTATTGTATTCTAATGAAGTACTGAGATCCCAGCCAGTTTTCTTAAAAAAATTTGATTAATAACAACCAATCAAACACACCCCGTGACTTGTGGTAGCAGTATTTGAAACATTACAAAAAAACTGACCCTGCTAATGAACTATTGTCATAAACTGCCAGAAATACTACTATTTTGAAGTTTTGGAAAAATACTCGGAGAGTATATCTGGAGGCGAGAGCTCTAATAGGCTCCGCCTACCAGCACTTTTGCGATACCATTGGCCGACTTAAATGTTCGGCAATGGTATAAATAAAGGCTCAAATGGCTGTTTTAGTCAGTCATCCAGGAGCCGCCCGAGGGCTCGGACAATTCCCAGGAGAGAAGCCCTCACTTCTGGATGGCTCAGTAGTGTTAAGCCTAAATTGTAAATAGTATTTCTGGTTAGTGAGTGATCTTCGGCCTGGCATGCGAATTAATGGGACCTCGTTGGTTGGCAACACCAACAATATCGAGAAAGAATTCGTATGTCAGACACGTTCCTGCTGGTTTTCCAAATAAATGAAGGGCTCCGGAGTTGCTGAGATTTTGCGACGATGCTGTACTTCGGATAGGCGGTCTGAGCTAGCCGGAAGAGGCAATGCGTCCTAACTTCCAACTATCCGAGTACACGCATTTGTTGACATGGCGCCCAACGTGGGGCTAGTAAACAGGTTAAGCGTAAATTGTAAATAGTATTTCTGGTTAGTGAGTGATCTTCGGCCTGGCATGCGAATTAATGGGACCTCGTTGGGATGAAGGGCTCCGGAGTTGCTGAGAGTTTGCGACGATGCTGTACTTCGGATAGGCGGTCTGAGCTAGCCGGAAGAGGCAATGCGTCCTAACTTCCAACTATCCGAGTACACGCATTTGTTGACACTATGATAGGTGATTCAGATTCCATACAGAAAGCTTTGGATGGAATTGCGAGAGCCATCTATGATTTTTTCATTAAAACGGAGTCCTGCAAGGTGGTGCCTCGATCGGAAGGCTGGAGAACCTATAACTCTCTCTCTTTCCCCTCTTATCTGAACTTGCTTCATCCCCTTCTAACTAGGAGGTTTCTTTTTTGTTGGACACCAAAGGAGCGGTACCATCTACTAATGGACCCCATCGACATCCAACAACATACCCATAAGGTTGACTGACTATTCATCTTTAGACAATGGTTACATAGTCAAAGTTGAGAAATTGCTGATACAAAGAACTTATCTCATTCAGACATGAATAAAAATATAACTGTAGCCTCCCATTAGGCCTTATAATGCTTATACACTCAAGTTATGTGCTTGCTAGTTTTAGTGTGAAAAATGGTCTACTCAAACATACATACATCAGAATTATATTTTTGTACAATAAATTCTATAGAATAACTGTTTTCATTCAGATAGAAGCAACAACAACAAGTTACATGACTGAGTTGAATCACACTCACACATGAATGATTGATGTCAGGATTGGAAGGAGAGAAACTATGGAATGGTCGCCACTTTGGCTTGATTCATATCTGTAAAGTACTTGAAAAGGTAAAATTTAAAACAACAAACTGACCTGTTTAAAATGGCTACAAACAAGCCCAAAACTGCTACTGTTGTAAAGACTCACGAATACTTCGTCAGGAGCTCATTTACATTAATGGATGAAGTTCAAAAATTTGGACTACCCTTTTATTTACTATCAATCAAAGGGATGTGAACTTGATCATTTTTGAAAAGTAAAGATTATGTTTTAAAAAAAGCAGTCAGACCATTCCTCACAAATGGTATGAAAATAAACACTCAGTGAGACAGCATTCCAGACTAGCAGAAAAAATACAGTGTTGATGAAAGATTCCTTTGAAAATGCACAAAAATCATGAATGATGAAGGTCCTTCTATGAAACGATACAATCATCTACAATACCTTAGTCCAATTTCTAATACCGCAAGATTAGCAGATCACTTACCGAAAATGGCTGGAAGAAAAAAGAAGAAGCTGGTAAAATTAATTGTTAAATAATATGAAAGTACAATCGGCACAAAAGCAATAACTAATGTATGTAAATTTCTCTATATGTTGATAGTGGAAGTGTTGAGATTACACAACATTGAGCTAACTCATTTGAAAAAGTTTAGAACCAAATATTAAAATTGTAAAGATGAAAATCTATTCATATTAAAAAAAATGCAAGTACTACAACAAATTCCCTTTTCCCACAATATGTTTTTATAATTTCTGACATTTTGAATGTTTTGCAATTATACAAAGAAATTCTGTATAGCCTCAAAAATTTTAACACAAAAATTGAAATATGCAAAATAGTGAAAATATAAATATATCCCTGATTTCTATACCCCTTTCTTCAAAATCTGAATAGCATGTTTGATTGGCTGATTCGATTCCAGTAAACAGCTCACACTTACCCCAATATTAAGTTTTTCTATCGATGAAACAAGCCAATGCTGAATTTCATCCCTCTCTTTCTGAGCTGGGTCTAATTTCTGAGCTGCACCTAAGCCCTCTTTTGAATACGCTTTTGTTTTAGTTTCCCGTTCTACCACTTTGAACCTCTCCATTTGCTGTAAACAATGCAAATGAGAACACTCTCTCAGTTCGAAAAATGGGCTACAGTAAATCATGAAGAACATTGTATTCCATTAAGATCTTTGAGGATTATTGTGACTTTGGAGACACTGCAACAACCACTAAACAAGTACTCACAGTTTCTATGAGTTTCCTATTATCCATAAGAATGCTTTTATCCTTGATCTCAGCAGACGCGATCCAACTCTTGATTTGGTCTCGCAACCTTTGTAGTTTTTTAATTTCTTTTTTGAGATCAGCTTCATACTTTTCTTTCTGGTTGTTATTGGCCGCATTGTGAACTTTTTGCCATATGTCGTCGAAGGTTTCAACACCTTCCATTACTTTTTTCAAACATCTATCGATTTCACCTAGAACAAGGGGAAGTTTGAAAGATAATGTTTATTTTCAAAAACAGGAGATGGTACAATATTTTTCTACTTTAAATGTGAAAAAGTTCACTAAACATGAACAGGCGACGTCACAGAAAACATTTTCAAAGCTTATTAAATAAGTATATTACGAATGGAAGAACATTTTGAGAAAAAACATTCTGGATCTCAAAATTTCACTTACCTTGTAATTTTCTCGTAGCCGCCATGACTGATCCCTTCAGTTCATATTAAAACTTACCACCTAAATCCAGTAACCTAAAACTTCCGATACCATACGAAAACATACAGTAGCGTTCAGCTATAATAATATAATTCAGTAAACCATGTAGACCTTTGGCTAAATAATTATTTTTATTAAACATAAATAATCTGTCGATAGTATCCAATAAAAAATTCAACAGCAGAGTTACCAACATCAACGTTATCCTTAGTTAAAAAATTTAAGAACCAACACCAACAAATTGTTGACAGGTGACAAGTGACAACTGACAATAGTGAAAATAATAACATTAATAACGACATGTAAAGAATATCCATGAACTCCAAAACATTCCGTACCACATGCATAATAACAGACTTGTAAAGAATATCCTTGAACTCCAAAACATTCCGTATCACATGCATTTTATGTTATTTGAGAAACACTGATTGAGCAAAACTTTTAAACGACAATTTTTTTCTTCTTGTTGCCCTATAGACGAAAATCCAGTGATGTTCAAATCAAAGAACTTCGTGAAGGCCGAGAATACACGCATAATTTTAATTTTTTTGGGTTCTGCATGGATTCGGGTCCCAAAAATTACATCCAGTGTTGCTGAACATGTTTTGTACAACCCGCCCTAAATCCCATAAACAATAGCGCTTCTTGTGGTTGTAACTATACAATAAAATGCACGGCATAAGCGCTCCGACCAATGTTAGGTTATTAACAATTTTGGATGAATAGTCGTTAAATCGCCATCAATTTTGAATAGTTATTACGTAAGGTTAGTCAAGTTAGGTTAGGTTGGCTAGTATCAAGCATTTTCAACTCGGTTTCCTTCTTCTTGTCTCTCATTTAAACTTACCGCCATTACAGTGACCAATCACAGAGCGTGCCGTGCCGTGCAATTTATTGTCGTCTGATAGAGATAGAAAGGAATTATATTTTATAGACCATTGATATCGACTGAAGTTGTAATATATTTTGAATTGTATTGGTTTTCATAATTGCCCAAATCTGACATACCTATGTCAAACTCATGACGGATCGAGTTCAGGATCATTGAGTAATGACAGTTTTAGAGAAATATTACATTAGGGTCATGTCTTTAGGCAATGTTAGGGTCACTGAATCCTATTTAGACAATGCTAGAATGCTTTGGTTTGGATTGGAGATTGGAGGCCAAAGCCTTCTTGGATTCTATATTACTTTGTCTGCAAGAGCCCTCTAACGGTGAAAGTTTGAACTGTTTGAAGTAAGGATGGAAATGTCCGTCAGAGCACGTCAGAGTCGTTAGTCCGGCATTTTCAAATGGGATGAAAAAAGTAGCAAACAAACAAATAAGTTCAATTTCTGAGTGCGTCACTTTTTTCTCGGATGATAATGTTTGTGTGCAAATAATATGCCTGTTCACTATAGTGTAAAACAGCATAGAGAAAAATTTTTTGTTGCGAAAACAATATTGAAAATAACTTGCCTAATCAATGGAAAAGGACCACAATGGGTCGGAGTTGTATCATACTGTATAATCAATTTTCACAGACTGTATAATTACATAAAATTTTAAATCAAAATCTTTTTTTACAGATTACCAAAATAGGGCATGTAGAAAACTGTAATTAGAGCTAATCTAAGTCATGTTTCGTTACTTGGAATTGATGCTGCATAACGATCAACAATAAAAAGAAAGGATATCGCGTCCAACCAAAGGCTAAAAAGAGCCAAATAATTGAAATATTGTCTAATAACAATTGTCTATATACTCTTAGACAATGCCAATAAGATATGTTCGCATTTTGTGCGAAGGGTGCACCATCTATAACTATTCGGTTGAACTGACATAAAGAATATCAGTTCTTTCTTGCCACAAGCGGTAGATGGCGGTAATATATCTGTATGAACTGTTTTTGGCATTATCGCATTATTAATCGATATTTGGCGTTCAGTTTCAAATTCAGATTACTTGAAATGATGGTAGAAGTCATCAATAGTACCACAAAGTTTCTTTACATTATTTTACAATCAAAAACAGAGTTAGGCAAAAACTTAATTCAACTTTCGACACCGTTTTAGCAATTTAAACCTGAATTGGACTAAAATTTGGCAGCTGATCAACACACAATGCTCTAGTCAAGTTTTTTTCTAAAACTAGTGTATCCACGATATTATTTCTCATTATTCAAGTCCAAAACATTTGTTTTTGTAGTACCTACCTGTATGCGATTTCTAAAAATAAATATGTGGGATTCTATCCTATTATGCGGTAACGGCGGTTATTCTTCTGACAATAAATATTGCTTTTGAGAGAACAGGCTACATAATACAATTTTCCCATATGTCGGCTTTCCTATTATGCGCGTACACATGCATTCTATTCCATTGTCCTATCCGGATTATTTTTCATTCAGTCGTGAAAAATTGCAAGCTTATACGAAATAAATTCGTGACTGAGTATAATTAAACATGCTGCACCTCTCAATATACTTTTGCAAAGCAAATTAAAAAAAGGAAACATGAAACTGGACAAGTAAAATAATATTCAAAAGGCAGGTATAGAACAATAAGGAGACTAAAATTTAACAAGGAGGGATTAATAAGCTCTAGCCAGTCAAAATCTTGTAGCATCAACGCGTCATAGTGACGTACTTGGAATGAGTACAGAGCCGAACTCGAACCAAGCAACAAAACTGTCAGCAGTAACTCTCATATACCAAGAGCTAGTCCGTCACTGTCTATAGAGAACGTCGGCCATGACACGTCCAACTACGACACATTTCGTCACAAATGTTCTTTCATCTCTTTCTACTAGTGTCCCCATTGTCTTATGGGGATTAAACTCCTTGTTAAATAACGTTTAGTCTCCTTGGACCGCACCAACATATTGTTACCGACAATGATGTAAGTATAAATTATTAATTCTGCGAAATCTGAAAAAGAAAAATACCAATAATTTTATGTTAACATAAAAATCCCGATAATTACTGAACCAAAAGCCTAGGATTTTTTTCACTCAGTGAACTTATTCTGAATAGGCTTACAAAAAGATAACCTTTGCAAAAATTGTAAAATTTTGATTTTCTACTTTTTTAATAATAATAATAAAAAAGTAAATACATTTAGCAACAAATAAATTTTTTAAGGAATCGGTTTTTATTCAAAACTCATAATGTTAAGTTTGCGTGCAAATTTCATAAGAAACTCACAAACTCAAGAGATTAAAATGGACTGTAATATATTTCATGCGGTTGAGAATAGACGAAATGAAAGTATGCGAGTTGTAAAATGATCAGAATAAAAAAAAGAACTGAGACCTCAAGATCTTAACTGTACTCGTAAGTCTGGGCAGCGAGACGTTCTTTCTTCAGCGGTTTTCTCCTAGAGATCTCTATAGTGGTCAATGCTTCTGCTGATTTTATGTTAGTAACGTAGAATCACTGCTTAGATTGTTTTTAACATAAATAGTCCAAGAAACGAGGAAGCGGTCCAATGTTAAATGTGCAAAAATTAATATCCGAAAATTTAAAATATGAGCATATAGGAAATTAATATTCAAGATGAGTTTCTATTTCATGCGACTCGATCGATTACCGAACATAACCTAAAAAATTAGCAAAGTTGCGAAAAGCGGTTTTTTGTTGATAATTAAAAAACTACAGCTCCGATCAAAAAAAGTTAAACTAAAAAATTGTAGGTATTAAAAAGATCTATCAATTGAATGACCTATAATTTTTTGATATCATCGATACCTACTTAATGAGTTATATCGGAAAAACCGTAAAAAATGGGGTTTTAACTCGTTTCCAAGTAGCACACCTATATTGGTAAAATATTGGTACAATATTGTGAACATATCGGCGAAATATTATAAATGCAATATTGGCGAGAAAAAAAATGTGAACATTCGGCGATATTGGTCCAATATTACTTGAATAATATTGGCGAAATATTCTTGAACTAATATTGGCCTCAAAATATTCGTCGATATTGGTACAATATCGCTGATACAATATTCTGACAATATTGGCACAATATTCAAAAGTTATATTGTCGAGAAGTAAAATATGAACATTTTGCGATATTGGTCGAATATTGTTTAAATATTTCAAAAATGGTTTTGGTGAAATATTCTTGAAGCAATAATGGACTCAAAATATTTGTAGATATTGGTACAATATCATTTGGATATATTGGTGAATATCAATATACCTTGGTAAATTATTAAATGTCTTTTAGTTGATGAAGGTGACACCAGAGTCTGTCATTCTGAACAGGTTCAACCAATATTCACCAATATTATTAATATAATATTGTTTTTTGAATATTCACCCATATTGGACCAATATTAATTTTTAATTTAAAATATATCTATATTGGCCCAATATGGAATCAAGATTCAGCCGATATGATGTGCTACCTGGGTTATTGTAAGGTATTGAAAATTGTTACTTACAGTTTTGTGTAGCCTATGGCAAGCCAAGAGAGTCTTAAAAAAATGATGAATATTATTTATCAAAATATATGAAGTTTTCTTAAAAAAGATGCTCTCTAGCTCAATATGGCTACTCTTGCTTGGGGAATGATGCTACAGTAACGATTCAGGGCTTATTTTTTTCTGTAAGAGTTGTACTTTCATATTATGGGATAAGTATGTTGATTTTATTTATTTTAAGTGGCAAAAAATTACTTTAAAAAATTGCACAATTTTTTTACATGTTTTTTCGAAATAAATTTCTTAATTTTGTTTTTATAGAAATGAAAGAGAATTTCTCTCATTTGCGTGGAAATCATGTTTCTGCTGAAAGTATTCTGTCACAAAATGACGTCTTTTCGTAAAGGGTTGCAGAAAAGTTGCCTTCAATGTGAAGCATAATTTCTTTTTTCTTCCTAATGAGTTAAAACTTCACCTGGACATGGACCATTATTATTACTATTTTCGAATTTCTCCTTGACGGAATTCTCGACCGGCAAGACGCATTCTTGTCATTCTCTCATCGATCATTCAACCACCTAAAACACGACGTGATTCACGCCAGCAAGTAAATTTACACCCCGTTTAAAAGCATTGTGATATCATCGAGGCATTAGTCTATTAAAATAGGGGACAACCCTATCGTTTAGTAATCTTCGGTAATCGGGTGTGCATTAAAACATCACCGTAATAGATGTGTACAGCAGAACAATAGCTACAGGGTGTTCCTTACAGTGGAAATGACGTTTTAGGACGAAGAAATATTTCTCGAATTACAGATCGACGATCAGCTAGTAGAGTGGAAGAGCACAACAAGAGGATTCTTTCACTATAACGGTGATGTCACCACTTTTTTAACGAGATGTCATTGGCCTTTCTTTAAATAGAACATCCTATGTTTTTTCCACTTTCGGATTCTCCATTATTAGTAGCCAATTCCAATAATGTTTAAAACTTACCCAAGGTGATAACAGACATAAATAACTTAAAGCAATTTAGAAAATATGTCAAGAAACTTCTTATGGAAAATGCTTCTACTCTCTTGAGGAATACTTGGCATATGAGTTTTAGTCTTTCTATGAACTGTGAGATGCTGAGAGCAATTTATTCATACTTTTAATGCGTGTTGTTCGTCAATTCTTAATGTGTACATAGTACGAATTTATTTGTTATTCAGGGTGGGTCACGGTCGATGGTACCTTAGACGTTTACGGAGAACGGGAAATAGGATCATTCTGAAAATTTGGTTTCTCAAGTAGTTGTTCTTGGTCTATCGATCTAAAATATTTTCAGCAATGCAGCGTTACCGCTTATACCAGAAAGTAGCAGCATCTTTGTTATTTCAAATGAGCCACCCTGTATATTACCACATTTTTGAACTTGTCATCCCTTTCTGATTATTTCTGCTCCATACTCCCCTATACCTATCTCTAACGGTTTTTGAGATATTGGTTATTTTCCATATTTTTTATCCAAAACATAGCTCGAATTGAATATTTATTTCTACGGTATTTGGATTCTAAGGAAGTTGCAATTTTGTGTTTAGTTCATCAAGATCATGTACATTGATTCTGAATAGAGAAGTTTGTCCTGCGTTATACAGGGTCGTTCAAAATTCATGATCTTACTGCTAGATACGAAAAGGGTTGAAAGTGCGTTTTTTTTAAATGGAACATCCTGTTTATTATGAAACATCCTGAAAGATGACTAAATTCCCTTAGAATTGATATATCATGTTCCTATACCTAAATAGCCAGAATTCCGAGATAATAGCAATTTTCACTTGTAATCTCCCAAGTGCTTGAATTATTGCCGGAAATTTTTCGAGTACATGAATTTTCTTTGAAAATTCATGTACGAGGTAAATTTACGGCAATTAATTCAAGCACGAGAGGGATTCGGTAAGAAAATTTCACACCGAGAAATGAAAATCATCCAACAATTCATAAGAAATGACTAACGAGGGTTTCACCTGAACTATTTATAACCATAAAATACTCAACAAATTTTTTATTAATAAATGTGTTTAAATTTGGAACAAAAAAAAATATTAAAAAGTTATGTTCTTATCGTGGATTGAACCATCGACTTAGCGACTCATAGGCCGCAAAACTGCCTCTGATCTACGGGATTTGTGATAAACACTTGACAAATGGTGTATTGAAATTCTTCTGAAATATGATTTCAGAATTGACAATTTCTGAAATAATCGTGGAGAAAATATTTTCAGACACATTCAAAATATCTAGTAAATACATAATTATCTCCTTTCATATGAAAACTAGACCTCCATTTGTACATTAAAGCAAAATATCAACTTGACTCATATCAAATGTCACATATCAAACATTTATTGATGAAAATTTTGTTAAGTATTTTACATATCAATATTTCAGTGGTTTTGAATAGTTCAGGTGAAACCATCATTAGTTATTTCTTATGAACTGTTGGATGATTTTCATTTCTCGGTGTGAAATTTTCTTACCGAATCCCCCTCGTCTTGAATTAATTGCCGTAAATTTATCTCGTACATGAATTTTCAAAGAAAAATACCCTGGTCGCTTCGCGACTCGGGTAATTTTCAAAAAATTCATGTACTCGAAAAATTTCCGGCAATAATTCAAGCACTTTTGGGAGATTACAAGTGAAAATTGCTATTATCTCGGAATTCTGACTATTTAAGTAAGGAACACGATATATCAATTCGAAGGGAATTTAGTCATCTTTCAGGATATTTCATAATATACAGGATGCTCCATTTAAAAAAACGAACTTTCAACCCTTTTCGTATCTAGCAGTAAGATCATGAATTTTGAACGACCCTGTATAACGCAGAACAAACTTCTCTATACAGAATCAATGTACATGATCTTGATGAACTAAACACAAAATTGCAACTTCCTAAGAATCCAAATACCGCAGAAATAAACATTCAATTCGAGCTATGTTTTGGATAAAAAATATGGAAAATAACCAATATCTCAAAAACCGTTAAAGATAGGTATAGGGGAGTATGAAGCAGAAATAATCAGAAAGGGATGACAAGTTCAAAAATGTGGTAATATACAGGGTGACCCATTTGAAATAACAAAGATGCTGCTACTTTCTGGTATAAGCGGTAACGCTGCATTGCTGAAAATATTTAAAATCGATAGACCAAGAAGACTTGAGAAACCAAATTTTCAGGTACCATCGACCGTGACCCACCCTGTATATTTTGCTTTGTGACTTTTTATACAAAAATGTGAATGTTTTAAGTATATGATGTTGAAAAGTTTTTAATATGTACATACCACAAATGTATAAACGAACTTGATTGAACTTTGTCGACAAAATGGAAATTTTTGACAATAAAGCTTATCTATCTATTTATCTTATGACCTCAGTTGATTCTTTTGTGAGTTAAGAGTCAATTGAAAATAGCAAATTCAACAAGCTGAAGTATTCAAGACTTCAAATGTCCACGACGATGAAATTTATAACTTTGGACAACATGTGAGTAGAGTTGTTCTGGAATTCCATTGTCGAAAAAACAAAAAAAAATCATTTTCTGCAGTTTAACAGTCACGACGTTTCAGTTTCAACATTTACTTGATTGAAGGTATTAATTGAGAATGTGTCAAACTCTCATGGGTAAATCTAATATAGCTGATTTGTGATTGTGATTAGCACGGGAATAAATTACCTGCTATTGGATAACAGTGCTATTTGCCTAGAGCCTCTTAGGTACACCAATATTAGTTGGTATTTCAGAGCACGTAATGTTGATTGACGTGTGTGGAACTTTATTGAAATTGCAACTGATCTAATTGACCTTTCAGAGATTTTCACACATTACCAATCTAAATGAAAAAACTAGTTTCTTTACACTCTGAACGCGCTAGAATATATGCAAATTTTAAAGATATACTTAAGTAGACAAACACACAAAGAAAATTACAAACACCGTGTAGAAACTAACGATGTGGAAAATCGTGAATCAAATTCAAAGAAAGGGAAGCAATCCCAATAGTAATACTATTTATGAAGGTGACTGTTGTTTCTGAAATCGACATGTCCAATAATTTCAATAGTCACTTTAAGAAAGTTCCACAGCGAAAAGCTATAGATCTGAATATTATGGAAAGAAATATCGAAACGTATCCTAACTCTCTTGTCTTGCATCCAACTGCTGATCATGACGTTATTGAATATGAGAAAAAGTAAAAAAATTCAATGCAACTTCAAATAAAAAAATTCTTATCAATTATGTGAACCAGTAACTTACATTGTGCATGAATTTGTCTATAGAACAAGGATTTTTTCCTGATAAATTGAAAACTGTCTTGCCAATTTTCAAAGAAGGTGACTTAAATATTTATAGTAACTAAAGAGTCTCCTCTCTAGAATTTCCAAAATTGTCGTGCTCAATATTAAGAACAAATTGATATCTTTTCTTCTGCCAACAGGTTCCTTTTGCCAAATCCACACGGGTTTTAACACAAAACAAAAGTACTCATACAGCACTATACGATTTCGCGATAATTGATAAATGCTCTCGATGGAAAAGTTCACATCTGTGGAGTATTCAATGATTTCTCTAGAGCATTCGATTTTGTTGACCACAAACTTCTCCTGTTGAAAATGGAACGATATGGTGATGAAATTATACTTGGAAGGCAAGATCCAAAGAGTAGTAATTCAGAATTCTTTAAGCCAATCGTCAACCATTGAATAGGGCGCCCTTCAAGGCTCTATACTCGGGCCTCTACTCTTCCTTGTACATGCTAATGATCTGATTTATTTCATGTAATCGCATGTAATGCAGATGTTACCAAATTTTGAAAGTCAGTTGAAGATGTATTACTTGAGGGAGCTTACTATAGGTTGGAGCTGTACAATTTGGAGACTTGGTAGAGGCAATTCATGCAAATAGTTTCGTGTAATTGTGAAACAATATGTAAGTATTCTCTTATGTTTATATACAGGGTGAGTCAGAATAAGACAGACAAACTCCGACTACAGATTACTTGCCTCATTTTGAGATGAAAAGTTTCTATCAAGGTATGTCCTAAAATGCATCCCCTCTGAGATACAGGGTGTCAAAAGTGCGAAAAAAATTAAGATTAATTTTTTTTCTCTAAAACCCCTGGAGCAAAAAAATTCAAACTTGGTGCATCAATCAAGGTTTATCAATGTGATAATTTGAAGTTATAATTTTCAATTTTCGTAAACCAGTGGCGTAGTTACGATGGTATGTGGTCATATTTTCCTTCATATTTTCTTTGGACAACTGAATTGACAAATGAGCGTTTGACATCAGTTAGGCTCATCCATACTCAACCTAAAAGTCATACCATTCGCCTAAAAGTGAAGGTTTCTGAGATATTTGCAAAAAACTGAAGATATGTCCTGAGAAGAGACATAACATCCTGTGTGCTATAATCGCATGATGCAACTTTATTATAACTTATAGGAATAATTGTCAACCTCTTGATCGTTTTTTAATGTTGGGATTATTCATAACATAGTACAGGTAAGTCAGAATGAGACCGACAAACTCCGTTTTTTATTCGTCATAATATTTGAACGAATCGATTTCGTAAATTCACCGATATGTGACCATACATTGTTGCATAATGATTATTCTGAAAGATCCACTGACAAACCCAGCCTCAAAATATAATACTCCTGTTAAAGGAGAGTTAAAGCCTAAAATAAATTTGCGAAAAACTGTAAATAAGTACCTACTTTTAATTTGTTAAATTTTATGTTGGAGTATCATTATCAAAGTCATTTCATACTGAATTATCTAGGAAAATATTTTCTGATCATCATGTTTTTGGTGAAGAAAAACAATTATTGTGTATTTATATCTACTCAAATGATAGAAACGGTTTATAGGGTATACAACATAAAAACAAAAAACGCTCAGAGTAAATGTTCAAATGGACCACCATTTTGTTCGATACACAATTGGCATTTCCGTATCATTGACTGTCGCACGCTTTGGAATATTCCTGGTGTATCCTGTATTAACGTACATGCTGCTAAAATTCTTCCGTTAAATCTACTACATTCTACAGGTGTCGAATATACCAGGGATTTAAGGTATAAAATTCAACAAATCAAGAGTACTTATCTTCGGTTTTTCGCAAAAATTGGTTCAGATCTAAACTCTTATTTGAGTGGAGTATTATTAATTTGAATTTGGGTTTGTTTTTTTTTATTATTGCACATAGGAAATTACGTTGATACTTAGGACATATCTTCAGTTTTTCTCAATTATCTCAGAAACCTTCACTTTTAGACACATAGAATGTAGACGTAGACATAGACTTTTAGGTTGAGTATCGATGAGCCTAACTTATGTCAAACGCTCATTTATCAATTATTAAAAAAAACGGAGTTTGTCGGTCACATTCTGACTTACCTGTACTATGTTATGAATACTCCCAACATTGAAAAATGTTCAGGAGGTTGACAATTATTCCTATAAGTTATAATAAAGTTGCATCATGCGATTATAGCACACAGGATGTTATGTCTCTTCTCAGGACATATCTTCAGTTTTTTGCAAATATCTCAGAAACCTTCACTCTTAGGCAAATGGAATGTTTCAACTTTTAGGTTAAGTATGGATGAGCCTAACTGATGTCAAACACTCATTTGTCAATTCAGTTGTCCATAGAAAATATGAAGGAAAATATGACCACATACCATCGTAACTACGCCACTGGTTTGCGAAAATTGAAAATTATAACTTCAAATTATCACGTTGATAATCCTTGATTAGTGCACCAAGTTTGAAATTTTTTGCTCCAGGAGTTTTAGAGAAAAAAAAAAAATCTAAATTTTTTTCGCACTTTTGACACCCTGTATCTCAGAGGGGATGCATTTTAGGACATATCTTGATAGAAACTTTTCATCAAAAAATGAGGCAAGGAATCTGTAGTCGGAGATTGTCGGTCTTATTCTGACTCACCCTGTATATATATTATACTGTTGCCAAATTGAATATCTTGATGTGGCTAGAGCAAAACCGTAGAGTTTTAAATTTCTGCTTCTAGCATACTAGACCAGTCGACGAAATATCGAAATTTTTAAGATCCAAAACAGGTTCACCAATTAATCTGCAGTGTCAGTGGAAATTAGACAAAAGTTGTAGTTCCTTCATTCTATAATTCCTATATGTCTGGAAAGTCGCAGAGTGTGTTTTCCTTTTGAGCTAGTGCCAACTGTTGCACCCTTTTTCGCTTATAAGGGTGAAACTCGTATTTTTATGCAATGCTTGGGCTGATCCAGTACACACTGGTCATTCTGAAACTAACCTACATTACTGCATTTTTAGGATTTTCTAAAATAAACCTACCTAACAATTGTTTACAGAAACACGCACTACACAAGAACATGGACTGTTATGAGTTCCAAAGACTGTTAAAATTCAAAACCGAAATAAACAACATTGGTATGGATGACATTGGAGAAAAAACTTTGTCTCCAGTCCCGCATTATTGAAAGTGTGTAGGAAATCTACAGAAAGAAGGAAATACGTAGACTGTAATTGTTTTTGTTTTATTCACACAAACACAAATTATTCACACTTTATAATTTTTACACAAGTAATGTTTCATTTTTACTTTCAACTTGTGGAAACATCAATTATTAAATTCATTTTTATGCTTTCTATAGTCACGTTAATCAGCCTGAATGTATTATGCAACTGATTAAAATGGCGAATAACACTCTCTGGCATATGTTGTCCTATTAGGGCACACGATCAAATATTATCTCGAGTTTCGTGCACTTTTTTAAATACTTCATATTTTCCAATAAACGAAGTGACATCAGTAGATATACAACCTCTATATGCAACTCAACACATGCGTCGGTGGGGTGAGTGGCTTTGTGGATGATGCCACTTTATGAAGTTATTCGTCTCATTAACTTTTCTGAAATGTAATACATTAACCCATGCGTAAATTTTTATATACAGGGTGGGTCACGGTCGATGGTACCTTAGACGTTTACGAAAAACGGAAAATAGGACCATTCTGAAAATTTGGTTTCTCAAGTAGTTGCTCTTGGTCTATCGATCTAAAATATTTTCAGCAATGCAGCGTTGCCGCTTATACCAGAAAGTAGCAGCATCTTTGTTATTTCAAATGGGTCACCCTGTATATTACCGCATTTTTGAACTTTTCATTCCTTTCTGATTATTTCTGTCTCATACTCCCCTATTCCTATCTCTAACGGTTTTTGAGATATTGGCTATTTTCCATATTTTTTTTCCAAAACATAGCTCGAATTGAATGTTTATTTCTGCGGTATTTGGATTCTTAGGAAGTTGCAATTTTGTGTTTAGTTCATCAAGATCATGTACATTGATTCCGTATAGAGAAGTTTGTTATGCGTTATACAGGGTCGTTCAAAATTCATGATCTTACTGCTAGATACGAAAAGGGTAAAAGTGCGTTTTTTTTAAATGGAACATCCTGTATATTATGAAATATTCCGAAAGATGACTAAATTCCCTTCGAATTGATATATCATGTTCCTATACCTAAATAGCCAGAATTCCGAGATAATAGCAATTTTCACTTGTAATCTCCCAAGTGCTTGAATTATTGCCGGAAATTTTTCGAGTACATGAATTTTCTTCGTACGAGATAAATTTACGGCAATTAATTCAAGCACGTCGGGGATTCGGTAAGAAAATTTCACACCGAGAAATGAAAATCATCCAACAATTCATAAGAAATAACTAACGATGGTTTCACCTGAACTATTTATAACCACTGAAATATTGATATGTAAATTACTTAACAAAATGTTCATCAATAAATGTTTGACATGTGACATGTGACGTTGGACATATGACAAGTTGATATTTTGATTTAATGTACAAATGGAGGTCTAGTTTTCATATGAAAGGAGATAATTATGTATTTACTAGATATTTTGAATGTGTCTGAAAATATTTTCTCCACGATTATTGCAGAAATTGTCAATTCTGAAATCATATTTCAGAAGAAGTTCAATACACCATTTGTCACAAGTTTATATCACAAGTCCCGTAGCTCAGCGGTAGTGTTGCGGCCTATATGAGTCGCTAGGTCGATGGTTCAATCTACGATAAGAACATAACTTTTTTATTTTTTTTGTTCCAAATTTAAAAACATTTATTGATGAAAATTTTGTTAAGTATGTTACATATCAATATTCAAAAAATTCATGTACTCGAAAAATTTCCTTGGGAGATTACAAGTGAAAATTGCTATTATCTCGGAATACTGGCTATTTAGGTATAGGAACAGGATGTTCCATTTGAAAAAACGCACTTTCAACCCTTTTCGTATCTAGCAGTAAGATCATGAATTTTGAACGACCCTGTATAACGCAGAACAAACTTCTCTATACAGAATCAATGTACATGATCTTGATGAACTAAACACAAAATTGCAACTTCCTAAGAATCCAAATACCGCAGAAATAAACATTGAATTCGAGCTGTTTTGGATAAAAAATTTGGAAAATAACCAATATCTCAAAAACCGCCAGAGATAGGTATAGGGGAGTATGAGGCAGAAATAATCAGAAAGGAATGACAAGTTCAAAAATGCGGTAATATACAGGGTGACCCATTTGAAATAACAAAGATGCTGCTACTTTCTGATATAAGCGGCAACGCTGCATTGCTCAAAATATTTTAGATCGATAGACCAAGAGCAACTACTTGAGAAACCAAATTTTCAGAATGATCCTATGTCCCTTTCTCCGTAAACGTCTAAGGTACCATCGACCGTGACCCACCCTGTATAATTTTATAATTAGATTTTATATTATATTATACTACAGTTTCCTTAATCACAAATATATGAACTCATTGCATTTTATTTCTGGCACTGTGCTTTGTCTATATAATAAAGCACAGTTTGATTTGATGATTTGATTTGATTTTATAAGATTTGGCGGATTTTTTTTGAAGAAATGGCGAAGGCGAGATCTTACTTCAAATGAGATACCCACGAGAATTATAGCTTTCATGCATAGGCAAAATACAAACAACACATAAGTTAACAGAGTATTGTTGAAAACGTATCTATGTGATTGAACAGCACTTTAAATAAATAGATACTGATAGGGTACTTCAAAAAGCATGTCACGAAATGACTTCTCGATACAACAATATTTCAATTTTTCACCGTCTGGACATTGTCCTCAGCTCAAGGGGTGTTCTTCAAAGATATCCCAAAGCATTTCATAACCCAGTGACGATGTCTGTAGAACTCGATGAATGTGTAGGTCTATGAAAATGGAAATTGCAGTCTGAATCTTCCAAGAGCATTTGTGATACTCCCACTCTGTCGATGAATAAAGAAAGGAAGAAGAAAGAAAGTAAAATAATAAATAAAAATTAATAAACTATATCACATGTTGTTAGCTGTTTCTGAAAAAGTCATAATGATTCTTGAAACTGTTTGTACTTGGAACTGTCCAAGAACCTCAAGGAAGAGTTTTAAGACCTTTTCCTTCCAAAATTTTCACCTCTGATTTGCTAGAAGAAATTATACCGAATTGGAATAAGCACTTCTATTCCAATGGTACTCAAATATATGGGTCTTATTAACGAGTTAAATCAAAATCTTCATTCAATCAGTTTATAATATTATAGAAACCATGATCTGGATCTAAATTCAGCTAACAGTTGGTATGTGTTTAGGAAGTAGAAATATTGTTACTAGGTCAAAACTTCACTGATAAATAATACAGTTTTAGATAATGTCATTACCGAGGCAAAAACTTGATGTCACCTTATCATTCGAAAAACATGTGATCAATTAACTCAAATTGTGCTCTAGTAAAAATTGAAAGCACAAATATATTCTGTCCGAACATACAAAGTGGAATTTAGTTAACGCTGTCAGTTTAAAACATCTTGTCTATGGTTCCAGCCTGTATACTACAATTATCTGAAAAATGATTTCAAATACAAAATAGTGTGTTCACTTCCCGGACACTTTCTTTGGGAAAGTAGCACTTCCCGGCCTAGTCCGGGAAGTACGTATTTCATATGAATGGTTTGGAGAGGTGGAGAAGCAGCGAATTGTAAGGTATTCTATTATAAAATCGAGACAGACAACCGTGGAAGAGAGACCGGAAGAGTTGAATATAACCCAGTGTTTTCGAAGAGAAGTTGGCCGACAGTAAATGGTTGGTAGCAAACACTGAAGAAGATTGTGTATGTCCAGTAAAATTGTTTAAACAAATTATGGGAAGACGGGGAAACCATATCACATGTGAACATTTTTTTTTAACTCCAAATCCTTTCTGGCCAAAAACAAATTCGAAAGGATGGTATAAGAATTCTCATATTGGGATAAATGAAATATCTTAATGGACCAAATCCTCGACAAAAAATATTGGACTTGAAAATTACAAATCATTCTAATCGAGCTGCCGCCGTAACTGAATTAATTGTCCAGGAGTGGTATAGGTGAACAAAAACTTGTGAAAATTACGGGACATAGCAACCCATCGTCATTAAAACCGACCATCAGTTAGATGAAGAACATCATAAAACAATCATTGGTTCCATTCGTACTACCTTCCAGGAAACAGTACAATCACCGCTCAAAATATTAGCATACAGCAAACTATTAACAAAAGACAAAAAAGTTCAGAAAATCAATTTTTTTTTAATAATTGTGTTTTTAACAATTGTACTTTTTCGTTGAATTAAATAAACTAATTTACATCTTATTTTTTAATTTATTGATTCACTTATTCATTAAATTGTCTTACCGAATTACACTCTAGCTTTTTTTTGTCGAAGGAAAACTGCCAGAAAAAATTACTTGTCCTACGGACTCGTAATTTTTTCGAAGGCAGTTTTTTGTCATTAATACATGTCAAGTTTACTTCGACAAAAAATTGTGTAATTATAAGTGAATAAACATATATTATTATTATTTTCAGATTGTCGAAGGTTGAAATTCTCAAAAGATCATGTCAAGAAACGAATTTCCTTCACAACATCCCACTTTTCATCAATACCTACTGATTATTTTACAACTGAAAATTTTTACAGCAAATCATTCGATCCAAGACAACATCAGAAAATAACCATTCTACTGAGGCCTTAAAATTGATCCTTGTGGTATTCCACTAGACACGCCTATAAGACTGTACCGACAGAACTATTCCTCTTCTACCCGGTCTATACCGAACATCAACACCACAATCGTCGCCTAATAAAATCCCACTCCGCAGGAAAATATCTTCCCATTACGGAAAACTAACAATTTCCAGTCGGCTATCAGATCTGCCATACACATTCATAGACAATTTCCCTTTATCGGCCGCAGAGCATTCCGGCAGACCTACGAGATTCCTGCGAATTCCTGCAAGTGTAGCAGGACGATGGGCGGGCGCTAGCAGAGGCCGCCCCCGCCGCGCGCTTTTCCCGCCTCCGTCCCGGCGGCCAGCACCCCGGCCAGAAGAAGAAGAGCTGCAGACTTTGCCGCGTCCTGCAGAAAGGCTCACCTGCGACAGGTAGCCCCGCGCCATGAAATGAGCTAGTGTCAATTGTTTTTCATTGTTTTTTCGTTGTTAGTGACCCGTAGTGCGCGGATGTGAGAGTAGGTGAGGTTCATACAGGGTGGCCCTGCGCTAGGATCGCGTGGATAGCTTGCGTGGGACGAGGTTTGAGTAGCGGTGGGGAATAGCAGCAGGAATTTTTTTCTCTGTTTTTTTTTTGAAATTTTTATTTCCCACAATCTATAAACATTTCCAAATTTAATATTAACATTATACACACACCGGCAAATTTAACACCTTGACTACCAAGAAATTTATACTGACTTATCTTTGGTGCCACAGAAAACGGGTGCCGTGTAACAATAATTTATGAGATTAGCCCACCATTCAGTTATCGCTCCATATAGAGATTTCTTTCAAGTAGAGGTATAGGATTGAAATATATGAAATTTTATTGAAACGTTTCTGATGAAACGTTCCTGACATAATCCTACAGGACGAGTCAAAAGTGCTGACAACTTTTTTATATTTTATAGAAAATTGCTCCTTGTCTATTTTCATCAGCTTAACAATATTCCAGGAATACTCATAACAAAAATGTATGGTTTGTTAAGATTCGTCCACTAGATGGAGCTGAAATCGAAAGAGTTTAATATTCGAATTGAACAATTTGAATATAGTGAGTAGGGTGTAGGGATGGATTCATACACATTTTCAGCCCAAAATGATAATAATAATAACAATAATTACAAAGTAACATTTATTTACTGCCAAATATGAAGAATAATAAAAACAGTAAAATTCAAAACGTAAATAAATTATAACCCGGTAATTCAGAACTGAGTTCTAATGATATAATGATGAATTCTGGTAAATTTTATGGACGAATCGACCAAGCCACACGAACACTTTCGAACATATTGAAAGTTTGATTTTACGGAGACCATTCGTCTTTTAAAATGAATTTTGAATCGGCTCTTCATGTGGCGGTAGTGATCAAGTCAGCGGTTGCAATTGTTTTTTAGTAGAATGTTGCTATTATTCAAAAAAGTAAATTCACCCTGATTTACAGCTTATTCATAAAATTGTTGAAACATGCAAGTGTCATTCATATTACGAGGAGGTACTGATTTTACATAATCTAAAGATTTTTGGGGAGACTTAGTTTATTCATCAACTGAAAGGAAGACGTTCCGGTACGCCCAATAAATATCTAAAAACATTCAAAAAGTTAAAAAAAAAACTGAAAAAATTCGTGGGCTTCGACATCTGAATAATCCAAAAGGGATACAAAATGATGACGAATGATGAACCAGAAAATTAAGAAGATATGATCAATTTTTAAAATGAAATAACGGACGAATCTGAAGCCATTGCTGATGATGAAATTTTTCTGAAATCGTTCAAGAATGCCCACTTTCTCGGAGCAACTTCAGGCCTCAAAATATGCTTATCTAGTATTTTAGTCCGTTGCTAGGCAACGAACTTTCCCGGACCGTTTTCGGACCTAAACGGTACGGGAATAGTAATTTACGTAACAAGCCTGGAAAATACTGTTTTTTTGGACGAGTAGACCAAATTCTAGGACGAGCCCATCTGGTAACCGAATGAAACGATTCCAAATTTGAATATTTCGAACATTTCAGTTCTTATTTGTATTATATATCGAAATTCGAACAGAAGATAGGTACCAACAGAAACATTCTAATTCTTATTTATATTAATATTTGTATTAAAATTCGAGCACTTCACCTTTCACCTAGTCCGGGAAGTACGTACTTTCCGGACTAGGCCGGGAAGTGCTACTTTCCCAAAGAAAAAGTGTCCGGGAAGTGAACACTTGCCGGATGGTTGCCGAAAAAGTACTTTTCCGTACAAAAAACGATCCGAGAATATTTTTGACGGCTTGTTTACATTTTAGACAGTTATTGAATTCACGCAAACAATATGTAGAATTCCTTAGTTTTTGATAATGATTGCGATTTAAAAAAAAATAGTATGTGTACCTCGTAGTAAAAGCACATTCCCAGACTTCAATGCTTGTTGGCCTCGGCTTAACGCCTCGGCTAACAATTTACATTGTCGTCCGGGAATGTATTGCTTTTACTACTAGATACACAATATACTATTTTCAGTTTGAAAACGAAAAATCTGAATAGCTGAATTCTGTTTGGTTACTGTAAAGAAATACCCTTATGATTTTTTCTGTAAATCAATCAAATTTAGCCGAATAACAATGGTAGGTACTTCTACTCAGTCAAGGCTTCATGAATTGACCTTAACCAATAGAAATGAAATCCAGGGATTTATCAGGCTCACAGGGTATATACCTAAAGGGTTAAGATCATAAGCTACATGTTGCCAATTATTGGCCAACCGATATGTCCTTTCGAAACCTGTTCGTACCACAAATCATAACAAAGAAAGGATTTCATTACTTCTTGAGAGTGTGTAATTTTTCATATTTACTAGCACTTTCCATAAAATGAGATTCATAACTGGAGAAACATTATGTAAGTATCAATAAATCGCCAGTTCCATTCAGAGGACGGTTGATTATGAAGCAATATTTCCCAAGAAAAGGCTATCAAGTATGGAATAAAACTATTCAACCTGTGTTGTGAAAATGAATATACTTACCCGCTTGAAATTCGAAAATATATTTTGTGAAAGAACGTGTTCAACAATGTGTTGTTTTTGTCTAGCTAACTTTTATATTCCAAAAGAAGGCCCATTGCTGATGATTTTGATAGTAGTGTTTCGCTGGCTACTAAACTTATTGGTAAAAGAACTCAGTATATCATAATTTTTCAGGTACTTAGAAAAAGTACTTATAACTGACGAAATCAAAAACAAAAGTTTGCGAAAAGATGATATTTGTTCAATACAGAACGATCTTGTAATTTGTGTCATTTAGTGGAAGGTTAAATAGGATATATTCGATCTCAGTACCAAATACCGCCAAACACGGTATCAATGAATCCGAAATTCCCAACTTAATGAAAGCAATATGAAAATCAAATACATTAAGAACATTAGATGTGCAATCGATGAACCAGAAGCAAAATTATACAGCATAATGAAAGAAAATATTAGTCCCTGTAACCGTTTACATGTTGTACATAACAGCTATTTGTACTACTAGAGAGGAAAGTGCCACTTTTCCTCCCGTAGGATGTAGTTTACTGCCCGACGCGAAGCGGAGGGCAGTAAACATCCAAGGGAGGAAAAGGCACTTTACTCCCATGTAATACATATGATTTTTCCTCCTACCCATTCAATAAAACCTTTTTGTGACTTTGTTTGCAAATAGACCTATTCTTACCTGATGGAAAGTATAGACAATACAGTCATGTGTATCTGAGAATCTGCAGTGGTGCAATGGCTAGCGTCTTGGGCTTGTAATCCGAAGGTCCCGGGTTCATCTCCTGGCAATTATAACTTTTTTTTTTTTTTTCAAGAATGTTATTTTACTTTTTTCTTGTTAATGATTTGAATTATTGGACATTTAGATAGCTTATACATTTCGGATTGCTATTGAGTGATTTTCTCATAAGTAATGTTATGTGCCTATTTGAATGAAGTGTCGATTATTTTTTTTCTAAGAGCTGCGCTTGTAGAAAAAATAATGTGTGTATTTCGAGCACAAAGTGTCTTTGTCGTTCTCCAAAGATTAATCTCTTTGTCGAGCAACAATCAATCACTTAGCGCTCTAAATACACAAATAGAGAGAACTAGAGTAGAAGTAACATTCATGTTTGATTTTTACCAGAATACAGGATATATAAGATGTTCTAGAAATTACGGAAACAATTTGATTATAATAGATTCACAAGTTTCATCGTTTACAACTTACTTGAATAGAGGGGGAGGAAAAGTACTTTCCTCCCTAGGGAGGAAAAGTATGAGTTTCCTCCCTGGTTTGAGGGAGGAAAGTGTGTACTTTCTATAGGGGTAGGAGGAAAAATAATATTCCTCAATTTTTACTATTTTATAACTAATACTATTTTTACTAATTTTACTATTTTTACTAATACAAATTAAGGTTTACATGTATACGTATATGCGTATGTCCTTGTGTATCAACATGCACATAATATAACACTCTACAAATTTTACTAGTCTATAGCTATATTATACAGTTTTATTTACATCATTTACTTGAATGAATTATATTTATGAAAACTTGAACCGAGCTCCAACTAGCGCACAAACATATATATGAAAATATCGGCCCACGCACAAGTTTTACTTTTGTGGGCTCTCTCCCATTCATTCGCCATGTGCTATATAATTATTAATGTAATGCACAATCGAAAATTTTTATTTTCCAGAAATTCGAGCTAACGTCTTTCTTCACTTGCGCTCGAAATTGTGTCCATGCAAGCTATCCATTCTCAAATTCAGAATTTGTAATTTTCATGTTTTTTTTTGGGACACCCGTATAGTGGCCGCCGTGTACATCATCCGGCCGTCGAGAATACCTACCATCATGTTGAACGCTATCGGATTTTTGTCATCATTAATTTGCCTGGGTAAGTAGACAAAGAATGAAAGTGGTGTGAAACTGGGACATGGCCATATCGGAAAAGTAATGGGGATTGGGATTAGGAAACGAGTACGTGAACGGTAATGGAAAATGATGTAAAAGTTATTAAACATTACTTGAACTACATTATATGACGTTGTCCGTATATAGTTCTTGGTTTCTAATGAACAACCAGTGCCGGCATGTTAGTAGGTGACATTAAGGCATTTGAAATATATATATATATATATATATATATATATATATATACATATATATATATATATATATATATATAGAAAGGGTAGTCGTTGCTGAATAGTTAAGAATAGAACCAGTTAATATTGGGGATTACAGCAAAGTTAAAAGTGTACTCTTTTATAGAGTTTATTCCAAGCTTTCGTAAATTTTATTTACATCTTCAGGGAACTACAAAGAATTATTATGTCAATTTTACATGTTGATGTTATTAAATTTTACTTACAACTATAGTGAGGTTGTTTGACATGTTCTTAATGGTTTGAATAGTGACATTACAGTTTAAAATTGTAAATAATATGAAAAAAGACTTTACGAATATAAATAAACAGAAAATTTTAAAATTTCAGTCGATAAACAAAAGACTTGTTGATTGTATCTAAGGGATATACATCAGGTGTCAACTGTCAACAGAAAATAAATCTGTAATTTTCAAGTCAATGTTACCAACTGTAATCTTGTACGAACTGTTGAAAATTGAAATATACGACTGTTGTTTTGTAAGTTAGGAAAAAATTACATTTCCAATTGAGTAGTTATGGAGATATTATTATTCATAGGGAGAATGGGGTCTAACGACAGTAAGAAGGAATAAATCTCACTCAAATGATTTATATCAGTTCTTTTATTCATACATTTTTTATCTCGAGATATGAAGGCCATTTCATATTACTAAGACAACTTTTTTGGAAATGGCCTTCATATCTCAAGATAAAAAATGTATGAATAAAAGAACTGATATAAATCATTTGAGTGAGATTTATTCCTTCTTACTGTCGTTAGACCACACTCCCCCTATGAATAATAATATCTCCATAACTACTCAATTGGAAATGTAATTTTTTCCTAACTTACAAAACAACAGTCGTATATTTCAATTTTCAACAGTTGGTACAAGATTACAGTTGGTAACATTGACTTGAAAATTACAGATTTCTTTTCTATTGACAGTTGACACCTGATGTATATCCCTTAGATACAATCAACAAGTCTTTTGTTTTTCGACTGAAATTTTAAAATTTTCTGTTTATTTATATTCGTAAAGTCTTTTTTCATATTATTTACAATTTTAAACTGTAATGTCACTATTCAAAGCATTAAAAACATGTGGAGTTTTCAAAAAAAAATCGATTCTCGGATTTTCTTCCCAACATATCTTTTGAATAGTCCTGTATATCATATATGAATTATATATATATATATATATATATATATATATAAATCAGAAAGGATTTATCGAGGGGCTATATATGAAAATATGAAGAGAAAAGTTATTGGGTATAACCCTCAAATTGTTGTGCAACCGTAGAAACGTGTTTCGAGCTTATGCTCTCATCAATACATCTTCGCACTTGATTTTACCGTACTGATGAGAGCTAAAGCTCGAAACACGTGTCTACGATTGCACAACAATTTGAGGGTTATACTATTAGAGAGAGAAGAAAGGCAGGCTATTGCTGACTAGTTAGAAACAAATCTTGAATTTTTGGGGCAGCAGCAAAACGCAAGTGTACTCTTATAACATTATATTTCCAATATTTCGACAGTGGTTACTGTCATCATCAGGGAGCTACAAAAATGGATGAAACTATGGTAAAATGGTGAGGATGAGAGTCCTATACTTACAATGTTAGTGAGATTGGTCGCTTAACAACGATGTTGAAAAATTAAACAAGACAAAATCCATGTGCAACATGGGGTACTGAATAAAATTTATGTAATATGTATATATTATATATAAAAATACAAAGAGAAAAGTTATTGGGTATAACCCTCAAATTGTTGTGCAACCGTATGAACGTGTTTCGAGCTTATGCTCTCGTCAGTACATCTTCGCACTTGATTTTACCGTACTGAAGAGAGCTTAAGCTCGAAACACGTGTCTACGGTTGCACAACATTTTGAGGGTTATACCCAATAACTTCTTTACTTATATTTTCATATATTGCCCCTCGCTAAATCCATCCTTATTTATTATATATATATATATATATATATATATATATATATATATATATATATATAAAAATCAGGATAGATTTATCGAGGGGCAATGTATAAAAATATGAATAGAAAAGTTATTGGGTATAACTCTCAATATATATATATATATATATATATATATATATATATTTCAAAAAGACTCAAAGTACAAAGTATATAAATTTTTATTAAATATATGATACAGGGGCGATCAACTTTCTGATTCGGCCTGTAAAAAATGTTTGCATATCTTATTATTATAAACCAATCAGGAGCGAATCCTGAAGGTTGGATTATATTTCAAGTCAACGTTCCGTTTTTTTAATTTTTGAGTACCCCTGTAGCAAATGAAATGTTCTCTCATGAGCGACTGATATTTAGTGTAATTAGAACACCATCACAGGAAAAATTTTTTGAAACATTGAAGAAAATAGGAAATATATGCTTTTAAAAATGGCACTTCAACACCCTGTATCTCTGAAACTAGTCATATCATTGAGTTGGGCCCATGGACACTATTGTTCAGAAAGTCGTCAACTACAATATACTAACAATTCATAAAATTTCACCGAAGCCCATTTCTCCATAAGCCGGCTGCCTGGTTATAGTTGAGTTTGATTATATCCTAAGGTTCTGTTTGGCAGATTTATTTTCTGGTTTGGTTCTTCAAGTATTCGTAGGACACCTAGTATACTGGCTTTCGCTATAAAAAACACTAACGCTGATAATCGGCAAATCTCTCAGTAGTCACAAAAAAGCCACTACCCCGAAACCCAAGCATTATCGGACAAAGGGGGTTGACGCCCTGTAGAGAATGTTGTTATTGGAACGGCGTTTTATGCAGAAAGGCAATTTCCTGATGTCCTTCCTCCGTAGCAAACGTTACGTTACAGTCGAGTCGCTTTCACGGACTTTTCTCCTCTTTTCCGCCGCGAAAGTATCGATTTCCTTCGCCGATCGTGTTTTTATTTCACTTTTCACGCACGATTCCGCAGAGGATTTGAATTTGGATTCGTACAATCCGCACAACTTAGGGGCTGATCGGGTGGATTTTCTTTTGTTTTATGGTGCTTGGGTATCGAAGGAGCAATTGCGTTTTTTGTTTGGTGATTCTGGAGCAATTATTTCTCGGAGTAATTTTTTTTTTGGGTAATTTAACAATTTCCACGGGAATAGTATATTATTTACCAGGTAGGAAAAGCCTAACATTCTGGGGCGACTGTGAAGATTGCTAAGTCGAGGCGCAAGCCGAGACTTAGCAACACAGTCCTACTAGGTAAACATACTATTTTTCCGCAAATCGCTAGGAAATTCGACAGATAATAATTAATTTTGGAAAAATCGTGAATAATTTTATTCACACAGGTGCTCTGAAATCCGTAATAAAATTACTTGGGTTACTATGGAAACGTATTTCTATTAAGGTTAAATTGTCAAACTTGACGCTTACAAACTTAATTGCTGGTGTTCTCGAAAGTAAAATGATATGAATTATATCTGAAGAAACTGAGTTGTGTTTAATGAGGTTTTCGTGCCACCGGAAAAGAGTTCGAATCAACCCCCTTGTAAGCGTAGTTTATACTTGTGGACTAGAATAGCCTAAAATATACTTTTTGTGGAACCACAGAGAAAATTTGAATCATCACTCTCTTAAGGGTAGTTAACCTGCAATTTTTCGAAAACTTTCAAAATTTCATTGAAACGGTAACTGCGATTGCTCAAAACATACCTTTTGTTCCCCAATAGAAAAAATTCCGATCAGCTGTCTCATAAGGGTGGTGTAGTATATTTAAAGACTGCATGCAGTATATTCAAAGTCTATTCGGTTTTAAAACAATTTATTATCAAACACAAAGTCTTGCTTCAAATTTACATCACAAAAGTACACTATTCATTTCAACTGTTGCGCTCTGTCTCTTGCTCCGCTTAACTAAAACTGTCTCCAACTCTGCTTCGGTCTGCATATATAGGCGAAGGAAATCTAGACGAAAGGTCTCGGCCGCCTCTATTCGCATCTAAATGTCGTACTTTCTGGAATCCAAGAGACGAAGATTCTCGAACATTCGTTCGGAACTCAAGCTTGTTCATGGGTGGAGGCGACAGGTCTGCACTCGCGTCCCGAAATGTCATCCTTGGGGTGTGTCGATATTTACAGGATTCCACATATCTGCATCGTGAAGTTCGATGGAAATAACACTCCACAGTCTTCACGTTTGGTCGTGGAAGAGGGTTACAGCAAACCAAAATTTTGACGCCGCTGGATCTGAATATCGTCTCCAACATACTTCTTATTACTCTCCAGTCCACAAGATTCTGATCCAACATCGTATCTCTCAACCTGGTTAGGCTCCTCCAGACATCTTCATAGGACGGTTTATCTCGAGATCGCTTTTTAGTCACCATGTAGAAGATATTTCTCTGGCCCTTCTTCAACTGTAGAACCCCTCCCCTCCTCTCCTCCTGGGTTCTGTTCCCGTAGTTCCTGGAGTTGACCAAACTTCTTGGATGCCTCTAGACATTTGAAGATATTCTGCCACACAGTGAGCTAGCGCGTAATCGACTGGCACCTTGAAAAGGTCCCGTGGCTTCTCCCGAGTTACCCCATGTGACACTTTCTGTCCATTTGAGTATAAGGACATACGTTTCTGGAACGTCATCGCATCCTCCGGTGGTCTGAGGGTGCGGACTTGGTCATGGTTCCCAGCGTAAGGGACCAACCTGTTGAAATGAACGACCCTGGGTTTTCCTCTGAGTGGCTTGTGGATTTGGTAAAACAGGTCGTTTATCCTCTTGACGATCTTGTACGGGCCTTCCCATAAATTCCGTAATTTGGGTGATAGGCCCCGACGACGCTTCGGGCTGTGCAGCCAAACTTGGTCACTGACCTGTAATCCTCCAGTATCGGCGTTGATGTCATAAGTCGCTTTCATTCGGTCGCTGGCACTCTGGATGTTCAAACGGACTCGTTCGTGGATGTTCTCCATTCTCTGCCGGAGTTTGCTGACGTAGTCCTCTCCCGCGGTATTCTGCCCTGGTGGCGTCTCAAACTTTAGGTAACAGGGAAGTCGCAGCTCTCGGCCCATTATGATACTAGAAGGGGTTTGGCCGGCTGACTCATGTATTGCGGAACGGTAGGTCATCAGAAACAAATGGAGATACTTGTCTCAGTACCGTGGACAAGTGGCAATTGATAGTCCTGTTCATTCGCTCAACCATTCCATCGGACTGTGGATGTAGAGCCGTGGTTCTCGTCTTGCGATTGTTCAGCAGTTAGCACCTTTCTTGGAACAGGTTGGATTCGAAATTTCTGCCTTGGTCCGAGTGCAGCTCCAAGGGAACACCGAATCGACATATCCACTCTTTCACCAAGACGTCCGCGACGGTGATGACTTCCTTATTGGGCAGGGCATAGGCTCCAGCCCACTTGCTGAAATAGTCCATTGGATGTATTTATTCTTGTGGTCTGATACGAGGAACGGGCCGGCGATGTCTATGGCGATTCTCTCGGAAGGACTGCCTACGTTATACTGACACATCGGAGCCTTGGGTCGTGCCTGAGGACCATTGCTGGCAGCGCAAACAGCACACTTTCTTCACCAGTTATTGAGATCAACTAGACAATTGACCAAGTGAAACCGTTGCCTTACTTTCTGCAAAAAAAAAATCAAAGAGTTTGCCGAATGAGTCTTAAGTTTACACCCATACTTTATCCATAAATGCTTTGTTTCACAAACTTTTACTAGTTGATTAATAATTCATTACCGGTTACCCGTGAACGTTGATTGCGCATAAATATACCATAAGTGGCAGTTACGCTGAATAAACCACTCACATCTACGAACAAGCGGTGATGAATTCAGGAACATGCTCCGCTGTAAAGTCCGAAAATAGAGATCGAGAACATTATTTGTTCCAGATAACTCCGGCGTGTACAAGGCATCAATCGCCGAACAAAAGCTCATAACCCCTCTATTCCGGACGTAATCTACATGAAGAGATTGACAGATATCTTCGTAGTGCAAACAGATTCGCTCGGATATATCTCTACGCAGTCAGACGGCGGGAGTGCAGGGTATAAGAAGCTCATTGATATGCGATATTTATAAACCCTGCTCGCTTTGTAGTCGTAGTAGATCGATTCGGGATATTTGTTGTGTGTGCCTGAAATGTAGATGTTTATTGAGAGTATTGGGAATACTCGGGTGAACAAAATCTTGCAGTGGTGCCAATATATTGTTGGGAATCTGGTATTCGATGGAGGCATCGTGGAATATTCTAGAACAGCCCCAAAACATTTAGAAACCTTCACCGAGAATAATCGACCAAGTAAAATTTTTTGCTGACTCTTCATCATTTTTGGAAGGTGAAATTTTCATTGCGGAAAATATTTCTGCCACTTCCGCCAACAAAAAACATGTTTCTGAAGTGAGTGTGTTGTCACAGTAATAATAATAGACGGGAACAAGAATTGTAGGTTCCAAAATATTGACCAGCAATGATCTGCTCCATAATTTCCATGCTTTCGGTCGTTTCCGCCCGAATTCGGTCAAAGCCGTGACGAGACTAGATCTAAACGGCATTCACCATTCAGGCACTGACTATTTCATCGGCATAAGATGTCCGGAGGACTGCTCACTGCTAATATCCTATACAATACGAAAGTTGGGTCGAAAATCCATCAGAAAACAACTACTTTCCTGGCTAATGCCACGACGAACATTGAATTACATCTGATGAAATTTCCGTGCAGAGTTCCTACAAGGTTATCTCTGCAATTGCTTGGTCCAATTGTATAGGATTGTATAGGATATTAGCAGTGAGCAGTCCTCCGGACATCTTATGCCTCTTGTCATAAGCTCATTGTGATCTACAGTTTTCTTTTCTGTTTTATATACGGTCTTGACGAACGTGGTCATGGGTATTCTTGATTGGGCTTCCGGCGCTGGGATGGCGCTCGCAGTTTGGAGTTAATCCACTGTGCGGGCGCGATCTCAGTTTCGGTCTTTAAATGGGTTTGGTCGTCGATTCATTCAGTCATTAGTTATTGACTGCTAGACCTGCCCTATACTGATGAGGAGCAACACTCCGAAATCGATATTTAGGTGGTCCGAATGTTTCGATGAACATTCCCATGCAACCAAGCAATTGCAGAGATAACCTTGTAGGGAACTCTGCACGGAAATTTCATCAGATGTAATTCAATGTTCGTCGTGGCATTAGCCAGGAAAGTAGTTGTTTTCTGATGGATTTTTGACCCAACTTTCCTATTGTATAGGATATTAGCAGTGAGCAGTCCTCCGGACATCTTATGCCTCTTGTCATAAGCTCATTGTGACCTACAGTTTTCTTTTCTGTTTTATATACGGTCTTGACGAACGTGGTCATGGGTATTCTTGATTGGGCTTCCGGCGCTGGGATGGCGCTCGCAGTTTGGAGTTAATCCACTGTGCGGGCGCGATCTCAGTTTCGGTCTTTAAATGGGTTTGGTCGTCGATTCATTCAGTCATTAGTTATTGACTGCTAGACCTGCCCTATACTGATGAGGAGCAACACTCCGAAATCGATATTTAGGTGGTCCGAATGTTTCGATGAACATTCCCATGCAACCAAGCAATTGCAGAGATAACCTTGTAGGGAACTCTGCACGGAAATTTCATCAGATGTAATTCAATGTTCGTCGTGGCATTAGCCAGGAAAGTAGTTGTTTTCTGATGGATTTTTGACCCAACTTTCCTATTGTATAGGATATTAGCAGTGAGCAGTCCTCCGGACATCTTATGCCTCTTGTCATAAGCTCATTGTGACCTACAGTTTTCTTTTTTATTTCATCGGTATGCGAATGTGTGTAAAAGGTGGATGCAATATACCTAGCTCTAGAGTATCTGTATGCAATTTGACATTAGATCGTATATTAGAATCGGGACACTCTTTGACAGGACATTGAAAAAACGCGATTTAGGTTATATCTCAAAAATTATGGTAAAACCAAATGTTTTTTAAATGTCGAATTCTATCAGTCAAACAAGAACAGAAAATATATCTATACCGTTGATGTGACAACGGTCGAACGATAGTATTGACAGTATAAAATATATTTCCCTCTCTGTCAACAGTGGCATTTCGTAAAAATGGTGAGAAAAATCTTATTGATCAAAATACGCAAGCAGAAAATCTGCACAGGGGGATTTTTCAACAGAGCCATCGGTACATGAGATTTGAAGAGTTCGACTTTAGGTGATTTCAATCGCAGAACATTAAAACCAATAATTTTTCACTTTCAAACTGGTAATGATAGTGATATTTCGTTTATTTTATTAGTCCAGTACACTACAGAATTGTAATAAAATCCCAAATGGTACATGAGGTAAGTTTCAGATAAAGAAACCAGTCAAATACAAACTAGAGTTAAGTTATAAACCTAAAAATTTAAAAAGTTGGAAATGGGCAAATATATTTACCTAGAGATAAATAAACCCATTAATTTCCCTTAGTCAAGTACTTACAATACATATTTTTTTATAAAATACCAAAACGAAGTTTCAATAAAAGAATACACAGAACGTGCATAAAAAAACATTCAAACACTCGAATATAGTTATACACCTAAAGATATCATTATTACTGCACTGAGAGGTAAGTAATATACCTAAAAATAAGTAATTACACAATGACTTAAATATTCTTCCATTCGTTTTCAATCTCATAATAAGGTGGTTTGGTTTGGTTTAAGTAAAGAGAGTTTTATGAGAACCATGAAAAAATATCACACAGGGTATTATTATCTTTCTCTTCAAGAATATCGTTTGATTTATCAGAAATTACTAAAGAGGTATAGTCCAAGGTCTCCAAGGTCTCTTCTAGGTCATTAAAATGGATCAGAAATAGAATTGGACCTAATAGAAACTACGTGGGACACTAACAGATACATCAAGACAGAAAAAAATCATACGAAAAATGTTCAGCTTAGACTTCAAACTTGTAAACCCACTTTTATTAAATATAAATTTATGCCATTTCATACAGCGTATACATCTACCAAAGTATTCTATATGTGAGAAAAAACATTGATAAATTTCAGCTCAATTCTTCAAATCATCATTATGATACCAGGAATTCTGATCATCTATGTGTTCCCAGACACAAAACTACGAAACTAGAAAATAGTTTCAGATATATGAGAATAAAAATTTACAATAATCTTCCACTTACCATTAAGAGTATAGATTCCTTCAGTAATTTCAAGAAGACAGTAAATGCTACTGTAGTATAATATACTATACTATACTATACTATACTATACTATACTATACTATACTATACTATACTATACTATACTATACTATACTATACTATACTATACTATACTATACTATACTATACTATACTATACTATACTATACTATACTATACTATAGTATAAAAGAATACCTCTGTGATAGCGTGTAGAAGCCCTACTATTGTTATTGTGCCGTCTGTATTTTTTATGTATTATTATATATTTTCATGTCATAATTTTAAGATAATCTGTAACACACTTCTCAGTGAGTAATTGACTTGTCCTATACATCTTGTAATATCCCAAAGGATAAATAAATATTTCTATTTCTATTCAAGTAATGAAGATTTTACAATTCTTCGAAAAATTTTCTCATCTGTATTGTTAATGCTCACCACTTTCTATGATATAGAAACGGTTCCACCCAACGGAGGGCCTTATTGGTATTTTCGTAACGTTTCAATTTGGCAATGAGAACATCAACTGGATGATACTCGTTCCAGTTCCATTCTGTTAGTAAATATCCAATAAGCACATCGTCGCAGGGGAAAATCTCGGCCAATTTAATACTCAGCATTGGAATGAGACATCTGGTATATCACTAAATGCAAATTTACTGCGCTACGAAAGCCGAGTGTCAATTACACTCTCTGAAATTTCATACGGAACTAGACATTTCGAACTTGTTTTGTTCCTCAAAGCGATGATCGAATAACAAAAGAATAATTTCAATTAAGTTTTCCATGAGAGGCCAGAAGACAATCGAAATTAATTTTATTGCTCTACCCCCGTTTTCTCTGAATATGAAAAGAGTTTTGAGTATCCAGTGACTAGCGAGGGTTCATCATCTTATCATACGAGTATATCCAGTTTCCGCATGAGTTTTACACAATACTTTACCGATGACCAACCTGAAAAATAAATTACTACGACAATTTCCCTCATATTATACAGTGAGCACGTAAAGGTTGGAACAAATTCGTTAAAAGCTTGATATGGCCATCGGGGGAAAAAGCTCAGACAGGTCGATTTTCTTTTTCAGTTGCGCATTTTTTGGTCTACTCAGATTTTTGATAACGTCATTGCTGTTCGAGTTATGACGACATTATGATTTTTTTTAAATGGCATTGCCCTATTTTGATATTAACTTCAAAAAGAACGCATTTTTCGGTGTATGGTTGTCATACTTTTTCTTATGTTACATAACCGTATGTTTGAGAAATAAAATATATTCCATTCATAATTATTATGTCTGTTAATGTGAAATTTTAACTTGAGGTATCCCTACAAACAAAAATCTACTGGGATTAGATCAGGAGATCTAGCTGGCCACTCTAAAAATCCTCGTCTGCGATCGAAATCCGGTGTGTGAGGGAATTTTTCCCAAGTACATCGGTATCGATAGGCGACCTCATACCTTGTTTTAAAGGAAGTGCGATGTGAGTTGCCTAGATGCCACTCCCGACGTCTGACGTTTGCTCGAAGTGTGCAACCGACCACCCGGGGTGGGGCTGAAGGTTTTTCCGGGTATTCCTGCAGCTGAAAAGTGAGTACGCCACCAAAAATCAGAAAGACACCCCGGAGCGCCACGGCAAATGGTAATAGTCATCCTCTACCCGCAGACGAGGATTTTCAGAGTGGCCAGCTAGATCTCCTGATCTAACCCCACAAGATATCATTTTGTGGAGAAACCTTAAGTCAAAAGTTTACGTTAACAGACTTAATATTATATTACCATGAGTGAAATATATTTTATTTCTGGAACATACGGTTATCTAACATAAGAAAAATTATGATATCCACACACAGAAAAATACGTTGTTTTAGAAATTATTATCAAAATAGGGTAATGCCATTTAAAAAATATATAATGACGTCATAACTCGAACAGCGATGACGTCATCAAAAATCTAAGTAGACCAAAAAATGCGCAATTCATTATTTATACGTTTCCATAGTTACAACAATTTCTGTGAATAGAGAAACGTCAGTTTGACGGCTCAACTCTTCACCTGACATTAATTACACATGATGAACCGTTCCTGCAATAAGCATTTAGTCCATAATAATTCAAAATGATGAATTTTCAATATATTTTCACCTTGCCAGACGATCAAACTGTGTTTCTGTACAAAACTCCACTCGAGCAAGCTCTCGTGGTGTTTCTAAGCAACACAGTTTTCGTGACAGCAAGGTGAAAATATTTTTTGAAAATTCAGCATTTTGTCGGGATATTACTGCTGATAATTTCACTCGACCTAAGAAACCTTTATTTCCTGCAATATTGGGACTAATAAGGGACGTATGGGCGCAGTGGCTAGAGCGTCCGATTTTGGGTCGAAAGGCCCGGAGTTCGAGCCCCAGTTGCGGCTGGGATTTTTTAATTTAATTTGACCGATTAAATATTATTCAAATCTCGTGGCTGGACTTTGGGGTGAGTCCAGCACGATTCACTGTTGCGTTCCAATTAACAGTGCTGCTCCTAAGGTGGCGCATGGAGTCAGTAACAAGGCCTATCCAGAACACGTGGCTAATGACCATAGTAGTCGATGCCAAGACACCAAAGAAAAAAAAAATAAGGGACGTATGTCTGGATAATACGCAGTTCCTAGCTGTCATGGCAACCACGTATCTAAACAACAACGGAGAACTTAATATCATCTTGCTACTAATATGAATGTCAGTCTGACAGACTTCGTGTCTATAACTATTGAAGAATTCACGACCATGGAACTTTCTTTACTTTGTTGGTTCGTGAAATTATCTCAATAAATACTACTCATGCTCACAATACTATCGATAATTCTGTCAGAAATCTTAAACTCGATCAAATTGCTTTGAGGAAATTTCCCTCACGTGTAAAAACGTCCATAAGAGGAATGCAATTACCGCTGGCTCACAGCGATAATTGCACTGTAGTGACGCGTTTCGCGTCACGGCAGTGCAATTATCGCATTAGATGTCAATTCAAGTGAAGTCGCGCGATTTTAATGTCAGAAGTGAGACTTCAAATGTGTCATCTACCTACAAGTGTTCATATAAGAGTGAGGTGTGAAATTTCCTACAGAATACCACTCGTGCATTGAAAATTAACCAGATAATTCTAAAAAAACGTGTTTTTTTATAAAAAACCGCACTCGGTTATTTTTTTCGTTGTTTAAAAAAATTGCTTTCCTCCTTCGGAGTCGGGCAATTTATGCTTTGAAACAACGAAAAAAATAAACTCGTGCAGTTTAAAAAAAAAACACGTTTTTTTCAGAATTATCGGTAATTTTCAATGCACTTGTGGTATTACCACTCGTTCCAAAGGACTCGTGGTGTTACCAAGCAATTTGATCTCGTTGATTTCTGACAGAATTACTATCGATGGTATCGATGATAATTTACCTATATAACTACGACAGCGTTAGCTTCACGTGTCGTCAGCAAACTGTACAGTACAATTTTGGTGATTCACATTTGAAGAGGATAGGTCCAAGGACACTACCCTGTGGAACCACTGTTTCAATGTCACGGGTTTCAGAATAAAACTTCATCTAGACTCAAGAATCAAAATGAGGTTACTTCCTCTGTAACAAATCCAACAATGGATACGAATAGATGGTTACGATGGTTCCAAATATTTTGATAACAGCATTTGTGGCTCTCAAACATATTGTGCAATTTCGACATTGGTGGGTGGTTCAATCACATACTGCTTTGAAAATAATGCATCAAAAATAAGTAGAATTATTATATTTCATTGTTTTCAGAACCACAAAAAACAAATCCTATAGAAATGCAAGAACAATTTGGCTTACGACTTCACTTAAAATTACAATCATTTCAAAGGGTAAGGATAGCAGCATACAGGATCATTCACCACAGCAGGAAAACACTTATATTTAGCCGCGAAGTTACCCCCATTCCCATTCCCATTATTACTGCCCGTTTTACCCTTTTTCGAAGACGAAAACATTTTTCCCAGATGTTTTCCATCGCAGAATTCACTAGGTCCACACGTGGGGGGGTTAGTCAGGCATTCGGGAGAGCCGTGGCAGCCGGTTCTTGGACAGTCGTCTTGCAAACCGTCTCGTTTTTCACAGTCACATCCTGTATACATGATGCTAGCCCTGAGTTCTCGAGATTTCGACTGTCTCACTCTGTGCACTTCCTTGCCATTGTTGGAGGTCTCTTCCGGCCTGGAAGTTCTCTGGCATACTTTGTAACAAACCTAAAGAATGAAAAGTATTAAATCCGATAGGAAAATTTCAACGTGGATAGTAGTAATAATGATAGATTTTATTGACAGAAATAGCTATAACAGTTAAAATTGAAATACAGCATAGAAAATGGAATATCATATCAAATGGCAGGATTCAATGTATGTCCATGATATACAGGGCGTCCCTCCGGGAACTGAATCGATCAATATATAGAAAACCATAGGTGTGCCGAATTTGAAAATTTGGAAGTTCGCGTTTGTTGATGAGTGCTATCCGGCTAAAATATTTTGAAGATTGTGGCACTTCCGGCTGTACCGGAAGTGGACCCCAACTTAGTTATTTTAAATGGGACACCCTGTATATTATCAAGGTTTTTAGATTTTACGCATGATCCTGAACATGTTTCATGTATACCCAAGTCTAACCGTTTTCGAAATATTTCAAATTTTAAGTTGAAAATTGCGTTTGCAGACCGTAAAATATATTTTTCCTCCTACCCCAATAGAAAGTACACACTTTCCTCCCTCAAACCAGGGAGGAAACTCATACTTTTCCTCCCTAGGGAAATGTCCAATAATTCAAATCACTAACAAGAAAAAGGTAAAATAACGTTCTTGAAAAAAAAAAAAGTTGTAATTGCCAGGAGATGAACCCGGGACCTTCGGATTACAAGCCCAAGACGCTAGCCATTACATCACCGCAGATTCTTAGATACCCATGACTGTATTGTCTATACTTTCCATCAAGTAAGAATAGGTCTATTTGCAAAGTCACAAAATGACATTTCACGGGAAACGTTAACTTTGCGTTGAGATCAGAAAGCGTCAAAAGCTACTTTGGTAAGCGGTTGTAGAAAAAGGATATTTTGGTAATATAAGCGGTTGTATCAAAATAATAGTATATTGTGTATCTAGTGCGTGAAGTATACTTTTTTACGCGAGTGTGGAAGTTTGTGGAACGAGCCGCAGGCGAGTTTCACAATCCGCACGAGCGTAAAAAAGTCTTCACGCACATGGTGCACACTATACTTTTTCTACGACCTTTTACTTAGAGATTGAATTAAAGGAAATTTTCATCGGGTGCCTCTTTGAGAAATTTTAATACGTGTTCCTTTTCCAAAACGCGTGATTTTTTAGGAATGTATCCCTCGTTTTTCCGTTTCAAGAAAGCGCGAACTTTCGGATAATCACCAATTTGTACGTTGTACTTAACACTAAGGGTGCTTTTCAACATTGAGTAGTGACTCCATAAGGTAGAAGATTTAACTTTTGTTGATAACTCAGATAGGTAGGCTAATATTACCCTTTCGGAGAATGATTGGACGTTGTTTGTATTGCGCCATTGCATAAACTTTTCCAAAGTGTTTTCGTAAATTCCCAACGATTTTTGTGGCAATAACGATGAACTTGCTTCACTGGCTGCTAACGTTATATATTTGGAGGAGTTGATGGGAGTACTTCAATGCTGTCCATCAGGAATTTGCGTGAAATACACGGCTAATCGGTTTAAATCAAAATTTCGTCGTACTATTTATTAATTCAGAGGGTAATTAATTACTATTTACGGTCTATTAACTGATGTAACTCTGAACTTCACTCTGGGGGAACTGTCATATTTGTCAATTTCTCTCGCCTCCGCTACCTAGACCAGCGACCGGTGGTCACATACGGGAGTAGAAAAAAGGTTTTATTGAGTGGGTAGGAGGAAAAATCATATGTATTACATGGGAGTAAAGTGCCTTTTCCTCCCTTGGATGATTACTGCCTGCGGGAGGAAAAGTGGAACTTTCCTCCCTAGTAATACAAATAGCTATTTTTTATTTCTGGACGATCTGGATGATCATTTATTTTCGATTGTGTATCGATTTATTTGGGGTACAATTAAAAATCAAGTCTATGAAACTCAATTGACTACCATGGAAGATTGTATGCAACGAGTAAGGAATTCATTTGAGAATCTCAGACCCGATTCAATACGAAAAGCGACACATCAAGAATTATTAGTGAGATGTGAAAAATGTTTGGAAGTTGAAGGGCGCCAGTTCGAACATTTACTGACCAAATAATTTCTGTATACCTCTCAATATCGGTAATTGTTCTCCTTCATTCGAATTGTTTTAGAATTTCTTCATATACATTTTTGTACTGGCAGAGATGGAATGTTTTTGAAGTTTTCTATAATTCGTTTAACAGTGTTTTGTGAGGGTTTCTGCTTCTGCGGATACCGAATAGCAAACATATCACATGTTCTTGAGATAGCCCTATTACATACGCCATAAATAATAAATAATAAATAGATTTGAGTAATCTTCATTCGAATAATTCAAACGACCCGGCATGATTGATAACAATGACATTTTCGTGGCAGTTGATTGTTTCCAACGCAACTGCGGGCGCTATTGCCAACTAAGATTGAGTAAACCAAAGAATACGAGATTTTCTGGAACTGAGACATGTTAATTCGCCAATATTTCGAAAACTGTTGAGTGTAGGCATTGATAACCTCATTCAAAGTTAGCTTCATTTTCGATGCCGAATCGAATGAGAATATAAAATTGGCGGTTTTCCATTTGAAAAAATGGACTTACAATAATTTTTTCAACCGGATCTATATCATTTTCTGGTGAACGCCCTGTATAACTCTAATCGAATTGATATCGACATTCTACTGAACTGAGTCCTCTCCTACGAATAAATCGATCCACAATCAAAAATAAATGATCCAGAAACAAAAAAAAAAATTTCGTTCTGCAAACGTAATTTTCAACTTAAAATTTGAAATATTTCTAAAACGGTTAGACTTGGGTATAAGACATTATACATGAAACATGTTCAGAATCATACGTAAAAGCTAAAACCTTGATAGTATACAGGGTGTCCCATTTAAAATAACGAAGTTGGGGTCAACTTCCGGTACAACCGGAAGTGCCACAATCTTCAAAATATTTTAGCCGGAAAGCACATATCAACAATACTGAACTCCCAAATTTTCAAATTCGGCCCACCCGTGGTTTTCTATATATTGATCTGTGCAGTTCCTGGAGGGACCCCCCATGATCAGACCTTGCTCTTCCATACAACCATGAAAAGTGTATAATATACAGGGTGTTGATTAAGTACGTTGACAAACTTCGGGAGGTGATTCTTTGAAAGTTTTCAGGACGAAAAGTTCGTATAAACATATGTCCCAAACGGCTTGATTTTCGAGATACAGGGTGATGAAAATAAATTTTTTTCAAGATTTTTCAGAGTTAACTTCGACATTTTCGATAATAATCAGTTCAAATTAGGCAAGTACAATCCATTCAATAGTACGCACAATACAAAATAATGCATTTCTCAAATAATTCACAGGGTCCTCCTTTTTTCAGTGTCAAAGCTTTGTTCAGCCCTTTTTTTTCCGCCGCCACTGACATATTATGAGAAAGGAATAATCAATGTTGTTTCATTTAACATCTCTTTGTTTTCTTGAATTTTTTTCATTTACTTTTACGGTTCAGGAGCTATAATGAATATATTAATTTAAACATTTTCTAGTGTCGCATAACATTAGAAAATTTTAAAATTAAACATTCTCAATTGTTGTAAATTGATCTAATCTAATCTAAGATGAATAAAAAATATAAAGACAAGCTTTTATAAAAAATCTTGAAAAAAATGTATTTTTATTACCCTTTATCTCGAAAACCAAACCGTTTGGGACATGTTTATATGAACTTTTCGTCCTGAAAACTTTCAAAGAATCACCTCTCGAAGTTTGTCAATGTACTTAATTAACACCCTGTATGTTTACAGAAATACATATACAAGGTGTTTCTTAGGTACGTTTAGAAAATTCAGGAGCATTTTGCTGACGTGAAAGTAAAATGAAAAGTTCCTATAGACGCATGTCCGCAAGTCATTCGTTTTCAAGATACAGAGTGTCGAATTTGAATTTTCATTGAAATTCATTACGATAAAATTAAAGTTACTTTTTTGTAATATCTAACAGAAAACAACTACTTCCCCGGCTAAAGCCACGCTGGACATTGAACTACATCTGATAGATATTGAGAAAGACTCTATATAACTTGAGAGAAAAAATCTGAAAGTGAAAATTTGCATTTTCATTCAGATAGTTGAATATTTATTAGATGTCCAGTTTCCATTGGAGATTCTCATCTATGAATGAGATAGGGGAGAATGTTATTGCATCTCTTTCGCTAGGCTTCCAATACATTTTGGACGACGAAAATCTATTTCAATCTTCTAAGAGAGAATTGGAAAACACACTCTAATATGGTCTATCAGATAAAAATCGGATAAATAATGTGTTTGATCTTGTGGTGTTCCCAAGGATCACTCTTTGGTGCACTTACATTTTTTATGAAGAAGAACAATTTGATATCGACAAAAAATCAATTTCTCCATTGTTTACGCCACAAATACATGGTGAGAAAAATAGATCAACTTGCCATCGATGGTCCTTAAATCTGTGCCCTTAGACTAGATCAGACTATGTTGAAGCGACACCGTACGACTGTATTTTCATTCTGATCAGTCAGAATTTATGTGGTAATTTTACTTTTTACTTTTTGGGTAATATCATGAAAAAATATATCGCATGAAAATTGATCGAATTTTTTCTTTTGTAGAATGTTTTATAACTTATGGATTTAATCAATGCTGTAAATTCTAACTCACCATAACATCGGGAGGATTGGGAACAGACACAGGTTTTGTTTGTTCATTCGCTAAATTGTTTCCATCGTTTTGCCATGGATACGGTACGCAAGGTAAATCGCAAACGGGTATGCAACACGGAACACAAATGGGTTTGGCGGAAACGGTCAGCTTTTTCTCTACTTCTTCGAAAACTTTTTTCAAGTCGTTTAGAAGTTTAGTTTTTCCTTCGCTTTCTTCTCTGGCTGGGCACACGAAAACCATCTTGAGGGTTAGAAACTGAGAATTTTGGTATAGAAAACACAGAGAATTTTGGAGAGGTAATACACGGAGAATTTTGAATGGGAAACGTTACACTGAAATTTTGATTGAGTTGTCAAAGTTGTTATGCTCTGACAGGTATAAGGTTACATTTTGTTCTTTTTACAGAACGTTGTTATATTCATTTGTCAGGAGCAAAAACTGATCATTATGGAAAGTATTTGGAAAATGACAAATAAAATGTGGAAATTGATTCGAGGATGCAAAAAGCGCGAGTTGGCCAGTTTTATAGTTAGTTGCATTTTTCCGGAACAATGAAAAATTTTAAAAGAATTTCTTCTTCAAAAAATCATACATTTGAAGTTTAAATTTCTCGATTTTGCCTGTAATGTTCAAAGTTTTGGAAAATATTATGAAATTTCAGATTATTTCATGCACTGAAAAATAATATAATATCTTACCCATGAACCGGTACGGTTTCAGGAATGGATATAAAGCCTTATTGGAAGTTACAGATGCCATTTTCAGGGATATTGATATAGCCTTGATTCTTTTAGATTATTCGAAAGCTTTCGATACATTTTTTGAAAAGCTACCTCACGGATCGCGTACAATTTATGGTACCTCAAGGTACCATTTCAGAACAAGACAAATGTAATATTATTAGTTGTTTGATTGGATGTAAACCTTTCATATACGCTGATGATACCCAAATTGAAATATACCCTTTTCAGGACATCAGCTACAGGTTAATCCTTGTAAAAAACAAATTTTAATAATTGGTAAAAATAAAACACAAATTGAAAATGACATTGATAGTGAGATTACTGGTAATAATATATCTTGTGTGTCAGAGTCGCTAGAAATTTGGGCTTGGACTTAGATACAGACTTGCGGTCATAATAATTTTGTAAATACCATCGCAAATTCATTTCTTCATTTCGAAAGGACAAAGGCAGTTCTGGTCAAGAATAGGTTCCAGTCTTGAGTAACTCATCGGAAATTATCGAAATTTTTATTACAACCAGATTGAAGGATAGTCGATTACTCCAAAGAATATCCCTATTTTCTCAGCCTGCAGAAATGTTCATTTGTCTTGAGTATTTGAAAAAATTCAAAATTAAATTATCAGAAATGTTATCTGAAAAAAGTATTATAGTTTGAGAATAATGTAAGAAATATAAAGTCTAAACTGTTTTAATTAATTAATTTGTACACATATAGTCTATCTTTTGTTCATGATGTTACAATTCATCTAATCAATAGCACATTGATTTTTTCCAAACTAGACTGTTTATGCTGAACTCTGTCTCTCACTGTATCTAATTAACACTTCACTCGCGGCGTGATATTTATAAACCGAAGGGTTCTGCTCTAGATAGTTCTGGACCTACTTCATAGATGAGCACTTTATCTAGAAGCAGGATGACCTACTACTCTCAGGAATGCAGGCTGTTTACGAGTACGAGCGACAGGTCTGGCTTCAGAGTCGTTACAACAACATCAACTTGAAAGAAGAAAATTTAATATTTTGAACTAAACTACATAAAACACTCTGATGAATATTTTCGTTCTACCAATACCAGAATATTTTGTTAGAATTGGAATATTGCTCCAAAATTTAAAGTTTGAAATTGAAACTTTAGATTTGATTAGAATAACCAAATTTCCTTGTATAGAAACGATTTGCTATTCAAGACAGTTGATGCAATACTCTTGATATTAAGCTGAGAAGTAATTTTTATGTGTGTACCTGATACTTGAAACTAAGTTGGCAAAGTAGGATCCCAAGTACGACATTATTCACAAAAAATGTGGAATATACTAAAAAAGTCTGAATATATTCTTTAACCTCGGTTTGTCGGCATGTCTGCTACTTCCGATGATGCTGTTTGATATCGCACAACGAGCGACACCTGCTTATGGATTTCTCAACCCAGCCAGGTATTTCGTAAGTTTAGTGCTACTCAAATTAACCCGTATTTTTCTCACTAGCGACTCCAGCGGCCAACGACGGAACCTCCATCGCGCCTTCCTCATCTTAACCTCAAATCAAATCAAAATTAAATCCTTTCATTGCTTTCAAATGACAAAAATTTTCATTTTGTATAGGATAACATCAAAAAACTCGTCGAGTTTTTCAAAACAATTGTCTAGCAAGCAGACTTTTTTTTAATTTCACAAAATTCATTGTGGATTTTATTGTTTCAGTTGAGCGATTGAAAAGTTTAGGTCCAATGGAGTCTGGAGCATTTTGACTAATTTTAAATTCAGTTTGCTTTATGCGAATCAAATGTTTTTGGCGCGTATTTTTATCATGGATACCGCCGCTAAGAGTAAAGTCGGTTTTATTCGTGAAAATATGGGTATATCGACAACTCATATATGAATAAGTTGAATAGAGTCAAAATTTTGTGGTTTTGAAAAAGTGTTCTGCATGAAATGAGTTCTGGAACATTGAATATACACCGTAAAATAGCTTTTTGTGGGGAATGCTCTGCAGTATATACAGTCTTTCACGAGACTCTCGAAATTCGAGATTTCTCGTCTCGTCTCGGTTTAGAGACGAGATCGAGTTTAGACTAATGTTTTTTTTCGAGACGAGATCGAGAAAAGCACATCGAGATTTTTCGATATCGAGAAATTATTTCGATATTTCTCAGCAGGCGACTGTTTCGATTATGAAAAATTAGTTTGTTGCTGGTGCTGGTACATTCTTCTCTTCACGAACGAAGAAACAATTTTAAACTTTCGCCTTTCGTGTCTAGGTCAATTTTGAATGTACGGATAAAAGATTAAATTAAAACATCAAGGATTCGTTTAATTTTAATTTTTTGGAACAATATTGTTTATTTTTGTGCTGATACTCGGCAGTTTTTTTGTTATACATGGCTTTTACTTCATAGCATATATCTTCTGTATTTTAACCTAATTTTTTTCATAGAAAAAATTTAATACCCTGTATTTGGGTGCAGCCTTGGCCTTGTGTTATACGTTATAACCTGTAGATAGCATTTTTTATTAACATTCAGTTTTTGTTTTCGAGACTCAAAATTTCGAGAGTCTCGAATCGAGATCGAGAAATTATCTTCGAGAAAAACATCGAGACGAGAGTTTGTTTATTTCTTGTCTCGATGATCGTGACGAGTCGAGAAAGTGCCTTAGAGATGAGATTTCTCGTCTCGATGAAACCCTAAGTATATACAGGCCAAACCGGTAGACATTTTGAAGTAAGGCTCCTGTTTGGATAAAAAAAATCTACAGTATATGAACATCTGCAAGAATCAAAACAGAAGATAAGTAAAGATAATCTCAAAATCCTACACACATGTAATAAAGGAAAGAAATTGAATTGAAATTAATGGAAATGAATGGAAATTAATAAATTACTTAAAAACCTGAAATAAATATATGGAATCCTAAAGGAGTAACTCGATTTATGTAGGTACTCTTGAATTTATAAGTTTGACAACCCTGGTAATTTCTATAATCTCCAATATTAAATTTTCATAGTTGGCACCCCTGTTCATTTAATTACCTCTCCATCCGGCTTACCTACAAACACCCTATATAACCTCGTTTCTAGATTCCAAATGTGTTAGTTAGTTATTATACTTGAAATGGGATAAAACCCGAAACAGGTCGTAAAAATAAAATAACTGATGGAAATTAGAAGTGTTTTCATTCATTTAATTGAAGTGATCATGAATCTCTACAAAATAAACAAGTCCATCAATTACACTTATGATGGTATGATTCGAGGTTAGTTGAGATGTGTCCGTTTTTTGATAATTGTGGAATCGAACCACTTTAGTTTTCTTACTGCTAAGGAATAAATTCTGCTGGTTGAAATAACGGGAAGCCGCATTCAAAATTTCTTTGCATTTACCAGCTAAAACATGTGTTTCTTCAACAGAGATCAGAAAGCTGATATCGTCCGCGTAGGCAATAAAGAAAGGGTGTGACAATTCTCTATCTATGTTGTCGATGCACAAAAGAAATAAGACCGGTCCCAAGATGGAACCCTGAGGCACTCCCATCCGAACCAGTTTCGCTTCTGATGTTGAGAACGAAAGGGCATTTCCGCTATCAAATTTGAGTGAAATATCCTCGCGTTGACTCACGAGAAATTCGACTTTCACCGCCGAACTATTCCCAGAGTTATTTATGAGGGTGGTGAAAGAGCTGTCGTCGGGAATGCCGAAGGAATTCCTTTCAAGCCCTCTGAATGCACTCTCCTTCCTTCGACAGTCCGAAATAGGATATCGACACTCGACTTCATTGTATATTATGCTTCTCGCTTCCAACTCTATTCGACGTGTACAACGAGAGCTTGGAACACCTCAAGGTTTCGCGGAAGAATCTGAAGACGAAGTCGATTGACAGTTATGCAGGATTGGTTGGGTAGAATTAGTTTGAAAATTGCATACCTTTCAATAAGAGAGTTCTCTAATGGTTGCCAACTTCGATTTTTGTATGAAAATTAGGAAACTCCGATTGGATTCTTCATACTTTTATTAGTAAACAATGGAATTGTATAAGCCGGATATACAATAAAAATTTCCCTGGATAAGGAATAAATGAGTTATTTTATTCTGAAATAATTACTATTAATATCTCAATTGTTCCATATCCAGGGAAATTGTCATTGAATATCTGGCTCATACAATGGACGATTCCAGTACCCCTGTTCAGTGTTGCCACAAATGATTTTCTGGTGGAAACCTCTGACATTTTCCAGGCCTTTTCTGACATGGTTCAGGGTTGAAATGGATACAATTTTTTATTAGAAGGATTCCTAGATGTTCCCGGATATGCGAATCAAAGTACCAATGATGATATTGTCAAAAATAAAATATTCTAGGGAATTTCACGCTAGTACGTTTTTCAATATGACAGATAAAATTCCCTAGGATATTTTTATTTTGTCTATTTCATCAATGTTACTTCGATTTATGTATCCGGGAACACTCGTGAATCATTATAATTGAAAATTGTGTTCGTTTCAACCCTGAACCATATCAGAAAAGGTCTAAAACATGTCAGAGGTTTCCACCAGGAAATCATTTGTGGCAACACTGAATAGGGGTACTGGAATCGTCCAATTCCATTGCTTACTATCGAAGGTATGAAGAATCCAATCAGAGTTTCCTAGTTTTCACACAACAATCGCAGTTGGCAACCATTAGAGAACTCTTTTATTTCAGACGATTAGGTGCTTGCATTTTGACATGTTGGTATGACTAGGGATCACTGTTATCACGCCAAAGATGACTACTTTTATCTCTGATTAATTGAAAAGTTATAAAATTTCCAAATTAATTATTTTCAATAATTTTCTGTGTGGAGAAACTTGGTTAGATGTTTCTAATAACGATATAAACATTGCCTTTGAACGTTTCAGCAGTATTATATAATATTATTACTCTTCACCAGTGTGACAGCAGCCACGAATTTCTACCCACGAGTTTATCGGATTGTACAGCGTCGATATAGTCGTGGCCAGCCGATATCGCTAACATCACATCACAGTTAAAAACGCGGCTCGGCCACGAATTCGTGGCTACCAAATTGTGTTAGCCATGAATTTCATTTCTTGATGAACCGATTTAATATTGGCTCGCTTCAGAATACGGATTTAAACTTATTTTCACTGTAAATGCACATCATTCAAAAATTCAGAATCGTTGAGGTATTTGTGAATAAAAAACAATTCCGATATTTTCATCCATTATTTTGAGGTAAGTGAAATACACACTCGGTAAGTATGGGAAAGTATTACACTATGCGAATTATTATTTCGACAAGAATGTCAAATTTGAAAAATAGAACAAAATGCTTACTTTGAAAAATCATACGAAGCTAACCGAGGATTTTTTCACGGATTTTTTGGGCTAGAATGTTTTTTGGAGAGGCAGTGAATAAGACATTTACCCAAAATATTTTGCCGGACAAGATTATACCTCATGCGGCACTTTCAAAATATGAAAAAAAAACAACGAAATGCTAACTTTGAAAAATCATACGATGCTAACTGCAGATTTTTGTGAGAATTTTTTGGGCTGGAAGGATTCTTAGAGAGACAGTGAATAAGACTCAAAACATTTTTCAGGGCAAGATTTTACCAAATAGGACCCTTCCAAAATGGGAAAAACCGTGTGAAGCAAAATATTTCGAGTAGAACGTCTTATCCACTGCCCCTCTAAGAATTCTTCAAACCCAAAAAAAGTCGAAGGAAAATCCGCAGTAAGCTTCGTATAAGTTTTCAAAGTTGGCGTTTCGTCGTTTTTTCCCATTTTAGAAGGGTTGTATGAGGCAAAATCTTGACCAAAATCTTCCAGCCCAAAATATTCGCAAAAAAATCCGCAGTTAGCTTCGTATGATTTTTCAAATTCAGTCGTTTTTTTCACATTTTGAAAGGGCCGTATGAGGTAAAATCATGCCCGGCAAAATATTTCTTGTTATAGGTCTTATACACTGCCTCTCTGAGAATTCTTCCAGCCCAAAATATTCCCAAAAAAATCCGCGGTTAGCTTCGTATGATTTTTCAAAATTAGCTTTTTGTCGTTTTTTTCACATTTTGAAATAGCCGTATGAGGTAAAATCATGCCCGGCAGAATATTCCTTGATATATATATATATATATATATATATAGGTCTTATTCACTGCTTCTCTGTCCAAAAAATTTGCACAAAAATGTGCGGATAGCTTCGTATGATTTTTCCAATTCAGTATTTCGTCTTTTTTTCACATTTTGAAAGGTCCGTATGAGGTAAAATCATGCCCGGCAAAATATTTCTTGTTCTAAGTCTTATTCACTGCTTCTCTGAGAATTCTTCCTGCCCAAAATATTCGCAGAAAAATCCACGGTTAGCTTCGTATGATTTTTCAAAATTAGCTTTTCGTCGTTTTTTTCACATTTTGAAAGGGCCGTATGAGGTCAAATCTTGCCCGGCAAAATATTTAGAGTAGAAAGTCTTATTCACTGCATCTCTAAGACTCCTTTCAGTCCAAAAAATTTGAACAAAAATCCGCGGTTGGCTTCGTATGATTTTTCCAATTTAGTATTTCGTCGTTTTTTTCACATTTTGAAAGGGCCGTATGAGGTAAAATCATGCCCGGCAAAATATTTCTTGTTATAGATCTTATTCACTGCCTCTCTGAGAATTCTTTCAGCCCAAAATATTCGCAAAAAAATACGCAGTTAGCTTCGTATGATTTTTCAAATTCAGTATTTCGTCGTTTTTTTCACATTTTGAAAGAGCCGTATGAGGTAAAATCATGCCCAGCTGAATATTCCTTGTTATAGGTCTTATTCACTGCTTCTCTAAGACTCCTTTCAGTCCAAAAAATTTGAACAAAAATCCGCGGTTGGCTTCGTATGATTTTTCCAATTTAGTATTTCATCGTTTTTTTCACATTTTGAAAGGGCCGTATGAGGTAAAATCATGCCCGGCAAAATATTTCTTGTTATAGATCTTATTCACTGCCTCTCTGAGAATTCTTCCAGCCCAAAATATTCGCAAAAAAATCCGCAGTTAGCTTCGTATGATTTTTCCAATTTAGTATTTCGTCGTTTTCTTCACATTTTGAAAGGGCCGTATGAGGTAAAATCATGCCCGGCAAAATATTTCTTGCTATAGGTCTTATACACTGCCTCTCTGAGAATTCTTCCAGCCCAAAATATTCCCAAAAAAATCCGCGGTTAGCTTCGTATGATTTTTCAAAATTAGCTTTTCGTGGTTTTTTTCACATTTTGAAAGAGCCGTATGAGGTAAAATCATGCCCAGCAGAGTATTCCTTGTTATAGGTCTTATTCACTGCTTCTCTGTCCAAAAAATTTGCACAAAAATCTGCGGTTAGCTTCGTCTGATTTTTCCAATTTAGTATTTCGTCGTTTTTTTCACATTTTGAGAAGGCCGTATGCCCGGCAAAATATTTCTTGTTATAGGTCTCATTGACTTCCTCTCTGAGAATTGTTCCAGCCCAAAATATTCGCAAAAAAATCCGCGGTTGGCTTTGTATGATTTTTCAAATTCAGATTTTCGTCGTTTTTTACACATTCTGAGGTAAAATGATGCCCGGCAAAATATTTCTTCGATCATAAGGAATACTAATGGTTTACAAAGCTCAGAAGCACATATTTTCAATAATTTATTTGATATATTATCTATTCCACTCGAAGTGGAATTTTTCAAGGAGGAAATTAATTTCATTATATCAGCCTCTGTTACTGGTGACATAAAGAAGGTATTATTGTTCACAGGTACATATTCTTCTAAAAAAGTCTGGTCGTATATTGTATTATCAACTACAGGCTTTGTAAAATTAATGTTAAACATAGTTGCCAAATCATCATCTAGCAGACGGGTTCCATTAGCATGGACAATAATTTATTGTTTTTTGTGTTTTATTGTGTTTTTTTGTAGCTTAATTATTATATCCCAAGTTGTTTTAGATTTATTATCTGAGGCAGTGGCGGATTTACCAGCAGGCTGAGTAGGCTGGAGCCTAGGGCGGCAAATTTTAAGGGGCGGCAAATTTAGTTCATAAATTTATTATTTCGGTTTACAAATTAAAAAAAAAAAATTATTATACACACACATAATACGAATTTCGAAAATTGGAGAGAAATTGAAATATTTAACAAAAATCGAAATATTCTCATATACAGTGCTAATTAATAAATATTTCAACATCTCTGCATGAACAATTCCTAAACGCTTTACTAATTATACATTAATGATTATGAACTTTTAGAATATCGCGATTCGATATTATAATCGAAATTTAGTAATTTTTACATATATTCTTCACTGATAACTGCTATAATTTGTTCTCCTTGTACCTAATAATTATGAGATCTGCTTACCCAATTCAATCGATATAATATCGATGGTCTAATAAAAATACTGACTAAAATTGACTAATTTTTATTAAATAAAAAACTAGTTCAATATCTTATAGAGATCATATTAATCAAATAACTGATAGTTAAACGACTGTGACTTGACAATAAAAAAATTCCCTCCACAAAATATGAAGTGAGACAATTTGCTCATTAGAAAATTGATACATTTTATCAGTTAATTATTTTATTTGCAGTAAGAAAAAGTTTGGAAAATCCAAATGAGCAGGCCTTAAGCGCTCATGTCGTACACGAATTATTTAAATTAAATGTTTACATCAGTATATTTGATAACTTTTTCGCAAAGCCAACTTTTTCAGAAAATGCCAATCGGAATGAATTAATTATAATAAGATAAAACAATACTCAGCTGCAATTTTTTATTCAACGGCTTCTCTCCAGTTAAACAAGTATATTAAAAAAAAATTGAAGTGTCAGAGCAGAGAAGAGCAGAGAAGAGTCAGAGCTAATGAACAAGATTTCGTACGACGATATAATAAATGATTTTGCGAATTCAAAGTCTCGCAAAAAAGTATTGTAATGCTTTTATAATTTAACTTAAATCATAATGCTAACAAATAATAAAGAAAAGATATATTTATTGTATTGTTTTTAAACTGTGAGTGTAATAATAAATGTTAATCAACGTTCGCCAAATGTATGTTTTTTACGTAAGCTTAATTCATATTTTGTAAGTATTGTATAGTTTTAAGACATACCTTACCTTACTTTAAAAGTGGTATACGATTGAGATATTTTTTCCTTAAAATAATGTTTTTTGATAATTCTTTGCTGTAAAATTAATCAAGGATCTAACACGGTACCATAGTTCTCAATAATAATAACTATATGGGAAAAGTTGACTACGGGCGGCAAATCTATAAATCCGTCACTGATCTGAGGTTATTATAAGACTATCATAATATTGCCTCCACGCCTTTTTTAGCTTTAATTCGCATATGTATTTTTTTCTTTCTGACTCGGCACATTACGATTCGTCACATCTGCAATCTCTTTCTAACCAAATATATTCAGTACTTTGAAAAAACAACCACCTGTACGTATGCGACTTATCGAAATGCCACCGAAATGGGGGATGAATTTCCTCGCCTAAGGTCACATTACTAGATTAACGAGGCAGGCCGTGACTCGTGCGGTGACAAACCGTGACTATCGATCGCTTTCCGAACCTTATCGCGTTCTCACATGAATTACTTTATTACCGATCGGCCGGGTCAATAAAGGAGTCCGTTCGAACAGGAACTTTCGATAAACTCGTACCTACTCGCTACGATTGTGTTGGATTCGGCTCGCGAGAGGAAATATCGGCGTAAAAGCAAGATCGGAGGAATATCACAAGCCATTACAGAAGAATATTACGTGCGGTTTCGGAACGCAGCATTCAAGAACACGAGTCTGCAGTGGGATTTCGTGTACTGTAAAATTCATGATATTACGTGAATGGTAATCCGCTTTTACAGCTTCTCCATATCCTATAACACACGAACACACAATGGCTACAATCAGCAGTGAATCTGAAATTGGCCAGGGAGTACCTCAAGGATCTAATATGGGTCCATTACTCTTCTTGGTGTTTGCTAACGATCTTATAACATCTTGCACCTCGTTTCATCGGTTGCGCCCAAGAAGACTAAAAACAAGGAGGGTTTAATAAGCTCTAGCCAATCAGAAATTTGTATCATCAACGCGTCATAGTGACGCACTTGGGTATGAGTACAGAGTCGAACTCGAATCAAGCAACAAAACTGTCAGCAGTAACTCACATATACCAAGAGCTAGTCCGTCACTGTCTATAGAGAACGGCGGCCATGACATGTCCAACTACGTCACATTTCGTCACAAATGTTCTTTCATCTCTTTCTACTAGTGTCCCCATTGTCTTATGGGAATCAAACACTTCTTGTTTTTAGTCTTCTTGGGTTGCGCCCACTGAAATATACCTTATAACTGGAATGCCAATGCAACTTCTCAAAAGTGTACCCTTTTGAACCTCGCGCAGCAGTAAAAAAAGTCAAGGGGGGAGCATGCGTACTAATATTCGACACAGGACCGGTCCATAGTATAGATGAATTTCTATACGACTAAATTGATGAAAAACCACCGCGGTCTGACGCTTACAATTTGGATCAGCTTGAAACTTAGATTTCACAAATATCAAATCATGGAAAAATGATCATACCACATTCATTTTCCCAGGATAAAAATGAACTTCACGATAAAAAATTATTTATAATGAAAAACAAATTGAAAAACACAATGCCCTACCGAGGAGTTTCAAATGTGATAACCTATAGCTACTCTTTTTTTGAACATTTTATGGGAAAAAACTCACACAAGCAAAACCAAACATAAAATGGAGGACTGAACTCAATGATCTGCTATAAATAGCGCCTAAGCCGCTCCTGGCCGAATTCATTGATCAAAGACGTATATTTTCATCACAGAACAATTCACTGGTCTCTGTTATGATCAAAGACATGATTTTCACATCTTTTCATATACTGCGTCGGCGCAGATTCTGATATTTCCATCCCCATGGATGGCACAAAAATTCTTCGCGCATATGCCTGCGCCCTGCATTGGCATTCCAGTTATAAGGTATATTTCAGTGGTTGCGCCCAGAGAGATTCTCAAGAGTTCTTACGATTTTTGTTGGATGGTTTGCATGAGGACCTAAACAGAATTACATATAGGCGTAAACCCATTTTGTCAGAAATCGACGATAAATTAAGTGCCACTGAGAAAGCTGAAGAGTTATGGTCAAGATTCCTGATGGTGGATAACTCAAGGATTGTAGATTTGTTTGTTGGCCAACTAAAATCTACATTAAGGTGTACATATTGTGGTCATTGTTCAGTTACGTTTGATCCTTTCTGGGACCTTTCCTTATCGATTCCGCAAATAACAGGACAAATAAGTCTGGCTCATTGTTTGGATTTTTTTACCAATGAAGAAACTTTGGACGATGATGAACAACCAACATGTTCGAAGTGCAGAGAGAAAAGGAAGTGCACTATTATATCAATTTGTGAATTTCCCAAAATTTTAGTTATCAATTTAAAACGTTTTTCTTATAGAGAAAAATTGAATATGGTCAATGATTTTCCTATAGGAGGACTGAATATGAGGACCTATGCAGCGGACAGTGTAGCCACTCATGGATACAACCTTTATGCATTGTCCAATCACAGCGGTACTTCCGATTTTGGGCACTACACGGCATGAGTACAATGATTCTTGTGTGACAACAATTTCATCAAAAATTATTGTGGGCAGAGAGGTATATGTTCTATTCTACGAGTCCTACTCATAGAAAATCTTGATTTTTGGAGTTTATTATTTTTTTGTTGAATTCAGTTATTATTTATAAAAACAATTAAATTATTTATAAAAAATATTTTGTTCTACCTACCTATTGAGAAATACAAATTTGGATTTTTAAGAAGGAAATAATTTTCTCCACGATCATCACAGAATTTGTCAATTCTGAAATCAAATTTGATTACAGAATGCTGGAATTCTCTCTCTTGAGATTGAAGAAATATTCTGCAACACCTCTGCCCCCATGCAGTTTAAATGTGATAGAATAATATTCTCACACTGGTTAGCAATAATAACAATAGCCTTGACGCAGTTGATTGTCATCGTAGTGGCAAAATTTGAGTAATTGTCAAAATTATTGCTGTCACGTTTCCTATCTTTGATCGTGGAGAAAGTATATTCTGTAACAAGGTTAGAATGAAAATTCGTGATGCTCGTGGTTCCTCACGCTCGCCTTCGGCTCGCGCTCGGAACTTTCCACTCGCATCGAATTTTCATTCTAACCTTGTTACAGAATATACTATTCTAACTGATTATTTAAACAATCTAAATATAGAAAAAAAACGATTATAAACAAACAATTTATAAGTTATTTATAAACAAATGACGTCAAAAAATTGTAACCAGTAATGATTACTGCCATTGTTAGACATTCGTCAAAAAAAATTATTTAACAACATTTTTTGGATATTTAATTTTTCTTTGGTTATAAAAAATTATAATAAAAAAAACAGTAGATTTTTATGAACTTTTATTATGTTATCTTGCTGAGTAGGTATATTGGAAGGGCTTCAGGAAGCAACGATTCATAGGTCCATTATTTAAACTTTTACGACGTTATTTATGAAAACGGAGACTGGAAAAAATTGTTAATTAACAGTAGTATAACTTTTTGAATAATAGACTTACAGATTTTTTCCTATGGGAATTTATTCTTTTAAGTGTCCACATGATACCATAATTTATTCAAAATTTCAAATTAACATTTAATGCCATAAAAAAATTATTTTCTGTGAAATACTGTCTTTTGCAGCGATGCACCCGTGCTGTAATAACCTCGCGAAGCACTACTTTCAGCGTTAATTAAAAAGCAGTTATGGATCTGGCTAGTTTCATAGGTCAGGAATTTAAAGAAAAACAGTCAACTCTGGCAATTTTTTTTGATTTGAGTAAAGCTGTCGACTGTATCTCAAAAAATATTCTGCTGGAAAAGCTTGAACACTATGTATTGAGGGGTATTGCGATCACCATCATATCATCTTATCTGTCAGGTCGTAAGCAAACAGTTTTTCACAATGATGAATATAGTAGTCAAATGCTAATAAATAATGGAGACCCGCAAGGCAGTGTTGATTACTGGTTGATTTTTTTTTATTAAAATTGTTTTTTCCGTTAACCAGCTGTCGTTCCCTTACGATCGGCAGCCCTCAAAAGTCGAAACTTGTGCGAGCCAAGGATTAACGAGGTCTTACCTTTTTACGTGCGATTCCTAGCACTTTCTTGGGCCATATAAAAAATTCTGCAGTCGCCGTGGTTTGAATAGATGGCAAAAGGAAATATTCACGTTCTTTTGAAATCACATGTAAAATGCATTCTGTCCAAAGATCTTTATATTCCTCTCCTAAGATTCTCCTAATATTTTCTACTACTTCTCCGCTTAGATTTGGACATTGATTGGATTTTCTCAATTTGTTTTTCATAAATGCCCAAACCAACTCAATGGGATTGAAAACACAATAATACGGAGGTATCCTCAGAAGCGGATGACCAGAATGTTTACAAAGTTCATCAATAATATATTCTTTTTAAAAATTTTCATTTTTAATTATACGTAGTAATACCTCCTTCGTGGCTTTTTGGGGAATATTCAATTTTTTATAAGCCATACATTTTTTTTGTTGCTTTCGTAGGTATTTTTATCTTTTGACGCGAGTGGTATGACGCAATATCCATTACAATGACAGAAGTTGGTGGTATATTCGGTAATAATATTTCGAATAAAGTTGCAGTCATATCCTCATGATAATATGTTGAACATTTTTTTGTTTGTTTTGCTGACAACAGCAACGCGTTCGGTACAAAACCATCTTCACTTCCAGCGTGTACAATAAGTAAACGTTTTCCTCTGGAACATGGTGCTTGGAGACAACAGTTTTGGGAGTTATCTACCCATCCATACCGAATCATGACCATCGAAGCAAGTCTCGTCAAGATATGTCTCTTCGATTCCTGATGTTCTTTTATTTGTCGCAAGTAATCTTGTCTTTGCAGAACGAGCCGGGGTGATTCCATTATTGCCATTCGTTGATTTAGTTTTTCGTGTTTGAAACCACAGTCTAAAAGAATTTGGATTAGTGTTTCCGGCGATTTATATGTATACTCAGGGTACTCAGATAATTTGTATTTGATTGATTCCAAGGTAGGTACTTCGTTTCGTTGTTTACTTTCTGATCTTCTCGTTTTCTTTTACGATAATGATCTACAACATCCCCTTGTTTAACCACTCTGTAAATAGTTGAATGCCCCAAACTGGTGAGATGAGATATCCTTCCGAAAATTTCATTGTCACATTTGTCGTTCATTTCCTTTTTAAGATTTTTATATATATTGAGAACAAATCTTTGGGTGTGGAAACGAAGATCTTTGTTTTTAAATTTACATTGTTCATCCAGTTCTGAGTCTTGTTCCTCACGTTCTTCGAATGGTCGCCAAAATGCCATATTGCAACACTAAATGCACAAACGTTTATACTAAAACTTTAATGCTGATTTTCACACTTTTTGTTTAAAAAACCGCGATATATATTTTGCATATACAATGGATTCTTCAAGCATGCAAGGTATTTATGGATTTTGAATTCATCATACTGTATAATAACTTTGAGCTTCTGTCATTATGATATTCAAGTTGTCATCGTGACGTTTACAAATTGTCGGTCCCTTTCGAATAGGTGAATATCCTTATCCTACTGATGGCTTTACCAAATATGTTTCGAACTGTCGAGTTAGTAACCATGCATATTCTCTTGGTGAGGAAAACAAAATTAAGCGGAAAAAGAAACAAAGTTAATTGAAAATATTTTACATTCCAAAATCTAATCAATTTATTTTGGAAGAAAATTATTATTACATTATTTGGACGAAATTTGTTAGAACCACAAACTATAGTTAGGTGAGAAAATTTTATTAATTTTTTACGTTTGAGTAATAGTATATATTTGTGGTTTAATTTTAGAGTTGTGTGGTTCAAATTTCCAGAGCAATATCCATATAGACTATTATCCATTGCATATAGAGATGAAGCAGCTAAACTCGAAACTTACAACTGACGGATATCATTTTCTACGTTTACTTCTATAATTGGTGGAATTCTATAGAGTGCCAGAGTCGATTTCAGACGACCAGTTTGATACAATTTCAAATAGAAGGTATCGAATACCATGGATGTTGACATCTGAATTGGATCAGAAGGAAAATGACAAGCTAAGATCTTCAATCTATTATTTATCAGAATATAATTGGTGACTATACGAAAGTACATTCCATAGCCTTTCCAATATTGAAAACATGTTCTGTGTTAATTTATATGTTGATAGAATACTGGAAAAAAAATCAAGTAATTTCTTTTGTAAAACATTCTTTGAATAAAGTAAAAAAAAATGTTGCAAGCAGAAGTATATTGAGTTATACTATTACAATGTCCTTCTTTTATATTCCCAAAATGTTAATTAATTTGGGAACAGTTTAATGCCTGTTTTCGGATAAGAGCGTTTTCACACACACCGGTAAAGGTGCTGGCACCGAATGCAATGTAATCAAATTATAGTTTTCACACTTAGCCCGGTCCGACTTATTTGCCGGTCCCGCCGCCGATTCCGATTTATGCAGCCGGCGGGGATCTCGACAATCGGAATCCGATTAGTCGGTTTCTATGATTTCTTATGTACGTTTGTCCACACACATTCTGACGTGTCGGTGACGGATAGTATTTTGACAAGTAATTTCATTGAAGTATCCTGATGCTTAATTTTATTTTCTAGTCGTTCCACCAGAAAATCAAATGTATCTGTACTCATTCTGAAGTAATTGAAGAATTTGAAATTATCCTCTATTTGTTTTTCATAGAGCGTGTAAAAAGAGCCTTCTAATTATCTCACTGTCAGTAGGGGATGTGCCCAGTATTGTCTTTCATATTTGGTTTTTCGGTATTTTCTCCTAAGATACAATAAACCTAGGAGTTAACGTCTGTTGACAGCAGTTACAGCATACATCTTTCTTCCTGCACTATTCAACATATACTGAAAAAAATAACGGCACCGATATACCGGGCTGTGTGAAATACGCTGTTGTCCGGTACCGGAACCGGTACCAGCACCGACACGGCACCGGCACCGGTTTTACCGGTGTGTGTGAAAACGCTCTAACTCTATGATAACAATTGTCAATAATTAATTACATTTATCCAACGTCAAAACAAATTAAGTAGAGAGAAAATATTGAGTTCTGTTTGATCGTTCATTAAGTACGCTACTGTTCTTCTTTTCTTTAATATCACCAGGCTGCCGGACAGCAATAAAAATACTAAGAGGTGATTTACGGTAATTTATGCTACAGGCGGTCAGCGCATTACTGATTGCTTTCCACGCTTCGAACGGTTACATGTAAAATATACCCAATCTGGTCTACTGTTTTCTTTATATAGGGAATAATATTTATTTAATTTTCCATTTTCATCCTTCATTCGTTATTACACCATGTGCTATTTTGAACTAACCCTATATATTGAACTGAATTAAGTCATATTCAACTCAAATTGGATAAACTATAGTTGAGATTGAGAACATAATTCATTGGACACACCGAAAATAACGTGCACGAAACAGTCGGTCACGTGATTCTTGCATTTATCAATTCCGTGCCATAAACTTCGGTCGTTCAGTGGTGCGAAACCGAAACAAAACGAAAATTGAATCAGACACAACTGCTAACGCGCTCTTGTAATAATTCTTTTTCCATTAGTAGATTGGACGAAACGTTTTATCCAGATTAAACCCAACAGATGCTGCGGAAAATTCCAATTTTTCCGGTTTGGTATTGTTGTTTCATATCGACGATAATTTTAGTTCCGTTCCGAATAGTTTTCAGTGGTTTATTAACAGGGTGGTCTGTAACGGAAGCATTAATTTTTTGAAACAATATTGCCATGTTACTTGGCTGAACCATTTATACATCCTGTATCAATTCATCAACATTTAGAGATAAATGATGTCATCGTAAATTGTTTGGTAACTCAATGACTTTTCAAAAAGTCTTTACACATTACAATTCCAAGAAAAAATGCACCTATCCACAAAATCGACATTTCCTAAATAAGTTATATTTCTAATTCAAAAAATGAGTACATTTTCGAATTCAGAAGTAAATTTTCGAAGACGAAGGAATACTCGCGGGATTCCGCAGTTTTGAGATATTCCCAGGTATTCAAATTCGAAAACTGTAATATTCTATAAGGAACAAATTCGAATTTTGCTAAAATTTTCATTTTCTATTTTTCGAAAAATCACAAACTGCCCTCAGACGTATGTCGATGAGCTGATTCCGTACATCGCCTCAAATCTCGGCAAAGGGGTAATTGGAAAAGGACAATTTTTCTAAGAAAAAATGCACCCATCTGCAAAATCGACATTTTCTAAACGATTTAGCTTTTTTATTAAAAAAATAAGGACATTTTTGAATTCAGAAGAAAATTTTCTATAAGATGAAGTAATACTCGCGGGATTCCGCAGCTTTGAGATATTCCCAGGTGATCAAAGTCGAAAAATACAATATTCTGTTTAGAAGGAAATCGAATTTTGCGAAAATTGTCATTTTCTATATTTTGAAAAATCATAAACTTGCCTGAGACGTATTTCGATGAGCTGATTCTGAATATCACCTCAAAAATTCGATTCGACAAAGGAGTAACTGGAAAAGGACAATTTTTCTAAGAAAAAATGCACCCATCCGCAAAATCGACATTTTCTAAACGAATTAGCCTTTCTATTAAAAAAATAAGTACATTTTCGATTTCAGAAGAAAATTTTCTATACAAAAAAGTAATACTCGCAGGATTCCGCAGTTTTGAGATATTCCCAGGTGATTAAAGTCGAAAAATGCAATATTCTATAACGAAGAAAATCGAATTTTGCGAAAATATTCATTTTCTATTTTTTGAAAAATCGCAAACTGCCATCAGACGTATTTTGACGAGCTGATTCCGAATATTGCCAAAAATTGAATTCGACAAAGAGGTAAATGAAAAAGCGCAATTTTTTCGAAGAAGAAATGCACCCATCTACAAAATCGACATTTTCTGGATAAATTAGCTTTCTCAATCAAAAAATGAGTACATTTTCTAATTTAGAAGGGAATTTTCTATAAGATGAAGTAACACTCGCGGGATTCCGCAGTTTTGAGATATTCTCAGGCGATCAAAGTCAAAAAATGCAATATTCTGTATAGAAGGAAATCGAATTTTGCGAAAATATTCATTTTCTATTTTTTGAAAAATCACAAACTGCCATCAAACGTATTTTGATGAGCTGATTCCGAAAATCGCCTCAAAAATTGAATTCGACGAATGTGTAACTGGAAAAAGACAATTTTTTCGAAGAAAAAATGCACTCATGCTCAAAATCGACATTTTTCAGACGAGTCAGCTTTCTAATTAAAAAAATAAGTACATTTTCGAATTCAAAAGGAAATTTCCTACAAGATGAAGTAATACTCGCGGGATTCTGCAGTTTTGAGATATTCCCAGGTGATCAAAGACCAAAAATGCAATTTTCTGTATAGAAGAAAATCGAATTTTGCGAAAATTTTCATTTTTTGTTTTTCGAAAAATCACAAACTGCCCTCAGACGTATTTGATGAGCTGATTCCGAAAATCACCTTAAAAAAGGAATCAACAAAGGGGTAACTGGAAAAGGGCATTTTTTTCCTATCCACCTATCCACAAAATCAACATTTTTTAAATGAATTAGCTTTCTTATTAAAAAAAGAAGTACATTTTTGAATTCAGAAGGAAATTTTCTATACGATGAAATAATACTCGCAGGATTCCGAAGTTTTTAAATATTCCCAGTCGATCAAAGTCGAAAAATGCAATATTCTATATAGATGGAAATCGAATTTTGCGAAAATTTTCATTTTCCACTTTTTGAAAAATCACAAACTGCCCTCAGACACACTTCGATGTGCTGATTCCGAATATTGCCTCAAAAATTGAATTCGACAAAGGGGTAACTGGAAAAGGGTAATTTCTTTAAAGAAAAAATTCACGGATCCATAAAATCGACATTTTCTAAATGAATGAGCTTTCTTATTTAAAAATAAGTACATTTACGAAGTCAGAAGGAAATTTTATGTAAGATAAAGTAATATTCGCGGTATTCCGGAGTTTTTTTATATTCCCAGGCGATTAAAATCGAAAAATGCAATATTCTATGAAGAAGGAATTCTAATTTTACAAAAATTTTACTTTTCCATTTTTAAAAAAATCACAAACTGCCCTCCGACGTATTTCGATGAGCTGATTCCGAATATCGCCTCAAAAATGTAATTCGACAAAGAGGTAACTTGAATAGGAAACATTTTTCAAAATCAACATTTTCTTAATGAATTAGACTTCTGATAGAAAAAACAAGTACATTTTCGAATTTAGAAGGAAATAAGATGAAGTAAAACTCGCGAAATTCCGCACCTTTGAGATATATCCAGGAAATCAAATTGGAAAAATGCAATATTCTATATAAAAGGAAATCGAATTTTGCGAAAATTTTCAATTTTAATTTTTCGAAAAATCACGTAAATTGGATTCGACAAAGGGGTAACTGGAAAAAGATAATTTTTTTGAAGAAAAAATAAATTGCACCTATCCACAAAATCGACATTAGTAGTGAAAGAAGGAGGCCTTCTATCACTACTGACATTTATTAAACGGATAAGCTTTGTAATTAAAAAAATAAGTGCGCTGTCCCGTCTGTGTATCGTTTCATTTGTAGCACCATACAGGGTGTTACAAAATGAAAAAATTGGTTGATCGTTTATCGATTTAATTATTTGTTACGATCTTACGAGACACTAATATTGTGGATTGTAACAAGGTGTAACATTTATTAAGAACCCGGAGGCATAACAATACGTCTCATTGACTCCGTGGAAATGGCTACCAAAACTGTCGACTTGTTGATCAAATCGTTACGATAGAAAATGAGACATCTAAACATAAAGTCGGTCATAAAACAGCGATTCGAAAGAAAGTAACCTCAGCAACTTCATAGTCTCGTTATAACCGAACTATGCTCTACGACTTCCCTTTATTGCCCTGTAGGTTACGATGCCGTATATCCCTGCTGGCGCAGGGGTCCCTAACTCGATATATTATGAGCTTTTATTGGGTTGTAGTGTGGTGTCTGCAGCAATCATTATCGAAACCGGTAAATTGATTCAGTTATACGCCCGTTATGCTCTTACGCGACGTGAGACAAAAGGAGAGATTTACATGCAGTTGATTACGTTAATGGAGCGACATTGTTCTCGTGACGTTTGACGATATTCGGCTGCTCTTCGCAGACAATGGCTGCTGCAGCGTGCCGCTGACTTGTGTCTTGGGTTGCTGCTTCAAGGATTCGTTATTGTTTTACTTCTACTGTTTCACAATCCCGTGCGACCAGAGTTTCTTGTGAGCTCAATATTTCATTCCCAGCTTATTTCGTCTCCTAACCAAGGAAGATGGAAAACTAGCCACGACCGCCCAGGATATAATGGCGAAATTGTGGCAATGGCAATAGATATTGTCAAAGTATCAATTATACGAGGATGTACTGATATCTAGTTAGCCTAGACCAGTTCCCTGCATAAACAAAATATTGCGTTACCATAGCAACGAACAATAAGTTATTATAAGTGTCAGTGTAAAGTTTGATGTCAAAATAGTAAACCAGAGTTACGCAATAGATTAAAAGAAAAAATACGTCCACCGAAATTGTGAAAATCGAAAAATTGGAGTATCGAGCCATCATCAAGTACTTGTATTTAAAAGGGTTAAGAGGTAAGCGGATTTACGAAGATATGCTTAATACTCTTGGTGATCAATGTCCTTCGTATACGACCGTGAAAAATTGGACTGCAAGCTTCAAAAGAGGTAAATTTTCCATTGAAGATGATGACCGATCGGGAAGGCCAGTTTCTGTGTCAGTCCCCGAAAATATCTATGCAAGGGAAACTTTGAGCTATTATACCATCTCATTGCATTGACTAATTGGGCAGGATTGGAAGAAACCTGTGATGTTAATATTGCTCTAGACACTTTTTACAATGAACTATATTTTCATGCATTGATGAAGCAATAACAAAAAAGGCTCATAAAGCCATAAGTAGTCGAAAAAGGGAATAAAACGTCAAAAATTTGAAATTGCAGAAGATCAATCTGTGAAATGCATAGGAAATGTCTAATTTTATCGGAAACGATTTGAAATTCAGTACCCATAAACAAAAATGTTGGAATTTTACTAAACCGAGTCTGAGAATTTGAAAAAAATCATCTTTGATTTAAAAAACCCTTTCTTTCAACTCGATTTGAACCATACAATTCGAGAACGGTTAGAGATAGAGCAATTGAACTTTTTGATGCACATATTGTGGACTATTGCATCATAAATTCAGATCGATACGATGAAAATGAAGTTCCGGATTTTTTGAAAAATCGTCAAAATATCAAACTTTGACCCCCGGAGAATCCAAACGCCGGCATTCAGAGAGTTGGCACAATGGTAACTTCAGCGATTTTCACCGAAACCGGTTTTCCATAGGATATATATATATATATATATATATATATATATATAACAGGAAGTTATTCATGACATCTACAGTCACTAGTTGAAACTTAATTTGACACGAACCAAGGAATCCAAAAGTAGAGGTTAGTCCACAAATTGACAGGCAGCCAACAATTCGTTGTTCTGACCAACCCAAGGTTCAATCAAGTTTCTAATACGTTATGAGGAACGCAAGCAGAATCTAAGTGAAAATAGAGTATATTTCGTTTTAATTCCGAGAGTTCTAACCTTTGACAGCTGTTTCGTGCTAACGCACTCATCAGAAAGGATTTATGGAGCTCTCGAAATCAAAACGAATCCACTCAAATTGTTGGCTGCCTGTCAATTTGTGGACAAACCTCTACTTTTGGATTCCTTGGTTCGTGTCAAATTAAGTTTCAACTAGTGACTGTAGATGTCATGAATAACTTCCTGTTATATTCTGTCTTGCCTCACGGTATTAATTCTTGAGTGGATTCGTTTTGATTTAGAGAGCTCCATAAATCCTTTCTGATGAGTGCGTTAGCACGAAACAGCTGTCAAAGGTTAGAACTATATATATGTATATGTATATACGATTTTTAATGGTCAGACATAAAATGTAGATGAAAAAGGTAATAAAAGATCGAAGCGGTCTAAACACTGTTTCATCACGTGAACCAGTGGTGACAAAATATAAGGAAGAGAGTCCGAAAATTTGAAATTAAAAAAAAAATGGTGAAAACAAAACCCTTTTATCTCGATCGAACCATCCAATTTGAGTACGGTCAGAGATAGAGTAATTCTGCTTTCGCCAATCGATTCAGCATTAGGTCTGTCAGTTTATGAGTCCCTTGTATGATATCTTATGAAATATCACAAAACAGATCCAATGGACGTTTGTAAAACCTAATTTGTGTAACTACCTGTTACAATCCATAGTCACTTGAAACTGTGGATGAAACAAAAACTATCCTAATGCCTTTCCGCTTCACCCTGTATTTCAATCACTCCGATGCCTCCCCTAAGTCACGCCGTCGGCTTTCTTCTCTAATAATGGAGGGATAATTTTTGTCGAAGGGGAGATTTTATGAATCCTTGTTGTCGCGTTTATGGCAGTTATCGATAATAAAATATCGTCCTAATGACAAATTCTGATCTAATAACTGCACTAAGCCCATAATAATTTCATGGGGATTCAAATGGTGGCTATACCGGTTATTGCTTTTTATCACGGAACAATTTGTTTTCAATACAAGTTTAATTGAAATCTAATGTAGGGACTGTTTTTGTGGAAGGGCTGTTTTGTGGAAGCTATTTAGCTAATGAGAACAATGTCGATACTACTTGGTGGAAGACAATTAATCTAATGATGAAAAATAGAAAACAAAATCCAGTTTTTCACTTTAACCTATACTACAGATTTATTCGTCGGCGAGTATCAAACAAAAAACAACTACTGCCCCTTACGACTAGATTCTTGGCAAAGTTTTCTTCAAGAATTACTCTTCAGTGCTCCTCAAATGCCATAGCTGAAATTATTTTTTTATTTATATGGGGGAACACCTACGTACCAAAAATAGTTGATATATTTGAACAACTTATGGATAAAATTATAACCATGTATAAGACTGTATACCGGGTAAAGATTCGAAAACATAATCATCTATATCTCAAAATCGAAATCTGAATTCAAGAATGGCTGAGCATTTTTCAAAATTAGCCAAATTGCAAAAGTTATATTTTTCAGAAAATAATAGCCTGTAACATCTTCAATAAATTCATTAAAACAATACATGATATGAAATCTATACATAAATTAAACAAAAAAATTAATCGAATGAACAAAAATTCAACAAAATTAAATTAAATCTTAACGTATGCTCCTTTCCTGTCGTGTTTTCAGGGTGTTCTTGTTTTCTGAAAGGTTTGTGTTTATATACACCTTGAGGGGGTGCACTAAACGAGTGAAATATTGCTTTCGACCGATGAGGTGTTTAACTATTAGTACAGGCTAAATAGGATAAGACCCAAAAAAAAATTGGGCCCTTTTGATTTTCTAGATTCTGGGAAGTTTTGGTGTACCGAATAAGTCTAGCAACTCTTCATAAAAGTACGGGCACGGATTTTCGAAATTTTGGGACTTGAATCTCAAAAATATTTTGAATCGTGAGTAACTCGAAAACCATGAGAAATTCGAAAAAAACTGTTGTGACAAAAAATGTAGAGCACAAAATTTTCTACAAAAAAAGTCTTCAGTAATTTTTTCGTTGGAGCCACTATTTCTGAGTAATTCTCTCTCAAAGCCGAAAGCTGGAGCACCCGCTCGCGAATTCCCGCCAGTGCGAATTCAAGCAAATTTACATCCCAAGCGCAAATTAAAATTGCTCTAACTCGTTGAAAACTACTCCGTTTTCAAAGAATCAAAATGCATAATGATGGGTAAGTTCTCTATTTTGTACTCCGGTAAGGTAGCATAATTTTCGACTTAGGAAATTTTCGAAAATCTTGCGAGATGAAGAGGTATATTGGCCACACAAGCACTTGAAGTTTCAATGAATATATTCCATCACTCGCAATATAAACAAGCAAATCCAACGAGAGATTTGTCGTTCGTATTATTATCAATATTTTCATGTATATAACATACATGAGTTACTTCTTGGTTTCAAATGAACTAACTTTCAAAAAACGCGATCATGAACACGAGCTTCGTTCTCGATTGATTATTATTTTGATATTCACAGACTTTTTAATAGTTTTTCTTATCCAAAGATGAGGGTATTCATTTTGAAGCGTAGAATCTCAGCTTCAAGTTCATATAAAAACATTCTTAGTATGATGTATCCTCATTATGAAGATTTTGAAAATGCATAGAAAGGTCAAAATGTCCCATTTTTCCGTAAATATTTCCTTAATTATCCAAGAGTAAGTTTCTTCAAAAAATTCATGTTGTATTTGTGAAAACACGTTACCAAAAATCGATTGCGGGTCGTTACATTGTATTCAATTACTTGGTTTAAGAATACGGAAGCTTTCTTTTCGTCTATTTCCCGCGAAGAATTCGGCAACCACCGCCATTATCACCGATAACCACGCACGTGTGCAGACCACAGAACTAAATAATATAATTATATCATAAGATATAATTATGAGTTCTGTGGTGCAGACGACGTGTTTTGTGTAGTAAACATTTATCAAGTGCGTACTGCTTTCTGTAGTCTTTACGGTGTTTTTCACATACAAAAATTGGATTGTTCACTGGGGCCAGTGCAAAAATTGTGGATCATAAATATAATTAAATCAAAATATTTTCCTAGGTTAGGACAAAAGAGAAACCTCTCTTGTACTGAATTTTAAGCTCTAAATGTTTTGTGTCGGCATTTTTTGTTGAAATCCTCATAGTTTTCGAGTTATCCGCAATTCAAAGTGTTTTTGAGTACATGAACCTATTCTATGATGAAAATTCTGAGGTAAGGAAAAATTTTAAGGAACTAGTTTGTAGAGAATTTTGTGCTCTACACTTTGTGCATTGGGTCTTTTTTTCGAATTCCTCGTAGTTTTCGAGTTATTCGCGATTCAAACTATTATTGAGTATTTAAACCCGTTTTAAGGTGAAAATTTTGAGGTTAGGAAAAAATACCTGATACACTTTTTTGTAGAGAATTTTGTGCTTTACATTTTTTGTTCTGTCCATTTTTTTCAAATTCCTCATAGTTTTTGAGTTATTCGCGATTCAAAATATTTTTGAGCTTCAAGTCCCAAAATTTCGAAAATCCGTTCCCGTACTTTTATGAAGAGTTGCTAGACTTATTCGGTACCCCAAAACCTCCTACAATCTAAAAAATCAAAAGGGCCCAATTTAATTTGAGGTTTTAGCTCAACATCTCCTAATATACCTATACTATATATCGTCGTGTGTAATTCTAATATGTGTTTTGAGCATATCTATTGATCAAATAATATAACAGTTTCATTATAAATATGGGGTGTTTTACGCATTGCGGGAAATAGATCAGTATAATATTTCAGCCTAGTTACTTTAGTAATAAAGTTCAGCAATATTTGTATTTTTTTTTTCATACGAATAGTTGAAAACAGTTATATATTTGTAAATCAGAATGGATTGAGGAAAGGGACCACATGGCCAAAATAATTTTCCGGGCGTTTAGGGCCGGTTCACTCCAGCAATATTCCTCAACTTCCTTATTATGGACTCTGCCATCATCATAATCTGAGAAAGTTTTCAGAATGGAGTGCGGAAAAAAAACACATGGTCAAAATAATTTTTCCGGTCGTCCAGGGCCGGTTTCACTCCAGCAATATTCCTCTACTTCCTTATTATGGACTCTGCCATCATCATAATCTAGGGAAAATTTTAGGATAGGGTGCGGAAAAATACCACATGTTCAAAATAATTTTTCCGGGAGTCCAGGACCGGTTTCACTCCAGCAATATTCTTCAACTTCCTTATTATGGACTCTGCCATCATCATGATCAAGGAAAGTTTTCAGGAAAGAGTTAGGTTAGGTTAGGTTTGAACGTGAGTGGGCCCTTATCAGGCCCTCCACTGCGGCCAATGGCATATTGTGGCTCACCCTATGGTTATATTTCTCCCAGTATATCCAATTTCTTGACGAAATTGAGGAATGCATTGGGAGAACAATTTACCAGGTTTTCTGGCCTTACTGTCGTATCGCCAAATATTGAGAATCTGGTTCTGGCCGCTGCAGGGCATGTACACAGAATGTGTTCAGCCGTTTCATCATCCTCCATGCATAGCCGGCACTCTGCATCTTGTGCAAGTCCGATTTTACGCCTGTGATGTTTGAGTTTGCACTGGCCAGTAAGCAAACCTACTATAACTCTGAGATGCGCTCTGCTGAGTTCTAGCAGTTTGTCAGAGTCCTGTTTTTCTTTGTACAAGCAATGAATGCTTTGGAATGGGCTAGGCCCAGTAGACTACGCCAGTACTCGAGTCTTTTATTGTCTGCCCAAGCTGTTATGACCGATTACCGGTTCTGGTCCAGTGAACGTTGTTTCGGCCCCCCCTTTTGCTAGGGCGGCCGCTATTTCGTTTCCTTCTAGGCCTGTGTGACCTGGTATCCAGACTAGGGTAACGTTGTTGCGTTACGCCAGTCGGTTTAAGGTGTCTCTGCAGTTCCATAATGCCCTAGATTTAAAGCAGTTGGATTCAAGCGCTTTAAGTGCTGCTTGACTATCTGAAAATATTTTTATTGTTTTTCGTGTGTGGTGCCGATTTTCCAGCTCCCTGGCACACATTTCAATGGCATATACCTCTGCCTGAAATATCGTAGCTAGTTTGCCCATACTGAACGAGCGTTTCACTACTGGGTTCATCCCATATATTCCGGCTCCGACGCCTTCCTGAGTTTTGGAACCATCGGTGAACCAACGTTCATTTGCCCTACATAGGTTGGTTTCATTCCGGACCCAGTCTTCTCTTTCGGGAAAGACCACAGTGTAGGACGTGTGAAGGTTGATAGTTTTAGGCATGATGTCTGAGGGCATTCCTAGAATGTTGTGAGCTATTATGCCCTCCAGCATGCCGCTGCCTCTCATGACACATGCCTGCGGTAGACTAATGGCCGCTTGATAAAGTCTGAATGTTGCCCATCTTGCCTCTCTCTCCAGAACTATGAGGAACAAGGAGGACTTCCATTGCTGCCGTTGGCGTGGAGCGAATGCTTCCAGTAATCGCCAAGCACGCTTGTCTCTGTAGTCCGTTAAGTTTAGCAATGGCCATTTTTTTATGTCCCTTGCTCCACCAGAGTATAGAGCCAGGAAAGAGTACGGAGAAAAACCAAATGGTCAAAATAATTTTTTCGGGCGTCCAGGGCTGGTTTCAATGCAGCAATATTCCACAACTTCCTTATTATGGACTCTGCCATCATCATAATCTAGAGGAGTTTTCAGAATAAAGTGCGGTAAAAAAACCACATGGTCGAAATATTTTTTCCGGACGTCCAGGGCCGGTTTCACTCCAGCAATAATCCTCAACTTCTTTATTATGGACTCTGCCATCATCATGATCTAGGAAAAATTTCAGGATAGGGTGCGGAAGATATCCACTCTATTCTGAAAACGTTCCTAGATTATGATGATGGCAGAGTCCATAATAAGTTAGTTGAGGAATATTGCTGGAGTGAAACCGGCCCTGGACGACCGGAAAAATTATTTTGACCATGTGGTTCCTTTTCTAAATCCACTCTGATTTACAAATATATAACTGTTTTCAACTATTCGTGTGAAAAAAATGTAAATATTGCTGAAAAGTATCTAGGCCTAATATTTCATAATAATAATGATAAGTATAATAGTTTCGCTAAATGTGGTGAAATGTGTGGTGAATGTGTTTAAAAACAATGAGAGTTTTTTATAGGAATGTCGGGGGTTTAGATATATATTGAGTGTGTATCTAGGACTGTCCAGAACAAATTTGCGAATCAAGAGAGAGATCTATCTGATGGATAAACAAAATTGGAGTTTCATGTTGATGAGTTTCCTACTTTTAGAAACCATCATATAATGGTGGATTTACGCCGTTTTAAGTCACAAGTACAAGTCATAGGAATGTTCGTCAATGATACGTTAGAATAAACGGTTCAGCCATTCATTGATGAATATTCTTCCTTGTGACTAAAAACTTATGACTTGAAACTGCTTCACAATTCTGTCATATTAAGGTCTCGAGCTGTTGGAAGTCCAACTATCGCAGATCCATAGTTATTCACTACAAAAAACTCTGTATCAATCCAATCACCTTTATATCTTGTAGGTACTCAAATCACTCCAAAATGGTCTATTTTTGTACCATTATAAGCTGTAAGGATTGTTTTCCTTGTTAAAGTAGAGTTTTCGAGTGGTAATCCATTTTTTGCTACTTTTGAAGGGTACAACTGCTTGAATATTCTAAGAGGCATCGTGTTTCCTTGAGCTCCAGTATCCACTTTTGCTGATAAATTCACAAGCGTTCGGGACTCTTCGAGGACCAACTGAATTTCTGCAAAAACTTCGTCTGGTTGCCGTTGTTCGTGATCAATTACAGAAATATGGAGTGTGTTGAACTCATCCAGTGTATTGTCATTATCTGACGTTGATGTTTGGATTTCTCTGACAACTTCATTCACATTTTGCACATTGTTTCGTCCCGAACTTTGTATTCGGCGAAAATAATTTGGTTGATTTCTCGGTATTGTCGTAGGTCTGAAGTTGTAACTGCGCTCGTGGTATCATGATTGACACATTTCTTTCCAATGATTGAATTTATTGCATTTTTGTTTGAATAGTTGGAATGTTGTGATGATGTCTGGACTGTCCCAGTCCATCCTTGGAATTGGCAAATCGCTCATATTCACTCAATACACCGCTGCCACCATGTAATGTGTTTAGGTTCTATTTTATATTAAAGACTTTATTCAACATTAACATTTATTCACATGACGTGACATAACATGACATTATTCTCAAACTGAGGGGGTGACCATTTAATTTGACATACTGTTGCCAATACAGAGTGAATGAAATCTCCCGAGGAAATACACACATAAACAGTAGGATTAAGTTTCTGCGGCATATTCGGTCATATCTTTCGTATTCATCATCTTCTTTTTGAGTATTGTTATTATAACTTTTCAAACGTAATTTGCGTATTTGTCTTGAAATACATACTATTGGGCTGGATTGTTGATGAAAGAAGTTTTTGCTTTCTTCAAAATTATCCATTACCTTTGAGAAATTTACCGTCATATTTAAGAAGAAAATTTAATGATTTCTTTGTTGCAGGGATTTGTGTTAAGCCTCCGGAACCTTACTTCGGTCGAAAGATAGGACCGTTATTGGAATTTGCTCATGGAATCAGAGGCATTGCTTATGCTGTAGATGAGAGTACGATCTTCATCAAGGGCTTTTCCTACGACGGGACGGGACCCGATGCCTTCTTCTGGATTGGAAATTCTCCAAGACCGAGCCCTGAGGGAATCATCATTCCCTACCCTGAAGATTATATTGGCAGGTAACTGGAAAATAAATTTTGATATACAACGTGAAAATTTTAAAAAGAACAATGGACAATTTATAACGAAGGAAGATATTTGGAAAAAATATAAAAGTTTTATGTCAGCTTCAGAAAGAACACATGTTGATGTTATTTTGGTCTCATTTGGCTCCCACAGCCAACCTGATGAAAATAATAAATGGAAATGTGGGTCTAGCAACACCTTGGTGAAAGGAATCTATCGTAATATCCCCATTCAGTGTTGCCATAGATCACAGCTATCAATATTTTTTTATTTCTGATTGTGTATAATGTAAAGATTTTTAATGAAATTTTTCAATTATTATACAGTTCCTTCTCCAACTGCTCTCCGGTGGTCCATAGCTTCTAAACGGCACAAATTGAAAATTTCTTTCGAATGCAAGCATCTTTCCTTCTTGAGAGAGTATCTTTGGAAAATATTCCGAAGTATACAAGGTGACCCAGAAAAGTGCACCAAACCAAACTTATGTTTTTTGTGATGGAAAACCCTATATTTCATCACATGTTTGAATAGTGATTACTTTGACCATTCAAATAATATAGGGTCATGTATGTTCATCAACGTTATTTCCGGGATATATCGATATTGCTTCAAAAAACATAAGGTATTCAACACTCTGTAACTCCTCGTGGAAAAATAATTCCAAAAACTTATGCAAGGCATGACTCCAATATGGTCTAGTTTCTATAACATGACACACAGTTGAAATTTCATTATCTTTTGTGTACCGGATAGATCGAAACGCAAATTGAAATATATCTCGCTTTTTTCAAATGGAAACCCATATATTCAATTTCAGTATTGGAAAGGCCATAAAATTTCCTTTCGAATGATATATCACACTTGGTATTTACTTCACCTTGAAACTAACGTAAATGTCCAATTGAAAAAACCAAGATATCTTTCAATTTGCATTTCGATCTATCCGGTACACAAAAAGTAATGAAATTTCAACTGTGTGTCGTGTTACAGAAACTAGACTATACTGGAGTCATTTCGCCTCCCAAAAGTTTTTAGAATTGGAATTGTAGTATCGAGCCATCATCAAGTACCTGTATTTAAAAGGGTTAAGAGGTAAGCAGATTCACGAAGATATGCTTAATACCCTTGGTGATCAATGTCCTTCGTATGCGACCGTGAAAAATTGGACTGCAAGCTTCAAAAGAGGTGAATTTTCCATTGAAGATGATGGCCGATCGGGAAGGCCAGTTTCTGTGTCAGTCTCCTAAAATATCAATGCAGTTCATGACATGATTTTAACAGACCATCGAATTGGGCTAAAACGGATATCTGAGGCACTGAATATTTCATACGAACGCGTTCATCATATAGTTCACGTCAATTTGGACATGAGAAAAATTGCTGCAAAATGAATCCCCAAATGTTTGAATGTTGACCAAAAGCGTGCAAGGGTAGTAGCATCGCGTTCGATCTGTGCTCGATTTGAAAACGATGTAGACTTCTTAAACCGAATTGTTACTATGGATGAGACTTTGGTACATTTCTACGATCCAGAAACAAAGCAACAATCAATGGAATAGCGACACTCTGGTTCTCCAAAACCTAAGAAGTTTCGTGTCCAAAAATCTGCTGGAAAAGTTCTTGCTCCAGTTTTTTGGGATTGCCATGGAGTAATCATGATTGATTTTTTGGATAAGGGTAGAACAAACTGGTGTGAAATTAGCAGCCACTTTCTAGCAGCCGTTTTTATTCAGCGGCCAATTTGCCAGTGGCGCCGGGTGTGAAATTAAATTCGGTTTTTGATCCGAATAAACTTCAATTTCTGTATATAGACTACCTGTTAACATTCTATGAATTTGAATGAGGTAAGGTGGCTTCCTTAGTCTGTCAAAAAAGGACAATGGTTTGGTGCTTACCTGGAGTCGATCCAATTTTCTTCCTTCTCCAATTTTGACTGGGGTTGCAACCTCCTATTCACTATGGGGGTGGACTGTGGCTGATTGTTCAGTAAAATGATAGGATTTCGAAACGTTTTCACCTAAAAGCGTTGCGATTGCGAGTTAGGCAGCGAAATACTACTGTCTTCCCGTTCAATGCGACTCTTCACGGTAAAAACACCGAATTCGGCCTAGTCTGACAGACATGAAATATATTCATATATACCGGGTGTACCGCGAGGATGTGAATGCTAGAATTTATTGTAGGTATGAATCTGAATGAGAAATATTACCTAATATAAGAATGTAGACTTACTTATTACCTAACTTATCTTAATACTAAATAATAACAAAAAAAAATTGGAAACTTAACACTACCGAAAAGCCCGATAATGATATACCGAGAAATGGTTGACTTGCAGGCCGTCTAAAAGGCAGTTTGTACTTGTCGATTTTTGGAAACACACACAAATCTCATGTTGCCATGCAAAAAATTCGTGATTTAGGGTTTGAATTACTAGAACACCCCCCCTTATCCACCAGATTTGGCTCCGTCCGACTATCATCTCTTTCCTCAACTGAAAAAAAGTTTAAAAGGTCGTAATTTTCTTCCAACGAGGAGGTAATAAAAGCTGTGGAGGTCTGGTTTGGAGAGCAAGAAGAAACATTTTTTTTGAAAGGTCTAGAGACGTTGCAGGTTCGCTGTAATAAATGTATCCAATGAAGAGGAGAATATGTTGAGTAATATAATACTTTGACATTGAAATTTTGTTTGGTTCTATAGTGGGATAAGAATTTTTTAATACATCGTCGTATATGTAAATAATAAAATGTTTTTGCAATAAGTGTCTCATGTTCAAAATTTTGAGTCTCGCTGTAAATAATTCGAAGTATGCATAATTTATATAATTATAATATAAATCAAAGTAAGACTCACCTACACTTCTCTCATATTCATAACCAACAAATCCACCTGCATTTTTCATGTGAGAAACCGTTTGGCGAAAAATAAAAGTCACTCAATATTCATAAGACTGGTAGAGAGAGTAGAGAGAGGGAGTAACTGTCTATAGAGCAGATTACATTCTCGTTGTCGTGGATGATACTGAAAGTTTGAAACATCCCATACAATCAAGCCGCAACTGATGACATAGCAACTTGGGAATATTGGGTTTACGGAGGGACTCACGGTCAGGGGTGGTTCGGGAATCGATATACGACGAAAGGTCTACTCAATTTTACTATAGAAGGGTGGCCTTCCATTCAAGTGAATTTTGCTTCAGTTGTTTATTTCCTTAGTGTGTTAAATGATTTCTAAGTGTCTGTGGTATTACAACACATTTTTTACTTGTTTCTTAACTGCGCATTCCGTTTCCTAATAGTATGTTAGTACAGTGTCATCCAGAAAGTTCGCATTAGGTATATTTTATCTGAAGATCGATGCTGCTCTTCCATATTACCAGGATCAGTTCAATGGGCTATGGTGGTCGTGCTGGTAGAGCGTTCGCCTTTGGAGCGAAGGGTCGAAAGTTCAAATCCCCGCATGGTCATCGGTCTCGTGCATGGCATGTTAGAGGGGTCTCTTTGAATTGGATTTCATCGTTTTTGAAAGATCGTAAACAATATGTCTCTTTGCAACACTGTCATAATAATGGAATTACTAAATTTAACTCCGAGTCAGTTTCTATCAATACAGGTGTACCACAAGGGTCTATATTGGGGCCAATTTTATTTTTACTATATGTTAATCGAATTGAAACTGCTCTCGAGAAAACTCACTTTACTGCGTACGCAGATGACTTTTCATTGATTGTGTCTGCTCCTGATCAAGTTACCATGGTTGTAAAATGTAGCAATTCAATTGCACTTGCATCAGAATACTTCAATAACAATGATCTATTCTTCAATGTCGATAAGACCCAAATCATTCAATTTCAACATCGCCAGAACAAAATACCACGACTAAAGTTTTATTTTAATAATCATATTTTACAGAGCAGTCCCGACCAGATAAAATTTTTGGGCATTCATTTTGACGAGTTTTTGGACTGGAAGGCCCACTGTCAACAGCTAGTTTCGAAATTGAATTCTTTGACGTACCTATTTGTGAATTTACGTTTTGTGTTGGAAACGAATCAATTGCTAAATTTGTATCATGCTCAGGTGGGCTCAAGACTGAGGTACGGTGTATGTCTCTGGGGCGACTCTACAATGACCAAAAACGTATTCATTGCACAGAAACGTATTGTTCGATGTATAGCAAGAATATCCAAGAAGTTTTCATGCAGAGAATTTTTTGTCAAAAATGAACTTTTACCATTGCCGTGCGTCTTTGTATTTGAAATGTGTGTATTTGTATTCCAGAACAAACATAATTTCTCACTGAATAGTAATATCCATAGCGTCAATACAAGAAATAGAGATTTGTTCCATATCCGTTACGCCAGATTCAAAACATCGTTCTCGTCTCCAAACTATCTTGGACTGAAAATGTTCAATCATTTGCCTGATATAATCAAGAAAAGTAGTAGTATTTCTGTGTTCAAATGTAGGTTAAGAAATTTTTTACTTGAGAAATGTTTTTATAGTATAGGAGGGTTCTTCTCCTAATTTTATCACTATTATATATATATATATATATATATATGACTATTCCTATAATTTTCTGTAAATTAACTGATGGAAAATAAATGATTATTATTATTATTATCACATGTTGGAAGGTAAGGGCTGCGTTTTCCCTAGCTATTCGAAGACTTCCGAGGGTTGTGCGTAGGGGTGCAATTGGTTGACGGAAATTACAATTTCAACAAATTCATAATTACAATGTTTGATAGTAATATTCTAGAAATGAATTCAAGATACAAATTCTTATAAGCCTTCCTGGATCACTGTTTGTCGAACAAGAACTTTTAAGAGAGGATGATTTTGTGGTGTTTGGTCGCAGATCTCTGTTGTGTATTTGATGGCGAGGTATGAATTTGTTTGCTGATACTCATTCATATTATGTTATATTATTATCAGTAAAACATATTCGATGGAAATACCGGCTGCTGAACATTTTGAACCACCCAATTTCTTCAATATGGGGTGATATGTGCTCCATAAATCCGATGATAAAAGTTAGTGGTAAACATGAATTTTGAATTCGCACTTCAAATAATTGAATATTACGAAAACTTAGAAATACCACCGGAAGCAATTTTCGAAAAAATATGTGAAGATTTTTAGGTTCTACAAGTTTGCTCCTATACATTAAATCGAAATTTTCCCCACTTTCCATAGGTGCTCGCTTGCAAAACATTTTTTTCTCAAAATTTTCCTCAAAAACTGCCCCTGTGCCAAAAATCATTTCTATTGGTTTTTGGTTTTAGTGTCAGGTTACAACCCCTGATTTCTGGGCTAATATTTCATTTCAACATTGAGACGGTAATTCCAAATAGGAATGAATTGAGTTGGTTCAAGATAACGTCCGCCAGCCAGAATCATTCATAATTATTGTTATTTAAAAAAAATATGAACCATGTTGGAAAGGATTCTGGTCAGAATTTCTGTTTGAAAATTAACTAACGTATTTATAAATTATTTTGTCATATGTAATTTGGTTTGCGCATTATCAGTTGTTATAATTGCACTACTACCGAGTGTTCATTATAATATGGTATTTTTGGTGAAGTGAATTTGTTTTATTGGAGTGAATTGAATTAGATTGCCCGAGATCGCTGGAAATTGAACCCACGACCCTATGCTTGAGATGCGAACGCTCTACCAGCACGATCAGCACGGTCCATATGCCGAACATCTCTTTACCAGGGCTCTTATTTCAATAAGTTGCAATGCTGTGAAATTCAACAAGAACACCAATTTCTACATACTTTCCTTCGTCTCCCACGATGTTCTATGAACATTACAGGATTTTACTGATAAATTTCAACCCCTCTTATAGGGCTTGAATAATATCAGTACATATAGTACCACGCAATCTGTGTTTATTACGTTTTGGAAGATCATCAATAAATATAATCCTAGTACGGATCCTTGCGGTACTCCTAGATTAACATCCAACGTTCTCCTCTCGGTGCTATCACAAAACTGTATTATAAAAGTCTTGTTATAACTCTTGGTTTATGCACACTTTTTCAAACTTCTGGTTCCCATGAAAATAGCTGAACCATTTTCTCAGAATTCCTTATGAAAATTTCTAACATATATGTCTGAAACGGCGAAATTTCTATGCCATTCACTGAAGCTGCGTTCAGTTTCAGATGCATATCTTACAGTTTCCTCATCACGGAAAACCATTTCAATTCACTTTTCATATAGTCTCCCATCTGTGAACTTTTGAACAGTTCGCACCACAAAAAAGAGATAAAGATCATTTTGTTGATTCGTCAACACAGTTCACTACGATCTTTTAGGTATTCGGTTCTATGGTAATGATTGAGTAGGTTCTACACGGACTGGATTTCCAAAAGATTGGAAAATACGAACTCTAATTCAGAAAAGTTGAGTTAGTTATAGATAGTGCTCGAATACGAAAAACATGGAAAAAGCGTCTTCTCAGGTAGCAGCCCCAGCATCTGATGAAGTTTGTCACGTTCAAGACACTACGTAAATTTACAAATATGACATTAGCATTCCTCATGTCAGGAGAGCCGAGTCGTAGACAAAGCGATTCAAAGAGCAACGTGGCGTCCACACTCTAATTCACTGCCTTGTGGAATGCCTAGGTTTGAGGAAGATGGTCTCAACATATTTAACTTAAAGCCAAAACCATTTAGATATAAGTTTACATATTTCGAAGAAAAAATTGCTACCAATAACAATACAGATGAATCTATTTAAAAAACCTGACTTTCACAATAAAAACAATCCTACCTGTTTTGTTCTTCCGCCATGCTGGCATTGGCATCTAATTGATTTCCCAATAATTGACTGGTTGGTCTCTACCCAAAGACGCTTCGAGATGGGTTGCAACCGGACCTGTACAGGGTTGGAATATCGCCCGGAGTCAGACAGTCAAAGGGGAGAAAGAGAAAATCACAAATGAACAGAGAGCACAAAACGGCAAGGGGACGAACGTAATTGTGATGAAGTCAGCTCAACATCTTTATTAACTACTAAGTGAGTGTGCTGCGCCATAAAGCCCGATATTTGAATGGTGCGCTGTTCTCTGACAGAACAGCCACTGTATGCAAGTTCAATTTCGGAGTTTCTATATGAAGTTTAATAAACTCGTATAGTCGCTACGGGTGAGAACTGTTTTAAGTCGACATGTTTATCGTTCTCCACATTGCTCCCACTCATTCATGCTTCCAAAGCCTGTACCATGGTCATTCAGTTATGGAATCATTCAGAATATAGAACGCAGAAAGGAGGATTATGTCTATGTACTTCTAAAGTCTAATTTTTTTTTCATATTTTCGTTTGAGGTCTTGTGAGGATTTCTTTCTGAAGACCTAACTTTTGGCTATCAAAGAAAATGCAAATTGAAAACCTACGAATCACGATGACAAGAAGTCGTTGACATGTGAAATGACCCAAATAAAAACAAAATTGGTTGGTCTATTATCGGTGCAACTCGGTTACTTCCGGTTACAGTGCTCTACTATCTCAACTAAGGATTATCAGTTTGAGCACAGTGGAAACTGGTTCAGAACTATCTCCTCCAAGGTAGTACACCATCGATGGCATGAAAATCAGGGCCCTGAGACTAGATCAGATCATGTTAAAGCTAGGAACATGCGCAAGGAGACAATCAAATCCTTGAAAGAGGCCCTGACGGGTCCCGATTGTTTTGGTCTTTAACCAAAGCTGTGGTGAGAAATGTAACCAAGGAAGATGGAACACTAACCACGAATGAGCCACGAAAGAGCCTTTTGTAACTTCTCTAAGAGGTTATCGAGTACGCTATATTTCCTCCAAATGACCGCCGCCGGGATATTCCCATCGAGGTCTTAGTGGAAATTCTCTAACAATACATTGTGGCGAGTTCTCTAAGAAATCTTGTTGCGAGTTCTCTACAAAGTCTTGAGGCGAGTACTTTGAGAAAGTCCCATTTACTGCTCATGATGGGGTCTCTGAGAGCTCGCATGAAGGCTAGCTCTGTGATCATCGCAGCCAGCGCATCTGGCGAGTTCTATGGGAACTTCATTTATATGGCCTTTTGGTGATTTCTTTGAGAAATTCACGTCAACTGCTTTTGTTGAGATCCATGTGAGGTCTGTTTGTGATATTCACATGCAATGCTTCTGGCGTGGTCTTCTAGAGTTCGCATTTAGTGTTGTACAAGATATTCTTACATGTTGATGAAGGAAACGGTCTCAACTGAATATTGGGAAAAATAATTTTTCAGATTGTGATATATCACAGAAAACAATCACTCCTTCGCTACTATGGCATCCTGGACATTGACATCTGATAAATATAGTGAAATCCCTAAATTCTCTCCAGAAAAAATCTGATTGTGAAAATTTGCATTTTCATTCGATATTTGAATGAAAAAGTTTCTCAATCGAGACTGGATAAAAAGTTTTTCAATCAATTATCCTAATGAAAACGCAAATTTTCACCATAAGATTTTTTCCATGTTTAAAATTAAGGATTTCACAATATTTACTAGATGATGTTCAATGTCCAGCGTACCATAGTGGCGGGTAAGTATTTTTTTTCTGTTAGATATTACAAAAATTACCTTGAATTTTTCATTGCAGTTTAATGCTGATAAAATCGGGATAACTTTAGGAACTCGCATTGAGAATGCCTTGTTTTGGTTACATTCGGGATAACTTTAGAAACTCGTAATAAAAATATCTTATTCTGATTACGTTCGGAACATCTACAGGAACTCAATGAGATGGAACCTGGTAAATGGAATACGAGGTCTCCAAGATTTCTACTGGGGACATTAGTGAGAATTTCGCATAGTTATAGTACATTCCGATCATCGAAACCTCGCAATAGGAGTTGGCATAAGATCCTAATTATAACCTATCAGAGATCTCGCAGAGAGGTATATGTTACATGGGTTGAGTATAAACTTGTTACAAGAACTTTTTATTATATGTATACATACCTTCACGGCACTGAACACTTTCCTATAAAAGACTTAGTTTGGAAATAAATGTCTATTCTGTATTCTATTCACCAGCATCATGACGATCGTACTAGATTTGGGGAGTGTCTCTAGCTTCTCGCACAGGAGCGGACCCAGAGCGTTTTTGAATGGGGGGGGGGTAATTAGTTTTTGTTGAAGTTTAAAAGTTTAAAGAGACCGAGAAAGAGGTGATGACGTAGGACTCGTAGAAGGAAGACATATCAATGTTGCTCTCGAGAGAAGGGGGGAGTCAATTACACCAATTTCCCACCCCCTTGGATCCCCCAGTGCTTCACGAGGATAGAAAAACCTTGAAAACAAATCATCTACGAATTTTCGATGGAAATTGGCGATGTTTGTTGTTTCGTCATTAATTTCTTCTCTCATTACATACAAAACAGCTCTCTCATCCATCAAAATCATGAGAAATATCATCATGCGTATCCATACTTAATACACACATCAAGTTGGCGCCAAAGATGAGTTTCGTCGTGTCATATGGAGGACGATCAAGAGACTGTTGAGTTTCCATGTATCGAGTTACAAGTATTTGTCGATCCATTACGGGCAAATGTATTTACAAGTTTTCTCGAAATGGGATGTTGGACGACATCCAGTCTAATGTAAGCTGATACTGCTCGAAGTCATGTCTGAATTTAATTCAATTATTTCTTAGAATACGTCTACAGAATTTTGGATACCTAGTTTGAACTTTGAACAACGCGATAGTGCATTGATTTTAGTTGGGTGGCCTGAACGGAATATTACAAGGCAACTCTAAATTAGCTTTTAGGTAAACAAACAATGTTGATGAAGACATGTCTATTTTTCATGTTAATTAACTGCATTTTCACGTAATTTTGTGAAAATACAGGGTGACCAATCTTCGAGTGATGATGTTATCGATATTTTATTATTATTTTCCCCATATTTAAAAATAGCTAGCTGAGCTAATTCCAAATATATATATATATATATATATATAAAAAGGGCAATTTTTTTACAGAAAAACGCACCTATCCACAAAATCAACATTTTCTATATGAAATAGCCTTCCGATTCAAAACGAGTTCATTTTTGGATTCAGAAGGGAAGTTTCTTTAAGAAGTAATTCTCTTAAATATTCCCAGGCGATCAAAGTCGAAATATGCAATATTCTGTAAAGAAGAAAATCGAATTTTGCGATAAATTTTATTCTGCAGTTTTCGAAAAATAGCAAACTTCCTTCAGACGCAACTCGACTAGCTGATTCCGTATAGTAGTAGAACAAAAACTGCGGTGTCCCACTGTAGTTTTTGAACTTCGCCTTTTGTTGTATTTTTTATACCCAATAAAGACCCTTATTATTATTATATTGAGTTATATTCGTGGGATTTCGCATATTTGAAATATTCCCAGGCGATCAAAGTTGAAAAATGAAATATTCTATATAGAAGGAAATTGAATTTTGCGGACATTTCCAAGTGAAAGCAGCATCATCCAATTTTAACTGATTTCAATAACTTTGTTCATTTTATAATTGTGTTTCATTTCATTCAATTCTTTATATCTTGATAAAGTGGTCATTCCGATATTTTTTCTCTGTCGATATTTTTCGATCAAATTCACAGTAGGCTTTCGCAGAATTGCTCTATCAATAGTTCTCGATTTCAAATTCGGTGAGCACATAACAAAAGCATAGAATCATATGAAAATGAAAAAAAAAATTACAGGAAATTAACCCTTGGTTAGTCGCGCTCAGATTTTACCGTAAAATGTCGCGCGGCGTACGCAGTACGCCATGAAAGATATATTGAATATCAACACAAAACATATTTATTTCCAATAAGATAATAACAAAAAATGGTAATATAAAATAAACAAAATTATATTTAATCCATTTTTTCTGTCAAAAATAATGGTTTATATTCGAAAAATAGTCACAAACCAAAAAGTAAATATAATTTTTAGTCGGAATCGAAAATTTGTTCTTCTTTTGCACATGTGTCACACTGAACGTCAGTTTTACTGTGTTTTTTGCAACAAAATTTTTTACATTTGGAACACTTGATGGTCGTATAGTTATTTTTAGCGCGTCCACAAAACGTGCAACGACCTTTATGACCGGTAGATGTCCTTTCTGCTTCTGGAAGAGGCTGTTTTCCCAAAACATTTTCCAAAATCGATTTAATATGCAAAGGTAAAGATTTTATCTGAAGTCTCGATTGCATATGAGGTTTCATGAGCTCCAATGATAAATTTTTCAAGAACAATTTACGATTGTGTTGTTGATCAAAATCTAGTTTTCCATAAGTGTGTAAAATATAACTGTTGATTCCTGCTACATTCACAAGTGCCATGAAAACAGCAAAAGGCCATCTTTTCGTTCTACGACATATAGAGTACATATTACATTTTTGGTCTACACTGTCAACAGCCCCTTTGGTCCGATTGTATTCTAGTATGATTTCAGGTTTTCCAGTTTCCAAATCCACAACATCATCATCATGCATAGTTGAAAGCAGAATAACTACTTTCTAGGGACGTATGACACCAATGTCATATCCTTTTGAAAACCGAATAGACTTGAACCGATAGCTTTAGATTTATTGGGTAAAAATTCTATCGGAATTTCTTTTATTTTTTTTTCATAGTGCCAATGAATGTAATGCCTTTCTCTCAGAGGTTCTTGGCTAATGAGTAACTGGTATACCAATTGTCACAGGTCAAATTCCTATTGCTACCTTCCAACCCACGTATTAGTCTGTGTACTACTTCTTCAGCAGAGTTACTTATTAGAAATGGCCCATCAGGTTGTACGCCGCAATAAATTTCTAAATTATATGTATAAAAACTTTTGGAATCAACCAGTGCGTATATTTTTATCCCGTACTTGGCTGGTTTGTTGGGGATGTACTGGATAAAGCTGCACCTTCCACGGTAACCCTCCAATTTCTCGTCAATAGTCATAAAATCTCCTAGTGAATAGGAGACTTTGCAATTATTTATAAATTTTTCAAAGAAACTTCTTATCGCTGCAAGTTTATCAACTTTTTTCCTTTCCTCTCTAGTACTTTTATCATCTAGTCTCACTGCTGTGAGTAGAAAGAGGAATCTTCTCAAAGACATCACACACCTACTTATTTCTAATCCTGTTGAGTCAAATATTTCAGACAAGTTTGTTCTGTTCATCTTTTTGGTCCCAATCAAAATCAAAAGCCCGATGGAAGCCATAATCTCTGATCTGTTAGTATTTGGACAATCTCTGTCTCTGCTATATAACCGCTTTTTTTGAGATATGTATAAATTGGTGCAGTTTACTATTTCGTCAATCATGTCAATATCTATAATTTTTATAAAGGCACCAAGGTGATTAGGAATGTTTTGAAACTTGGGAGTAGGAAATTTTTTTTCAGCAAATTTTTCTTTGGTGTTTTTGCAAATTTACTTTTTATTGGATTTTTAGCCCACTTGTATTCTGCTATCAACCTTTTTGTTACTGTTTTGCCCTTCTTTTCTGTCTTGTACATTTTTTTTATGTAGAAATTTCGATCATCGCTCTCTTCAAAGTCCTCAAACGGTTCCACCGATTCTTCCACTATATCTTCCACTTCAATTTCACTATTTGACTCATAGTCATGATTTTCAATTTCTTCCTCATCTGATCCAGAGGATTCACCAGCGATATCGATTGGTTCATCAATTTCATCTAAGAGATGGGATAGTTCGTCACTGCTCATGAGAGCAACATCTTGTTTTCTTGACCTGAAATAAATTCGAATTATTGGATTTATGTAAAATGGGTATTAATATGACGTTACAAAATAAATAAATCCCTGTAATCTGACAAACGAGAAAACAAAATTACTTACATAAGTAGTCGCATCGGCGTACGGAGTACGCCAACCAGAACACCGTGATCGAAAAAGTTCTGTAGATACGAAACAGTTGCACTTACACAATCGCGAGATAGAAATTATACTAAATAGAACTCCGATGGTAGGATATGAGGCGCCGTTTGGGTAAAAAGTGTTTTTGCAAATATGTAAAATTTTGTGTCGATATATTTATAAGTTGTAGCAATATTTTTCATTTTGCTTTCCGATATATTTATTTTCTACCAAACACAATACATTTCAAGCGTTGCAAATATATTAAAACGTGAATGACCATATATTTATAAATTCGATCTTTTTTATGTCGGCAAGAGATGGCGTAGCCGACGCGATTCAATACACTCTTTAATTTTTTCATTTCTAAGGTAAAAAACTCTGAATAATCCAATGATTATTCAAAAAAACTAATGAAAAAGTATTCTGAGGATATATTCTGGCAGCTGCGATATCATTCGGCCGCTATATTCTCGAGAGTGTAATGAATCGCGTAGGTAGCGCCATCTCTTGACAACATGAAATATATCGAATTTATAAATATATGGGAATTCACGTTTTTATATTTGGAACGCTTGAAACGTAAATATATTGTGTGGTCAAAAACAAATATATTGGAAAGCAAATTAAAAAATATTGCCACAACTAATAAATATATTGACACAAAATTTTATATATTTGCAATATCACTTTTTACCCAAACGGCGCCTCATAGTAGGACTACAAGAACCTCTAAGCGATAATTTGAGACGTTGCCAAAACAATGCAATCTTAGAAGAAGTGGCGTACGCTATACGCCAACGCGACGACCTGAGGGTTAAGTCGAGAACGGTTTGGGATAGAGCAATTCTGCATATGCCAATCGATTCAGAATAACAAAATTAGTATATTCAGTGCATTTGAAACGAAGATTTTGATGGACAACATTTTTCAAATGACACAAATTAGCAAATTTTCGAAAATTTTTATTTTCAATTTATTGAAAAATCTCACACCATCCTCAGACGTAACTAGACGAGCTGATTCCGACTAACGTCTCAAAATTTGAATACGAAATAAGGACAAGTATTGCGATTCCGACGAAAAAATTGCCCTCATTTGGTTAATCCTTCGTCTAATCAAATTTGTGAGATTGAATGTTTTAGACGATGTAGTAACTTGATTACTTATATTTCGGACGTCCATCATCTTAATGGTTGAAAGATTTCTATCTCTTTCAAATTTTTCACAACGTTTCAATTGCTTGAATCCGCAATCGTCTTCTGATGAATAATGAGAAAATCAGATGCTACGCGACCTTTTATAGGTCTATAATTAAAGTGTAATTACGCGCGGTCTTGTGGCGCGCGTGGTTTTGCGCCTTTTCTCCCTCCAAAACGGTCCATGAGCGGTTTCCATACGTTTTTAATTTCCACGCTTGGTTGACTGAAGGCACCATTGGCTTCTATGTAGGTGGTTTCCATAAATTTCCGTTTGAACTAATATTCCTCTCTATGAAGAACACTAGCTTCGTCCCGAAGAATTCGGTGGTGTTTTGTCCAGGCGTGGTCAACAATTCCCGATTTTGATGTTACCCCTCGTTGAGTCCACTTTTTTTGTTCGGCTATTCTTACTGATAATGGCCTCTTGGTCTCTCCGATATAGGAATCTCCACATTCACATGGGACTTTGTAAATACAGTTTTTGCTGGATTCTGTTGTGTTCTCTGGTTTCGTCTTGGTGAGGAAGCTTCGTAAGGTACTGCCGGATTGAAAGCAACTCTTGATGTTGTATTTATTTCCGATCCTTCTGATCTTCTCGGAGATACCCCTGATATAGGGGAGAATGAGAACGGGGTTTTGTGGTCTTTCTTCGGTTGTCTTGGTCTTTTCGAGTTGTTTCCGAACTTCTCCTATGAGTTTCTCGGAGTATCCGTTTCGGCGTAGGTCCTTTGTGGTGTGGTTAATTTCCGCCTCTAATGACTCCTGGTTGTTGCAAATAGACATTGCTCTCTCCACCAACGTTCTTACGATTCCCCTCTTTGTGGAGTTTGGGTGATTAGAGCTGTAGTTGAGGTACTGTCTTGTGTGTGTCTTCTTCCTGTAAACAGAGGTGAGGATTCCAGTGTCTGTTCTTTCAGCTTTCACACCGAGAAACGATAGGGTACTATTAGTTTCCTTTTCCATTGTGAATTTGATTGAATCCCTCATGTTATTAATTCTGGCGAAGAATTCCCCAAGTGGACTCAACGAGGGGAAACATCAAAATCGGGAATTGCTGACCACGCCTGGACAAAACACCACCGAATTCTTTGGGACGAAACTAGTGTTCTTCATAGAGAGGAACATTGGTTCAAACGGAAATTTATGGAAACCATCTATATAGAAGTCAATAGTGCCTTCAGTCAACCAAGCGTGGAAATTAAAAACGTATGGAAACCGCTCATGGACCGTTTTGAAGGGAGAAAAAGCGCGGAGCACGCGCGCCACAAGACCGCGCGTAATTACACCGTAATTACACTTTAATTATAGACCTATAAAATGTCGCATAGCATCTGATTTTGTTATTATTCACCAGAAGACGATTGTGGATTCAAGCAATTGAAACGTTGTCAAAAATTTGAAAGAAATAGAAATCTTTCAACCATTAAGATGATGGACGTCCGAAATATAAGTAATCAAATTTGTGAGAAGTTATTCGAAATCAGCTTGCCGAGATATGTTTGAGGGAAGTCAGCAATTTTCCGAGAAATAGAAAATTTAAAAATTCAAATATTATTTCAACAAGAAATTGCAGAGGTAGCGTAAAAAGCCTACCAAAGCTCTATTTAACTCGGAAGCGATTTCATATTTGGTGGGCACCTACAAAAAAAGTTGAGTTTTACGAAAATGAATGGAAAGAAATAAAAAATCAAGAGGGAAATTATTTCAACTCAAAATGAACTTTTCAAGTCGCGAACGGTTTGGGATAGAGCAATTCTGCGGACGCAAATCGATTTAGAATCACGATGTTAGTGTATTCTGTGAATTTGAAACGAAAATATCAACAGGCACATTTTCTGAATAAATTAGCCTTCTGAATCAAAAACGAGTACATTTTCGAATTCAGAAGGGAATGAGATGAAGTAATACCCGCGGGATTTCACATTTTTGAAATATCTCCAGGCGATCAAAGTCGAAAAATTCAATATTCATATAGAAGAGAATCGAAATATGCGAATTTTTTTGCGCTTTTCAAACGAGTATATTTTCGAATTCAGAAGGAAATTTTCCATAAGATGAATTAATATTCGCGGGATTCCAAATTTTTTAAGGTTCATGTAAACCCATGAAAAAATTAACGGCAAGTTCAAAAATTCTGAAAAAAATTCGAGTTATTCTGGCATCCAAATTGAATAATTAGCGAGATGTAGAAGAAAATCTGATGAACAGTTTTCAAGAAAAAAATAAAAACCTAATTTTTAGAGGTTTTTTTAAGTTTTCCCAAAAACCATTCATCAGATCACTGTCAAGGTAAAAGATAATCACGATTTTTTTCAGAATTTTTAACCACAGCGTTCTCTCACAATTAAAAAAAATTCTGAAAATCTTGTTATAAAATCAAAGACAGTTGAGAAGAATCGCTTTTGCAAGTGATATTTATATGAAATTTAGAAGACTGAACATTGAAGAACTATTCTTACTATTTTCTAGACATAAAATCAAACGATTTATATTTTTAATAGTAATTTTTAAAATCTCGGACAAAAAACGGTAAATCGCTCCAGTAAGTGATTCCTCTGTAGTACATGAACGGAAATACAAAAATAGTTCTGCTACTGTCCACAAGGTATTGCACAGAATTATTGTCACTGTCATATTGACTGTACAGCATTGCCAATAGATCTATACAGCGGTAACCGATGTAATTTGTTTAACTTTTCGAAAATAAAAGTTACGTTGATAGGGGTTCGTCAGTTCATCAGTTGGATGTTGGATTGGTCCGCCTAAAGCCTTGGAGTCCTTGGACACAATTGAAGAATTATGTAAGTAATGAGTTTTATGTTTTGGGATTTAAAATATCAGTTCTGGAAATGAAACAGGAAGCAAAACAGAATTGAAAAATAATAATAATAATCGTAATAGCTTCTTTATTGTCAATTCTAGTTGTTTTTGAGTAACATTATTTTATATACATAAAAAATAACGGCATATTAGGCGGAGTTCAGCTTACAAAGATGAAAAATAATGATAAAAATAAATTATAGTGAGTTGTTCATATTAGCTGCTCTTTTTGGATTTTAACAACAATATTGTTGTTTGTGCTAAAAGTAAAAAGAGGCACTGTAACTCTCACCAAATTCACCAGACGGTGCGATCTTTTTTCATTTTCAGATGTAAAAGTCTGAAGGATTGAGGCTCGTGTCGGCTGGGAATAATCCTCCACGATTCACTGTTGCGTTAAAAATTAACAGTGCTGCTCCTAAAGTGGCGTATGGAGTGGGTAACAAGGTCTATCTAGAACACATGGCTAATGACCATAGCAGTCGATGCCAAAACATCAAGAAAAAGAATCCTGTGAGCTATTTAGCAGTACTCCGAATAATGTTGAGATTTGGCAATATTGCTTTAGCAGTAGGGTTTACCGTTGCAGAAAACTGTAATTTATATGGAAATATTATAAAAGGTCGCTGTAAGTATGGTATGAAAAACAAATCTTGTCAGTGCCATCTTACAGTTCAGAAACGCGAAATATTTGACTTTATATGAACCTTAATCATTCCCAGACAAAAAAACTCTTTGACTCTCCTACTCTTGATAGAAATCTTATCCCACTTTCTCGGTCTCTTTCAAATAGAATAAATTACTTTCCTGGGATGAACCCGTCAGCTCATCTGGACGCAGCGCTAACAAGTTCCTTCTCCTAATATTTAAACAGCAACATAAAATAAACGCTTCATTTCAATCCTGATTACTTTTTACGAGTACTTGCCCATCAGCTCCAGCGCAAGTTATTTCTCGTTACGGCATTCCGATCCAGTCGCTCCTGCCCGATTTTCCTTTCAAAACTACGCGGTGAAACGCTCCCAACCCCAGCAGCGTTTTCCTTTGCCGGCGAAGACAATATGAGGCCGAAATAATCGCAGCAACGAGACTGATTCGTTCTCTCCTTCTAATCCCCTTTTATCGCATGAAACCCTCTCCGTCTCATTAAACGGCTTACAGTTATCATTTCAAACGACATAAGCCGATTATTTTGTAGCTATGACAACGTTCTGGCTACCGACCGCTACGGAGGTAGCTTTCCACGAGGAAAATGTAATACGATACGAAACACGGGAAATAAAGAAGGGCTTTCGACTCGAGCGGCGGAAAAATAGAAAAGGAAGCCGATTAATGCGTGGAGATGGGTGTTGAGGTTATTCTCATTATTTCATAAACATTTTCATTATAAATGACGGGGTAACATAAAGTCCGAGAAATTTACTCACAAAATGAAGCTAGTAGGTAAAGCACAAGTGGGTGGAAAAACTCTTCGAATTTTCTTGTAGTTCTCTCAAACTATTCGAATTTTCCAGGAGTTTATCTTCTGAACTCTATTCTTGAAGCTTTCCCTTCAGGCTCCTTGAATTTTCTTGAAGTTTTACCTTCAAACTATTCGAATTTTGTTGAAGTTCTTCTTCCAAACTAGTCTAATTGAAATTTTTCTTCCAGATTATACGAATTTCCTTGAAGCTTTTCTTCCAAGCACCTTGAACTTTCTTGCAGTTCATCTTCCAAGGATTTGTTATTTTCGACGAGTTTATTCATTAAAGAATTCAAGTCAATTCCAGAAACTTCGAATGAAACTGTTTCGGGGTCTTCCCCCTCTTGAACCATCCCATCTGATAATCTATGATGGAATATGGCCTTCTTACCAGTTCTTTCGAGTTCCCGTTCCTCCAATTCCTGTTTTTGTGAGAAATCAGTTTTATTGTTTCAAAATTCGAAAACGATTCACAGTCGTTTTACCAGTCTATTTTATGCGAAAATAGTCTTTCGGTATTTTTTTCGCATCAAGAATATTGTCCACTATGCAGTATTTATTTTAAAAATCCGACTTCTGACTCCATTGTAATGACTATAGTCATAACGGTTTTTAACTTATTTATTTGTAGTCATAAAATCTAACTTCTAATTCATTTCACCCTATTTTATTCCAAACCAGACTGTCCATGCTGAACTCTAACTGTATCCGCCTTCTGTGAAATCGGCTATCTATTTATATCCAAGATGGTCACTTTTCGAGAAGATTCTCGAGAGCTGAGATTCTTCGCTAGCTGTTTGATTGCTAGATGTTCTAGAAAATGGTATCATATGTAGGGGGAGGATATTATTATGCAATGACAGAAACATAGAAAATGTTGAGGTCATTTTGAGAGAGGAAAATTGGCTGGGTTTATATGAAAGTGACAACTGCGACGAAGCATTCCGTTATCTTTATGACATATTCATGTCTAATTTTGAAATAAGCTTTCCCAAACATAAAATGTATTTAAATAGTAGTGATAAGGGGTGGATAGATGATACTGTGAAGAAATCAAGCTCTGCACTGAGATATATTTTTAACTTGAAGAAAAATAACCCTTTATATGAACAAAAGTACAAATTTGAAAAGAAAAAACACATGCAGTTAATTAACCATGTGAAAAAGAAATATTATCAAGAAAAATTTATTGTTTCTGAGAATAATCCTCGAGTTCTATGTAAAGTTGTATCTGATCTTACGAACAAAAATAAATTGACAAACAATAATATGGTTACCAAAACTCCGCAAGAAATTATTGAGGACCCTACGGAGATTGCAACAGTACTCAATAAGTATTTCATAGAAGATCCCCAAACACTAATTGATAATATTCCTAAAAACCATGACACAAATAACTATAGCGGAGTTCCTTTAGACTTGAATCCTTTCAGTATGTTTTTACAGCCTTTCATGGAAATGGAATTACTTAATTTGATAAACTTGAAGATGAAAAACAAGAGATCAGCTGGTATGGATGAGATACCTGTTGTTATTCTGAAAAAAGTATTCAACATCATCATTGAACCAATGACATTTTTAGTTAATCTTTCATTCATAAGTGGTACTTTTCCAATACGTTTGAAATTAGGAAAGGTAACTCCAATTCGAAAAAATATTAAATTGAATACTTTGGACAACTTCAGGCCAGTGACTGTTCCTCAGAGCTTTTCGAAGATTTTGGTATATGCATTTTCAGAATGCTTGATGAATTTTGTTAACACATGTAACATTTTGATTCCCATGCAACACGGTTTCCATTCTGGAAAATCCACTCAGGCAGCCTTACTAACCTTCTTCAAGAATATAATGGATTTCATGGATAAAGGCGAATACCCTGCTGCAATTTTATGTGATTTGAGCAGAGCCTTCGATTGCGTGAATCATTCGAAGTTGTTGCATATTCTGGAATCTTACGGTGCCACAGGAACACCTCTTACTTGGGTCTCGACTTTCCTCAAGAACAGAAATCAGTGTGTGTCTCTGAAATTCGAACACAATGGTGTAACATCGACCTCTACTTCAGAAACAAGTCAGGTTCGGTCTGGGGTACCCCAGGGTTCTATTCTGGGGCCAGTCTTGTTTCTTCTGTATATTAACAATATAGATGAAGAAATATCCCACTCTATATTTACTGCATATGCAGATGACATACTGATTTCTCATGAAAATACAGAAGCTCTCAAATACATACAATACATACCAATGTGAAGATCTCTTGAATGCAACTTCCACGTATTTCAATGAGCATTACTTATTTTTCAATACGACAAAAACTCAACTGATACGTTTTCATAATTATCAAAGCAAAATTGAAGTCCTCGAATTGAATATTAATAACACAAGTTTACGCAGTACCAACTGTAGAGTAAAATTTTTTGGAATGAGTATAGACCAGCATCTCAACTGGAATTCACACTGTGAAACAATAATTTCCAAATTGAGCTCAGTAAAATATATGTTCAAAAATCTATGATTACTTTTAGATAAGAATCAACTGAAAAGCATTTACTATGGTCAGGTTGAATCTAGGTTGCGATATGGTGTTTGCTTGTGGGGCAACTCAACCATGAGCAAAAAAGTTCTTATTGTACAAAAATCCATTTTACGGTGTATATTCAATGCTCCAAAGCGATATTCATGCAGATCTCTTTTTCCGACTTATAAAATTTTAACCCTTGTCAGCATATATATATATATATATATATATATATATATATATATATATATATATATATATATATATATATATATATATATATATATATATATATATATATATATATATATAAATCAGGATGGATTTATCGAGGGGAAATATATAAAAGTATCAATAGAAAAGTTATTGGGTATAGCCCTCAAATGATTATGCAACCGTAGACACGTGTTTCGAGCTTAAGCTCTCATCAGCACGGTAAAATCAAGTGCGAGGATGTACAACACTTGGATGTAAAAATAGAAACAAAGGAAGTCAACATCCAAGTGTTGTACATCTTCGCACTTGATTTTACCGTACTGATGAGAGCTTAAGCTCGAAACACGTGTCTACGGTTGTATAACAATTTGAGGGCTATACCCAATAACTTTTCTAGTTATACTTTTATATATATATATATATATATATATATATATATATATATATATATATATATATAGCTATCTATATTTTTCACAATAAAAGTGATTTCAAACTCAATAAAGATATTCACAATATTGATACCCGGAGAAAGGAATTTATACATACTTCTGCTGCCAAGTACAAAACAATCAAAATTCTCCAGATTTCATGGGCCCTAGAGTATTCAATAGTTTGCCAAGTTATATAAAATCTGTCAATAAACTGACGGACTTCAAGATGGCCTTGAAATTGTTGTTATTGAATAAATGTTTTTATACACTAAATGACTATTTTAGCCCAAACTGAGTAGTGATCTTAAAGTGTTTGTGAATATCATTGTACTTTTTTGCGTTTTTAGTCTTTACATTGTTTCTTCCTTTGATTTTATTTTTATGACTATTCCTATACAAAACCTGTTTTTGTCATTTTAAGGAAAATAAAGAATTTGAATTTGAATGTTGGCTTTTTTGGCGGGAATAGTTTGTCTCAGAATGTGTGTGAAGTTAGCGATTAGATACGTTATATTCCTCCAAGTTATCAGATCCCATTTACTGATTCTTTCAAGGCCTCCGTTGATAGTGCAAAGGTAAATTGATCATGTACTTCGAATCTGATGTGATGACGCTCTGGAAACATAATAAGCGTGAATTGTTTTATCATCTGGAAAATAATGAACAATATATCACCTCCCACGCCGACTTTGAAGATGTGCTGAGACGAAGTTGCATTAATTAAATGAGTTTCTCTGCGTGGGAGTTGATTTTCCTCATTAGCGAAATTCAAACACATTTGTTGTGTAGGCGGCTTTGCACGGACTTTCTCTCGAAATAATTGGAAAGTGCTAGGAAGGGATTTTCGAATTTTATTCGACGATTTCTCCTACTAGAAATCGTACATCAGTTTACTGGAATATCGCATCGTATTCGTATTCAAATAAACTTATATTATATAACGTGGTTCAAAATGCATAAAGCAAATCGGATAAAACTCCTAATTTCGTAATAAAAAACAGTAATTCTCCAGTTTATCCCTTGAAATACATTCGTCAGAATCAAGGCAGGAAGTCTTATCCGTCCAAACCAGCGATAATAAAATCTCACGTTAAATTTGAGTCTGTTATGAACAAACCACGTACCTCGTAGTTCTACAGACAAATCCCAACATCGTGTTGTCATGGAACAGCTGATAGGCCAATTAACAGGGCTATCAACCTCAACTTAAATTGCTCCACCGATAATTTTTTTTAAATTGTAGAACACAGTGTGCACATTACTTCTGAGAAAAATTATCACCTCCAGGGGGGGGTGGAACCCCCCTAAAAAACGCGTTGAAATTAATTTTTGAGGTAATTTCGAAATATCTCAAAAATTTTACTTTTATCAAAAAAATAACTTGATATTCAGAAAGAGCACAAATTTTTACAAAAAACTGTCTCTACCAAATTTTTGAGAATTCACACGGTATTCTTGAAAAAAATTGTTGAAGTTATATGCTTTCGCAATGGGGCAGGTGTGGCGCCGGCTTCCGCCAACGTGCATTTTTTCAACCAGCGCGTGAAGTAAAGTTCTATAACTCCTCACATAAATGTTCAATTCGGATAAATCCTACGTAGTTTTGAAGATAAAGATCGCAGCTTTGTATTCTGATATTATTTATATTTATACGCTTAGTTGCCATCTGCAAAATTGCAATTGAAAATCTTATAATATTAAAGTTCCTGACTTCGTGAAATAATGCTTGTGATTACTGAAATAATGTATTATTACTTGTAGCAAGTAAAATGAACAGTTGAGGAATACTTCATTGTCAAATTGCATAACGTTTAACCGGTCCAAATAATGTTGGTTTTAAATACGGGTGTTTTCAATTCTTCGCATATTTTAGGTTACAAAATCTTGAGGGAGTTTATAAATTCAAATGCTAATAACTCAGAGATAAAAGCACGTATCAACATGAATGAAAAGCCAGTTTGCAGAAAACACCCTACTCTTATTGAAAATATTCATATAAATTTGGTTTCTTGTACACATTTTAAATGAAATCAGTCCATGATAGAATATGGGGATTCGAGACCGAGGAAGACAGTGCACCAAAGGAAACTGTCCCGAAGTGTACCTGCTTTAAACTCATTGAGATTCTAAAATCTGAAAAATATCGGCTTGGGACCTTGCCAATGCGGCAGCTAGCGCGCCACTGTATAGTACACAGCGGCGCGGTATTGTTGGTGCGCAGTGAGCAGCAGTCAACGTAAACATAAACGTCAGATAATATAAAAGTTCCTGTGCAGAAAACACTGGATACTGGGATAACATCGATAGTCGGAGACGGGGAACATCTCTTAGTGCTTTGTCACTGTTATTAATTGAAAATGGTGAGTTTATTTTTGAAATATTTGTTTCATGTTCAACTCAGCTCTGTTTCAAAATATTCGGATTGTGAAGATGAAGACGAGGAGACAGAAGATGAAGAAGGTGATGAGTTGTATGAGTGAATAAATATATTTTCCTATACATTTCTTGATGGTGATTACTTGTGGATTCATTTCTCCATACCTTTTCTCGATATCATTGAAAAACACTCTCATATTTCGTTACCTCCGGTCCGCGTTTGATTTATACAATAAGTTGATCTTCTCTCGAATTTGCGAATAATTTTCATAACAATACTTCTAAATCTCAATAACGACAGTTCTCAACGATTATTTACCAACATTTATATCTAAGAGTAGTAGTTTGAGAGTTTTTTCAAATATTCTCCCCCTACCCCTTCTCCGCGATGCGGGGGATATGCCCCGAATGCGGGGGCGGGAAAATCGTTTGTAATAATTTATAACTATTATTATTATAAATTTTCGCTCAGTTTCATTGCTCAGGACTGTGTGGTATTTTTGGCGCCTGTAGACGTCACGAACTTGTTAAGCTGATGGTGGATGATTTTGAAAGTACCAGTACCAGTGTTTTGGTTACATTCAGGTATACTATAATATTGGGGATTGCAGCAAAGTTAAAAGTGTACTCTTTTATAGAGATTATTCCAAGCTTTCGTAAATTTTATTTACATCTTCAGGGAACTACAAAGAATTATTATGTCATTTTACATTTTGATGTTATTAAAATTTTACTTACAACTATAGTGAGGTTAGCTGACATGTTGTTAATTCTTTGGATAGTGACATTTCAGCTTAAAATTGTAAATATTATGCAAAAAGACTTACGAATATAAATAAACAGAAAATTTTAAAATTTCAGTCGAAAAACAAAAGACTTGTTGATTGTATCCAAGGGATATACATCAGTTGTCAATAGAAAAGAAATCTGTAATTTTCAAGTCAATGTTACCAACTGTAATCTTGTACCAACTGTTGAAAATTGAAATATACGACTGTTGTTTTGTAAGTTAGGAAAAAATTACATTTCCAATTGAGTAGTTATGGAGATATTATTATTCATAGGGAGAGTGTGGTCTAACGACAGTAAGAAGGAATAAATCTCACTCAAATGATTTATATCAGTTCTTTTATTCATAGATTTTTTATCTTGAGATATGAAGGCCATTTCCAAAAAAGTTCTCTTAGTCATATGTGTCTCTTTAGCTAATATTTTAGTTGAATTATAATTTATTCGATGGTCAAATTTGTTTATATATATATATATATATATATATATATATATATATATAGTGTAAAACTGTTTGTAGGGCATGCAGCGATGTAAAAGGAAACTCTTTTAAGTTTTTTCCAAGCTTTCGGAATCTTTTATTCCATCATCAGGGAGACTACAATTGGAAATGTCATATAAGATTGTAAATTCAAAATTATAAGTACTCACATCTTATTTATTTTGAGGATGCTTACATATATGTTCATAAAAGTTATTTATAAGAACCATTTACGTTTACAAGATCAAGTTTCTGCTAAATGAACATATCAGTGATGCAGAATTTTCAGTTCTTTTTTAAAAAATACAAAACTGAGAAACTGGTATTTTTTAAAAAAGAACTGAAAATTCTGCATCACTGATATGTTTATTTAGCAGAAACTTAATCTTGTAAACGTAAATGGTTCTTATAAATAACTTTTATGAACATATATGTAAGCATCCTCAAATAAGATGTGAGTACTTATAATTTTGAATTTACAATCTTATATGACATTTCCAATTGTAGTCTAGCTTGGAAAAAACTTAAAAGAGTTTCCTTTTACATCGCTGCAGGCCCTACAAACAGTTTTACTCTTAACTAGTCAGCGACTATCCTTTTTTTCTATATATATATAAATGTTCCAGTGACTGTAAAACAGTCGAAAACAATCCTTTATGAACTCACTATACCTTTGTATAGATTGTATGGCATATGTCCGACAGAAAACAACTACTTCTCTGGCTAATACCTCGACAGATATTGAATTATATCAGTCAGACATATGTGCAAAGATCCTTACTTTGAAGGAACAACTTTGCTCCTTGAAACAAGTATTCAGCATATATATAAATATATATATATATATAATACATATATTGGACAATGTGTGTATTGGGCGTAAAATGTAAATATACCTAAGGTCAGATGAAATATATTAACAGCTAATGATATAAAATAAAATGAATTAAAATAAAATTCTTTCACTTCTTTTCTGAATTTGAATACACTTTGTATTTCTTTTAAATTGTTGGGTAGGTGATTGAATAATTTTCTGCTCTTGTAAATAAGGGAATTTTGAGTAAGAGCTGACGTAGGGTTGGGGAGTGCAATATGGTGTCTTAAACGTGTATTATATACTGAGGGGCAGTTTAGTTCATTTCTATATTTCTTGTGAATTAGACATACTATCTCTAAAATAAAAAGACCTGATGCGAGTGTTAAAATCTTTTGCTCTAAAAACAATGGTCTGTCTATACATGAATCGCGGCATTTGGCTTTACATAAGCATCTAATGGCTCTTTTTTGATGGGAAAAGACCATTTCAAACAGTTGCTGTGAACAACACCCCAAAAGCAAAGTTCATAGCGTAGATGTGACTCTACTAATGAAAAATAAACCATCCTAGTAGTAGCAATATCCAATTCGTGAGAAACACTACGTACAGCAAAGCAACCCAATGCTAATCTTTTACACAATTTGTTAATGTGGCTTTCGAATCTTAACTTTTCATCAATAAATAATCCCAAAAACTTATTTTCCGCGGCATTGCTAATTATTTCATCATCTAATGAAATCTCCCTGATGTCACATCTGAATGATACAATGTTCGTTTTATTGACATTGAATGATGGAATCGAAATCAAAATTCAGTGATGTCGTTTGAATTTCACTAGAATTCGAGGTTATTATTCGTGAATAAGTGGAAAATTTTAATACAGAGTGATTCCCAGCCGATACAAAATCAGGATTTGCTGTTGGAATCAATCCCCTCCGATGAAGTAAGAGATTGATTAATTTTTGTAACTAATTCATACTTATCTCTGATTTTAAATTTCCAATTTCATTATATTCATATGTCGTGGTCCCTTAAGTTGATGAGGACGTTCTGCACACTGAAAATAAACTTATAATAATAAATTAAATAATAATAATAAAAGTGTCGGGGCGTGGCGCAGTGGTTAGAGCGCCCGACTCTGAGTCCATCTGGACTCCCAGGTGAGTCCTGTGAAATACCTGGGAGTCCAGATGGACAGGCGGCTGACAATGAATGCCCACCTAACTCTGGCGATTATGCGGGCTGCTGCTGCAGTAAAGCGGATATACCCGCTAATCTACAGAACATCGCATCTGTCTCTGGACAATAAGATGTTGATGTACAAAACGATGGTGCGGCCGGCATTGTTATACGCCTGTCCAGTGTTCTGTAGCCTGTACAAAACTCAATTCCAGAGGCTTGACAGGATGCAGAACAAGGTTCTTCGTATTATCACCAATAGTGACAGTTACATTCGTTTGGATGCGTTGCGAGAGCTTGCGGGCGTCGACTCCATCCCGACATACATAAAGCAACTTGCTTATAAGTTTTATAAGTACTTTCTCCCCAAAAGCCCGCTAACTGCGGGTCTTACCAGGCTAAGAGTGCATGACAACCTACCCCGCAAACATGGTGGGGTGTTATATGAGTCGCTGGACATCTTCCAGGAGCGCTGGGTAGAACCGGCGCCGTAGGAAATCCAAGTTGAGAATCTAAAACGTCAAGTACTTCAACCCGGTTTTTTGCTTCTAGCCTTTTCCGGGGCAACATCCAAATTATGGCCCTCAAAAACTACCAACTCTCAACTTTTTTACATTGAATGTGACGACAACATGCGCATAAGCTCTGCAGGAGGCGCGAATACTCCAGATACCACCATTATTTCTGCCAAAGGTCGACATTTCCGTTAATCAGCGGAGGCAGTGACCAGCGCCCTGTCGTATGGGGACCCTTGGCACTGTTGAAAGGCATTGTGCACGTCACTAGAGCTGGCAACAGCAGGGTGGCGTGAAATACACTTGCCGTCCTCTCCTTCCTTGCATCCTATCCCCCCGCCGGGCGACAATGGACAGAAGAAAGGGTAGCTGCTTCGGGTAGAATGATGAGATGTAAATTAATAACTTTGATTCAATAAACTTTTATTTATTTATTTATTACTCTGAGTCGAAAGGTCCGGAGTTCGAACCCTGGTTGGGGTGGGATTTTTTAATTTAATTTAACCGATTAAATTATTAAAATCTCGTGGCTCGACTAGGGTGAGTCCTGCACGACTCGCTGTTGCGTTCCAATTAACAGTGCTGCTCCTAAAGTGGCGTATGGAGTTAGTAACAAGGTCTACACACTGCACATGGCTAATGACCATAGCAGTCGATGCCAAAACACCAAAGAAAAAAAATAATAATAAAATGTTTATTCTCTACGAGACAAGAAATGTTTATACAATAAGGGAAGTTACAGCAAACAAACATATTCTCATAAATTAAAAGCTCCCAAGCTAGTATTATCTAGAAATTGGCTCTAGTAGACTCATACGTTTTAGAAAAGAACATACATTGGTTCGGAGGTTTACGAGGAGACACCTTAAAAGTAAATTTTGTATCTGTGGCTGAATAACTTGAGTTCCCCTTGGGAGCGTTTAAAGAAACTGGGTTATTTCCTTAACAAGTTGTCAAATTACTGCTGCTTCATTTGTTTTATTATTTCCAATTTTTCGGCATCATGTACATAGGCTACAAAACCAAAAACTCAAATTTTTAAAGCTTTTATTTAACTTGCTCTACGTGTTAGATGGGTACAAATCTTTTAGGCTGAATTAGAACCACTTCGACTTATTCTATGGAATTAAAATTTTACATGTTGGTTCAGTTAATTATACAGTTAATTATACATTACAATTATACATAACATATACATTAATGTCGAAAAAAGTGTCCCCCCTGCCCTCCCTGCCTCCCGAAAACTAGATAGAGAACGCGTAGGGTTTCTTGACGGATTTGGACGAAAAAAATTACACCAATGAAATAGGAATTGAAATCGGAAAAATTCGAAAAAATAGTGAAAAATATCTTACCGTCAAATATTATGGTTTAAATAATTTCACCACCCCTGTCCCCCCTCAAAAGCTAGATAGAGAACCCAAATAATTCGGAAAATGTTTCAACAGTTTTGTACATGGCAAATGAAGATGAAAAAAAAACGATCAGGGGGCTCGCCCCCATTTCCTGTCTCGAAAAAAATTAGGAACTCGCGAAATAGAAATCGAAAAAATCCGTAAAAATTGTGGAAATGATCTGACGATTGAGGAATACGGTTTCAAAAATAATTATCGATTTACCCCCCCTCGAATGCTAGATAGAGAACTTGTTGAAATTCGGAAAAATTTCCAACGGTTTCATACGTGGAAAATTACGACAAAAATATGTCTGCCGGTGGGCTCGCTCCGTCCCCTCTTTTCAAAAAAGTTGCGAAAACTTGCAAAAACAAAATCGGAAAAATCCCTAAAAATAGTGAAAGTAGGGTCAATCAAGTTCAATACAATACAATAGATACAAAGGATGAATAAATATTCATCCTTTGAGATCACATTACATGATATAGGATATGTCATAGTGTACAAATACAACATTGAATTAAAATTAAGAATAAGTTCCAAACAAATACTCCTCTATGTTAAGTTTGAAACGATTTTTGTTTGTTTCTGACTTGATACGATCTGGAAGTCTATTAAATAACTTTATACCAATATAATTCGGGCATATTTCGAAGAGTGCTGTTGAATGTTTTGTAAGCCTTAGAAGACTTCCACATCTGGTGGGATATAAATGAAAGTTCGAGTTTTGGCTGAAATTTTCCATATTATTTTTTACGAATAATAAAGTTTTGTAAATATAGATCGATGACATAGTCATCAATTTCAGCTTAATCAAGTGTTCTTTGCTCGACTCTCTATAGTCTAGGTTTGATATTATGCGTATCACACGTTTTTGGCATATAAATATTTTAGAGGCACCAACTGCACACCCCCACAGACTAGTATTATATGATATATGCGAGTAGATAATAGCGTAGTATACATCTATTAACTATGAAGCTGTTAAAATACGTTTTAATTGAAGAATGGCATAATAGCCACTACTTATTTTTTGGATAAGTTGTTTATATGTGTCGCCCAACTCATATAACTTTCTATATGTAACCCTAGAAATTTTGTGGACGAAGACGGTTTGATACTTTCTTTATCCACATTTACCACGTATCGCAGCCACTTTTGAGTGAAACTGCATGCAAACAGTTTTATCAGCGTTTATAATCAGAGAATTTCTTCTACACCATAATGTGAACTGTTTTGATAATGTATTTAGGTTGACAGCCAATTCTTCCTGAGACTGTGCTGATGTCACTAGGGTTGTATCATCGGCATATAAAATGATACTCTCCGAACTGATATACTTGGGCATATCATTTATGTAGCACAAAAATATTAGAAGGCCCTGAGGTATCCCAAGATTGATTTCATGTGTGACAGATTTGAAATCATCGATTTTGACGTACATTTGTCTGAAATTTAAGTAAGAAGGTCTCCTCATTGAAGAACTAGATTGTAGTAAATTAACAGGCAAGGGAGTGTGCAAGCATTGAAAAGAAGACAATAAATTATAAAATTTTAAATGATATAAAAGCTTGTCGCGAGAATAAATCCTGGGGTAATTTTTAATTTAATTTACAATAAGAAATAGATCTCGCGACAAGCTTTTATATCATTTATAATTTTATGATGTAACGGAATGATGGGTTTATTTCACTTGGTACATTTAAATGAAAGCCTTAAAAGTTTTTTTGAGTTCATTTATTTTAAATGTTGTTTTTGATTGAACCATATTTCAGCTGGGTTTTTGTTACTACTAATTATGTTCTGACAAGAAAACATCCAACGCCCAACGTCACCGCTAATCACAGACTGAACATATTCAAATGACGATAATTCCCCATGGGGTTTCATGGGTTTCTCCCAAATATTTAAAGGGAGATCCCCAATTATCTTAATAGTAATATCCGTATCCGTTTGACGATTTAAATAGTGAGTGTTCGACACTCAATAAGGGAGCATGCAGCAGGGGTGTATCTCGTCCCCTCTTCCTGGGGGTTTTACGCTATATTTAATCAACGTGAAAGGGGAAGATGAATGACTGTCATAGCCCCATTTACATTTAAATGGACACACAATGGTTTACAGGCAAGCAGTCTCCTGTTCGGTATCTGATATTCTCGACTGGGACTGCTTTGTTTCCATTTGGAAATGAACTTTTCGCTCTTCGATTAAGGATCATCAGACCACAATCCAATCCTACTAACAATAGGGGAGGAAGAAGCTGAAATCGTTAACACGACAAAGCGGATAGTGGACTGGTCACGATTTCAAAGGGTAGTCCATAACGAAATAAACATCCCCAGGATAGACACGACACGCCAGCTAGAGGAGGCGGTGACCGAACTGAGACAAGCAGTACTGACAACAATGGAACGGTGCTCTAAAGACATACAGGTCACAAACTTTGATTTCCAAGGAGGGATCCCACCTGAGGTCAAGGAGATGGTCAGGCTGAGACGACGTCTGAAAAAACGTTATCAGAGAACACTGGCGCCCGATGACAAGCGGCAGCTCAACTTTGCGTCTCGACGGCTGAGAGAAGGGCTGAAGCTACTCAGAGAGCGACAGTGGTCTGAACGTTTGGACGAACTCGACGCCGAAGACAACTCCTTATGGAGAATGCAGAAAGTCCTCAGACACGGTCGGAGGAAACCGTGCCCTCCCCTTCATGGTGAGATGGGCATCGTTTTCACGGAGATGGACAAGGCAGAAGCTTTTGCGGACTCCTTCGAACGTCAGTGCCGTGAAAATGAGGTCGATTACACCGATGAAGTCGAGGACACGGAAACGCACGTGGACCAGACGATTAGACGGCTTAGAAGAACTGACGACTCAGTCATTCTTCTAGAGCCGACATCTCCAGAGGAAATCAAGGACATACTTAGACACGCAAAGACCAGGAAAGCACCGGGCCCAGACAACATTCCAGTCAGGGCACTAAAAGCCTTACCTAGGAAAGGACTAGCAGCCCTGACTAACATCATAAACGCTGTACTCAGACTTAGACACTTTCCTTCCAGCTGGAAAGAAGCAACGGTCATCATGATTCCGAAGCCCAACAAGAACCACACGTTCCCGCAAAACCACCGCCCCATCAGCCTAACACCTGCCATGAGTAAGGTCGCAGAAAGGGTGATCAGGACTCGACTTGAGACAATGTCTGAAGAATTGAACATCCTACCAGATGAGCAATTCGGCTTCAGACAGGAACACTCAACAGAACTCCAGGTCACCCGGATAGTGGACGCCACCATCCAGAGCTGGAACCGCACGAGAAAAGGACATCTTTCAGGAGCAGTCTTCCTTGACGTCTCCAAGGCCTTCGATAGAGTTTGGCACGATGGGCTGATCGCAAAACTGGTTGATGCCGGATACTCCGCACCAATGGTCAAGCTGATAAACTCCTTCCTAAGAGGTCGACATTACCGATGCAAAGTCGGAAATGCTCTCTCTTCACGAAGGAGGCTAGAAGCAGGAGTACCACAGGGAGCAGTACTGTCGCCACACCTGTTTTCGATCTACACTGCAGACATGCCTATGTCGGACAACCCCATGACCAAACTTGCTCTCTATGCAGATGACACGGCAATCTTTGCTGAGTCATCCCATGAGAGAGGAGTAACATCGAAGCTGCAACATCAGATAAACAAGCTGGAACCGTGGTTCAATCGATGGAAGATCGGAATCAATGCAGACAAAAGCAAGGCCATACTGTTCACGAGGCGACGTAGGACACCCGAGGGCCATGTTACTATGAACGATGAGAGAATTCCATGGGTAGACGAAGCCGTTTACCTAGGAGTAACCCTGGACAAGAAACTCACGTTTCAGAAGCACGTCTCCCACAGATTGGCTATAGCGAAAGCCGCGAGGCATAAGCTGTATCCACTCATCGGGCGTAGGAGCAACATGGCACTCGGGTTGAAACTACGCCTCATCAGGACAATCCTTCTGCCAATCATGATGTACGCGTCTACTGCTTGGGGGCAATGCGCGAACAGTTACAGGCAGAGGATGCAGGCCTTCTTCAATGTCTGCCTGAGAATGGCAACAGACGCACCACGATATATGCCAAACAGGTTTATATATCGAGACTTAGACATCCATCCGGACTACATTGACAGACTGATCAGGAATCACGTGGGGACTACTCTAGACAGAGTAGAGACCCACACGAACCCGTTGCTCACGGAGCTCCTCGAGAACAGACGTGAGCAAGACGATAGAGACAGAGACAAATACAGACGACCAGTGAACCAGGGAGACAACGACACCCCTGAAGAAGTAAGACGGAAGCGAAACCTTCGGCGACGCCAACGTCTACTTCAACAGGCTTAAAATTTCGATAATCATGCTTTTATGTTTCAGATTCCAAGAAGAACCGACCAAGTGGTAAACTCAGTAAATTCAATACACAACACTTGGCCCTCAGCCAAGTGTTTTTCAGGCCTTCAGCCAGTTTCAGGGGGGCACCATGCACATTAAGTAAAGTCATTGTAAAATCAAATTAAACTCATGTCAGATATAAGAGAGTTTCAGGCCGAGAATTGGCCGAGCACTCCATATCAAACGATCAGATTTTATTCTGCTGATCGCCAATCATCAGGATGAGGAACCGCTTTAACGAGCGGGGGTGGTGGATAGGGGGGGTGAGCTTTCGAGTACGTACGAGTGCTGGGGCGTTCATCCTTCCGGGCCTCAACCTTAGGGGGTGCATGGTGGTGGTCGCTCTTCGATTGGAGTTCCACAAAAGGTTTGATTGATTCATGTATTTTTCCGCGCCAGTGGCGACATGTAGCAGTATGGAAAGTCGAATCATTGATAAAACGAAAATGGAGTAATTTTGATAATGGCGAATTTATCTTCTCCAGTTTGTGTTGTTCTGTTCGATCACAATTTGTTTTTTTCTGTCAACTAGCTGCACCCTTACGGCAACCCTCTAAAATGAAAAATTCTGTGATTCAGTTTATTTCCTTTAGATGACAAATGACATATTTCAGATTTAGATGTTCAGAGAACCAAGATAAAGTTGGTACGTACGAGGGTTGCTACTAAGTTTGGAGACAAATAACAATAAATAATATTTACAATCACAAATGGCTTTTTTGTTTTTAAAAATATTCTCCTCACAGTATTTTTTCAGATGCAGCTCGAAAGTGATTTCCCAATATGCCCGATAGCAAATTGAAAAGAATACTATCATATGGTTTCGTCAGGCATCTTTGAGATTCCAACGGGAATCTCAATGATGGATTCTAACTACATTGTAATGAATAATGAACAATGTATACATGTGGCTAGAAAATAAATTTTCAATCTATGCCTATTATAATTTTTTTATTCATTTATTCAGGAACGATAAAATAAATATATGGTTTCTGTAAGTGATATTTACATATTCCGTTGCTACTGTTTATAGAAATTATTTGCAGAAATCCTGAATTTTGGTATCTACCTATCTACTCTCTAGGAACCATGTGAAATATTTACTATGTGTTTCTTTCGAAATATATCGGGAATGTATTCCATATGCAGTTATATTGTGTTTCATTAATGTTGCTTTCGGAACATTTGCTGTGAAACATATTTGAATGTATTCAAATACAATTATGTTATGTTTCTAAACGTTTCTTTCAAGACATTTCGTGTGAAATATATCTGATGTATTCATACACAGTTATGTTGTGTCTTAGATGCATTTCTATCGAAACATTTCCTATGAAGAAACGTTTCATACTTAGGTCATTTCACAAACATTTCTGAGTCAAAAGAAGAAACGTTTCACGCGAGAGATAATTGGTGTACGAAATGTTTCAGACACATGATTTGGTTTACTGGGATGCTTGAATGAGTGCTTCTTATACACGCGAATACTATTTGCAGTTGTTCCTGTGTATGAACGGATAAATGAGCTAAGAGGGTCAAAGAAAGGGGTTGTTATAATCAATATTTCTATTATCAGTATTATCATCATGATCATAACATTGACTGTAACGAAAACCACTTACCATATTTTGAAACGAACACAAAATGTGTTAATGAACTACTCGATATACCAAGTGTAGGCTCTAATCCGACAAACGCTGAAAGAGCTATTTATTTTCCAGGCGACTTATTGCGCTTTGTTTCAGGGATCCGCCGGTATTACGGGCTTACAACAACACGGACATAATCCTCAGGCTGCCGTTAGGAAAAAGAATACGGGAAATCCGATGGCTCTCCGTCTGGTGTCGACGGTTCACGGTAAGTATGCATTATATGATAATAATAATTTTTTTCTTTAATGAAACACGAACAATCGAGAGGAAAAATATGCTTTTCGACTAAATACTTGAAAAGCGCATCATTAACAGAGGCGCCTTTTAGGCTGAAAATAATTCCTTCGAATTCGTTCTCAACACTTCCAATTTTTTGCTTTTTCCTAGGATCTGCTATCGCCCCGAATATTTGTGACGCCTGAAGCTTTGGTCTACTTAGCCTTATGTTCATGGAGTATTTTGCTTCAGTTCCCAAATAGACCACAATAATAGTGCGAAATATTTAGTAAATAAAATACGAGTAAATACTACGAATCACTGTTAGAAAGTGCGAAATAAAAAGATTGAATAATGAACAAACCAATTGTTATAGAGTTTTATGCCCTGATAGACATATAACTTGGATGTTTGCTTTTCAAGAATTCATAAAAAAAAATCCTACATGGAGATCACTGTGGTACATGTATTGCAGATTTCAGCTGGTTTCAAGTTGAAAATCAGTCTGATGGTTCTTTTCTGAGATATGAAAATTCGATTTGCATTTGCAATTACGTAGTATGTATATGAAATATGAAAGAATCCGATAGCATAATACACATTCAATAATCGTGGTAAACTGAGAACATGTTTCAGTTGTTGGAGTGTATAGTAACCACTGTTAAAACCACTGTTAATTCAGTTTTTAAACCAATTCCTCAAAGTTATCTGCATTTACAGCAAAAGAACAGTCATCGGCACATATAACAGTGATTTCTGCGCTCACGAAAGTCTGAGGACTCATTGTTAAGTTTCATTTTCAAGATTTGTCATTAGCCAGGATAGAAAGTGCCTAAATCCCAGATTATACAGTGTGACCCATTCAAAATGGAACTACCATTGTAGAATACGCACTTTTCAATCAATTTAAATTTTTTTCAATATCAAGTTTCGAAAACTGTTTCTTGATGAAAATTTTCATAACTTTAGTTTCATTTCCAAGGCACTCTATGGTTACAACAACTTTAATTTCAGAAACAAAGTATTTGATTATAATCTTTATTTAGATTATAGACATATTTAAAATCTGGCAAAATTGTCGATACGGAGTAGAATACCAGTGAACTTGTACAGTGAAAATCCGAAGTCAATAGCTCATTCCTTTCTTCAGTTATAACTTCTGAAAATATGGTCATTTGAGCGATTTGTTGTGGAAGCGTTTTTGTAATAAAAATCTGACACGCCACTGGATTTGTAAATCATATTTCCCCAAAATCATTTATTCAAATGTAGGTTATAAGTGTATTCGAAGATAACCTAGTACATTCTTCCAGTTCAGACAGATGATTTTATGAAGATCTTTCGTATTTTTTTGTGCCAGACTATAGTTGTTTCGTCTGCAAATACGGTAAAATCTCTTACGATATCTATAGTGGCCAAATCATTTCTGTAAAGCAGAAAAAGTGTTGGTCCCAGTATTGAACCCTGTGGAACACCGCTGTTTATATTGGCCTTTTCTGAACGTGTTGTGGTTTTCACAATCTGACTTCTACCTTTTGAGTATAATTTGAGCCATTTATGATCCATTCCATGGACGCCATAGTGATTCAGCTGTCTGAGTAGTAAGTATTCCATGATTTATAGAATCGAACGCGTTGGATAAATCACAAAATACTGCTGCTGTCACTTCTCAACTATTAACGATGCGGTAAACTTGATTTAAAAGTGAAAATATTGCATCATGGGTACTCTTTTTCGACTGGTCACAACTAAATATATTGTTTAATGACAAGAAGTCAGATAAACAATTTTTCGCTATTTTTTCTATAATTTTGGACACATTATTTACTTATTCTTATTTCACGTGGTAAATTTTATCATTAAGAAATATTTGAATCATGTCTATGGTTTTGTCTAACAAAATAGCCATGTCTAACAACAGTAGCAACTTGAACAGCAAGAAAGGAGCTTCCGGAGCATGCGTATCACACACCAGCTCCAAAACACGGAACACGAAACTTTCCTCGATCGCGTTTCCGCATTCTCGACATTCCTCTTCCATCAATCATCCAAAGCGCGAAACGCAATTCGAAAATGATTCATTATCATCGAAAAAAGGAGAATCGACTTAGCCGGCAGTCGGACAGAGTCGAGCCCATTTCTGGCCATTAAATCTGTCGAGTGCCGTCACGGTGAACTGGTTCCATTTGAAACGCGGCACTAAATCATAGGAGCGTCGCGACGCGTCCAAAGTCCCCCATACGCGCTTCACGGTTTATCGCGCCGATGTTTATTGCATATTGGACAAAATGCTAATTCGGGGTCTTGACTTCGTTTGTACTTTGTATACTGTGATTGCTTTTCCTGTTCCGATATTTTCTTCTTCGTGTCCCCTGATCATGGAACACGGAATTTGCGTTTCATGCCGCTGCCACGAATAGCGATTTAAACGGTTGCAAGTTCTTACGTTTTTATACAGTTTATAAATCTGTGGTACCAGAATGTATGATTCTGAGGATTCCTTTATCTGTCAAACGACCTATTAGAATGCATGAATCTATAACTGCTCCAAATTTGCTCTAAAATATATAACGTATGTACAGTTGAATTATTTTATCTTTACCCATGCGGCTTCAATTTATGATCTAAGAAATAACACACCCTCTATGTAACATCTCTGTCTATCAACCGCTATGAGCGAATCAAAATTCGTTGACATTTGTCTTCAAAGCAAAGAATTATGGTATTGTGATGATCCATTGAAACTCAAAACAGTGAAAAGAGGTAGCCATGAAGCTGACAGTGTTTTTACATTTCAACTAAACTTGCCAAATAGTGTATTGACTAGAGCAGTACCATCAATCACGTCATTATTTTCTGTCATTGGGGATTGTTTGTCACCACTTTTACTTCGTTTTGCAGTCAGACACATTATAAAAACAGTTTTTTTCAAAACTAAACGTCTCTTACAATCATTAATTTCAAAGTAAGTACAATACAATGTGTTTTTTTCACAAATAATCTTTGAAATTTCTAACTCCACAATTGATATATGTGACTGTAATTCCGTATAACCGGGATATTCACACAACAGTAATTCAGAGGGTGGAAACTGTGTTTAGTTGAATTTAAAAAAAAATCTCATTGTCTGGAGGTTCGCCATTGCCATGAATTTGAAAATGTTAATTTAGTTAATTTAATAATTCATTATCTTATCTCATTATCTACACGTTGTAATTTTTATCGGGATATCAGCCACGTCGTTTTACATTTAGACTTTGTTTTGACTAAAATTTCTCGACTTATTTCATATGCATTACAATGATGACGCACGGGGTATCTTGCGCACGGGTAAAGATAAAATAATTGAATTGTAGAAATGTTTCCAGAAAATGAATTTTTGTTTTACCTATCTGAAAACACTTTATTTAGCATACTGAAAAGGGGTTTTTTCCGTGCGCACGCACGTCAAAATTAAATAATATGTTGTTGACAGTTCTCTAGAAATCGCAAATTGTTTAAATATTTCCTTACCAACAGGGTAAATAACGCTTGTTTTGCGGCAATTTCTGGATATTTTTGTACCATAAATATTACAGTTAATAATACAAGATTCTGTTCCTTCATCATTAAAAATAAATGTTTCTTAACAATATGTGGTTTTCAAGTAGATATAATGAAGAATATCGTTCATTACTCGTCCATAAATGGAAAAGGGTTTTTTCCGTGGCAATTTATGGATATTTTTGTACCATAATTATTTCAATTTTCTGAACTCGTAATGAAATATACTATTTCAACTGCAAAGTTTCACCGGTAAAATTCGACTTTTCAAGCTCGCCAGCAGCCAGTTTTTTCGTTCCAGTGTTAACTTTTATATTATGTAATAAAAGAGTGCACTACTGTGACATTTTTCCCAGAAAACGCGTAAAAATTTAAAAACAGATTTTCAAAAACCAATTTTTTTAATTTTTGTTCTAAACTCATATTCATTTATTAAAATTATTGAAATCAGCAGTTGAAACCTTTCGAGAATACTGATTTCTTGTTACCTACCTCAATGAATAAACAAGTACATAAATAAGGATTTGATTATTATAGAAGGGCGAATGGAGGTCAAATTTTGGGGGTAAAAATGGTTTCTCACGATTTGCAGCGAAAATTAACCTCCTACAAATAAAAGTTGAAAAACAAGTTATTGGCAATAAAAATATCTACAACTTTTGTATACAAGATTTTTCTACATAACCCCAACTTTTCCGGGAAAATCGGAAAAACCGTTTTAATTTTTTTGTGTAAAAATTGTATGTTTGTCGCCAAATCTAGTTATGTTCTGAATTAGACATTTTTTTTGCAGCGAAATATTTATTTTTCTCGAACCTCTTTGGAGTACTCGGAAAGGGGGCAGCTCTTAGTTGAGCTGGTGCCAAAACGAATTTTCAAAGCCTAAAATAAGAAAAAAGTAACAGGCAAGAACCAGGTGGAGAATGTTGTAGAGGTTCCAACTTTGAGGAAAACAATATTTGAACACAAAATCTCTCAAAATGGTGAAATGGGGATGCAGTTTAGGGGTTGAAAACGTTTTGTTTTCGATTTGCGGCGAAAAGTGACCTTTCAGAAATATCTAAAGTAATCTCTTCAAGTTTTCCAAAACCTAATATATTGTGTGGTTACATATTAATCGTAATAAAATGCTGTTTTTTCCTAACCATTTTGAATCAGTGATACATTTTTGTAAATAATTAATAATTTGAACATATCCATATAACACTCTTGAATAAAATATAAATTTCAAAGTTATAAAACGAAAAAGTGGCTAGTGATACATGGTTGTATTAATTTGGTCCTATGGAGACAAAGGAGGTGAAAAAATACACAGTGTCCCATTTAAAATCGAAAGTTGATGTCTTTTCTGGTAATACCGGAAGTTGCATAATGCTGAGCGAAAATATGTAGTTTAATCTCGAATAAAGATCCTCCAAGTTTTATTTCCGTATCTCCAAAAACAAAAAAGTTGTAGAGACAAAAGACTCTTTCTACGGACACCCAGAAATCCTCCGTAATGGCCTATGGAATCAAATCAATGGAAAAAATATTGAGGTTTCCATTTAAAAAAAATAAAAAATTGAGTTACGATAATTTTCAAATATATTGAATGATTACTGAATCAATGAATTGCCTACACGGAAATATTTCCAATGAAATGACATGAAATAAATATCTGTTTCATTTGCCAGTACTGAAATTGAAAATAAAACAGTGAATTGGTCGAACTTTTTAAGATTATTTCATAAACGATAACATTTAGGTATAAGACATACTCAATATATTGATTCCAGAATTGAATTTTAAATTCAAAATTCGTAACTGCAAGATATTGTATTGATGATAAGACAGTTGCTGTAATTTTTCAGTATAAACGGAATTGGATGGGGGTTAAAAATAGTTACACAGGCAGATCATTGCCAATAACCCACTGTTTCAAATTTCAGTTCGAATCATTTTTTAAAATACCGGTACGAATAATTAGCTCCATCAAGTATCACCCTGTATTTTGATTATTTGATATTTATGTAAGTAGTGCATCCGAACTTGCTACTATGGGCCAAGCTGTACAGAAAAATAAGAGGCTCTTTTATCACAAAATAAAAGACGCAAACGACCTATACTACTCGTTATAAGCCTAGTTACTTCAGCAATAAAGTTCAGCAATATTTGCATTTTTTTTGTTTCATACGAATGGTTGAAAACAGTTATATATTTCACCACATGGCCGAAAAATTTTTTCCGTGCATTCAGGACCGGTTTCACTCCAGCAATATTCCTCATCTTCCTCATTATGGACTCTGCCATCATCATAATCTAGGAAAGTTTTCAGGATAGAGTGTGGAAAAATACCAGATGTTCAAAATGATTTTTCCGGGCGTCCAGGACCTGTATCACTCCAGCAATGTTTCTCAACTTCCTTATTGTGGACTCTGCCATCATCATAATCTAGGAAAGTTTTCAGGACAGGGCGTGGAAAAATACCACATGTTTTAAATGATTTGTCGGGGCGTCCAGGACCGGTTTTAATCCAGCAATATTCCTCAACTTCCTTATTATGGACTCTGTCATCATCATAATATAGGAAACTTTTCGAGATAGAGTGCGGAACAAAACCACACGATCAAAATAATTTTTCTGGGCGTTCAGGACCGGTTTCACTCCAGCAATATTCCTCAACTTCCTTATTATGGACCCTGCCATCATCATAATCTCGGAAAGTTTTCAGGGTAGAGTGCGGAAGAAAACCACAGGATCAAAATGATTTTTCCGGGCATCCAGGGCCGGTTTCACTCCAGCAATATTTCTCAACTTCCTTATTATGGACTCTGCCATCATCATAATCTAGGAATGTTTTCAGGATAGGGTGTGGAAAAATACCACATTTTCAAAATAATTTTTCCGGGCGTCCAGGACCGGTTTCACTCCAGCAATATTCCTCAACTTCCTCATTATGGACTCTGCCATCATCATAATCTAGAAAAGTTTTCAGGATAGGGTGTGGAAAAATACCAGATGTTCAAAATAATTTTTACGGGCGTCCAGGACCTGTTTCACTCCAGCAATATTCCTCAACTTCCTTATTATGGACTCTGCCATCATCATAATCTAGGAATGTTTTCAGGATAGGGTGTGGAAATATACCACATTTTCAAAATAATTTTTCCGGGCGTCCAGGACCGGTTTCACTCCAGCAATATTCCTCGACTTCCTTATTGTGGACTCTGTCATCATCATAATCTGGGAAAATTTTCAGGATAGGGTGTGGAAAAATACCAGATGTTCAAAATAATTTTTACGGGCGTCCAGAACCTGTTTCACTCCAGCAATATTCCTCAACTTCCTTATTATGGACTCTGCCATCATCATAATCTAGAAAAGTTTTCAGGATAGGGTGTGGAAAAATACCAGATGTTCAAAATAATTTTTACGGGCGTCCAGAACCTGTTTCACTCCAGCAATATTCCTCAACTTCCTTATTATGGACTCTGCCATCATCATAATCTAGGAAAGTTTTCAGGGTAGAGTGCGGAAGAAAACCACATGATCAAAATGATTTTTCCGGGCGTCCAGGGCCGGTTTCACTCTAGCAATATTTCTCAACTTCCTTATTATGGACTCTGCCATCATCATAATCTAGGAAAGTTTTCAGGATAGGGTGTGGTAAAATACCACATTTTCAAAATGATTTTTCCGGGCGTCCAGGACCGGTTTTAGTCCTGCAATATTCCTCAACTTCCTTATTATGGACTCTGTCATCATCATAATCTGGGAAAGTTTTCAGGTTAGGGCGTGGAAAAATACCAGATGTTCAAAATGATTTTTACGGGCGTCCAGGACCTGTTTCAGTTCAGCAATATTCCTTATCTTCCTTATTATGGACTCTGCCATGATCATGATCTAGGAAAGTTTTCAGGAAAGAGTGCAGAAAAAACCTCATGGTCAAAATATTGTTTCCAGGAGTCCAGGACAGTCAAGGTTCTTGTTTTGATAATGAATTAATATATTTATTTTTATGTAATGATTGCTATTTTTTCTGAGCCAAACCTGTTAAAATATCTGGGTATTGTGGAGGTATCCAGAAAAATGTTATACCTTTGATCTCTAATACTCACCTCTGAATACAAGTTTTATAGAATTTAGCTGATGCTAGACCAGTCTTGTACACCTTTATACATTATTCTGATCTTCTGTTCTTTTTCGTTAACTCAGCCTGATTCATATACTCAAATATAGAAAGAGAGAGAGAGTTCATAATGGAGAAGTTGAGGAAAATAGCTTGTCTCAAAGCAGTCATGGGCACACGGAAAGATTATACCGATCTTGTAGTATTCTTACTCAGACCATTCTGATTGTCATATTGACATATTCCAGTAGCATATTCCATAATAGATTATGATGTTGGCAGAGTCCATAATAAGTAAGTTGAGGAATATTGCTGGAGTGAAACCGGCCCTGAATGCCCGGAAAAATTATTTTGGCCATGTCAATATCAATATGATCAAACTAGCCGCAAAACCAAATGACCCATTTTTTTCCTAGTTGAATCAAGCTATTCCATTCGGCGTAAATTGGGATGATAACATCATAGGAAAATATTGCATTTCCGAATTAATTAGCAGGAAACAAGAGGGAAAAACCACTTCCCGCGAAAACATCACTTTTTCCAGTCAACACGAAGTCTAACACCCAAACAAACCAACCACAAAATAGAAAACCCGTCAGTTGTCCCATACTATCCGAGAATCTCCCCGCTCATTTGACTCGATACGCATCCCTGATCGTTCCTGTTTAAGGCCTATTTTCCATTTTCCGGGAAAGCGAAGGACCTGCCGAAAGGCCGGACTTACGTTATATAGTAACATTTTATCGACCTGCGCAGAATTCGAACTCCGTGGCCCAAAAGCGTTTAACTTTACATTTAGGCACGTATTATTAATTTGTGAAAATGGCTGCTGCGTTCCCGATTTGGACTAATTATTGATGGAGTCATCCCCAGTTCTGTGTCTGGAGGAAAGTTAGGACTGACAGTCATGGGGTCGACGTCGATTCTAGAATGTCTTCCATAATTCATTTTTGGAGATATTTTACAGATTTTTCTTCGAAAAGTCATAAGTCGTTGTATGAAGGATGTTTGTAGCTTTTTTTTAGAATCACAGAGAGAACATTGTTGAAAAAAAAAAGATGATAAATTGAGTGTGAATTGCTATTACTCTTTCCAGTTCTTCAATTCAAATATCGGGGGTGATACTCGCAATACTATCGATAATCACAATTCTTTCAGATATCAACGAGATCAAATGGCTGGACCATCAAAGCAATTTGATTGAGTTTAAAATATCTGACAGAATTTTAGATAGTGTTGTCGATAGTATTGTGAGCACAAATTTTGTATTCTTTGATACCATTTCACTCATCTTAAAGTTCTCACGAATTCTGACCAATCACAAACCAAAATAACTTGTATTATCAAATAGAATGAAATAGAAGTGTTTTTAGAAGAAAGAATAAAATAAAATACAGTCGACACATGTTCAAATTAAACAACAGAGACTTACACCTGTTTGTGACGATAGCAAATACACCCTTAAGACTAATTTCAAAACATTAAATTATATATACACATATCAAACAGATTATATACGAGGATGTATTGATATCTAGTTAGCCTAGACCAGTTCCCTGCATAAACAAAATATTTTGCGTTACCATAGCAACGAACAATAACTTATTAGAAGTGTCAGTGTAAAGTTTGACGTCAAAAAAGTAAACCAGAGTTACGCAATAAATTAAAAGAAAAAATATGTCCACCGAAATTGTGAAAATCGAAAAATTGAAGTATCGAGCCATCATCAGGTACCTGTATTTAAAAGGGTTATAGGGTAAGCAGATTTACGAAGATATGCCTAGTACCCTTGGTGATCAATGTCCTTCGTATGCGACCGTGAAAAACTGGACTGCAAGCTTCAAAAGAGGTAAATTTTCCATTGAAGATGATGACTGATCGGGAAGGCCAGTTCCTGTGTCAGTCAGTTATCTGAAGCAATGAATATTTCATACGAACGCGTTCATCATATAGTTCACATCAATTTGGACATGAGAAAAATTGCTGCAAAATGGACCCCCAAATGTTTGAATGTTGACCAAAAGCGTGCAAGGGTAGTAGCATCGCGTTCGATCTGTGCTCGATTTGAAAACAATGTAGACTTCTTAAACCGTATTGTTACTATGGATGAGACTTGGGTACATTTCTACGATCCAGAAACAAAGCAACACTCGATGGAATGGCGACACTCCGGTTCTCCAAGACCTAAGAAGTTTCGTGTCCAAAAATCTGCTGAAAAAGTTCTTGCTTCAGTTTTTTGGGATTGCCATGGAGTAATCATGATTGATTTTTTGGATAAGGGTAGAACAATAACTGGAGATTACTATTCGACATAACAGACCACTCTACGGGAAAAAATTGAAGAGAAAAGACGCGGAAAGCTATTCAAAGGTGTTTTGTTTTTGCAGGACAACGCCCCTGCACACAAATCTCATGTTGCCATGCAAAAAATTCGTAATTTAGGGTTTGAATTACTAGAACACCCCCCCTTATTCACCAGATTTGGCTCCGTCCGACTATCATCTCTTTCCTCAACTGAAAAAAAGTTCGTAAATTTTCTTCCAACGAGGAGGTAATAAAAGCTGTGGAGGTCTGGTTTGCAGAACAAGAAGAAACATTTTTTTCTGAAAGGTCTAGAGACGTTGCAGGTTCGCTGTAATAAATGTATCTAATTAAGAGGAGAATATGTAGAGTAATAAAATATACATATATATATATATATATATATATATATATATATATAGAAGTGTAGTCTCTTGACTGGACTAGTTGAAAACAGCCAGTTAAACTCAGATACTCTTAACCTAAGTGAAAGAATATCCTTGGGGATGCAGTCAGAAAAAAAGGCCTTGGTAGGAAAACTCTAAAGTTTTTCGAAAGCTTGACAATTTAGCAAAGAGTTTTCCTACCAAGGCCTTTTTTTCTGACTGCATCCCCAAGGATATTCTTTCGCTTAGGTTGAGAATATCTGAGTTTGACTGGCTTTATATATATATATATATATATATATATATATATATATATATATATATATATATATATATATATCCAGAACGATGTGCGTTAGCTGAACATGTCAACAAGTTTGATCACCATATGAATTTTGATGCCACTGAGGTCTTAGCTAGTGAATCGCATCTTTCAAAAAGGACCTTTCTTGAAATGGCCTTTATTGCAGAAAATAGTAATTGCATAAATAAAAAAACAGATATCAATCATCTTAGTGAAATCTATTCATACCTCTTGACGTTAGATAACAATCCACTGTCCTTCAATATTTCAAATTTATCAACATATATTTCTTGACTTTGTTCAGATAATTTCAACATAAAACTTAACCATTTTTCTCCAGGTATAAACCTTTACCATAATTTTGCCCACAGTAGGACAAAACATTGTTATATCTACTTCAACACATCAAGATCCAGAATGAAAATGTACTAAAGACATTTAGTTACATGCCAAATGTACTTAATTCAGGTTCCATCCTACCTCACTAGGTGTCGCTTTACCAATTAAAAATCGGATTTACGGACTCTAACATAAGTTGGTAACTGTAAATTGGTACCACTGACTAAGTCATATGTCATGTCAACTGTCTGTCTTCTCTTAACCAATAGCATTGATTTGGCCTGACGTGGTCAAAATATAAAGTAATTTTAACAATTTTAAATGTAACGTATTTTTATCTAAATATTTTATGACATCTTTCCAATTTCACTTGTTTTATATCAATTTTCATCTTGCACAATGTGCCACTTATGGTTGAATAACATCGCGTCGAACAATCTCAACAAAGATGTAAGTTAACCGTACATATATATTTTTTATATTACTTACACATGCAAATTGTATTATCCCTGATGATGGAAATAAGTTATTAAATTTCCGAAAGCTTGGACAAACTTTAAAGAGTATTCTTTGATTTTGCTGCAAAGCCCCACTATTTACTAGTTCCATTCCTAACTAGTCATCAACGACTACCCTTCCTCTATATATATATATATAACAGGAAGTTATTCATGACATCTACAGTCACTAGTTGAAACTTAATTTGACACGAACCAAGGAATCCAAAAGTAGAGGTCCACAAATTGACAGGCTGCCTGTCAATTTGTGGACAAACCTCTACTTTTGGATTCCTTGGTTCGTGTCAAATTAAGTTTCAACTAGTGACTGTAGATGTCATGAATAACTTCCTGTTATATTCTGTCTTGCCTCACGGTATTAAATCTTGAGTGGATTCGTTTTGATTTCGAGAGCTCCATAAATCCTTTCTGATGAGTGCGTTAGCACGAAACAGCTGTCAAAGGTTAGAACTCTCGGAATTAAAACGAAATATACTCTATTTTCACTTATATATATATATATATATATATATATATATATATATATATATATATATATATATATATATAAATATACCTACACATACTCAAACGGAATAAAACGGATATGTTCAGAGGAAATCTTTGACAAGCGCAGGAGGGCCCCACAAGGGATTTTTTATCATTTTGACTTTAATGTAGAAAGGAGCCCGCACGGTTCATATGGAAAATGGGTCCCAGTCGAATTGGCTGAAAATTCAGTATAATATAGTTTATGATGTCCTGATCAAATGTCTCTATGGGCACAACGAGATATAATGAACAGTTTTGGAGATACAGGGTGTCAAACATGCAGAGAGGGTTGTTATACTTACCTTTGGAAAATTAATAACGTGGCGATGATTCTGTAAAAAATGGTTAGGGATAATAATTGTTATCTTAATATGGTCGACTCGAGATAATGAAAAGTTCTGAGACTCCGTATACAGGGTTACTTAAAATAAAATAATTTTTATGTAATTCTTTGAACACAATGAGTCAAACGCAAAAGCTCGTAGACTTGCAGAATGAGTGAATATCATTTGATTTTGATATTGGGTAAATCTGGTGCTCGAAAGTATAGATACCTTCCACATAACTTCAATGTCTTACGCTTTTTGGAGTATGCAAGCTATCAAAAAATAAAATCTGTACAAACTGGTAATTACAATGTCTTAACAGACATGGTATGAACTATAGTAAAAAAGATTTTTAATGCAATATTCTCCCGTTTGATAGCTGCCGTTGACCAGAATCCGTGAAAGGTGCAACAAATAGAGCCATCAAATATTGATCATATTATATTTAGTTTTCTACTTTATGTTTAATTTGTGTAGATATTCCTTTAAAAAATTAAAATAAATACAACAAAAAAGTAGAATTTTGAGAGACTAGTAACTTCAGATTATCCAATATCAAAATAAAATGATATTCACTCATTCTGCAAGTCTACGAGCTTTTGCGTTTGACTGATTGTGTTCAAAGAATTACATAAAAATTATGTAATTATTAATAACCCTGTATACGGAGTCTTAGAACTTTCCATTACAGCATGAGTCGACAATATTAATATAGCAATTATTATCACTAACCTTTTGCAACAAAATAATTGCCACATTATTTATTTTCTTAAGAAAAGTAACACCCCTCTCTGTATGTTTGACATCCTGTATCTCCAAAACTGTCCATTAGATCTCGATGTGCCCATGGAGATATTTGATCAGGATATTATAAACTACATTAGAATGAATTTGCAGCCAATTCGACTGGGACCCATTTTCCATAAGAACCGTGCGAGGTCTTTTCGAGAAAAAGTTGAATTTCGAGGAAAAAGTCGTAATTTCGACATAAAAGTCTCAATTTCCAGAAAAAACTCTAAACTATGAATATAAATTATTCACTAACTAGCTAAATTTGTTGCGAAAACCACATCGTAAGATAGAAACAGGCGTTAAGTTGGAAATTTCGACTCAATCAGAAACTGTATAGTTAAAACGAATCAAAAGACACATATAAAACTTTGATCAGTAATTAACATACATAAAATAGTTTCTTATGAATGCTTCCATAGTAATTTTGATTCCAGGTAGATTTCGGCGAAGTGTTCATCCCCCACAACTTAGAAGTTCCCAAACCACGAGTCCTCCCGGAGTTCAAGAGACTAGCCCACGGGCTCCGGTCCGACAACATCAGCATACTGGACGCGAAAACTTTCTACATTCCGAATTTGCATTACGACGGTGCCGGTCCTGACGCCTATTTCTGGGTCGGAAACGGTTCCGAACCCACGTCTTTCGGCATCAAAGTGCCGAACGAGATGGGCTCTTTGGATCCCTTAAGGTGAGCTGCAAAAATATCTGGACTTTGAACTTGGCACTTGACAGTTAACCCCTCGTAGTTTCACCTGTATTTAATCATTAATCCATGTGGTTGCCCAATTTTGATTTTGATTTGGGGAAAGGGCTTAAGGCCCCCAAACCTCATTATTTGTTCCGGGGTTCTTGTCACTTGGACAACCTTTAACCCTGTCACCATGTTCCCCATTGTTGGGTAGAATGTAGTGATTTTCATTTCTCTTAAATCTTAATTATTTTTTCTCTCCATAATTTAACCCACTCCCATTTAATTTTGTTGAAATGTGGGGACACTTAACTACATAAATCCATATCAAATTTTCTTCTTTATAATTGTCTAATTCTCTGATGATGAACCTATATAGGTTCGAAACATGTTCGATAAATTGGTTTTTTGATTGATCACACTAACCAGATGAAATTATTAAAAATTGTGGAGATGACTTCCAGCCGTATGCATAGTCAATCGCCAGCGACTCGCCAGAGTTTCGCCGTTCGCTACACAAGGATTAAAATGCACAGTCGATCTCCAAAAAAGTGACAACTACGCGATAAGTCACATTTTGGCGAAACGCTGGCGATGTACCACTTTTTTAGAGCTTGACTGTGCATTATAGTTCTTGTGTAGCGAGCGGCGAAACTCTGGCGAGTCAATCTTTTTATCAAGTCACCGGCGCTTGAAGAAGACCACACTCCACTGATCTTGTGCCTTTTTCTTTACGATATTGCATCGAATACTGTATGTAAACAATGTTGTTTTTATTGGAACGGTCAATAAATGATATTATTATTATTATGTTACAAATATGGGTCCTTTAATAGTGAAAATGCTACACACAAGATAGTTTTTATATAATTTGATACCAAACAATCTAAAAAGAATAACATTGCTCAATCTCATGTTCGTTAATTTAACAGTATTTATTTACCTAACACCAGGTCCAACTGAGCTACGCAGAAATGTTATTTATTCTGTATATCAATCACTCCCAACAGGCTGTTAAATGTATCTGATACCAAAGAATATAAATTCTAAAAACAACAACAACTAATAATAAATAACGTCTGCCATAACAACGGATTTGAGATTTGTATAATACACAGTGGGTTTTAGAGTTCTGCTACAATTATTATCAACATCTCATTGTTTCCAGGGGATATCAAGGTGAAGATATCGAAATACAACTACCTGGTCTCCTGACCGTTTACGACATAGACTGGCTGGCGGTGTGGTGTGTCCAATATAGGCATAACTTCGGACACGTTCACGTTCCCAAAGATCTAGACGTTCCTCCAGCTCTTGGACAGACGAAAATATCTGTAAGTACAAACATGAATCAAGATAAATGTCGAAGATGTGTCGGTCATTGTTTTTTCGTCTTCTAGCCTGCCTGGTGGTATAATCCAGTGAGTAATCCTATGATCTTATTAAAGTTAGAATGCAGTCAATTTTCGACAACGTTTCTTATTTTTCGTTGCCTGTACTTATTTTTCAAAGTATTCAGTATGATATGTGTCATCCAAAATAGGCTTTAATTTACAAGCTATCGCAGTAGATCCTATAAATCATTGAGTGAATGTGTTCATGAAGTTTTGAGTGACCAATCCTTATTGGAATTCTTATGACATGTGGATAAAAAACCTCTCTTTCACACATTGTTTTCACATTTTCTAGACAAGTAGCACCCCAAGGACAAATCCTCCAAGCAACTGCCGGGAGTTCCTAGATAAACGTCTGCAAGTACGATGGAAACTCGAAGAAGACTTCATCGATGTCATACTGTCTGCCAAAATCAGAGAAGATCAGTACATTGCATTCGGGTTGTCTGGATCGCCAGGTAAACCGCAAATGGTAAGTTGTCACAAAAGAAAAGAGCTTGACAGATCTAATGATGGGCTCATCAGAATCCACTGAGATTAGTCTGGCTCTTCAGATGATGTGGTGTTTCAAGTTTAGTGATGATTTGACATATTATGTCTATTAGCATTGTTTATACAGTGCGACGCTAAATTATGGAACAAATTCATTATTTCTGAATATAAAGATATATCGGAAAAATCCTCGGATTTTCTTTTCCGATGGGCCAATTTTTGAACCTCACCCAAAATATATAGGGTTATCCGCATTTGAGGAAAAGCGACTTTGGTGATATTTTTAAATGGGACACCCAGTATATTTGTCCATATTTGGTTAGGGATCGTCATTACAAATCCAGTGATACCAAGTTTGATGGGATTATGTCAAACTAGATTCTTAATGACGATCCCTAACCAAATATGGAAAAGTATACTGGGTCTCCAATTTAAAAATATCACCAAAGTCATTTTTACTCAATTGCGGAAACCCTATATATTTTGGGTGGGGTTCAAAAATTGGCCCATCGGAAAAGAAAATCGACCTGTCCCAGGATTTTTCCGAAATATCTTAATACTCAGAAATAACGAATTTGTTCCATAATTTAGCGTCGCACTGTATAGACGTAAGATAGTTAGTCAATGCCTGTGGAATTGATATTGGATCCAAACGCGAGTGTTATCTAGCGTGATTAGATACAAATATTTAACGTCATTCTAATGCAGAGTTCTTCAAGAAATCGAAATTTTAATGCTGTCTCATTGTTTCAATCAAGTTATGACATGACTTGGAAGCCAGATCACTGAAGTTAATCAATCAATCAACCAATCAATCAATCAATCAGTCAATTTATTCATCATAAAAATATACATATAAATTCAATCACAAGGACCAAAGACAGATGCATGTTTATTACGAGTCACAAATAAATAACAAAGTAAATAAAATAAAATACAGATTAAAATACATAATATGAAATTGAGAAATTCATCTTCACAGGAGCATACTTTTTTTAATCGTAAGCATAAAAAGGTAAAAGGTGTGAAAACATGAGACAGTCATACATATACAGTGTGTCCCACTTTGAGCAGCCACACCCTCATATTTCGTTGAGCATGAAATAATTCGAAATTTTCTTTTACTCAAGTTGTAGTACTCGGAAATACCTACCTTTATGTTTACGTAACCTTTGTATATCCATTTTCCACGGCTAACTACGACCAAATGAAAAGTTAAAAATTGGGAAAAACATACTAGGCATTTTTTTATCGCAAAAATAACACCAGATTCTGTTTCAGAACATCTTAAAACCCCCAAATCTCAATGCTTGAATCATTTGAATATACAGGGTATCATTCATTCTGATCAGAGTTAGCCTTGGAAAAGTGATATTTGGCTATTTTTCAAAGTATTAATTAAATATTTTTGGGAATTCTGTGACAAGAGAAGACATTTTGGAAATTTTCCAAGCATTATACCCTGTATATTCAAATGATTCAAGCATTGAGATTTGGGGGTTTTAAGGTGTTCTGAAACAGAATCTGATGTTATTTTTGCGATAAAAAATGCCTAGTATGTTTTTCCCAATTGATATACAAAGGTTCCGTAAACATAAAGGTAGGTATTTCCGAGTACTACAACTTGAGTCAAAGAAAATTTCGAATTATTTCATGCTCAACGAAATATAAGGGTGTGGCTGCTCAAAGTGGGACACACATATATATATATATATATATATGTATATATATATATATATATATATATAAGAACCAAAGGAAGTCAACAACAGGAAGCCAACCACACATTTGTGGCATCGGTTAGAAGACCTTGTACTCACAAGGCAACAACTAACGTCGCCTTGTGAGTACAAGATCTTCTAACCGATGCCACAAATGTGTGGTTGGCTTCCTGTTGTTGACTTCCTTTGTTTCTATTTTTACATCCAAGTGTTGTACATCTTCGCACTTGATTTTACCGTACTGAAGAGAGCTTAAGCTCGAAACACGTGTCTACGGTTGCACAACATTTTGAGGGTTATACCCAATAACTTTTTTACTTATATTTTCATATATTGCCCCTCGCTAAATCCATCCTTATTTGTATCTTCCTGGGTAGGATTGTCACGCTGGTAGCTATAGCTACCTCCGTGGCGACGTTAGTTGTTGCCTTGTGAGTACAAGGTCTTCTAACCCATGCCACAAATGTGTGGTTGGCTTCCTGTTGTTGACTTCCTTTGTTTCTATTTTTACATCCAAGTGTTGTACATCTTCGCACTTGATTTTACCGTACTGAAGAGAGCTTAAGCTCGAAACACGTGTCTACGGTTGCACAACATTTTGAGGGTTATACCCAATAACTTTTTTACTTATTTTTATATATATAAATATATATATATATATAAATATATATATATATATATATATATATATATATATATATATATATATATATATATATATATATATATATATATATATATATAATGTGCTATTTTGAATACAAACAAAATCAATTGCATATATCGCGATCATCATACAAACTATGCAAAGTACTCATCTATAGTGTAGCAGGGTTTCTGAACTAGCTGTTGTTTCAGTCTTGTTTTGAAGATATTTATATTGAGGGAGCTCTTAATATGCTCATCAAGAGAGTTATATAATTTACAGCCAGTAAAAAAAACTCTTTTGGTACAGCATAGTCCGGTGATTCTCAGGTTGTAGTTGGCATTTGAAACGTGTATTATGTTATGCTTCTCAGCAGTATTCAAAAACTTATTTTTATTTTTATAGACGTATGTATACAGTATATATACGCTTACAACAGTTAGGATTGTGAATTTTTTTAAATAATCTCTGCAGCTCGTTCTAGTATCGATACTAGCAAGAATTCCAATCGCGTATTTCTGAAGTGCCAATACTCTGTTCACATGTGCACAATTTCCCCAAATCAAAACTCCATACTTTATATGGGAATGAAAATTTGCATAGTACAATGACAGTAGTGTGTACTCACTACAGTGGTTCTTCATAAATTTCAGACTATAACAGCTACTCTGTTACGACATGACTTGGTTGCGACATCACTGTCGCATCCATTTGAATCCAATATTAATCCCATAAGGATGGCTAACTATCTTACTTCTATATAAACAATGCTATTAGCAAGAGAAAACAGGGCAGTTTAGCATTACTTTCAAATCGTGGTAAAAAAGAAAATCAATGATATTATTCAGTTTTATTCAATTCCGAGCCTAGTTTAAATTCGTGGAACTCAATCATCATATTTGATGCCATCCAAACATGATAATGTTTACTTAGCCCGAACCACCTTCAAAACTATGTACTAGTTTGAGGTCATGAATGAAAATCTTTAGACATTTGGCAGCTCTTACATCAGTTCATGCTCAAGATGCTTCCAGAATACGTTATGGTATTCTTCTTTCTTTAGAGAATGATATTCAATGTACAAAGCACCCACTGACCCACTTGTGTAGAGGTACTGGGGAAAGATACCTCTTTCCCCATTTTTAAATTTTAAAGAAAATTGTATTTAGTGATGAAGCTAGTTTCACAACAAATGGAGTGGTTTCATCACAAAATATTCGCTATATATAAACTGTAAAAGGCAGTATTCAGAAAAAGTGAACGTTTGGTGTGGAATACTGAATGAAATGATAATTGGACCATTCATTTTTGACAGCAACATGAATTCCGCAATTTTCCTACAATTTTAAGGAATGAATTTTCAGACCCAATAGATGAACTTCCCCTTGCAAGAAATTTATATTTTCAGTTATAGGGTTGTTCCATATATAATGCGGGAATTGTAAAGAGTTAAAACTACCCTAATCGTTGGATAGGAAGGGGGAGTACATTGATTGGATGGCCACCAAGATCGCCTGACCTTACCTCACTCGATTTTTTCTTTTGGAGTTATGTTACACAAAAGGTTGACAAATCACGACCAAGGAATCGAGTGGAACTGTGCATCAGAATTCAGCAAGCTTGCGATGCAATTACTCTACAACATTTGAGGAATACTTTAAAAATTATTTGCAAGCGATATGATAAATGCATTGAATTGGATGGAAGTTTGGTGGAGGCCACCAGAATATGAATTGCACTCATTTATTTTTCAATTCGGTATCTTCTTGGTTTCTATTTTTACATTGATTGTGAATAAAATATTGTTTTCCGCTAGTTTGTAGCAATTGGAAAAATGTAGTCACAGTTATTTTTTTGTAGATTTATTTGAAATTATTGACACTAAAGTTTGTTGTGATAAACTGATTGATATGGTTCGACATACATAGGAAAGGAAATTGACTCTGCCATAAATGTTTCACGAAATTTATTTGAATAACATTTTGTTGTATATTGCCCCTAATCCAGTGGTGTAGTAAGAACTTTATGTAAAATTTTATTCCTTTATAACTTTTTTATTACCGAACAGATTTCGATAAAACTGTAATCAGTAATATTTCAAGACATCCTGAATCCAGTGGTGCATTCAGAATTTTCATAAAATTCCTGAACTTGAATTGGTGGATTGATTAAACGGCATATTTTTCAAATTTCATTCCTTTATAACTTTTTCATTGATCGACGCATTCCAACGTAATTTACATTTCAAACATTTGAAAATGTCACAAATCCAGTGGTGTAGTCAGATTTTTTCTAGACAAATCGCTAGTAATTTTTTTAGATTTTTGACCTTGAAAAATGAGATTAGTTGGCCCTGGAAATTGATTCATGATATTTGGTGTCCTAATAGACTTTCTGAATTTATACCTACTGAAAAAAAAATCATTCCAATCGGTTGAAAAATGTAAGTTTTATAAGGGTGCTTCCATTACATTCTCATATTATCATGAAATTCTCCTTCCAGGTGGGGGGTGACGTCATAGTCGCCTACTACGACTCCGAGTCGGGCAACTTCCACGCCGTGGACTATTACATGTCGCACCTAGCCCAGTGCGACGGAAAGCAGGGCGTCTGCCCTGACGAACGCATAGGCGGTCGAAACGACGCCACCCTCATCTCGGGTTCGCGGGAGAACGGCATCACCTCCATCACGTTCCGGAGGCCGCTGAAGACGAACGAGGCCATCAACGACCAGCCCATCCCCATGCAGGGGGAGGTCAGCGTCATCGCCGCTTTCGGGCCTCTGAACGACCTCAAGGAGGCCAACGCTCATTCCATCACGGATAAGACCACGGAGGATTTCAGGATAGATTTCAGCAACTACGACGACCACGACTGTACGGTGAATTTGGAGGAGTTGACGGACGAGGCGGGGTTGAAGCCTTGGCCGCCTGCTAGGATTATAGGTGGGTTCTTTAAGGAGACTCAGATATTTGGCGGACGATTTAATACTCGTATATAAATAGTTGTTGGAGATTCATTTTATTCCTCAACGTATCATGGAATCGTTTTTCACTCATTCAAATCTCAAAGTGACCAAAAGAATAATTCACAAGACTACAGCGCTACATTTTCAGATCTATGGTGTCCTTAAAATCGTTCAGAGTTCCTTATCCAGTACTGTCTTCGTTACAATACTCCACATTTTTTTAATTCCCCTTGTATCTGGGAAGTCTTTTTTATCCGTAATAAATCTTAATTCTCAGTGGAAGAGTATTCGTCGGTACCACGCCAAAACCGTGAATGTGCAAATTTGCTTTTTGTTTCCTGCTTTTAACTTCTTGCTTTTTTAATTCTGTTTTCTCTTTTCTACTTTCTACTTTCTGCTTTCTGCTTGATGCTTTCTGCTTCTTACGAAACCAAATGTGTTCATGTTTGTGTGGCATTGCTGCGGGCGAGTGCGGACCTGTCGCTCTAGACATAAACAAGACTGCGATGCAAACGAATGTTCAAGAATCTTCGTCCCCATCATTCGAGAAATTACGTTTCTAGATGCGCCTCGAGAATTCTTGTGCAGATTTCCTTCGACTATATACGAGGATGTATTGATATCTACTTAGCCTAGACCAGTTCCCTGCATAAACAAAATATTGCGTTACCATAGCAACGAACAATAAGTTATTAGAAGTGTCAGTGTAAAGTTTGACGTCAAAAAAGTGAACCAGAGTTACGCAATCAATTAAAAGAAAAAATATGTCCACCGAAATTGTGAAAATCGAAAAATTGGAGTATCGAGCCATCATCAAGTACCTGTATTTAAAAGGTGTAACGATCCTTTTGTGACACCGATTATATAATTGACATATACTCCTTACTCAGTAATATGTCCCCAACTGGTTCGTTTACAAAGGTTTGTCTCGGGGATCGACGCTCTAAAATCCCTGCATGCTCGCGGCTACGCTCGAAGTGGAGATGGTCGTGGGTAAAACTACAGGTGAGCGTTTAGGTGACTAACAGAAAACAAATTCACCCTACCTGTAAAAAATAATTGTGGGCACCACCTAGTTCCCTTCTACAGCAGGTTCGAAACTGGCTTCCTCCTAAAGAACTAGGAAATCGGAAAAAGGAAAGACCAATTCCCAAAACTATAACCCTGTATATTTAAAATTTGGAACAAAACACACCCTGTACATTTATGGAAAGTTATATGGTTCAAAAAAATTGTTGTGCCAACGGTAATGTATATGATGAATTAAATTGACAATGTTTGTGTTTGGCAATTACGATAAATTCATGTATTATTATTATTTTCGGTATCCAAGGTATAACTATGAAACGGAATGCTTAAATTAGTTTCATAAACACAAAAATAGATTCCTAGTGAGTGAGTAAATATTTATACCGTACGGAAAGTGTACCCTCTGAAGATTACCAAATTATAAAGGGACATCGGCGAATGGATCCATTGGCAGAGGTTTATTATGTGCAAATCGTGCGCTTATATATGATGTTATGGGCTTTCAGCAGATATTTTACAACAAAAAGTACCTATGAATACCAGTATGTTATTTACCTTTTTAAAATATAACTTTACGAAAGTTCGAAGGGTTTCAACCCTTCAAAATAATATTTGACTAGTAAATAAAATAATAAAGATATTTCACACAGTTTTTAACCACTTATCTGTTGGTATATGGACGTTATTCATCCGACAGGACTCTGGAACAGGAATTATCTGGACTTGCAGTCTCTAACAGCTAATTACAGCTTCCAGATGAGTCTGATAGGACTCCAAAATAGTTTCTCAACGTATTACAGATTCAACATGAGTATGAGCCTCTATCGGGAAATGTAGGCATCCCACAGGAAAACTTGGGCCTCCAACAGAAAACGTATAACTCCAGCAGCAACGTAGGACTCGACCAAAAACTTGGGCCTCGAACAGAAACTTCGCCTCGAACAAATACTTGGCCTCGGACAAGAACTCGGCCTCGGACAAGAACTTGGCCTCGGACTAAAACCCTTGTTAACAAGGGTTCCACACAAAATACAACAGTTGTAGGACGACGAGATGAGTTATGTGATGGTGATCCCCTCAAGGGGTTTGAGAAGGTTATCTTCAAAAAAACCAGCAAGGTTCCAGAACAGCGCTCCAAATCCAACAACGCTTCCAAAAACCACAACGCTTCCCAAAACTACCATACAGCAACAAGATCAAGGATCCCCGACATGGGATGACACAAAGGTCACTAGATATCCTCAGATATTTTACTTGAATGCTAGAACCTACGGCTCTTCACAATAACTTTTTCATCCAGTTCCTACTAACAAGACAGCTTCAGATAGACTGCCCTAACACGGAAGTCCCACTACCAATTCCATTGGTGACTTCAAACTACAGTGTAGCCAAACGTACCGACTCTAAACACTCTACCGAAGTACGTTTTAGTACGTTTTACTTCACTTACTCTGTGGACCTTGTAACAATTAAATTCGACGACAGACAATACTAAATTACACAAAACAGATTTAAAACAATACCAGAACAAACTAAATCAAACGATGTGATAGTTATCATAACAACAGATAACTCACGGATAATAGTCCGCCACTCGTAACCTTGACGGTGTAGGATGGTGTTAGTAAGAATTCTTCGACAGCGAAAACTACCCGGGTACGTCACGTCCGTTGTGAAGCGGGCTCCAAGAAATTGACCTGCGCGTCTACAGCTAAATCTATATTGGCGAAAGAAAATAAGATCGCAGCGCCACCTATAGCAAGACTTTGAACTACGAATCACGGACAGAGGTTTTTGACTTTACACGTGTTTATATGGCGTTTTGACGATCTGCACTCCTATTTTCAAACAATTTGTGAAAATTTGTGATTTCTCTAACTAAAAAGTGATTGTGTTTCTATTGAAAGACTCTAAAGAACGTTTCAGTCAGGTGATTTAAAGGAATTTCATCTCCGATTAGTTTTGAATGCTTCTGCAATTCAAGGTTGCATGGCGTTTTGATGATCTGTTCTCCTATTTTCAAAGAATTTGTGAAAATTTGTGATTTCTTTAACTGAAAAGTTATTGTGCTTCTATTAAAAGACTAGAACGATAGTTTCAGCGTAATTTACAAATATTTTACGTGTTTTTTGAAGTCATGATTTGTGAGTTATTGATCTGATTCATTCTGTTGATTAAGGATATTTCCATACTCGATTTCTGTTCGTATTTTTTTGGTTTATACTGTTGATAGACTGCCAAATATGGGAAAATACAATCCTAGTTGTTCAGTCCCAGGATGCAGGACATATATGGCACGAAGGAAAATGTGGGATATCACTAATTTCCTCCAAAAATGAAAGCAAGGTTAAAAAATCACCAATTGGTTCGACCAGATTGCAGAAATTTTGACCAAAGGAAAGCAATGATTTTGAAACTGAAAATTGGCAAGCTAATAAGCTAAATAATATCGAAGTATATGCTTGTTTGACAAACAGACTGATGAATGAATAAGATCAATAATTGATCGCAATTCATGACCTCCAAAAACAAGTAAAATATTTGTAAACTACACTGAAACTATCGTTCAAGTCTTTTAATAGAAACACAATAACTTTTCAGTTAGAGAAATCACAAATTTTCACAAATTGTTTGAAAATAGTAGAACAGATCATCAAAACGCCATACAACCTTGAATTGCAGAAGCATTCAAAACTAATCGGAGATGAAATACCTTTGAATCATCTTACTGAAACGTTCTTTAGAGTCTTTCAATAGAAACACAATCACTTTTTAGTTATAGGAATCACAAATTTTCACAAATTGTTTGAAAATAGAAGTGCAGATCGTCGAAACGCCATATAAACACGTGTAAAGTCAAAAACCTTTGTCCGTGATTCGTAGTTCAAAGTCTTGCTATAGGTGGCGCTGCGATCTTATTTTCTTTCGCCAATAGGAGTGAGCGGGGCAGAGCTAGAAATTAGATGTAAATTCGTTACGTTGAAAAAGAAACGTTACAAAGGGTTAAGAGGTAAGCAGATTTATCGGGGCTAGGGGTACCATTTCAAAAATTTTCGTCGATTCTGTGAAGACTTTCGGAATTCCAATGAAAACAGTTGAATTCATTGGATTAGAGGCACTCAAAGACTCTGTGAAGATATTGAAAAATCATATATATACCAAATAATTATTTATTTTATAATTTAGTGATTAATTTACTTAGTTTTTATTTTGTCTACGGTTGCAGAACATTTTGAGGGTTATACCCAATAACTTTTCTACTTATATTTTCATATATTGCCCCTCGCTATATCCATCCTTATATATATTTATATATATATATATATATATATGATGAATTTTGTGTCGTTGATACGGAAAAAATAAAGCAGTGACAACTTTATTTGTAGTTTTATTTATTTATCCAAAAGACAAACATGTATGGAAAACATTTACTACAACCTTTTTTTTATTATTTCTACGTCACAGAAAAAAACTGACAGCTCACTTAATAAAATGCAGTGTTGCTGCTTCATCCACAGAACACTAGAATAGTCGGAACACATTACAAAAATATTTGTTGCAAACATTTCAACAATATATATATATATATATATATATATATATATATATATATATATATATATATATATCTATATATATATATATATATATATATATATATATATATATATATATATATATATATATAGGGTGTTAATTAAGTACGTTGACAAACTTCGGGAGGTGATTCTTTGAAGGTTTTCAGGACGAAAAGTTCATATAAACATATGTCCCAAACGGCTTGGTTTTCGAGATACAGGGCGATAAAAATACATTTTTTTCAAGATTTTTTAGAGTTAACTTCGACATTTTCGACAATAATCAGTTCAAATTAGGCAAGTACAATCCATTCAATAGGGAGCACGATACAAAATAATGCATTTCTTAAATAATTCACAGGGTCCTCCTTTTTTCAGAGTCAAGCTTTGTTCAACCCTTCAGAATTTTTTTTTCCGCAGCCACTGACATGTTATGAGAAAGGAATAATCAATGTTGTTTCATTTTACATCTTTTTGATATCTTGCATCATTTACTTGTACGGTTCAGGTGCTATATAATGAAAATATTAATTTAAACATTTTCCAGTGTGGCATAACATTAGAAAATTTGAAAATTAAACATTTTCAATTATTGTAAATTGATGGAAATATTTTTTCAGAATTAGAAAAATCTACGATGAATAAAAATTATACAATAAAAAATATAAGGACAAGCTTTTATACAAATGCACTGAAAATGAAAAAATAATTTGTTTCATTTTTTGTAGGTTATTCTGTGAGTATCAAAATCTTTCTGTACAAGATTACCTAGATCAAACAATGAAATGAATTATTTTTTCCTTTTCAGTGTATTGTATAAAAACTTTAAAATGTTTTCTTTTTATAATTATCATTTTTAACATTTTATTTTATTTTTTATGTGAAACTGAAAATCTCCAACCCAAAAACCATCACATACCAATTTTGAACAGAATCGGATCATAATCACAAAACTCGTCCGCCATATTGGAGCCGCCATTTTGTTTTTTAACAAACATTTTTTTAATGCATTGTCACCGGAATTACGGAAACCTGCCAAATTTCAAATTAATCGGAGTATTAGAAGTGGGTCAAATTCAACTTTTATTAAATTGTTTGTTAGTTAGTTACAAGTGAAGCTAAATAAAAGCTTGTTATTGTAAAGATGTGTTTATATGAACTTCTCATCTTGAAACCTTTCAAAGAATCACCCTTCAAGTTTGTTAGACTATTTGCTTCTCAAATTTCTTTATGTTATGCGTTACTGGAAAATGTTTGCGTTAATATTTTCATTGTAACTCCTGAACCGTACAAGTAAATGAAAAACATCAAGAGAGCAAAAAGATGTTAAATGAAACAACATTCATTATTCCTTTCTCATAATATGTCAATGGCGGCGGAAAAAAAAATTCTGAAGGGATGAACAAAGGAGGACCCTGTGAATTATTTGAGAAATGCATTATTTTGTATCGTGCGTACTATTGAATGGATTGTACTTGCCTAATTTGAACTGATTATTGTAGAAAATGTCGAAGTTAACTCTAAAAAATCTTGAAAAAAATGTATTTTTATCACCCTGTATCTCGAAAACCAAGCCGTTTGGGACATATGTTTATATGAACATTTCGTCCTGAAAACCTTCAAAGAATCACCTCCCGAAGTTTGTCAACGTACTTAATTAACACCCTGTATATATATATATATATATATATATATATATATATATATATATATATATATATATATATATATATATATATATATATATATATATAACAGGAAGTTATTCATGACATCTACAGTCACTAGTTGAAACTTAATTTGACACGAACCAAGGAATCCAAAAGTAGAGGTTTGTCCACAAATTGACAGGCAGCCAACAATTTGTTGTTCTGACCAACCCAAGGTTCAATCAAGTTTCTAATACGTTATGAGGAACGCAAGCAGAATCTAAGTCACAGTTTCTGTGTCAGTCCCCGAAAATATCGATGCAGTTCATGACATGATTTTAACAGATCGTCGAATTGGGCTAAAACGGATATCTGAAAAAGAAAAAAGTTTAAAAGGTCGTAAATTTTCTTCCAACGAGAAGGTAATAAAAGCTGTGGAGGTCTGGTTTGCAGAGCAAGAAGAAACATTTTTTTTGAAAGGTCTAGAGACGTTGCAGGTTCGCTGTAATGAATGTATCCAATTAAGAGGAGAATATGTTGAGTAATAAAATATTTTGACATAGAAATTTTGTTTGGTTCTATAGTAGAATTTTTCAATGTATGCGGACCGTAGCAGAGTAGGAGACAGTTTTAGTTCATCGGAGTGATAGTTAGATGCCGCGACGGACAGTCTAGACAGTCTAGTCGAACATAAATAGTCCAGTGATTGTTATATAAATTAGAGTATTGTGTTGAAGTTATTGAGGCATTGTATTTCGTAAAATAAATTATTTTAGAGTGAATTGGACTTTAAATATACTACATTTGCTTTTTACTTTTCGACTTCTGATTGGTGAAACAGAATCTGGAATTAATCTGACATACAGCTGAATATTCTCGGCTTTGCATTGCAAATTGCGATGTGTCTACAGTGGAAATGTGGTGAAATATTCAACCTTTTTTGTACTGCATCTGTGAAACCCATAGACATATTAATATTATATCTAATCATTATCATTTGTATTCTAGGTAATTATTCTTTATTTTATTTTATGACGAAAACGAAGTTATGTTTTCTTGTTATGAATGACATTTTGCTTCGGTTCAATTTCAGAGTCTGCTTCACCAATCAAGAACCGATAGGTTAAAAGCAGAACGTAAAAAGTTTGGTTGTGAACGGCGCTTTCTGCTTTATTCCTTTTGCTTTCTGCTATCTACTTTTTACTTTTTTCTCATTTACCATTGAATCGAATTTCAGGAGAAACCACCTTCAATGCCAGGATTGGTCCAACTGGTGGAAAACGAGGCTACACTGTCATCACAGGACTCCCGTCTTGGGGTATAGCCTGGTACCTGAATGATCTGCTAATTCCGGAAATCACATTGGAAAGGGGCCAGACGTACACGTTCGTGGTGGAAGGAGGTGATGACAGCAGCAATCCAGCAAGGTAAGGGTGTTAAAAAAATTAGTTACACAATTATTTTCGAGATATCTGAATTCAGCGCCAATTTCTGAGCACCACGTATAATTTGTGAAAAGTTTCCAACAATTTAGGAAGCTTCAGGTCATATTCAAGCAAATTCTGGCGATGTTTTCCATTTCAAATTGGAAACACGGATACATTCAACACACACTTTGTTTCAGGTACCACCCCTTCTACATCACAGACTCGAAAGAGGGGGGATTTGGCCAAAAGTCCAGAGAGGAGCAAAGCCAGCAGAAGGTCTTCGCCGGTGTAGAGTACGATCCAGAAGGCTATCCGTACCCGACAGCTGCGGGGAGGTATTGCGAATGGGCCCACAAGAGCATAGATAAGTCCAGCGAATCGGAAACGTTCAAGGAGTTCATGGACACCCTTAGGTTGGAGTGCGACCAGGGAGAAGCGGCCTATTTCAACTGGACGGTGCCTATGGATGCACCAGATATACTTTATTATCAGGTTAGTGCTGTGCACGCGTATTATGCTATTTTCATTTCTCTTTATACAGTGTCCGCCAAAATATTGGAACCGTATGGGAATCTTTTTTATAAATAGTTTCTCAGAAAATTTAATTCCTCATAAAAGTTGGTGAATTCAATTAGAATAAATATGCTCATTTCTGTTATTATCAGTGGCGTACGGCTAAGCGGGAATCGGCCGATATTCTAAATTCACTATGGAGTTATAGTATATTCTTCAACGAGCGTATAATGATAGCTATTATTCCCGAGGATAAAAATTCCTAAACGAGCTGAAGGCGAGTTTCGGACTTATCTGAGAAAATAATGGCTATTATACGCGAGTAGAAGACTATACTTTCTCTACGACTATACGATAGTCAGAGTTTTAATGAAATCAGAATATTATTTATGAAAATAAGTATATATTATAAAGTAAGTGAAAAGAGAGTATATTTCGTTTTAATTCCGAGAGTTCCAACCTTTGACAGCTGTTTCGTGCTCACGCACTCATCAGAAAGGATTTATGGTGCTCTCGAAATCAAAACGAATCCACTCAAGAATTAGTACCGTGAAGGCAAGACAGATATAACAGAAAGTTACTTATGACATCTACAGTCACTAGTTGAAACTTAATTTGACACGAACCAAGGAATCCAAAGTAGAGGTTTGTCTACAAATTGACAGGCAGCCAACAATTCGTTGTTCTGACCAACTTGATTGAACCTTCGGTTGGTCAGAACAACGAATTGTTGACTGCCTGTCAATTTGTAGACAAACCTCTACTTTGGATTCCTTGGTTCGTGTCAAATTAAGTTTCAACAAGTGACTGTAGATGTCATAAGTAACTTTCTATTATAAAGTAATATAAGGTAGAATAACAATTATACATGAATAATCGGTGTTCATTCATGAATGAATAAATGCCTTAATTGAAAATAATTTTAAAAAAAACTTCCAAGAGATTCAAACTCACTCCTATATAACCTATATACCTATATAACCTTCGTTATACATTTACTTCATGTACACGCTTCTACCAATTGAGCTATAACAGGCACTCGAAAGTTTGTGAATGAAATACCTACTAGAGAAACTCTGACAAGAATTGAGTGTGGAACGTTCAAGTAAAAATTGTTTGACATACCTTTGTTGCAAGATAGATTTCATCTTTCTCACTATCACTGCTTTCCCAATCCGCTCTATTCATTTTTATATTAGGTACTTGTCACACAGATCAAAGTTAAAACTAAGAAAATAGTCAATCTGATATTCGCGGATGCCAAGCTGTGACAAAAGTTCAATCAAGCAAAGCCTTCTTGAGAAATTTGTTTGTTGAACCTCTCAGTTCCCGTGGATTCTGAAAATTCTGAACCTGTGATTGGCCGAGTGCCGTTGAATAATGAGTTAGGATCCACGGTGTCTTGGAATCATCTTTATTCTTCAATTAAAAATCAATATGTAATGAACGTAGAATACAATAGTCGTAGAGAAACATATATGTATTAACTACGAATATGGATAATAAAAACAGTCTATGTGATGGCAAAAAAATGCGCTGCGCTGCTGAATCAATGCGCTTGCGCCGGAGATTCTTATTCAAAGACAGATTTTGTTTTTTCATCTCTTTCTAGCGTGCATAATTCGGCATATCTTATGTGGTGCTAATTCGGAAAATTCCAACATAACCTCAAATAATTTAATTTCGCCACGTTTTACTTGGAGTTCGTGTTAAGGGAGGCAAAAATACATCACTACCAGCAAACTATTTTTCTCGGCGGTTATGAGGCCGATGTGAAACAAGATTTACCTTTTCAAACAACAGTCTGTAACATACCACATCCATATTTCCTCAAGTTTAATGAGTTTTTATCCGCTTTTGGTAGAAAATTGATTGATGAAACTCCGGTACCAGGTAACAAACATACATTTTATTAATTTTAGAGTTACATTGCGTCTTATGGAGTGTTATCAATATTCGTAGTTAACAGATATATGGGAATAAAGTGGGTGCATGAAGCAACAAAGTCAAAAAAGTTCCATTGTGAATTCTTCAATAGTTATAGACTGACATCATCGTTTATACACAAGTAAGATAGTCAATGCCTGTGGAAAAGGTGTTGGACCCAAACGCGAGTGTCATCTAGCCTGATTGGTTTACAAAAATGAATATTTGACGTCATTTTAATGCAAGTTTCTTCAAAAAAACATGATTTGAATGCTGTCTCATTGTTTCAATCAAGTTACGACATGACTTGGAGGCCAGATCATTCAAGTTACGACATGACTTGGATGTGAGATCACTGTCGCCATCTACATGTCGCATCCATTTGAATCCAATATAAATCCCATAAGGTTGGCTAACTATCTTACTTCTATATAAACAATGCTGACATTTATGTTTGTAGCAAGATGATATTATATTCTTCGTTGTTGTTTGGATACGTAGTTGTCAATGACAAGGTGGTCTTACCGACTTGGAAGGAAGGAACCGTGTACTACCGAGACACACCGTTCTTATTGCTCCTCATATCGCAGTAGAAGAGAGTTTCATATAGCGAGTGAAATTATCGTTCTAATTCCACCACTTTCGTGAATATTTTCGACTTCAAAGCATCAATGGTGTCTCTAACCACCTGTTAATCCATACTTCTCAATTCCAGTGTTACACGCATAACAATCTGGGGTGGAAAATCCACATCGTCGAACCTGGTTACATATCAGAACACAACAGCGACCCCAACGCCGGCAGATCGAACTACTCCATCTCCTCGTTCCTCACGATCTGTCTCCTGTCACTTCTGTTTCACGGAGAACTCTACGATTTCTGACGATAGATCCAAGCGGTCTGCCGACTGTCAAACGATGGATCTTTCTCATTTCACAATTACAGGGCTCTACTTCAACGATGAAAATCAAGACACCGAAAACTGCAATATGGATGTATCACCCTGTATTTACGCGTTTCATATCAATTAAATGTTTCAATTGACACTTTTATCCGGGATATCTCCGACAAGGATATGAGTAGGCATGGATGAATGGTTTCGTTTGGTTGTTGGGGGTAGTGAGGTCATCACAGAATTAACTGTCTCCTTAGTATTATAAAATCACCGTTAGTCTAGTCAAAATGTACCATTTTGAAAAAAAAAAAAGTTGCATAGTCACTGAAAATTATGATCATGGTGTCATTCCAATCATATCAAATCCTTTATTTTCCTTAAAATGACAAAATTTTACATCTTGTATAGGAATACTTATATTTAACTTACAGCGAGTAGGTACTAAAAAAGAACAAACATTCGTAATGTCATGTAGAAAGTTTGAGGAAAGTCCCAAATGGGGCCGAAAAAAATTGCAAAAGTTAAAAACAATAGAGTGAAGAAAAGAGTAGGGCCTTGTTTTCTTCTGAATGTCTCAAAAAATATTAAAGTATAGCGAAATATAGGTATTTAGAAAGTGGTATGGGTCATTGATGAGATAATCACTCGGTATTGGGTACAAATAATTATCCGATTATATGGTTGTCACGGAGGAATACTTACAACATAATAATTTTGTTCCAATTACGAGAAATATCCTCAAAATATAACTATTGATACCTATCTGATGGTTTTAAGGTGTGTAACCCATACCAAAATCTGAAAGTATTTGATATTAATGATTAAATTTTTTTTTTGTTGAAAGAATTATTATAAATTGTGACAGCTTTGTCAATTAAATTGACAAATTCAATTTTGTATTTTTCGAACTGAAACGACCCTGAAACGAACTTAGTTTTTGGTTGTGTAACAAACGATTTTCGAAATATTAAAAAAAATCTGAAAAGATCAGCAAATTTGCACCCACCCCGAGGCACAATATATATACAGGGTATTCATAAAAATGGTTCTGACAAGATCACCGAAAGAAAACACGATGACACAAATATTTTCCCCCCAAGCGTAAACTAACGGACCAGGGAACACAATTCACTTCAGCTTTTTGGAAAGAGGTGCTGAAGGTGGAGGTTATCCACACTTCTGTGCGTCATGCCCAAGCGAACCCCCCCGAAAGATGGATGAGGGAGATTTCTCGCTTATTCCGCGTTTTTTGTAGTGAAAAGCACACCCGTTGGGCACGTGAGGTCCCGAAATTAGCTTACTTATTGAATACTGTGGTCCATGAAACCACGGGATCAACCCCTATGGAGCTACAGTTAGGTATTCCACCTCGACAATTCCTTCCCCCAGAGAAAATACCTTCATTCGACGGGACTCAACACGACACTCACGTCAAACTATTTTTGGCTCGCGAGAGCTTCTTGTCAAAAGCTAGGCGCCGTTTAGCTACTCACCCTGGACGTCCTTACCTGAAGTATTCCATTAACGACTTTCCAACACTATTTCGTCTGTGATCACTTCGAAAACCAAAAAGTCTATGAATAGAATAGAATAGAATAGAATTTATTCGTACTGCCACAGCAACCACCATAGGTGGATATACACGTCAAAATAAAGCTATAAGTTTAAAATACATATAAAAACTATGCTACTCTTCGAAAGGCCGTTCAGAATAAAACGACTTGTGGATGACCATGTTTACGCCCTGGAGAACTGCAATACTGGTCAGGATCGTGGTTATTTTCATGCTAGCCACCTTCGCCCTTTTCTGGCCTAACCTTGTTCAAGTCCTCCTCCTGACGTTTCCCTTAGTCAAAGGACTTCGGGGTCATGTTGTACCGAGACGCTCTACCCTGTATACTATTCCGACACCGAAATTCGCTATTGGCATGGAACTTTTTATTCAAGCGCAAAAAGATTCGCTTTATCGCTGTGACTCGGCACTGCCTGATAGGGAGACAAGAATGGGCAGCTAGTTTTCAGTAGAGCTTTTTACATTGTGATCGCACATATAGTGTGGTAGATTTTTCGTAGCCCTGAAAAGCTTGAGGGTTTGTTTCACGTTGTGTTGTACCTGCTTTTTTAAAGTGAGCATATAATACTTGCCTCCACGTTTTTGTTTTCGGCAATTACCTACAATATATTCATTAGTTTTATAGTTTATTTCTATTTTTAAGGATTTCGAAATTTCAGAATACAGTGTTGATTGGAAATTGCTCTTGTATATTATTGCTAAGATCAAGAACCTCCTTCCCTGACGGGTCGGGCGTTTGGCTACACCTTGGCTCCCGAAACTGTACCTCCAATATTTATAATTTTTACAGAGCCCTGAAAATAGAGACAAAAACGGGTAGTATGGCTTCCGCGCGTCACTTTGACACAACAAAAATATATATTTATGTACCTAGTGCGTTACTGGATCCTAACGCCATACTACCCGTTTTTGGCTCTATTTTCAGGGCTCTGTAAAAATTATAAATATTTGAGGTACAGTTTCGAAAGTCGGATATTTTTTTCAGCAAATTTGCTGATCTTTTCAGATCTTTTTTAACATTAAGAAAATCTTTAATACTTTTCGAGATATTCAAAAAAAGCCAAAGCCTCACTTTTTTTCACTTAGTTGTTTATAACTTTTGCAATTTTTTTCGGCCCCTTTTTGGACCTTTCCTTAAACATTTCATGACATTACGAACCGAATGACAACATGATCATAATTTTCGGTGACTGTATAAAAAAAATAATGGGTACATGTTGAATTGACTATTCTTGTAAATTACGATAACTCAATTATATGGTGAAGGTGACAGTAACAGTAACCTAGTTCAGCACTAATAATGGCATAAAATTCAATAGCAGAGTTGAGACACTGTATTTTTTTAAACAAACTAGCACTTCCACATATTTTATTATTGTGATAGAAAAAGATTCATTCAATTACACTATCAACCAATAAAATTATTGAATGGTATCGGGTGAAACTCTTGGGTAGGTATTCCTGATTGATTTTTCGCACAATAAAATGTGCAAGGCATTACTTTCAACTTGTATTCATGGTAAAAACGCTGAATCAATTCATTCAGACTGATGATGTGAAAATGACTACAAACCAAATAATGAATCTTCAAAATCGAGAAGCAACTAGTGACTTCAAACTTTCATGCCTATTCCTAAAAAACTGAAGAATTTCTCTGAAGAACCAATGCTTTCCTGGTGTTATTCAAAGGGTTGCATTAAACTTTGGCCACAGAACTCTCAATATTATTTCTGTAGTCCAAGGGAAAATCAATCCAACTTAACACTTGCAAATATTTCTTAATGATGGATATATGTTGTATCTTCAAGAGTATTAGCAGCATTGGTATCTATTAGGCTAAGAATATAATTATATAATATTTAAACAAATCTGTATGTCCAACATGCAGTGAACGAGTCAATCTACTGATGATGGCTCTTGTCAAATGAATCAAGAAATCATTAGTCAAACATATCAGATTCATGAAACTATTTATTCTGTTATGAAATATTTGATGCCAAACTCACTACCCTGCATATACCGATGGAACTATGGTGAGTTGTTATTACTGTGATGTAAAAAGTATGTTTAGTCTACTGATCGATACTATGGTATACTGGATGTTTGTGTGTAAAAGGGAAGGGTAAGAAGTAAGCTGGACTTTTGTAATATCGCAAGGATTTTTTGAGGGCCTAGCCTAGCCTACTGTTAGCGCTAAATGAAAGATTATAATGGAATGTTTTTGATAAAAAATCACATAATTATAATAAATGCTTCCTTTGGTAGAATACCAAAGCTTTTCTCACTAATACCTGAACTATTAATCAAAAATTAGTTTGACAAATATAAAAAAGGCTATACGAAAACGATGTGTGACTCAAGAAGAACCTAAGAAAGGGTTACTGTTCAATCCACATGCTTGCTAGGACTTCAGTTTTGAATTCTAAAACGTAATTTTTGAATTTAATATCTGATGTCCATCGGTTACTAACAGAAGCATCAGTCTATCATTGTAATATCAATAATTAACCAAATCAAACAGAGATTATATAACCTATTATGAACAATACAGCGTGTCTCACGGTCGATGGTAGGTTAGACGTTTATGGTAAACGCAAAGCAGGATTTCCCTGAAAATTTCACATCTTACATTTTGTTACCTGATCTATCGATCTAAAATATTTTCAGCTTTGCGGCGTTGCCACGTCTATCAAAAAAAACTAGCAACTTTATTTTTTTTAATAGAACACCCCGTATATTAACTCATTTTTTGAATCGCTCTTTCATTATAATACTTTTTTGTTAATAATGTCCTATACCTATCTCTATCTGTTTTCGAAATAAAAAATAATTTGTGTTAAGTATGGTCCAAAACATAGCCCTAATTGAACTTTAGTACATCAGTACTCTCAATTCATGAAAAGTTGATATTTTGATTACAGGTTGGACAAATTCGAAGTATTTACTTAACACCAAGAAATCGACTCCATATCATACAGGGCGTGCTAAAATTACTGTTATTTCCATAATGCATAAAAGTGGTCAAAAGTTCATTTTTTCAAATGAAACCCCATGTATATTACTCGATAAATTGAAAGATGATGAAAAATGCTTCAAGATGATATATCATGTCTCTATACCTAAATCATCAAGTTTTCTTAATAAAGCCGTTTTTGTGGAAAAATAGTTATTTATGATACCTACAAGTGATGGAAGTGGCATTTTATTTTGTGAGTAGGGAATATTGCGAAACGAACGTCAGCGAGTGGAGCAAATCCATGTATCATACACATTTTTGTGTACAACAGTTACAGCTAGTAATAAAAAAAAACAAAAAAATGAATGAGGTCCTGGGATTCGAACACACGATCTTTGGATTATAAGGCAGATGCTTCAACTACATACACCAGCGCACATGTTTATTTAAATGTTATTATTGGTTATTCATAAAGGACTTTCTACCGTTGAATTGAATAGTAGGTACTTCTTCAGTTGCTTCACAGGGAATAAATATTTACCAATTGCACAAACTGCCAAATACATGTGTGAACTTTTCTAAATAATTCTTTCTAAGTAGATGTTCTGATTGTTTCTATTAAAGAGATTTTTAATGAGAGTTCGGACAGTTGTATAAAATATTTAAAGAATTTGATTTTAGGTGGCCGTGGAAGTATCAAGCTTATGACAGCTTGGTGACTTTTATAAGTAATTAACTAATGGTTATTGACGGTGTTTTAAAAAATCGCCAAAAATGAATGCTATTGACTATAAAAACGAAGTTCTTATGAAATTATTTATTATACACGGGCAGTGTGATCAAATCATTGCCAGAACTTGCAGAAAATTCAACCAAATGTATCCTGAATTAATACCAATGAACGAGAGGAAGTTTGTAAGATTACAAAATAATTTCCTTAACTATGGCTCAAAGTTAAAAGCGCCTTCAACATTACCAAAACCTGTTACTTTAAATGAGGAAAATACTGTTAACGTCTTGGCATATTTTTATGCATATCCAGAAGCTTCCATTCGCAGTGCAGAAAAAGATTTGGGTGTATATCACATGCTTCAGTACAACGAATTTTGGAAAATCACGAAATGCATCCGTATAAATTTACCAAAGTTCAAGCTCTCAAAGTAGAAGACTTTGAACGCAGAGTGCATTTTTGCGAATCCCTTCTAATACATATACAGGAAGATCGGGAATTTTTATCAAAAATAATTTGGAGCGACGAATCAAAATTTACGAAGGATGGCATTTTTAATAGAAGGAATAAACATTTTTGGGCTGATCATAATCCTCATGTGACAAAAGAAATGGGTTTTCAAGAAAAATTTTCCCTGAATGTGTTTTGTATTTTGAAGAAAAATAAAATTAGCTTTTTTATTTATGAAGACACACTGAATGCAGAGAGATATCTTCTGTACTTTCACATGTTATATTCCAGAAAATCGTACTTTTTACCTAGAAATGCCTGGTTTTTGGACAGTTGTTCCCTGGAAACTTTCAGCCATAGTTAAGAAAATTATTTTGTAATCTTACACACTTCCTCTCGTTCATTGGTGTTAATTCAGGATACATTTGGTTGAAATTTCTGCAAGTTCTGGCAATGATTTGATCACACTGTCCGTGTATAATAAATAATTTCATAAGAACTTTGTTTGAATAATCGATATTTGCATTCACTTTGGAAGATAATTTGAAACACCGTCGATAACTATTCGTAAATTACTTATAAAAGTTACCAAACTGTTATAAGCTTGACAAATCCACTGTTACCTAAAACCAAATTCTTAAAAAGCAATTTTATTAAGAAAAGTTGATGATTTAGGTATTCGGACATGATATATCATCTTGAAGCATTTTTCATCATCTTTCAATTTATCGAGTAATATACAGGGGGTTTCATTTGAAAAAATGAACTTTTGACCACTTTTATGCATTATGGAAATAATAGTAATTTTAGCACGCCCTGTATGATATGGAGTCGATTTCTTGGTGTTAAGTAAATACTTCGAATTTGTCCAACCTGTAATCAAAATATCAACTTTTCATGAATTGAGAGTACTGATGTACTAAAGTTCAATTAGGGCTATGTTTTGGACCATATTTAACACAAATTATTTTTTATTTCGAAAACAGATAGAGATAGGTGTAGGACATTATTAACAAAAAAGTATTATAATGAAAGAGCGATTCAAAAAATGAGTTAATATACGGGGTGTTCTATTTAAAAAAATAAAGTTGCTAGTTTTTTTATACACGTGGCAACGCCGCAAAGCTGAAAATATTTTAGATCGATAGATCAGGTAACAAAATGTAAGATGTGAAATTTTCAGGGAAATCCTGCTTTGCGTTTACCATAAACGTCTAACCTACCATCGACCGTGAGACACGCTGTATACGCCTTCAAAAGTCGATATTTTCATGTGAACATCCAGTATATGACGTGCATGTGTGTGGTGAATGGTTATTTCCAAAAATATTGTAAGGGAAGTGCTCTAATTTCTGTAACGTGACAATAATTAATCTACTAATAATTAGTTGAATTGGTGATGTATTTTTACAATTTATTTTAGAGTAGCACCTGGTACCGATAAAACAATGTGCAGCCGACAATAAATAAACTTCATGTGGAAATTTTACAAATTGAATCTTCTGCGTGTTTTATACTTTAAAGCAATTTTAGTACAAGCGATTTTCCAAGAACTATAAAAAATATAGCAAAGAAATCATAACTGGATCACAAAAACAATATAATTTTTCTTATTTACACTTCTGACAATTATGTTCGAAAATAGTCTATTGTTTACACCAAACAAAAGAAAATGTTATGAAGGTTTCTGCGGAAAGGAAGTGCCCATGAAAGTAGTCTCGCTCAAGTGTATAGAGCAGAGACGAGGTTTTCGTACAAATTTGTCAATACAAATCAAGTGGTTTGATTCTGATATTCCAGACCACACATTTATTCTATTTTTGACAGATATTGACATCAAATTATATAAACCTAATAACTTACTAAATCTCTGTTCATTATATGAATATAAAACAAGAAATGTAAATAAAATAAACGCATTACGTTTCAAATCAAACTTTGGAAAAACGTCTATTTTTTACGAGGGAATTGAAATATATAATAAAATACCACAGGCAATAAAAGGAATTAGGAATAAAACTAAATTAAAAAATGAACTTAAAAATGTACTCAACAGATGATTTTCCTTAATATAACAATGTTTCACCTTTGACTGTTTTTGCTTTTGTTTCTTTTTGATTGATATGACTTATTTACTCATATTTCACAGATTATCTGTATCATTCCTTTTTTAATAATTGTACCTATTGTCGTTATACAATTTATGTTAAAATCTAATCCCTCTACAAACAGAAATGTTTCTTGGGATGCATAAATAAATTAATAAAAAAAAATATATTCTGTTTTCAGATTTATGATTCGTTATTTTCAAGGTAAGTGAGATTCAATCAGAATCGCTGTTTCCATATTTATCGAAAATGCGTTGATATCGAAAAGTGAGTGGGGTAATGGCCCAAAAATGGGTCCCTGGGGTAGGTACTCATCAGGGCAAATAATTGAGTTCAGGCTGTTTTTTTTCTTCTAATTAATGGAGTTCAAATTCAATATACAGGGTGAGATAAGGTGAACGCCTCGGACTCTTATGGTCAAATAATTTTTTAATGGTACCTATATTATTCGTTGATTGCTTTTGTAGAAGGCAGAGGAACTGATTTCTATTACTTTTCCTTGATTTTTGTGTCAGACATACTACGAGTATAAGTACCTACATATTTGTGTTACACACTACAGACACTATACAAGGTGACTAATTTTCACGTTGCCCTAGTATTGTGTTCTTATAAAGAACAATATGAATATGAAATCATTCAAAAATTACTCTATGATTCGGTTACTTTTCAATAACTACAAATTTCTCTCAAAAACTTGGGATATTTTCAGTAGTAATCTCATATTATGTCAGAGTTGGAAAAAAACTGTTTTCCTTCATATTCTAGTTTACTGAATAGGCGGCTAAATTGAAAATACTGAAAGGAAGTATGTGAATAAAATTATTTTGTAATGAAATTTTCGATATTGTCATTCCTTGCTTTATATACACACTGTATAAAGGTAACTTACAATCAATTTCTTTGTGTCACCAAATTGCCAATAATCATTTCATAACATTTTACGGGAAAGAAAAATTTCATTGTTGATCTGGAATGTCTAGCAAAACATATCAAACCACTTGAAGTTACTATAAAAAACAATTTTTTTAAATATTTTGTGAAAAAAATTCTTAGGCATTGTGAACTGACCTTTCAACTAGTCAATTTGTACCTAATTTACAATATGTATTATAAGTGACAATAAACAATAACATCTATTAAATAAGAAGATGTTATACCAAAGCACTGAAGCTGAGCCTAACTGACATCATCTTTTTCACTCTTGCACATTTGTGAAGTTGGAAAGTTTCCACGTTAATTTTTTGGCATATACTTGACTTTCGGAAACAAAGCACGAAATATGCGTCGATTGAACAATCCCACAAAAAAATCAACGGGACTCAGGTCGAGTGATCTAGCAGGCCTCCTCGTAGGACCTCTATTTTCTAAGTGGTGTCATTTATACTCAGCTTCAGCGAAAATTGTGCACAAATCATATACCTATGACAATAATTCACATGTAAAAATGTAATAAATATACTAATCTATAAGTACCTTGTCTTACGACTGTAATTGAAGACAATAATAATCTAAAGCGCATTATATATTTCATAACATCTATTAGTGTTTGTGAACTTTTAAATTTAAAATGTTAAGGTGTTGTTAGTCGAATTGTTCAAACATAATGGGAATTTTTTCTTAGATTTTAGGAAAGGTGTACTATTGTAGGTCTCTTATATCACATATACCTATTTCATGTTGGCATGAAACAAATCACCAACAGTAGAGAAAAAAGAAGTGGCCTCTGGATATAACAAATGAAGGTGTACCATTTGCAACGGAGTGTACTACATAATGTGTAGACAAATAAGTGCGAAAATCTTTATGGAGCGATTTCTTTCGAAAATTAAAAGCTCTTGGGCCTTTTCCTAGGTGACCCCAGATGTAAAACTCCAAGGGGTTTAGGTCTGGAGATCTGGGAAAGTAAAAACGAACTGAAACAAAAATATTATTGTACCTCGGTACGATTCCAAAAATGAAATTAAAAAGGTGCAATGGTGATTGCATATATAAGATACACCTACATTTTTTCGAGAAGATAACTAAAACTGTATATTCTGTTTAGGATGAAGCACTCTTAGAATATGAATTGTTTAGAGACATGAAAATGAAATTTGGTGAATCATTTGTTAGTGAGAATGGATGAGAAGACAATAAGAATAACATATTTGTTTGGAAAACACGCATTTTGTGGTAATTTTGATGTTGTTGGTGTTGGATAAAGTTTATTTTGTTGAAAGTTTTTTCAGGAATAGTACATGTACATATAGTTAACTATTTTTCTAGCTTACTTTTGTACGCTTACGATTTGTACTTCCATTATTTACTCAATTGTGTTGTTGTGTGTTTCCTAGAAAAAATTCCCATTATTGACATAAATTATATTATCATATTTTTATTCTATAATACTAAAATTTTCATAAAAATGCTTTTCAATGTTGTTTTCAGTTAGCGTGTGTCTCTTATTTCTGTTGAACTTGAATATGGTACCTTCTTATAAAATGTTTTCATATTGAATATATTTGTTTTATTAAAAACTTTGTTTCTCATTAGTCTTTTTCGAACTCGATTTCCCGCTACTACAATATGTTCGTGTGTGAAAAAGTAGGTCAAAATAAGCAGTGAATTTTCACTTTTGTGTGAAGAAATTTCAACTGTAGAATGTTATCATAATCGTGTGAAATCCCCAAATAACAAAATAAAACATAATTCTTTTGTTTCGTTAATCATTCAGTATTGATTGAAATTCAAACACCATTTTTTTTCAGTGGAATGGGATTGATTCATTTATCGCAGAATTACGATTAAAAGCGAAGTGTATTGCCATCTCGTGTGCAGTAGCTGAAATTTGATTGTAGCACTGACCTCAACACACAGAGTTCTTTGTATACGTACTACCGTTGTATCAGGATTACCTCATAGAGACCAAAGAGAGAGTTATCGGACGCGCACTTTAGGAAGAGCAGTATTAAAGTCGCCCTTATTTATGTACCTTATATTTTCCTTATTAAGGATAGTGCCTGACTTTATTTATGCCTGCTTTAAGTTGTTCTTATTTTTCCCTTATTTTAATTATTCCGTCTAAACGTCACCACCCATCGCAGATAGTACATATTCTGTCATTAAAATATAATCTGATACCTGATATTTCTGATTACCCCATTTGTTTTGTTGTATAGGTATTTGTGCTTTAATTACTTGAATGTATCAATAAATCGGAGATAAAAAAGGGGATGCAAAGGTTTGATATGAAGTAAAATAAAGTAAATAAAAATGTCTATTCCTTATGAAAGAATTAAACATTTTCGGTTTACATATGATGATGATGTGGTTTTATTGAGAGAAGTTGTTCCGCATTATTTTAATTTAAACCCAGAAAAACAACTGCTTTCCAGTAGAGTCTCCATTATTACCAATTTGCCATACAACATAGACTTATTTTCAACTTCCAAGAAAGGTTAGAAATAAGGTAAGTAATAAATAAGGGAAAACTGGATGATAACCGATAACACTTATTTTACAAAACAAATACGGTCATGCAGTATTTAAATAACGTCGTCTTTTATTACTGCATTGCAGTATACGGAAGCTTCCGATAACTCTCTACCTAACTCCCGTATGTACTTAATCTGGATTAACGAACTTTTCAGCAAATAAGTGAAATGAAACTATAGTTGATTCATGGGAGAGACAGAGAAATAACAGTCTATTAGAATTCTATAGTACACGGTGCATACGGGCATAAACTAACTAGGAGGGTTTAATAAGCTCTAGCAAATCAGAATCTTGTGGCATCAACGCGTCATAATGACGTACTTGGATATGAGTACAGAGTCGAACTATAACTAAGCAACAAAACTGTCAGCAGTGACTCTCATATACCAAGAGCTAGTCCGTCACTGTCTATAGAGAACGGCGGCCATGACATGTCCAACTACTAGAAAGAGATGAAAGAACATTTGTGCAGAAATATGACGTAGTAGGACGTGTCATGGCCGCCGTTCTCTATAGACGGACTAGCTATTGGTATATGAGAGTTACTGCTGACAGTTTTGTTGCTTGGTTCGAGTTCGACTCTGTACTCATATCCAAAAGTACATCCACTGAAATGAATTTATAATATGATGACATAACATAATATAATTTCATTTCAGTGAGTACATCACTATGACGCGTTTATGCTACAAGTTTCTGATTGGCTAGAGCTTATTAAACCCTCCTTGTTTAATTTTAGTTTCGGACAGTGGCGGACTAGCTCTTGGTATATGAGAGTTACTGCTGACAGTTTTGTTGCTTGGTTCGAGTTCGACTCTGTACTCATATCCAAGTACGTCACTATGACGCGTTGATGCTACAAGCTTCTGATTGGCTAGAGCTTATTAAACCCTCCTTGTTAAATTTTAGTCTCCTTGGACAGTGGCGGACTAGCTCTTGGTATATGAGAGTTACTGCTGACAGTTTTGTTGCTTGGTTCGAGTTCGACTCTGTACTACTATCCAAGTACGTCACTATGACGCGATGATGCTACAAGATTCAGATTGGTTAGAGCTTATTAAACCCTCCTTGTTAGTTTAGTCTCTTTGCTACTTTCATTGTTTATATAGAACATAGTCAACCTTATGGGATTATAATTGGATCAAAATGGATGCGACATGTAGATAATAATAATAATAATAATAATAATAATAATAATAGCGTTTATTGCCCAACAGTTTCCCATTTACAGAGCAATTTTATAAATGACAATACAAGATTAATTAGTAGCACTAATTTCTAAATATGAATGAATGACAATCACAAGTCCTATTTGAATACAAAAACAAAAAAAAAATAAAAATAAAATAAAAAATACAAAAATTCAAAGATGCGCACGAGATTTATTCTTGAGTTCACAAACACTGCAAGAAAAGAAGTCACAAACACTAGAAAGTTTGTTTGCATTACTGCACATAAAATGTATTGGTGCCTTTAACATTAAATTTGTTTGAGCTCTTTTGCATAAGAAAGTAGTGTTGTGTGGCGATAGTGAGCTCGCATCCAAGTCATGTCGTAACTTCAGTGATCTGGCCTCCAAGTCATGTCGTAACTTGATTGAAACAATGGGACAGCATTAAAATCAGGGTTTTTTGAAGGAACCTGCATTAAAATGACGTCAAATATTCATGTTTGTAACTAATCACGCTAGATGACACTCGCGTTTGCGTCCAACACCAATTACACAGGCATTGACTATCTTACTTCTATATAAACAATGCTACTTTCTAAAATCAAATAGAAAACCCCTATGTTGTCCCTCTTAAGGCTCATTCATACCCTTGCGAATATTCACAATATTTTTGCGATACGACGTTGTGTCCGGAACATTATGGAACAAACTTGTGTTCTGTATTCAATGTTTCCTGCTTTTCTGTATTTTGCAATTTTGTGATCGTAGAGATTGATTAATGGTGCTTTGTTTTGCATTTACATTGTAAACAGGAACTTCCTGAATTCTGAGAATTATCAAAAGAAGAACGGATTCTCAAACACACCCAAGATAAGAGAATAATGAAGTGAATTAACAGTCAACACCTTACCAATGGCACATATTTTGAATGTTGGACGAAATAAAAGGCTTGAAACTTGAAACAAAAAAATAGAACAAACTGAGAGGAACAAAAAACTTATGACTGTTGAATACTCACAAAAAAAACGAACAAAACAGTGATTTCAGATAGAGATTATTGTCCTCAATACAGGTGTTACATTTTAAATGTGTAGATAGCACAGTGTTTCCTAAATATATACAAATTTTTTGAAAAATCTCAAACATGCCAACCACATACAGATCCAGAGATTACAGACGACAACCGTCCAGTAACTTCACATATGTCAGCCCTTGCGTGAAGTACTTAATATTTATTCTAAACTTCGTGTTTTGGGTAAGCATCCTCTTCTATTGAAATTGTGCCTCTAAATCGACACTTTTCAGTTATTTGGAGGTCTACTTATTGGAATAGGTATGTACGCCTTTGTAGACAAGTGGCAATTGACTGGATGGGTACGCCTTGAGAATGTTTATGATGTTATACTGAATATATCTCTGGTCATGGTCATAATGGGTGGAGTAGTCTTCATAGTGAGTTTTGCTGGATGTGTTGGTGCCCTCAGAGAAAACACGTGTTTGCTCAAATTCGTAAGTTCTAAGATCACTTGTTAATGGCAAGAAGCAATAGCTTTCATTTGCAGTATTCCCTTTGTCTTTTGATCTTCTTCCTATTGGAGATGGGGGTAGCCATAGTGGGATTTGTCTTTCCCCACTCAATGCAGTCTGTTTTGGAAGAAAACTTTACTGACAAAATCATCCATACTTACAGGGATGATCCAGATTTACAGAACTTCATAGATTTTGCTCAACAAGAGGTGAGTGGGTTTGATTTTATCAGTTTTTCAAGTGGTAATGTCTTTGTTGTACTCTTTGGAGGTTTATTCAGATCCACTGAAAGAGAATATTATCAAAATAAAATTCAAAATACAGCTTGGGGAATAGTATCTGAATTAACAAATAAACCCAAAAAAATGTATACAACAATAAAGAACAATGATTCGGTGGTACTCCAAAAGAGATAGCAACTCAGATTGATAAATAAAAGTTGGAATATCAGTGTTTTTTTGAAGAATATCAAATCACCTTCAAACTCATTATTTCTCTATCTTTATACAGAGGTAGAACTCTATAATATTCTTCAAAGAATGCTGAAAAATAAATCCTCTTCGGTATTTGATGAACTTACTATGTTTGTTCTGCAAAAATGACTATCAGCCACAATTGGAACCTCTTCTCCACTTAGTGAACTTGTCTTTCACCACAGGTACATTTCCAAATGTGATAAAAACACGAAAAATAATACCAATTTACCAGAAGAATAATCCCCATTCATTGGAAAACTTTTGGCCAGTGACAATTCCACCTTGCTTCTCAAAAGTATTTGCATACACATTTTTGTATAGGGTCCTACCATTTTGTGAAGGTTGTAACATTTTTACAACAAATCAGCACGGATTCCTAAACAAAAAATCAACCACCAAACTCCTATCCTAGTGAAATAATGTGTTGTATTGAGGCAGGAGAATGCCCTGTTGGGATATTCTATGATCTCAGCAGGGCATTTGATTGTGCTAACCATGACATTATTTTAGAAAAATTGTTATACATGGCTTGGATATCAGACTATCTACTTTGCAGGAAACAATATGTGGAAATCAACAATATTACATCCGACCTTATTGCAGCAGATCTAGGGGTCCACAAGGATTCATTTAAGGTCCCATATTATTAATTTTTTATATTAACAATCTGGAAATATCAATCATTACATCCATAACTCAGATCAATAAGTAAACATATTGATCTGAGATCCATAACCATATATGCAGATGATACCACAGTCATTGTCTCCAACAAGAATGATTCGGACCTTGAGGACAAATACGATGACGTTTTTCAGGATTTAAATAGGTGGTTTGCATCGAACAATATTTACTTGAATCTAAGCAAAGCGGCTTCAATTCGGTTTCACAATCGTCAGAGAAGTTGCAACACCATTAGTTTTCAGGCAAACGAACACTCCTATCTTGTCATTGCAGATAGTTAAGGCACCAAATTTTTGTAATGCTCCATTGATCAATGTTTGGGGTGGCCTAATCACTGTGAACTCTTATTGAAGAAACTGAATACAATAACTCATCAGATCAGAAACTTGAAACAAGTTTTGGACTGTGATAAATTGCTGACATTGTATTATGCTCAGGTTGACTCCAGACTTAGGTATGGTCTGTGTTTCTGGGGCTTATCTTCTCACTGGAAAGAAGTCTTCATTGCTCAGAAAAGGTCATTATGAGCAATGAGCAATATTCCTATGAATGAATCTTGCAGAAACACATTTATTAAGTATAACATTTTAACGTTGTCTTGTCTTTATATATTTGAATGTTGTTTGTATGGATATAAAAATGTTGACAAAAATTTGGTGTCCAACAAATCGAAACATAATGTGAACACTAGACAAAAAAATGTATGTCCCATTTGGCAAAGGTAAACTGGCCTACCATTCCCCTAACCTCATGGCTCCCAGAATTTACAACTTACAGCCTGTTACTATAAAAGATCTGTAAAACATTGGCTATTTTTAAGAATTGATAAGAAGACTTCCTCCTATGTAATTGTTTTTATAGTCAGAAGAATATGTCCATTTAGTTTGTAGTCAATATCGACGATTTCTTTACGATATGAAATGTTATTTTCAAAAGGAAATAAAGTTTATATATTTATTTATAAAAACTCTATGGGTTAATTGAATAGGGATGAGAAGTGTTGGCTTATTAATTTTTTAGTTTCGATGTTGTGGACTGAGCACTGAAGGCTATATGGACTGGTCCAAAAATGAATATTTCAACTGTACTTCCCCTAGTGTAGAGCATTGCGGAGTGCCATTTTCTTGCTGTATCAATGCAACTGATCTGAGTTCCCGATTGGTTAATATCATGTGTGGGTATGGAGTGCAAACTCTTTCGGTAAGTGTTTGTTGATTATTTGATTGATATTTCCCAAATTGGAAAAACTAGGTCACTTTATGAAGAAATGAGTTTTGTGATTTAAAGTTTTTCTTAGTTTTTGATAACTCCAATAAACCAGGTAAAGTTGAAATGCAAATCAATTAAGGTAAATTTGCTGTTTACAGATTTCACATAGTTTTTGAAAATGTCTAAGTCATCATGCCCGAAAGTACAAATTATGATTTTTAAGAAGGAAATAATTTCGTAACTAATCATTTAAATAATTGTAATATAAAAAAACGATTATAGACAATCATACAATTTTTAAAAATCATTGGTTTTTCAGGACAGCATTATGGAAATAAAAAAATTTCTGCAATATTGCATTTGTTTATAAGTAATTTATAAACATATGACATCACAAAATGTAACCAGTATCAATTACTGTCTTTGTTAGATGTAAAAACAGCAATAATAAAACATTTAATAAAAAATAATTTAATAAAAATATTTAAGAACATTTTTTGGATATTTAATTTTTCTTCAGTTATTAAAAATTATTTTTAATGAAACGAAAGAAACACTATTGTCTTATTTCCACTACTTATTTATTTTCACGACGGGTTTCGGGTTTTATCCCATTTTCAAGAATAAAAAATATAGGGAGTTTGCAGGTAAACTGGATGGAGAGGTAATTAAATGAAATTAAATGAACAATGGTGAAACGATATAAATTCAATTACCTGGGAGTTTTTATTTTCACGATCGGTTTCGGGTTTTATACCATTATCAAGTATAAAAACGAACTAATACAATTGAACTCTAAAACCTAGTTATACAGGGAGTTTGTAGGTAAACTGGAACTGAAACAATATAAATTCAATACTGGATGGAGGTTATGGAAATTACCTGGGTTGTCAAAATTATAAATTCAATAGTGGAGACCTACATAAATCGAGTTGCTCCTTGAGGGTTCTTGATTTCGGGTTTTTAATTGATTTATTAGTTTCCATGGTTTCCAACAGATTCATTTTCTTCCCTTTATTAGATGTGTGTAGGATTTTGAGTTTATCTTTACTTATCTTGTGTTTGGATTCTGGCAGATGGAACTTACGTCAAAATTTCTACCGGTTTGGCCTGTATATAATGCAGAGCATTCCCCGCATTCTAATCTATATATACCTGATTTTTCTTCATTCTATCCCTAATAATAATTTAGGCAGAATTCTGTTCAATGCAAAACCTAAACGAGATAGAATGAAAAAATCAGGGATGTATAGATTAGAATGCGGGGAATGCTCTGCAGTATATACAGGCCAAACCGGTAGAAATTTTGACGTAATGCTTCGTGAACACGCCTGCTTCGTCAAAAAATCAACAATGTACGAACATCATCTGCAAGAATCCAAACACAAGATAAGTAAAGATAATCTCAAAATCCTACACACTGTAATAAAGGGAAGAAAATTAATCTGTTGGAAGCCATGGAAATTAATAAATCAATTAATAACCCGAAATATAGAACTCTCAACGAGCAACTCGATTTATGTAGGTCTCCACTATTGAATTTATAATTTTGACAACCCAGGTAATTTCCATAACCTCCATCTAGTATTGAATTTATATTGTTTCAACCCTGTTCATTTAATTTCATTTAATTACCTCTCCATCCAATTTACCTGCAAACTCCATATATAACTAGGATTTAGAGTTCAATTGTATTAGTTAGTTTTTATACTTGATAATGGGATAAAACCCGAAACCGATCGTGAAAATAAAAACTAGTGGAAATAAGACAAAAGTGTGTTTCTTTCGTTTCATTGAAGTGATCATGAATTTCCACAAAATAAACAAGTAATCAATTACACAAATTGTAATGCAACCAACTTGAATACAACTCTGGACTGTCTGGCCAGGTTGATGTTCTGACGACCAATAGGGTTACGAGAATTAGTGATCACGAGGTGGACACGCGGCAAGCATGCACTGATCATTGTTTACATCGGACATATTTGAAATGTGAATACACTACAGAGTATGTCATTTTGCTTCCGCCGGATTATTTGTCATGAACTAAATAAATAATAAATTTGAGTGTTTTCTCAGGTCGCGGAAGCAAGCAAGAAAGTTTGGACGTCAGGATGCATAGAAATCGTCCGTTCTTGGGCAGAAAGGAACCTGTACACAATTGCCGGAATAGCCCTAGGAGTGGCCCTGTCCCAGCTGTTCGTCATTTACCTAGCCAAGACTCTCGAAGGCCAAATAGACTTGCAAAAATCGAGGTGGGCTAGTTGAAATATAGGGTATATTTGTAAATACGAGGTCCAACCGTTCTGAATATTTCCATGTTCCGTGTACCGTCTGAATGTATGTATGTCGTTACTCATAGCTTTTAGATATCTAATGTTTTTAAATTTGACGAATAAATATTTGTATTTGTATATCTGCTTGTGTTTGTTTCGTGCTTATACTTATATTCATAAATCAGCGTTTTTGGAACGATGTTTTGCTTTGGGTGGCCTTTGCTGTCGTTACAATCAGCCAAGAGAGAAGGAAAATGGTTCTCATGCGCTTGCATTTGTCCTAATTTGTCATATAAATAGTTTAATATGGTATCTGGTACCTTATGGTGCTAATGGTTTTAGTGTCTGGCTGCAAGACTAGCTGTCTTTTGAAGTTCATTTTGTGAACTTGATATATCAATAAAAAGGTGTGGATTCAAAACCATAAAAAAATTCAAATGATGAAATCAGTTGAGAAATTGAGAAATCAATTGAGCAATTGTCAGTTTGGAAACAAAAAAAACCAATTTGATAGTTTTTAGGGCGTGTGGACATTTATTAAAATGGCCTTCCACACCAGCTTTTTGAAGCTGGCGTCTTGTCTCTAGCCAATCACAGACTTCAAAAATAGCCGCTGCTTTACGAGGTCATGCCGCAATTTGTTGGTTCAAGTTTTACTTTTGCCGATTTTAGCGTCAAACTGTTGACTTCCTTTGTTTATGAACATGTCATCCTTTTTTCAGGCAAAGTCATAAATTTCAAGAAAAAGAATCTACCCAAACAACAAAACAGAATCACACTAGACGCGCGTTTCGCCAACAAAGTTAGCATCTTCAGGAGTTAAAAGCTTACTGTAAGTATGCTAACTTTGTTGGCGAAACGCGCGTCGAGTGTGATTGTGACGTAGTTTTGGTGTTTTGGGAAGTTTCTTTTTTCTTGAATTGTATTCACACCAAATGTTCCAAAATATTATTTTTTGAGGAGTCATATAACTAAGGATGTGTTCCAAAACCGTACCCTACCAAAAAAGGGGGTAGAAGAGTACTCTGACAGTTACTCTGTCACATTTTTCATTTATGTGTCAAATGTGTAAAATCTTCCAAACTTCAATACGAAAGCATGATATAACAAATTTCAAATAATTGATTGTTCCGTTTTTTGTCAAATAAAATGGATTTCTATAAATTTCACAAGGTTGGTGATAGAATTCTGTTGAGTGAATATAATTTTCAATATACCCTTTAGGTGAACCAGTGATATAACTGCCTAAATTTAATGAGAATTTCTTCTGAAATTGCTGAGGTGGAAAGTCCCGGGAAATCTAGAGTGAGAGACAACTCGGTTAAGGTAGCTCAAAATAACCAGAAATAGTGTTTTGGGATGATGCAGCTACAATAATGTCCATGATATATTTATATGAAGATAGCGAGAAAATATTCAATTATAAAACAACGAGAAACGATTAAAGGTTCAGCTGCTGTCCAACGTCATAACATCGAACACTTTGACATTACTTTTACTCTTACTCCACGGTATGTTTTGGAACATAGCCTAGGATAACCCAAAGTAAAATTGGAAATGCTGTTTTTGTCAAGTGGCAAGAAAAAAATTCACAATTAAATCCAATAATACAATACTGTTGACTGCTTCTCTGTGGACATGATTCGATATTTGATGACCTATTAGGGAGAGCAAAGTTTCATAAAAATCTTTAGGGTCATTCTCAAATGATGTTTGTGGTTCCTAGATTCGGCATGTGATACTACATAGGGTACATATTCTCAGTAAAAGATACGTTCAGATTTCCTACTAGATGTGGGTATGAATCCAGCACTAGACGCCTGTCTTTTAGCTTCTGAAGGGTTTCTTTGGAAATCTGATTACAACGTTAAAAAAACATTTTGACAATTTCAAGGACCTCTGTTTTGAGTAAACCGGACTATATACGCCAGAAAAAGTATGTTGTTCAAACTATCAAAGTCGGTGCTGTACTTCATAATTCACAGAACTGCTTCTTGTTTACTGTTGTTAGGGCACATATCAATTTTTCAATTTTTTCAATTTCAGTTATTACTCGGTTTTTCCGTTGTATAGACTTGCTCCTTCCTCTCCACGGTGATCCATATTTGAGCGTGAAAATACCAAGGTAGGTATAATTAGGCTGAATACAGTTAATTCAAATCACACTGGCAAATGAAGTGAGAATCGAATCGAGCTACAGAAAAACCAGAGTGAAAACATAACTTACTTTTCAAAATATGATAAATATTGTCTAGTCATTCTTTATGATAAATATTTTTCGACAAATATATATTGAACAAACAAGTTGTTTACGTAGTTTTAATCATTTTCCAACAAAGAGAACAAAAACGAAAGTAAAATAAACTTATTGAGTAATACCACGTTAAATTCAAATAAAATCAACAAGTGAGGACATTGTAGTTCAATTATCTTGGCAGGTACTTAATTGATTCATTGATAATTATATTAATTATATGCCCACTTCATGAAAACAATAGTCCTTACCGTATACACGCAGTACCGAGGGTCGTATATATAGTGACATTTGGATCAACATTTTATTGATATTTTAATGATATTGCTAGGGCATCGCACGATAATGAGTGCTGAGATCCAATGACATATTACCGTTAGACTCCCTTATTTACATTTCGTGCTGCGGTCGACACAGAGTCACATTCTAAGCACAATTTTCACCGCCGCTTATTTCGCGGCAATTATCTTATATGCATTGTATATAATCAGATAATAGACGAGGAAAGTGTGTCGTCACAAATGTCATACTTGTCAAAAACTGATTCCAAACAAAGAATTTTAGGTGACTTTCTCTGTTGATGATTTGCTGCTTTGCTTATTAGTTTGTGTTTGGTTGTTTGGATTTTGTTTTCTCAGGCAAAAGAAGTTGAAAAACCTTAACGGAAACAATATCGGAGTTATCGGACAAGCTGATTTAAATTCGAGGGAAGTTTGGAATAAGTTTTTGACAAGAATGACATTTGTGACGTCTTCACTTTCTTCGTCTATTCAGCAGAAACTAAGCTTTGCCGACTTTTGGGTTGACTGGCAAATATTTTCTGCGAAATAAGCGGCAATAATAATTGTGCTTAGAATGTGACCGTAGATCGAAATGTAAATAACGACTCTATCCGTAATATGTCATTGCTCAGATCTACCACTTTGTTAAAAATTGTTATGTCCGTCAACCTTTTTGTCAAGGTTGAGCTTAAATACAGTTAAAAATATTTCTCCAACCGCTTACCAAAGTGGCCTTTGCCGGTTTCAGATCTCAACGTAAGATTGACGTTTTTCCAGAAATGTCATTTTGTGTCAGCTTCGGTATATTTTATTCAGCAAGTTATTTTTCTTTTCTTATTTTGTTAGAGATGTAAATTATAGGATATTTTGATAGCTCATTTTCTCATAGGCAATATTATGTGCCTATGTTGAATGAAGTGTCGGTCTATTTTATGTCTAAGAGCTGCGCTTGTAGAAAAAAATCATGCGCAGGTATTTCGAACACAAACAGTACCTAATAGACGAGGAAAGTGATGACGTCACAAATGTCATTCTTGTCAAAAACTGATTCCAAACAAACATCCGTCAAATTTAAATCAGCTTGTCCGATTGTTTCCGTAAAGATTTTTCAACTCCTTTCACTTGAGAAAACAAAATATAAACAACCAAACACAAACTAATAAGCAAAGCAGCAAATCATCAACAGAGAAAGTCACCTAAAATTCTTTGTTTGGAATCAGTTTTTGACAAGAATGACATTTTTCCTCGTCTATTGCCGCTCTCCAAAGATTATTGTTGTTGTGTGCGTTCTCTAAAATTTTTGAAAGACGTTTCAGATGTAAGAGTGCATATTTTTATTTGGTTTTATACACTTTATTTGACAAACGATTATTCCAAATAATGTATATTTGCATGTTTAGACACAATCATTCAATTTTAAATCAAGGTTAGAATCTCAGCGGAAGGTTTTGAACATAACGTTTGTGAGTGTTAGGAGTGAACGGTTAAAATGTTTAGAAGAGATTCACGATAAGTATAAATGACAAATAAAACTTTCTGTTTTTATACCACTTCTATTTGTAACCAACGTTACTGCAGTTTCGTCCTATATGGACATTATCAAACAATACAATGTATGTAGTAATGTTGGTTTTAGAAATTCATAAACACAAATATTGTGGATGTAACCTACTGAATGATCAACTGGATTTGGTCTATTTACCGGTTTTTAAGGCAGCCCAGTCACATTGTCGCAAATAAACAAGGTCCAGGTAAAAGTCATTAATGACCGTTAGTCATTAAGACAGGCCTCGGGTATAATAGGGAATATGCATAATTTTTCTTAATTTGCTTTATCAATTTTTTACTTCGTTACAACATAGTAAAAAATATAAATACGGTTGAAAGTCTTGGAATTAATTTTTAAAATAACATAAAATACCGATTGAATTTGACCTATTTGAACGCCTCCATTTTCGCGCGCTGTGGATGACGTCACCTTGGCGCAATCAGTGTTGTTCTTCTTCAGTGTCGTTCGTTGAGACGTACTCTGATTGCTCTACTGGCTTGAAGTTGATATTTTATAAAAGAGTAAGACAAATGCAGTACAAGTGTTAGAGAGAGATGAACATGTGTGAAAGTGATCTCGATCAACAAGAGCAGTCTTCAATGAACAAGCCTTTCTATAGTTATGTTATGGCCATTTTGACACTATTGAGTATTGACAGTTATTAAATAGGTTAGGGATTTGCAGTTTTAATCGCTTTTACGATAATGGAAAATGCTAAAAGACCATTTTATAGGAATTGTCTAGTACCGGAATGCCAAAACACAATTATAAGTACACCAAATAAAGTATTTTTTCTGTTCCAAGAGATGCGAAAATACGTAAACAATGGTGTAAGGTTATGAGAAGAGGCGAAGTATCTCCAATATCACATTTACATTGTTGTGAAGATCATTTCAATGTGAGTACATTGTATTTCGATTGTTAACATGAAGTGAATTGATCAGAAGTAAGTTTTGTATGCATACATGTTTTGTATATCAAGCGGGAGATAACTCTGTTTATACCTGCCTCACCTAAATGACAAAAGGAAAACTATCATTTGATAAACTATTACTACTTATCACTTCAGGTATTGTCGGATTGTGCTTTGACAAAACCACTTTCAGTCATTGCTCTTGATAATTTACAATTGACCAAAATCGCACTATGTAATGGAAAACACTACCAAAGTATAAATAAAAACAAATTTTCTATGAAAAAGATAAATGTCATAACATGCCATGTGACGTCATTTTTCGTTTTGACCAATGGTGATGCGTTTCGCAAATTTGAATTCCGCGCGCTTATTAGTCACTTTTTGATTAAAGTTTTGTGGAGTTAAATACAAACTAAATGATAAACTAATGGTGTAGGTGTAATGTCAAGGCAATAAAGTATCGGAGGTAAAAAAATCAAGTAAATTTAAATCACTTGCATATTCCCTATAGGGTATTTAAGGAGTGTTATTTATTATTTGAGATTATTGTATTGTTTGATTATGCCCATATAGGACGAAACTGCAGTAACGTTGGTTACAAATAGAAGTTGTATAAAAACATAGAAAGTTTTCTCATTTTTCATGATTTCCTACCACGTAGTAACGGCGACATCCATCAATTTATATAATAGGGAACATCCTTTACTTCGTAATCTAATCTATTTTTGTGGATTAATGAAACCGTTTCCAATATAAAAATTGAATCAAGGGTCAGGATCTCATGTTCAATAAAGAGTGGTTTACATGAGTCCCTAAATTTTATTTTACACAGGTATCTAATTGCTCGCTTCTGTAGTATAAACACTGACTGAAACAATTGGTTGTTACAAACTCCCCAAAATGATATACCATAACGCAAGTGGGATTCCACAAGTGCGTAATAAACTGATTTTGCAGCAGCAAATCCCAACTCATGAGAAACCACCCTCAAAACATAACAACCAGATGCCAATTTTTTAAAAAAAGTTACTCATATACACCTCTTTCATTTATACTAATTATTGAAGAAAAATAAACACAGTGTTTCTACAATCGGATCACGGGTCTGTAAGCTTCTGGATCATTAAACAGGACCAGTTTTAGAGACAAGAAAGCTGATCTTGGATCTTGGAATTAGTAGGAAAGGGTATTATCAATAAATACAAAAAAATATATAAATCAAGCTCTAATCAATTTTATTGAATATAATATCTGTAGTTACAATATAATAAAGCCAGAGGCATTTTGATTAGTTGGCAGCACCACGTTCCATCCAGCCCAGAGCCATTTCTGGCAAGCGCAAGCCCCAATCGAAGGACATCTCTGAGCATACTCGCATTTGTTGCAAGCTTATTATTGATTACAAAAAAAAATCTAAGAGTCTTCAACCGTAACCTCCCGCAGCATACACACGTCTAGAACACAGAACGTGGCTCTGCACATGGGGCAACTGCACTTCGAAGACAGCCAAGTGTTTTGATGCTCGCTATCTTGCCGCAAAGCGAACCATTTTGCCAAGCAGTCTACGCACCACATTGGTCTGCAGTAGCAGTTCATGCAGTTGGCCCCGCCTGGTGTGTCTTCGCAGAGTTTCTGGATTTTGACTTTGCTGAAGGATTGGAGGCAGCCGGCGCAATGTTCTAGGTCCTGAAGAGGAAACTGGTTAGTATTGTTGTTAAAGACAAAGACAAACGTTGAAGATCTTAAAGCGTTAAGCTGGGAAAATAATGTATAAAAAATATATACTAGAAAGCGTTCAATGATGAAATATTTTTACCCACAACCCCCTAAGGAAGTACAAATGAAATTAAATAAAAAGACCCTACTTAATTAATTACATATGCAAAGGAAACAAGAAAAAATACAATAATATAATGAAGAGTTTTATGTAAGAACAGTGGTAAATATATAAATTTGTTTTCAAATGGGGAACTTTTAATTATTAAAATGCCAATCCTGGATATGCCGTCAACTTTTATCAATAATAATAATAATAATAAAGTTTATTCAAAATTCAATGAAAAAGCATTACATCAATTTGCATAAAAGGTGAATGAACGGTTCAATTATACCAGCGAAGTTAAAAACTTGTTGTGAGAAATTGTAGGTAAGAATTACATGTAATATGTTTTGTAAACTTTTAAAATTCAACAAAATGATAATAAAAATAAACTACCTGAGTTAATTGAAGTGAAAGATATGAAATAAATTTCGATGAGACTGTTGAATCCATTTTTTCTATTGTTTTTTTAATGAGAATAATGACTTGATCCCTTTTATATGATTTGGAATTAAATCATAGTAAAATGGCAATAAATATTTGAAATTTTTCTGAGACCTTGTTTTTTTAACTTTATTTTTCACTGTGACACTATTTTTATTTCTTGTATTATAAATATGATTATTGAAGTTTATATTCGTTTTATGTAAATCATTATGTTGTATCCAAATAATTGTCTTTTATCCATTTTCTTTGATTCTTTGTACAGTTTTTCACTTGGATATAAATAACTTTTTCTATATATGATTTTCAAAAACCATTTCTGAAGAACATCAAGATTTTTGTGGTGTGATTTCATGACTCCTCCCCAAGCCAAAATCCCATAATTCAATTGAGAGTGTATTAATGAAAAATAAAGAATGTTTGTCTTTTTTCAAAGCCTGGGTGACTGGTTATATTATTTTGCAGCATTGAATCTGGTCAGTTTTTAGGAAAGCAGGGCCATAAATAACGTCACAGTAAGAAAGTTTATAAAGTCAGCTCCAGATGCTTAGACATCATGTGTCTATTGACGCTTTTCCTAATAAGCAACTAGATGAGAAAAATTATAAATTGCAAATATGGAACCTTTTCTTTTGAACTGAAGGTTAAAAATTCTGTATTGACTTTTATGTTAAGAAAATTGTTTAGGCTATAAAAAGGTAGTTAGTGTTAGTATTTTGATAATATCTTTAGAACAGCTGTTTCATGGAAGTGAATGGCTATATTTTCTAATTTCAAGTACGTGGAGGTCATACTTCACGTTCAGATTTCGGAAATATTTGTGAAAACTAGATTGTTTTTTAATCTATTCACAACACTATCTCAAGAAATTTGGCAATTTATGGTAGGGATACAAAAGTAAAGTATACATTATATATATTAAGGAACTGGCGTAATAATACAAAAAATATGTAAGATTGTAAAATGGGTTAGTCTGAAATGCAATATTTCAATCATGTAAATATATTTTGAATGTTGTTTAATATTTGTCAGTTATTAATTTTACCTGAAGTTTTTGGAAAGTAATTATATGTATTTAAACCAAAATGTAGACTTGATTTTTGACCAAAGTTTGATTTCATCTGAGAGGCTTTCAGCAAATATATTTGACATGTATAATGTTCACGAATTCTAGGCATGTTAGTAAGATTCAAATTCGATAATCGATCCTATTTGGTTTTTGAGTTGTTAGCAGTACCTCAAACGGATACCCAACTTTGTGTTGATCAGATAGCAGTATATAGTCACTAGGAAGTATTTGAAATAAAATTAATCTCTAATTTTGAATAACAAACCAGTTTATGGACTTTCAGTTTAAATTTTTTAATATGTTCATCCCACAATTTTTTATCCATATATGATGCCGAAATTTTCATAAAGGGTTAGGACCATTACCACAGATTAGTGCCATTACTATAATTTATTATGTACACAAAATATCTTAAATCAATAATTTACAACTTTGAATATCATTCTGAAAACTTGTAAAATATTTATAATTTCCCTTCTTGAATATTTAAAATGTTATTTGTAAGATTGTAATTGCACATGTACAATCTCTACCCAATAAATCTCATATTCTTTACCTGATCAGTCTCATATCGAGGATTTTCATTTATAGTTTCTTTGAAGACATCCACAAACTGATCTATAACAGACTGATGGAACTTGACATGTGGCATGATGGTTATAGATCTGTTAACTCTATCTTTGAGGTCATTGAAGTCTCCAGCGTTGATTCTTATGAAGAAAGGGTCAACTCCTTGTCTACTGGACTTGACTTCAATATTTAAAAATTGCAGCTCAATGGAGATATTAGAGGATATTCGATAGCGATCAGCTTCCTTCACTTCCAAAGAAGCGTCACTTTGATGAATTATGAATATGTTCAATGGTGTTACTTTCATAATCCAATTCTCAGTGATGACAATGGTGACTACAGCACTTGTCTGAATGACAATTTTGTCTACCCTGAAAAAAAAAACAGCTGAATTATTATAGTAATTATGTAGTAATCTAAGATGTCTAGGGTTTCTAGACTTATTTTAGTAATTCATACCTTCTGAACTCCACATCAATGCTACTAGCAACATTTTTCCAGTCGTTAGAATTGTTGCAGAATTTTGATATGTTGATAGCAATTGGGTGGTTTTCATAGTCATTTCTAGTCCAATTTCTCAATTCGTACAAGCATATCAATGGAAGAACAATACTAGAAGTGTATAATATCTCCCAGAACACAGGAACTGCAGTGAAAATAGGAGAAGTCTGAAAAATAAGATATTTACCTACTTTACATAAACTTGAGGGTTCTAATACCGTTTCTGTGTATTCCAGTAGATGCGATAGAACTATGAATCCTAGAGGCAACAGAGAATATACTAGTAGGTTGAAACATGTTTTTCGAATGTGGAATGTTATGAATTTTTCATGTTCATTGCCTAGAATAGAACTGAAAACACATTGTAATGTTAAACCTGCGCTCACAAATTCTGTTGGAGGGAACACAATGCAAATACACAGCAGAAAATAAACTAGGCAAAATATAAAATCAGGCGACATAATTTCATTAACATTCTATATTTATTTTTCAGAACATTTTGGCATGTTGATAACATTAGGTCCTTTCGTGGCCTAGAAAGTGTAGCATGCTTCTACACTCGGTGTGTTCACTGTTCACACTCGAATTTAGTATTTGTCATTGGAATGACCATTAGTTTGAGTAAAGGCTCGTTCATACCCTAGCGAACATTTGCAAATTTTTGCGATTCAACCATAGAAATCATATATATAATATATATCTATGGATTCAACTCAAAGGGCCAAAAAAAATGCGGTGAATGACGAATCAAACATGTTGTTTTTGCTCAAGGAGACTAAAATTTAACAAGGAGTGTTTGATTCCCATAAGACAATGGGGACACTAGTAGAAAGAGATGAAAGAACATTTGTGACGAAATGTGACGTAGTTGCACGTGTCATGGCCGCCGTTCTCTATAGACAGTGACGGACTAGCCTTGGTATATGAGAGTTACTGCTGACAGTTTTGTTGCTTGGTTATTCGAGTTCGACTCTGTACTCATGTCCAAGTACGTCACTATGACGCGTTGATGCTACAAGATTCTGATTGGCTAGAGCTTATTAAACCCTCCTTGTTTGTTTAGTCTCTTTGCGCCTTTACGTCCTCTGAGACGCTTTCCTTGTTACCCCTGAACTACTCCTGAGATCACTTGATATAACATAACCATGATAACAATATTATTCGGGTTTATGTCGGGGCGTGGCGCAGTGGTTAAAGCGTCCGACTCTGAGTCGAAAGGTCCGGAGTTCGAACCCTGGTTGGGCTGGGATTTTTTAATTTAATTTAACCGATTAAATTATTAAAATCTCGTGGCTAGACTAGGGTGAGTCCTGCACGATTCGCTGTTGCGTTCCAATTAACAGTGCTGCTCCTAAGGTGGCGTATGGAGTTAGTAACAAGGCCTATAAAGAACACATGGCTAATGACCATAGCAGTCGATGCCGAAACACCAAAGAAAAAAAAATTATTCGGGTTTGATAAATGAAAATTCTAATTCATATATATGCTCTTTATTATTATTGAAGTTTTGATACATAGTACAGATACATTTTATTCGTTACAGGTGTGTGAAGTTTTCTTTACATTGATTTTTACATTTCCACATGTAAGGCAAATAACAAATCGTATGAACAACCTTGACTTAAGAACATTTTTCAAGTCGTCGGAATTAATTATTATATGCTTGATCGGTATAAATATTATACCTCGTATCTTTACAAAAAACAGACATTTTCACGATTATCATGAACAACATTTCTTTTTACAAAGAATACATTCGAACGGAAAAGCCATATAGGTACATTTTAGATGTGTTTGTGACAGTTTTCAACGATGGGCTCATTATTATTGAATTCTGTCACGATGTCATAATGGCAATGACACTCCGAACATAGAAAAGTTAAACATGAAAGACCCTTTTTATCCTTTTTCATGAAGTCAGAGTTCAACCAAGGAGACTAAACATTATTTAACAGGAGAGTCTAATCCCCATAAGACAATGGGGACACTGATAGAAAGAGATGAAAGAACCTTTGTGACGGAATGTGACGTAATTGGACGTGTCATGGGCGCCGTTCTCTATAGACAGTGACGGACTAGCTCTTGGTATATGAGAGTTACTGCTGACAGTTTTGTTGATTGGTTCGAGTTCGACTCTGTACTCATATCCAAGTACGTCACTATGACGCGTTGATTCTACAAGATTCTGATTGGCTAGAGCTTATTAAACCCTCCTTGTTAGTTTGAGAACGGTTCATAGGATAGTTTTTGAAATTTTGACTTAATTGCTATATTAATATAAAAGTAAGTTTTTGATAAAGGAATACACTTCAACACTTCTCGTCCTTTCTTGGGAACACAGACATAATCATTTCATGAGAGGAGTAACAGACGATTTTGATATATTTTAATGAATCTTCGGTTGCCATCAGAGCTGAGCCAAAAAAAAAAAAAAAGATTCATGTATGACACAGTCTACAAATAACGAAAGAGTGAATGTATCGCCAGGTTACTTATTTTAGCTAAGCTGGATATGAAAATATCAACATTTGTACAACATACTGTTTAACTTACCCTGTAATGACACAATGTACACGTCAACAATTATATAATATATTTACCGAAAAATTCCATACAAGTGTTTCATTTGGACTGAAAGTATACGACTCGACTCAAACGATTTTTTGATAAGAAACAGCAATTTTAAAATAAAAAACTGACACCAAAACCCCTTCTTTGTTACGCCCTTGGCTCATATGAACGAGACAATTTTTTTGCTGTATATTCCTACATGTCCTGAAAAGAGAGTAATTGGCGACATTATAAGAGCTGACCAAATATTTTTTCATCGTTAGGCAATATTTCTATTTATTATTAAATTTCGACCCCTATAGAAAATATGCAAAAACACGTTGAGCTTATTTCTGAGGGAGACATTTTGTAGACTGGTTATCAATTAAATGACATCAACTCACTAGTGGGGATGGACACAAACCCCTAAAATCTTAAATGAAAAGGGGATTGAGTGATTTTGAATGTCGTTCAACTACCTTTACTACATTTTCAAAAATGCCACAAAGTTAACCTTTCTTGTTAGCAGTTCTCAAAAAATCTGGTGAAACCTGTAGGTTAAAAAATTGTTAAAATTTGTTAAAAAAATTGTTAAAATTGTTATTTCCATCAACCGATTGCACCCTTACGCGCAACCCTCGGAAGTCTTCGAGAGACTTGTGTGAGCTAGGGAAGATGCAGCTCTTACCTTTTAACGAGTGATGCCATGCACGAGACCGGTGAATCGGTGGATCGAACCCACGACCCCACGGCCCATTATCCCCGGTATCAGAAATGAATGAAACTGAAGTCGTATTATTCGAAATTTTTAAAGTTTTCTTTTAATATCCAACAAAACAATGAGGAAGAATAATATTCATTTGAAAATTATTACTAGAAAGAATGTAATATACCCAAACTAGTTCATGTGTTCATGCAAACCAAAATAATTTTCACAATATTTGCTTCACTGAGTGTACGTTTTTTGTGAATAGTCTTGGTACAAACAAAATTGTCGCTACTGGAGCGACGAAAATCCTTGATTTTTTAGGGAAGGTCAAACACAGTAAGTATACACTTGTGCGAAATGAAATATTTCGCACTTGTGTTTTCTATTTGAGATCTATTCCATGTAATTTTTCACTTCCAATAAGATGAAGCTCCGCACACTACTTTCGTCCAGTTAGACAGTGGCGCTACATGACAGATGATTTCCTGGCAGATGGATTGGCCAAAGAGGAGCTATAGAATGGCCACCACGATCACCCGATTTATCACCCCAAGATTTATTCCTATGAAATCAAATGTTTATAAAATACATCCTCAAGATTTGTAAGATTTGAAGAGACGTATAACAGCTGCGTGTAGAGAACTTCAGCCAGAAGTTTTTCGGAATGTTAGTGAGGAGTTTGTTTAGCAAATAATGGACATTTCGAAAATTCAATAAGATAAATTACTTTTTATTAATTTTTCATGTTTTATTGCAAAACACTTGATACTTCAATATCTTCACGGTTTTACTTGATTACTCCAAAATAACTGACAAGAGAGGTCAAGTATGTGGTATTTTTGAAAAATTAGTTTTTTAAAATGAGGTATTACTCAACCCCCCTTCCCTTTGAGATATTAGGGGTTTTGTCTGCCCTCGCCTGAGGGTTGGAATAAATCAATTGAAAACTAGCCCACAAAATGTCCCACTTCAAAAGAAGTTTACGTGTTTTTGCATATTTTTAGATTTTCTATAGAGGCCGAAATATGGCGAGTGGTACGTTTTGAAATTGACACACTGTATCTATTTTACTTCTCACGTTATTGGTTCGAAACAAACCCCTTGGAAGTTTTGAGAGAAGCCCATGAGGCAAAATTGATCAATTCATTTTAGATATTTAAATTTTGGATTTGACGTGATATTTTCTAAACGAATGAATCATTTGTATGCATTTTCCGATTTTTCTTAGGATATAATGCTATGCCTATTTATGTATAACAAAAATTATTTATATGCATATTTACATATTTTCGGAAGACAAAATTGGTGAAACAATTACATGAAAGTTTGATATTTTTCAATTTGATTGAATTGAAATTCAAAGTCTTTGTTCTTGATGTCATTTTGAACAACTGTTCATTTTCGAATGGACGATTACGACGAACACCTTTTAAGTTCTAAGGTCAATTTTGACAGGTGCTATTTTTCCAATCATGTGCTGTTGAGATTTTACAAATACTAACTACCATCATTGATACTTCGGTATGCCATTTGGTCTGAGCAACACCCCTGCTACCTTTCAAGGGACTCTTAAAGTAATAATTCCCTCCTTTACTGAGACGACATTTCTGACTATGAAATGATTAGAAGGTGTGCAAGTTTTTCTTCAGTCATTTCAAAACATTCGCTTCTTCTCGAAGTCAACAATTGTCTAATAATGAATCAATATTCGTCTACTATTAATATTCATAGTCAATATTATTAACTAACTGTAAAGAAGTTGTTGGGGTTAGGTCTCTTATAGAAAAAACAGTAATTCTCAGTAAGCTAACGTTTCGGCAATATATTTCTCCATCCTTAGCTGTAAAATATAAAATTATGGACAATTTGGAAATTGCTTGTCAGCAGTTTGCACTGACCTTGTAATGTGTGACCTCCAATCGCCCTGCCTGGACAAACTTTCTTTTGAAGTTTTCATGTTCGGAAGATATGTTGACGATATTTTCGCAATGTTAACAAAAGAATAGGAAAATGAACTTTTGTAAATCTTCAATTCGTACCACAACAAATTGCAATTCACCTTGCAACCACAGTTGTTTGCCCTTCCTGGATACACTAGCCATTAGAACTCCTTCAAATGAAGTTTTAGTCAATATAAACATAAACTTCAGATTCAGATTCAGAAAACCCAATTTCACAAAAAATTAATACAATTAAGAATTTAAAACAAAGAATTATAAAGATTTGCAGTCCCATTTTTCTTTATGATAAGTAACCTACAACTATTGAAATCATAATTGCTACACGATAGTTATCCAACCAAGCTGTTGAACGGGTTAATAGTTTCACACACTCACACTTAAACGATAAAACTAATAATATTCATCTAAAATATCCTTTGTTGAAGATCTTTCCGAAAATTCTTTACTGAAAATCAAAGCTGCCACCCCATTTGAAAAAAAATCAAATGACATATTTGAAATTCCATGTAGTAATTGTGGAAAATGTTATATAAGACAAACAGTACGTTACATGACAACAAGAGTGAAAGAACACGAACGACATTTGAAGAAAAAAGATCCCACATGTCTTGTAGAACACGTCCAGAAAAAAACAATCATAGTTTTGACTTTGAGAACACACAAGTTGTGGTCATTCAGAGCTACGTTTTTAAACGCACCTTTCAAGAGATGATTAATATCGTTTGATATAATTCGGTCAACAATAGAAAAGATACTGAAAATCGAGTGTTGGATTAGATGGTAAACAAAATCGTAAAGAGAAAACTTACTCAATTTTATACAGTGTCTCGTTTTATCTGTTGTTTTTATGATGTGTTGTACTTTTGACGAAGGAAAACCAAAATCACTCATAAGTCTACAAAAATAAAATGAAAAAAAAATCTTTCTCAAGACTGGTTTCGGAGCTGGTATCAGAAAAAAATTATTCAAAAATTATAATTGCAACTTTTTACTTTTCCTATATTATAAAAATTGTTTTTCCTGTGCAATTTTTCATTTTAATTGTCCATAATACTATATTGTAGAGCCCTGAGGATGGTGAAATATAATGCCGAAACGTTGGCTTACTCAGAAATACTGATTTTTCTATAAGAGACCTAACCCCAACAACTTCTGTTAAACATAAATATGGAAAGTCGAAACATAATCATATATTTTTAACTAGAATTTTCTTTGTTTTCATTTCAATCAGACTGGGAACAAAAAACCCAACCCTACTTTCTCAAAATCATCTCAGCAATTTTATCTTCTGAGTCTTTCTTTTGGAGAATTTAAACCTGGACAGGTTTTCTTTTCAAACTTGACGGTCTGCTGTCGGACTTCTGCTATGATGCCAGTTCTTTTATTTTTGCCGCAGGAGACATTGTTGCAGGTCCATTCCCGATGTTGTAATTGTTGTTGATTTTCGGCGCCACGTCCGATGTCATGTTGACGACGTTGTTTTGAGCGTCGGAATTTGTCTGGGTGCTGTTATCCTTCGTGCAGGGTTGTTTGTAGAATATTTCTGAAAAAATCATAAAAAAAAATTATAAAAACAAGTATTTTCCTGATGGCTGAAATGTAAATACCAATGGTGTATACTATTCATATACATTTTTTCGATATCTCGGTTCTTCGTTTCCAAGTTTTTGGCGTTTAAAAAAAACACTTACCACCATAGCAAAACTGGCTAGTGCCAAATCCGAGAAAGTTCTCCCTATGTAAGACGGGATATTTCTATGGGTGAATCAAAATCAAGTACAGTCTTTTATCATGTAAACAGACGAAATAATTGAAAAAGGTGGAGAAAACATGATGAAATTTGTGAGTAGAGTCTGTTACAGGGGTTGCCCCTCTCCCTACGTGATGCATACCGAAACTCACAAGAATGTCATTAGTTAGGAAAACATTTGTTGAGGGAGATTATCCGTGAAAATTAAAGTCTCCACATATTATAAAGGATACTTGAGGTCTAATAAAAAGGTACTCTGAGACATCATTGAGAGCTTACACTTTCCTGAGGAATTTTGAGAAAAATTTGCTTAACAATATTTTGCTTATTGCACTAGATATTGAGTCAGTGCTATGGAGAAATAGAAGGTTACAATGTGTCAAAGCTAGATGTCAGGGTTGTCAACTGAAATAGGGTCATTGAAACTAGAAGGTCGTGCCGTCCTTACGGGTATGGACAATGGGCGTGGTCTAGTACTTGAAATAGATCCAGTGTTCAAATAACCCACAAAATTTGCTCTCTAATTGGTGATTTTGTGGGTTATTTGAATACTGGAACTATTTCAAGTATTGGACCACGCCCATTGGCCATATCCGTAAGGACGGCACGGCCTTCTAGATTCAGTGACCCTAAACTGAAAACAATAAAGGCTGAATAAAGGTAGCTAAACAAATATTAGAAACACTTCTTCAAGAAACGAGATCTTCGAAAAAAGGAGTTCTAAGAACTAGGAAAATGAATCTTACAGTGTTGCTGTACAAGTCAGGAGAAGTACAACTTCCAAATACAGTTTACAGTCAATTGATTACGAAAAAAGCAGAAATTACAAGGAAACTCTGAAAACTAGGAGAACATGGGAGACCTTTTTCTGAGAAATGATAGTTTGATAGTGTAACACTGCGGAACAGGAAATAAAATACGGGGTACCACAAGGGTCTGTTCTCGGCCCTCTTCTGTTTCTACGTAAACGATTCAGGCGATAGACCCATTAATGGGAAATTCACCATCTTCGCAGATGATACGTCCATATTTGGGCACAATAACAGCACGGTCACGTTACAAAATAATTTAGATAGCAGGCAATGAAGAATACAATGTAATCAGCTCAGAGTGGATCAGCTGAATGGATAGGCGGCACTAAAGTCTCGATGGTACTCATCGGTAGTTGTAATGGGTGGCTTGAAAAGGAGACTGATGAAAAAGTTAATAACAATAGTACCTTGGAAGGTGATTAGAAAAGTGATGGAAGAAGCGAGTAACGAAAAATTGTTGAGGTTTTTAAAGATCAGTGAAAATATACTCGTACCGTCTTCTACTTTCTCTATTGGAGAGACATGCTTCTGCACGTTTTGTTTCTGGTCACAAGTCGCTGCAGTTACCATTACGGCAGCCATCATACTTCCAGATCCGGTATTAGTAGAACTCTTGTTTATAGCGCTGTATCTCATCGGCATCATGCTCTGTCTGATGTTCCTTTCTGGCCGTATCAGGATGATGTACAACTGAAAAACGATTGGTGTTTGAAAGGGACAGTGGTGATGGGAGAATCGATTTTTGAGCTTACCTTAGGGGAAAACAGACAAGCCACTGTTACGCTGGCTGATAGACTTATTGTTACGGACATGCTGGTTATTCGTAGCGCTACGTGGTTTGCAGTTCCGAAATACAGAGGGACGAACGCCAGCCAGATCACACAAGTCGTATACATGGTGAAACCTAGAAGGACGAAAAGATTAGGGTTGTATTTCGAGAATGACGACGTTAGCAGAACTTCAAGTGTGCTATACGCTCTATTAGCTTCCCAGTTAACACAAACATCTACGAGATGTTGCTTTCTTGATTATTGTGGTAACAAAATAAGTTGCATTTAGAAAACGTGAATTTTGGTTTCATTGCGATTTTGTCGGTATAGAAGGAATTAGGTTGGTAACAAAATTGAGCATGACATCATCATCACGGGCATCAAGACACAAAATGGTCACAGTTAATTGTTTGTCAAGTAGAATTTGTATTTGGTTGACGCCATTCTTTAAATATTCTATAGGTACTTCTGATAGTGGGTAGTGTTCTGTTTGATCCTTTTTATTTCAATAGATGAATCAAACGTGTTCATTAACATTGCCCAATTATTATTTCTACCAAGAATTGTATCCCTTCAAGGACCGGGACGGTTAGTAGAAACTTAGAAAGGTGAATTCAGTGATTTATATTGGAGTTTCTGTATATTGTTTTTTTTTTCACGATTTAGGCAGAGTTTGATTTTATTTGTCTGTGAAAAGTAACTACGGAATCAACTCACGCATTTGTTTTCTAGCATTCCATTCCATTTGAACCGTAATTCATTAGTAAGAATTATAATATTGAGGTATAATATCTATTAGTGTTGAAAAATGACGAGCTTTGTTTTATTCTGGACATACTGAAGAATCCGAAAGTGAAGGGCATTTTCAAATAAGTACCAGTCTCAATGTGCATTCGATTCCGAAATGTGAATGGTGTTTGTTCTTGGTTATATACCTATTGTCAAATTTAAAACATTTAATGATTTTTCTACTTCTATTTCTATTGTGAAATTAATGCTTGGGTGAATAGTGTTATTATATTTATGAAAGGTGTCTGTTGGTACCTTTAAAACAAACTATAATGTCATCCACATATCTGTACCACAAAAACTGTTGCGAGAGTGGGTGCTTGTGAATTATTCCTTCAAGGTTGTCCATGAAGATACTGGCAGAAATCATCATGACCATTTTTCTATTTTTCAAAAACCTTTCCATACTGACATCACCATTCATAATAATTCGTTACATCCATACAAACATAAAATATCAGCATACCATAGTATGATACATAGATTAGTGAATATTCCTCTTTCTGAAGAGAATTTCTGCAAAGAATTAAATATCATAAAACAGATAGCAGTTAACAATGGATATCAAGTCAAATTAATAGAGAATATTCTTGCTAAAAATTACATAGAAAGGCTATCCAAGAAGTGTACTCCACTATGAGGAACCTTGACAATAATTACAGAACTTTAACTTATTCAGGGCCCGTTTCTGAAAAAATAACGTCATTTTTTTAAAAACAAAATTTAAGAGTAGCATTCAGAACAGATAACACGTTGGGAAGGTTTATCAAAAATAATAAAGATAAAACACAAAAATCTGAAAAATCAGGAGTTTATAAATTGAATTGTGAATCTTGTTCCAAAGTATATGTAGGCCAGACTGATTGACCATTCAAAAGCCGCGTACGTGAGCACCGTATGAATTATGTAAATAATAAAACACATTCAACATATGCCAATCATATTTTGGAAGAACACCATGACTTCGATGGAAACTTTGAAATCCTTCATGTTGAAAATAAGGGAATTAGACTTAATTATTTAGAATTCTTGGAAATTAATAAATTGAAAAATTCGAATTGTTCAATAAATGATCAATTGGACCTTAATATGTCCCCTTTGTTAAACCTTTTCAACTTATTAAGTAGTAGATATGTTTTGAGATTTACAGGTACCTACATTGTATTGTCAATTTTTATTTTTATTATAGGTAGATCCTAATTACCTCAATTGTTAAGAAGGGTGTTTAACTAATGTTCAACGTAGAATAATTTAATGTATTATATTCGCTTGGGATACTGAATATCGAAACATGTCGCGTAGACAAAAAATCTGTGGAAATTTAATCGTGTTTACCTTAGTGTCAGAGGCTAGATTAATAAGATAGAAGCTTGGCCAGCAGTCCCTGGTGCTTTGGTAATTTGTATTTTTTGAGTAGTATTGTCCTGAACAATTTATTAACATGAAGTGATAAATTACAAAAATGGGCATTTATTTTGGATCGAAACTGTAATTTCTGAGGAACATTCGTGAAAGTTATTGAATGTTAACGATTTGCAATATAAAATTATTAAAAATTCGTCTTAAATGAAACTCGCATATTTCCAAACAAATATTATCATACCTATATGTTTCGATTCGTTGAAAGCCTCTGGTATCTTCCTCGTCAGCACAGCGTATATCGTACAGATGACTATGAGGAAAATGGGGTACGTGAAAGCGATCATATACGAGGCGTCTATGTAGGACGAGCATACGAGGAGGTTGTCTTCCCTCGTTGGATAATGGTGGATGGCTCTAGGTGGGGAAATAATCATCCAGATGCCATTGATTAGAACCTGAAAGACAATTGATTCGACAATGTTGCAGTGACTAGGAGAGTCTAACCCCCATAAGACAATGGGGGCACTGAGAAAGAGATGAAACAACATTTGTGACGAAATGTGACGTAGTTGGATATGTCATGCAGTGCGTTCCACTTAAAGCCCGAAGTGCTCACGCCATAGAAATATATATTACATACTTACTCTAGAATGCTAATCCCCATGTCAAAAGTGTTGTAAAAAGTTCATGCTAGTCCGTAATGTGCATGCGCGCCATTAGTCATTTTTGTATCAGGCCCGGTGTTAGTAAAATATTATGGTACTTGTGAAGATTAACAAACGTTAATTCTGAATCTCGGAGAATAAGGTTGGAAACCTCATTGTACTTATACCTGTTATTTGTATTTAGCCGATTTGAATACATATTTTCACATATTTATGATACCAAGTATTCAGCAAAGGCCATCAGAGAGTAGAGTACGGTTATTATTATTATTTATCGCTCTGAAGCGACTGATTTTTGGTATCACATTCACTTTTCAGCTGTAGTTAACCAACAAAAACCTACGGAACCACCACAAATCGTCGGTGCGAATTTCAAGGAAGCACTGGATTGGAACATAAATTGAAAGTACAAAAAACTATGAAAATTTATCATGAATAATTTCAACTCAAATTGGATTTATAGAATTGGATGCTTGGAAGCTCGTGTTTTTCTACGAGTATTTCAGGTTGTGTACCTCAGTGCGATTTCCACAATGGGGGTGCATGTAAAAGTAAGGCCAGAACCATTTTCCTTACCATCAAACAAAAACACTTCCATATTGACATTAATTTTCTGAGACGACTCTGTGTATGTTTAGTACTTTTTGTAGGAATCTAGAACTCATAAGCGGTGTGGCAGAAAGTTGTATCACTTGCCATGCATGCTTACACAGACACAGTATTGGTACTGCACTAGGTTTCAAATTATTCTATTGTCGTTTTACATGAATCTTCATGAAAAAATGTCTGCCACAAATTACAATTTTCTCACTCAAATGTTCTGCTGGGGTCTCTTCTTAAGAACAATAACCAAAAATCATGCCTTTTTTGTCAAGCTAAAATAATATTTAAGCTATTTTGAGCAATAAAAAATTTCATTATCTACCAAAAATGATTTATTCCAGGTATTTTTCCATTACACAACACTAAACAGTTCATTGTTTATTTGTAGGAAGAAACGGCTTTATTAGAAATTGTCTTTAAAGGAACAAGATTAAGGCAAATTCACGAATGATGAAAGAATTACCAACGACAACAAACACCACACAAAACACAGCGTAAACGGGTCGCATACGCGGCATGCTTTTCGCCGTGAAAATTGGCGGGATTAGCATTCCAGAGTAAGTATGTAGTATAAATTTCTATGGCTCACGCCCATAGACCGCAATTTCCCTGTTCCACTAGCACACAAACGTCGCGGTCAAAATTGAAAATAATTGGAAGTGGAACGTGCGTCGTGATCAAATAGCGTATGTCACTTATACAAGCTGTCACTTATTTCCCTTGTAATTATTGTTTGCCGCGTTTTTCGTAAAGTGAAGAAAATATCATTGCATGATCCTGAAACAGAGATGTAGAATAGGTGGACAACCTAGAGCTGTCAATGTCCGTGGTACTAAATCTTGCCCTATACTCTAAAGAACAAATTCAAAAGTAGCTCGAGATATTCTAGGATTAAAAAAAATGGATGATTCAATATTATTGAAAAGCACCATTGTTCACTGAATCTGAAATGACTCTTGAACTCGTGAGTAGGTACCGATCTACAAGACCTGTAGTTTAATTTACGTGGACGCAATTGAAGAATACCTATCCAGCTCTTTCTAACAAAACTGTATCCCTCTCATCGTCGGAACTAGACTCACTTTCAGACGAGCCATCATCTACTTTTCCAAGTAGTGAATTATTAGTTTTCAGGACTAATGGGTAATTAAATGAAATAGCCGCTCTACATATGTTGTCCTTCTTTTCATTAAAAAAATAGTTATATTTTGAACTATTGAAACGAATAACTATTTCTGTTTTTTCTCTCACCTTCTGTTTAGGACAAATTCAGGATTAGGACACTTCAATTATTCTAGAACAAAATTTCCTATTGACCTTTTCCTATAGAAAAATAACTTGAAATGTTCTTCGAAAAATAAGCAACTGAGAAACTTATACATACGTACGCCACTGTCTGAATCAAACTGCCATATCGCTTAGAATTTACTACTGGCTACATTCCCCGATTGAGAAAATATTTGAACAAATTAAGCAATAGGTGAGTGAATTACAGAGGTGGACACAAAAATACGACGACACACTGTAACTATCGAGAGAATTAGAATAATATTGGTACTACTGAAATGAGAAAAAAACAAGCTATCTAGCGATACTAAACATGATATGTCGATCACGTCACTTCTTCATCAATAACACATCTAAAAAATATTTGAATTCATAAACAGGTGCAGAGTGAAATACCCTCCAACTTTCATTAGAACTTTTTTTCGATAACCCTCATATTGAGTGACAAAAATAGGCGGGTCCATACATTTGACTGACTCTGTATGATAGGTTCGTATTTATATAAGACTCTACGAAGGACTTCATTGGCAAATACTTAACATAGACAAGCTGCAGAAAGGTAGGTAACAACTTTTCTGGAGATTTTTATTTGTTTAAAATCATATAACTATCATCTACGAAGCTGGACACATTACCTTGTGTATCTACTAAAAACAGAGAATTCAAATATTAATTGAAAAGCAAAGGTCCCAAAACCGTTACCTGAGGTACTCCACATTTTTGTTTATTATTCTCTATCGGCTAGATAGGATTTGAAGAGGTCATGTGTTGTGCCTTTCACTCCTAGGTCTTCCTAGCTTGCTTAGTAGGATAGCATGATCAACAGTGTCGAAAGCTTCTGTTAAATCCTGGAAAATTGCTATGGCCAATTTCTGTTATCTTCAGCTTTATATATTTTTTCTGTCAGTTATTTTCTTGCATGTTCTGAGGATTTTTTTCTTCTCTAAAGCAGTACTAACTGCGCAATTTATATTTATTTAAATAATTGTTGAGCCTCGTACCTGGGATCATCGGAAGATTTCTCAAGTCTTGTCTGAGCTTTTTGTTATTGCAATTATTAGCACTCCGCCACCTCTATACATTTGTTTGAAATAATTGATCTATCAGATCGATACATATTGTAATTTATCATCCAAAGTTCGGAATTGCTTGAATTTGAAATAAGTCAGCATGATAGTTTTGTTTAGGTACTTAGAATTTTTGTTGAAGTTGTTTTTTAATGATTTTGTATCTTGTCAGATCTTCATCATTTGTATACTTAAGGTTTGTATACATCTTATGCGGTTTCTGTAGGTTTTTATTGTTTTGGATTTGTGCAGATGAAAGATCTCAACTCAATTTAGTTCTGATGCAATTGCAATTTCATAAGTTGAGAGTTTAATCCATGCAAATTAAAAACAATATGAAGAAGAAGTTAATGTAATCAAATATGAGTAGTTGATCAAGAAAATCATTATGTTTCGTGTTTTATAAAGTTTCGAGACGAACAACTTTTAGTGAAGTTTCGGTAAATATGAGTTTTGAATTTTATTTTTTCAATGTAGGTAATTAAAAATTCAGTGACGAGCTGGCAAAGTTTTAAACGCAGAATGTTTATCATGTAAACCAGTGAATTAGTGGCAAACTTTCGTACTACGTTAGGGAAGTCTTGTTATTCAACAACTTCGGATGAGTTATACAAGCAATTTAACAGGAAAACATTATTCTAGATTGGAATTTGCTGAAACTCCTATTAAGTGACACCGTTATTAAACTCGGCAACTTTATTTTTTTTTGCTGATAGACACTTGCAATTGCATTAATTTTTTATTCATATTACTCCAAAAATAACAACAACATTTTTCACTAAGTCATTCGCGTTCTTTCAACATTGACAGTTTTTTCAAAACAAATGCTGAAATTGCATTTTTTGACGTAATTTCGAAAAAAGTCATTTGAAGAAGTTGTTTCTTCTGCAATTTCATAGCTATGAACCAGAGCACCCTGCACGGAATACTTGGAATTTTGGTTGATTGCGGAATTCAATGAAACTCTGATATGTTGTGGATCATGATCTGCTGGTAACACTTTGAATGGACCAAAATCGAATCGTATGATTAGTTTCGAAGAAACAGAGTGATTTTAAAAGTAGTTACAAAAACAGAAAATTGGGGTAATTTATAACAAATAAACTATTCCTAGATTATTCTCGAGATTTGGCTCAAATATGTGCTATGCCTTTCATAACGCAACATTTTTATGTTCCAAAACAGTAGTTAGGTTACCAGGGCCATCACAAACGCACTCAAAACATACTATTTCGACGTTTTTTACTTCACCTATCAGATTTTATTTAGTTTGATTTCGAGATTTTTCGGCTGACCATTTAGAAGAGCAATACTATTATGTTACAAACAGTATTTCAACATACCGGGATGTTAAAAAAGGACTCCAATTACGAAGTTATTCACTTCATTCTTTCAATAGCAACCTTACAGAACCATATGAAGAATTGTGGGAAATTTTTGGCATCTGGGCTCATAAGCAAAATTCCAAACGTTTTTCTTGAACTCCTAGTTCAAGAATGTGCAAAAATTTTGATTTAAATGCCTTCAATTTGTTTTTCCGCAGATATCGCCTGATATTTTACCTGGGTAAGTTTAAATCTCAGCTGGCTACCCTCAAACTATTATTTGTATTATTTCTGAAGTAATATATATATATATATATATATATATATATATATATATATATATATATATATATATATATATATATATATATATATATATATATATATAGAGGTGAAAATTCGTGACTGGCTGTATATTAGTTTGTAGTATTTGTGGGGCTGCAGTCAGGGTTGCGGGCTATTTCAAAGAAAACTCTTTGATACTGTCAAGCTTTCGGTATAATTCGATACCTTCCTCAGGACAACTGAAAATACGCATTGTACAATAAATGTAGGAAATAATAAATGGAGTACTTACTAACGTGAGAATGAATAATGAAATTGGCAAAAAACGAAAATAAAATATACATGAAGTGAAATGAAATGACTGATGTAAGAATGACAGTGACTTAATTTATTTCAGTAATCAAGTTGGAAGATTCTGATTAGAGGGTGATTTTATCCTATGTTTCTCAAAATCAAGTAGATACGTATAAATTTTGCTGAGATTACTCAGGTCAGTTCTTTTGTTCATCGACTGTTCTTCATTATTGATTTGAACCATTTCCATGAAAATTCTTTTAGACAGATTAGTTTCACTATTCAAAATTTCGGTATTATTATAATCCATCCTGTGGTCTCTAGAGATAACATGTCCTGCCAAAGCACATGAATCAACATTTCGTCTACAGTCGCTTTTATGTGAAATAATGCGACCATTCAGTGTTCTAGACGTCTGACCAATATATGACTTAGGACAGTCCATGCAAGGAATTTTATAAATAACATTTGATTTTTGTAATTTTGAAATGGGTGTTTTCACTTTACTATGTAATTTTGATATTGTAGTAATATTTTTCTTGGAGATTTTAATATTGTCAACTTTAAAAACGTTTATCAATTTTGGTGTCAATTCTTGTATATATGGCAGAGATCTGTAGATTGGTAGAGTATTTTCTTGTTGGTCTGAATTTTGAGATGGTGTGGGTAGAGTTGCAGTGACGATTCTTTCACAATAGAGTAAATTATTAACTAAAGATTTTGGATAAGAGTTTTCGATAAGAATATTCCGTAAATCATCCAAACTTTGTTTGAGTAAGCTAGGATGAGTGATTTTTTGTATTCTGTTTTTTAGAGACTTAATAAGATTAATTTTCATCTTTTGAGGATGGTAAGAATGAAAATTGATAAACCTGTTACTACATATAGATTTTCTGTACCATCTTGTAACAATTATGTTATGCTCATTTCTTATTAATCTCATATCTAGAAATGGAATGTTGTTATTTATTTTCAGTTATCCTGAGGAAGGTATCGAATTATACCGAAAGCTTGACAGTATCAAAGAGTTTCTTTGAAATAGCCCGCAACCCTGACTGCAACCCCACAAATACTACAAACTATATATATATATATATATATATATATATATATATATATATATATATATAGTCTGATTATTTCTTCTTCTTCCTCATTCTGTGCTGTTACTTATGGCTGACCGATTTGGGTGTTTTTCATTCAATATTCTAGTTCCTTCTTTTTTACTTCGGTAATTACCTCCAGAAATACGTATAATTTCGATTTTTTCTTGATTATCTCGATTACCTAGTTTTATTTTGAATTACAAACTCAATCAGTCACAGCCTACTTGCTGATTCCATTATCCCATTTATAGCCAATGTTGCGCACACGCACAGCATGTTGTTAATTTTTTTCACTTCTCAATGTTTAAATTTATCATTTTTTTTGGTGTCATTAAACTGTAATATAATCCTCACCTGACACCAAATATCATCTATATTTCATTATTCTATAAAAAATTGGCATGGAAAACTTTGTGTCGAACTGTTCTTCAATAAGGTCAATGTTATTCACTGTCAGTTTTATTTCGTAAAATAAATTAATGGTGAAGTACAACGATTTGGAGTAAACACATATGTTGCGTATATCTAGTAGATCTAGAGTTTGAATAATATCATAAGTTGAGTGTTCTTTACGAAACCCTGTCTAAGTCAGTGAGAATATATTAATATATTTGGCGGACTCAATTTTTTGAAGGATTTTCGACAGCCCTGATAGAATGCTATAGGTCTGAGATCGGAGAAGTTTCTTGGTTACTTCTTTTTTGGTATTGGTGTGATTAAGGTTCTTTTCTAAGATGACGGAAACATAGAGGCGACCATGATACTGTTGAAAATATCGACTAGAATAGGTAAAAGAAAATGACAGCAGTAGAGGTAGAGGTGATATGGGACAACCCCTCTCCCTTTTTTTCTCTGGCTAATCAGAACGAAGCTTCGTTCTGATTGGCCTGAGAAAAAAAAGGAGAGCGGTTCCCGATATCACCTCTACCTCTACTGACAACATATTTCAACATATTGTAGAGAAGTAATGTTGAAGAAATTATGAAGACCAAGATTACAAACATCTTGAGAAGATATGTAGAAGGAGCTTCAAAAGAAATATCAAAATATGATTTCTCGAAACAACAACTTTTCTACTTTTTCAAATAGATAGGCAATTTTTTTGTCGTCATCGAAAACATCATTGAAAAATAGAAAGTAAATCCGATTGAGTCAGTTATTGTTTTCAATAGTGAACAAAAAAAAAACTAATAAACTCATATCCATGCTATCAGAGTGGGTTTTTTGAATTAGTTCTCTTTCCTAAACCTGATAAGACACCCGGGGATGAATTCAACTCCACCCCAATGAATAATGAACGAACTCAACCCCGGTAGATTAAAACTCGAATCCTATATTTACCTGTACTCCGACCAATCCGATACAAATGACGAGCTGAGAGCGCGGAGATATGAAGTTCGGTCTTTTGGCCGACTGTTTTCCCGCGTTGAAAATGCGAGAAATCCGGTTCGTTTTGGTTAATAATGCAGCATAAACTACGGTGAAGCAGAATCCCGCTCCGAATCTGGAACAAACAAAGTAAAGAATATTTGAAATGCTTCGGAGCGTTCATGGAAATGAAGTACAAAGAGTTGCGATGATTGCGGTTGCATGAGTTGCTTTATGGAGTCGGCAGAGTAGAGGGTGACCAAAGTTTGACAATAATAATGATATTGATAGTTCATTTCTATTACAGTCAAAGTCAAAGCATGCTTTATTATCTAAAGAATAGAATTATTATTGACAAAGGCTCTAAATATAGTGAGTACATCTCTTTATAACTGCTTTAAATGAACATGTGGTAATGGCAATCAGATCAAAATAAAATTATAATTATGCAAACCGATAAGGATTGTCGGATAAATACGTAGAAGTGATAAATGTATATATACAGTCATGGTACCTACTATAAAATATTTCAAAGTTAACAGATTATATTGAGCAAAACAGATATTAAAGAAATTTTCACAAGTGTTGTTATATATCCACCATAATATACGTTAATGAGAATTGATTTTCAAAACGGACAGTTGTTAAGTATATAAATATATACCATGTGAAGGATATCTACAGATATACTTCACACTTGTTTGTGTTAAAGAACAGTTGCAATCAGTGCATGGATACATCATAATTTGTACTGCTGCCACGCTATTCAGAATTTTGTTCGAAAAACTCCCTCAAATCGTAAAAGGACCTTGTGAGTAAGACATTTTTTACAGCCCTTCTAGCACCGTTTCGACTTGGGACAACTCTGTATATCGAACACACGAGACGTGGGATGCGAAATTAGCACGTGGCGATGGCGGGTTCAATACAGCAGCAGCAGGCTGTATTAACGGTTGCACGCGAATTGAAATATCAAACGTATAACGGAATACCTTAAGGGGATATTATTGTATTCATTTCATGTGCTGCCTAGAGCAGTTCTCTCGATTTCTGAATTCAACCGCAACGAGAACGGAGCTTGATATGCCGTGTTATCCGACCAATCCCACCTGACACTCAAGCGTATTAACTAGTGGGTGGAACGTTTTCCATTGAGGCCAACCAAAGAATTGGAATCTAATCGGACTGGTACAATAATTGCCATTTATCAATATACACGAAACAGATAGAATATAATTAAAACACATGTGATGTGAAAAAGATGCAAAACCACGTCTAATTTTAATCCAAGAGGAACATATTTCTATCATAACTTTGACTGTCACACCTCCCTCCCCACTCCTTGGTCACTATCACCCATAAAATGTAAATAGGGAAACTAAGTGAGACATATCATTGAAAAGGTAAATTTATAAGAAGTTCAGCCATGTGACTATTCGCTACGTAACTTTTTATTTTGATGCAATTTTGACCATATTCGTAACTTTGCCTATGTTTTGTTTTAATAAAAACCAAAATAACCTTTTCTATCAACGACCCAAACATGAAATTGGTTCATTGTATTCAAGGTAGGGTAGAAATAATTGAATATCATTTGAGAAATAATGAATGTACCAAGACAACCAGTAGAATTTTCAATTAGACCTAGTATACGAGCCCCTTCCCATTTCAGTTGGCCCACATTATATTTTTTCAGAAATTTGTCCCAGGGTGACAAAATAAAAGTACCTCGTGAACTAATTTTTTTATTATTTATTTAAACACATAATTAGACTCTATTTACCAAAATATATACATAAAAACCAATAATTTAGAATAATTGAGAACAAAATAATCTTTCCTCTACCCATTTTCACGATAAGAACTAACCTCAAAATGTATAAAATATATTCTGACAGTTCCTCGGTACTTTGTCTTTGCTTAAATATTCCAAAGCCACCGTCGATATAATATGTTTATTTTGTAACAAGTCAAATGGGGTTTTTTAAAAACTATCTATTTCGGAACATTTTTGATTTTTCGCTAGAAATTCTAAAGGAAATTATAAAGTGGAAGTATTTCTATTTGATTCCACTAAAAATATACCCTTTCGTCAATGATGAAGAAACGGTTCAACCAATCATTGATGAATATTCTTCCTTATGACTTAAAACTTATGAGTTATAAATCCACCATTAGTACACGGAAACTTGCCGAATTATGTAAGTCGACGAACCGTCAGGTGAATTTTGAAAGATCACAGATTCCGTCCCTATAAAATTGAACTGGTTCAGTAACCTAATTGGAACTGGATTGGAAGAAGATGATTCATCGAATGGCCTCCCCGATGTCCTGATTTATCCCCCTTATAATACTTCTTGTGGAGCCATTTAAAAGTAAATTATACCTGTAAATAACCCGAACAAGTTAACTGATTTAGATTGTCTGAAGACATTATGAAATTAGGAAGATCGAATCGATCAAAACTAAGTTAAAATGTTTGAAAATAATTACAAATCTATCAAATGGCGCAAATAGATTTTCAATACATCAGATTTATCTCTAGTCTGCACTGAATTATTGGAGGCTGAGAGCTTGAAATCTGCGATGAAATATTTGCCGATATTTCATTTTTATGACCTCGCAAAGTATAGCTCTCAGGAGGATATTGCAAAATTTATCGGCTCGAACAGGAACACCACCTCTTCACATATTAAATAAATGCTCCAAACAACGTGTGCCACGAGAAGATCGAACGATTTTTGTTTATATGCCATTTTACGGTCCGTAGACTCCTATTCGAGAGTTTGCCAAGGGTTAGGTACAGGGAGATTACCAACACTCAAACCATTTAACCAATAATTTTAATTGTTATTGCTTTCGAAAGGTTTTATAGACTTTGATAACACTTGATTATGTTTCCTACATACAATAATTTTTCGACCGAATTAATCACACTCTTCTTGTTGCGATTCTGAATAACCTAGGGTTTACCTTGAATGCTGTATCACTTCTGAGTCATTATCATCACAACCGCTCTCACCGTGTCATACTCAATAATGAAAAGTCAAAATCATTTGTTACAAAAAAGGACGTCCCTCAGGGATCAATTTCAGGCCCCCTTCTTCTCGTTCTTTATACCTCCCAATTCTCCAAGTCCTTACCTTACACATCAATGCACTGTTATGCTGACGATACACAATTTTATTGTAATTACAATTCGAAGAAAACTCTCTCAATCACACATTTGAACAAATGAATCAAAATTTGAATTCTTTAACGGTTTCTAATAAATATTGTCTTGGTAACGAACAGTCGTTGATGACCGATGTTTAACCCTTTGCTCCTATGAGCACCTACTACGTAGGATTATTATGGCAAGTACCTGTCAGAAAACAACTACTCCCCTGACTAAGACCGCGACGGGTATTGAATTACATCTAACAGATCCTTGTGCAACGTTCCTCAATGCATCAGATGACGCAATTGCAAGTACCCCCCGTAACCAACCAGCAGAATTAGGTTTTGATTTGGACAGGGTGACCACCTGCAGACTAGTTTCGAAGTTTTGCCTCTCATCGGTGCAAGGATAGGTCAACACAGACAGCGCTGAAGCCATCTGCTGTCTTAATAAAGTTTCTATACTAGACCAGCTGGGGTTTGATGATTTTGATTTGGAAAATGGGTTCAATTATATTTTTACCAAGGTACCTGCTGACGTCATTGGTTGACACCAGAGTCTATGAGTCAAATACTCAGATGAATCCTAACATGTCTCTCATAACTAAATATATTCAATCCTCTGTTTGAAAAATACAGATTCTTGTGGGATAGATGGTGTGAATGATTTTCTCTTAAAACAAATTGCGTTCTATCTATTAGAGTCATTAGTATTTTTTATGAATTTGTCAGTATAAAAAGGGATATTCCATTAGAAGTTGAAGTATGCGCGGGTATCACCTAATTACAAAAAAGATAAATACATCTGAACAATCAAAAATAGATCGATAAGCATTCTATCTACTATCCCAAAACTGTTTGAACTGAATATGAAAAATGAGTTAACTAACTTTTCGATTTCTGGCGTGCTATCGGCTTGTAGATTATAGGTCATTGGTTTCTAAGTTATCAAGATATGGTGCAATGGGTCTTCCACTGCAAGTAATGATGTCTTATTTCACTAATTGCAAGCAGGTGGTAAGATTCAATAAAACATGCAGTGGTCCTCTAAATATAGTCCATGGAGTTCTACAAGGATATATTCTGGGTCCCTTCCTGTATACTATAGTTTTAGCGAATGACCTAATCAGACGTTTAGACATCAATAGCAACCCTGGCATACACACAATATGTCATGCTGATGATACAAAAATCTTGGTAGCTGCGAAAGACTTGATTGCCGTTGATGCTTCAAATCACTATTAAAAATAAGATCACGATTTTAAAAGCATAGGCACCATATCGAACCTTGGAACAACCATATTTATGACAAAATGTATAATTTTTCGACTTATTGAATTCATCGAAAGGTAAGAAAAATATTGTTTTTATGTTATATTTGATTTATTTTAATGTGTCTGTGCATGTATGTATTTTAATGACCTGACTCATGTAATTTCTATTAGATTTTATTTGACTAACAAACACTTTGTCAAAGAGGATTGATTTCTTTGGACAATAAAGTATATTTTGATTTGATTCGAAATGGTAGCAGGTGTAGAGGACTAGTTGGCCGTTTTCATTGGTATTTTACTGTTCATGTCTGCCCCACGGTATTAAAATTCACAAGAGCCACCTCAGTTCTAGAAATCTGGAAGTGAAATGCTAATTCTAGTCCCGGTGGGGAATACATATTTTTCCGTTGAAAATCCTGCTGTTCTTCAATTGTTATTCAGAACGTATACGCATCGTATGAATATTTAGTTTCCATAGTAACGTTTGATGGGGATTCATTTGTGCATACTTTCATGTTTTGGGTCGATCAACTAATGGACATGGGAAGCTTTGTTTTCCTAATGGAATGTTTCTATAGTTTTCCGATCACTAGGTATTTTAGCTGCATTTTCGTACTGCCCCGGCTGCAATTTGCGTTCATTACTAAAGTTATATTTTCATACTCGCGTATATTGTGTAATGATTTTTTAAATTCCTTGAAAGTACATTTTAAAACTTTCGTCACAAAGAAAATCAAAATAAATACGAAAATACACAATAGCCAAAGCTGTTTGAAATTCGCACTATAGATATACGTGAAATTTTACGCTGATTTCAAAAATGTATGATTCGTGTATATTTAGGCATGAGTGAATGAAACGTCGAAAAATCGAAATTGCAGAGGTTCGGTTGAAATGCTATGAAATCTTTAATTGAATAAAAATCGACCTGAAACTTGATCTGCATTTACAAAAAAGAATGGGTGTCACTAAACTATTTCCAAAAATCTGAAAAAATAAAATTGGTGGAAAAAACTCCTTTCAACTCAATTTCAACTTTTCATTTCGAGAACGATTAGAAATAGCGAAATTCTGCGATCGCCAATCGATTCAGAATGGTCAAATTGGCATGTCCCAGAAGTTTCAGGTTGATCGAAGAGGATAAAAATCACTGGAAAAAAGTTGTAAGGGGTAGACCCCTAAAAATCACGAAAAATACAAAATAGCCAGAGCTGTTTGAAATTCGCATAATATACGTGAAATTTTACGCTGATTCCAAAAATGTATGATTCGTGTATGTTCAGGTATGAGATTCAGCCAGAAAAGTGAATAAAACGTCGAAAAATCGAAAAAATCGAAATTGCAGAGGTTTGGTTGAAATGCTATAAAATCTTTAATTGATTAAAAATTGACCTGAAACTTGATATGTATATACAAAAAAGAATGGGTGTCACTAAACTATTTCAAAAAATCTGAAAAAACAGAATTGATGGAAAAAAACTCCTTTTAACTCACTTTCAACTTTTCATTTCGAGAACGATTAGAGATAGCAAAATTCTGCGAACGCCATTCGATTCAGAATGGTCAAATTGGTATGTTCCTGAAATTTCAAATTGATCGAGGAAGAGAAAAATCACTGGAAAAAAGTTGTAAAAATCACGAAAAATACAAAATAGCCAGAGCTGTTTCAAATTCGCACAATATACGTGAAAATTCATGCTGATTCCAAAAATGTATGATTCGTGTATATTCAGGCATGAGATTCAGCCGGAAAAGTGAATAAAACTTTGAAAAATCGAAAAAATCGAAATTGCAGAGGTTTGGTTGAAATGCTATGAAATTTTTAAATGAATAAAAATCGACCTGAAACTTGATCTGCAAATACAAAAAATGTTCAGTATCACTAAACTATATCCAAAAATCTGAAAAAACGAAATTGGTGGAAAAAACTCCTTTCAACTCAATTTCAACTTTTCATTTCGAGAACGATTAGAGATAGCGAAATTCTGCGAACGCCAATCGATTCAGAATGTTCAAATTGGTACGTTTTCAAGTTGATCGAAGAAGAGAAAAATACTGGAAAAAAGTTATAAGGGGTAGAACCCTAAAAACACAAAAAATACAAAATAGCCACAGCTATTTGAAATTCGCACAATATACGTAAAATGTTACGCTGATTCCAAAAATGTATGATTCGTGTATATTCAGGCATGAGATTTAGACAGAAAAGTGAATAAAACGTCGAAAAATCGAAAAAATCGAAATTGCAGAGGTTTGGTTGAAATGCTATGAAATCTTTAATTGAATGAAAATCGACCTGAAACTTGATCTGTATATACAAAAGAGAATGGGTGTCACTAAACTATTTCCAAAAATCCGAAAAAACAAAATTGGTGGAAAAAAACACCTTTTAACTCAATTTCAACTTTTCATTTCGAAAACGATTAGGGATAGCGAAATTTTGCGAACGCCAATCGATTCAGAATGGTAAAATTGGTATATTCCAAAAATTTCAAGTTTATCGAAGGAGAGAAAAATCACTGGAAAAAAGTTGTAAGGGGTAGACCCCTAAAAATCACGAAAAATACAAAATAGCCAGAGCTGTTTGAAATTCGCACAATATACGTAAAATTTCACGCTGATTCTAAAAATATATGATTCGTGTATATTCAGACATGAGATTCAGCCAAAAAACTGAATAAAACGTCAAAAAATCGAAAAAATCGAAATTGCAGAGGTTTGGTTAAAATGCTATTAAATCTTTAATTGATTAAAAATTGCCCTGAAACTTGATATGCATATACAAAAAAGAATGGGTGTCACTAAACTATTTCAAAAAATCTGAAAAAAACAGAATTGATGAAAAAAAACTCCTTTTAACTCAATTTCAACTTTTCATTTCGAGAACGATTAGAGATAGCGAAATTCTGCGAACGCCATTCGATTCAGAATGGTCAAATTGGTATGTTCCAGAAATTTCAAGTAGATCGAGGAAGAGAAAAATCACTGGAAAAAAGTTGTAAGGGGTAGACCCCTAAAAATCACGAAAAATACAAAATAGCCAAAGTTGTTTCAAATTCGCAAAATATACGTGAAAATTCAGGCTGATTCCAAAAATGTATGATTCGTGTATATTCAGGCATGAGATTCAGCCGGAAAAGTGAATAAAACTTTGAAAAATTAAAAAAATCGAAATTGCAGAGGTTTGGTTGCAATGCTATGAAATCTTTAATTGAATAAAAATAGACCTGGAACTTGATCTGCTTATACAAAAAAAAATGGGTATCACTAAACTATTTCCAAAATTCTGAAAAAACAGAATTGATGAAAAAAAAAACTCATTTTAACTCAATTTCAACTTTTCATTTCGAGAACGATTAGAGATAGCAAAATTCTGCGAACACCAATCGATTCAGAATGGTCAAATTGGTATGTTCCAAGAATTTAAAGTTGATGGAAAAAAATCACGAAAAATACAAAATCGCCAGAGCTGTTTGAAATTCGCACAATATACGTAAAATGTTACGCTGATTCCAAAAATGTATGATTCGTGTATATTCAGGCATGAGATTCAGCCAGAAAACGTCGAAAATTTGAAAAAATCGAAATTGCAGAGGTTTGGTTGAAATGCTATAAAATCTTTAATTGATTAAACATTGCCCTGAAACTTGATATGCATATACAAAAAAGAATGGGTGTCACTGAACTATTTCAAAAAATCTGAAAAAAACAGAATTGATGGAAAAAAACTCCTTTTAACTCAATTTCAACTTTTCATTTCGAGAACGATTAGAGATAGCGAAATTCTGCGAACGCCATTCGATTCAGAATGGTCAAATTGGTATGATCCAGAAATTTCAAGTAGATCGAGGAAGAGAAAAATCACTGGAAAAAAGTTGTAAGGGGTAGACCCCTAAAAATCACGAAAAATACAAAATAGCCAGAGCTGTTTCAAATTCGCAAAATATACGTGAAAATTCAGGCTGATTCCAAAAATGTATGATTCGTGTATATTCAGGCATGAGATTCAGCCGGAAAAGTGAATAAAACTTTGAAAAATCGAAAAAATCAAAATTGCAGAGGTTTGGTTGAAATGCTATGAAATCTTTAATTGAATGAAAATCGACCTGAAACTTGATCTGTATATACATAAAAGGATGGGTGTCACTAAACTATTTCCAAAAATCCGAAAAAACAAAATTGGTGGAAAAAAACACCTTTTAACTCAATTTCAACTTTTCATTTCGAAAACGATTAGGGATAGCGAAATTTTGCGAACGCCAATCGATTCAGAATGGTAAAATTGGTATATTCCAAAAATTTCAAGTTTATCGAAGGAGAGAAAAATCACTGGAAAAAAGTTGTAAGGGGTAAACCCCTAAAAATCACGAAAAATACAAAATAGCCAGAGCTGTTTGAAATTCGCACAATATACGTAAAATTTCACGCTGATTCTAAAAATATATGATTCGTGTATATTCAGACATGAGATTCAGCCAAAAAACTGAATAAAACGTCAAAAAATCGAAAAAATCGAAATTGCAGAGGTTTGGTTAAAATGCTATTAAATCTTTAATTGATTAAAAATTGCCCTGAAACTTGATATGCATATACAAAAAAGAATGGGTGTCACTAAACTATTTCAAAAAATCTGAAAAAAACAGAATTGATGAAAAAAAACTCCTTTTAACTCAATTTCAACTTTTCATTTCGAGAACGATTAGAGATAGCGAAATTCTGCGAACGCCATTCGATTCAGAATGGTCAAATTGGTATGTTCCAGAAATTTCAAGTAGATCGAGGAAGAGAAAAATCACTGGAAAAAAGTTGTAAGGGGTAGACCCCTAAAAATCACGAAAAATACAAAATAGCCAAAGTTGTTTCAAATTCGCAAAATATACGTGAAAATTCAGGCTGATTCCAAAAATGTATGATTCGTGTATATTCAGGCATGAGATTCAGCCGGAAAAGTGAATAAAACTTTGAAAAATTAAAAAAATCGAAATTGCAGAGGTTTGGTTGCAATGCTATGAAATCTTTAATTGAATAAAAATCGACCTGGAACTTGATCTGCTTATACAAAAAAAAATGGGTATCACTAAACTATTTCCAAAATTCTGAAAAAACAGAATTGATGGAAAAAAACTCATTTTAACTCAATTTCAACTTTTCATTTCGAGAACGATTAGAGATAGCGAAATTCTGCGAACACCAATCCATTCAGAATGGTCAAATTGGTATGTTCCAGGAATTTAAAGTTGATCGAAGAAGAGAGAGATTACTGGAAAAAAATCACGAAAAATACAAAATCGCCAGAGCTGTTTGAAATTCGCACAATATACGTAAAATGTATGATTCGTGTATATTCAGGCATGAGATTCAGCCAGAAAAGTGAATAAAACGTCGAAAAATTGAAAAAATCGAAATTGCAGAGGTTTGGTTGAAATGCTATAAAATCTTTAATTGATTAAACATTGCCCTGAAACTTGATATTATGCATATACAAAAAAGAATGGGTGTCACTAAACTATTTCAAAATATCTGAAAAAACAGAATTGATGGAAAAAAAAACTCCTTTTAACTCAATTTCAACTTTTCATTCCGAGAACAATTATAGATAGCGAAATTCTGCGAGCGCCATTCGATTCAGAATGGTCAAATTGGTATGTTCCAATAATTTCAAGTTGATCGAGGAAGAGAAAAATTACCCGAAAAAAGTTGTAAGGGGTAGACCCCTAAAAATCACGAAAAATACAAAATAGCCAGAGCTATTTGAAATTCGTATAATATACGTAAAATGTTACGCTGATTCCAAAAATGTATGATTCGTGTATATTCAGGCATGAGATTCAGCCGGAAAAGTGAATAAAACTTTGAAAAATCGAAAAAATCAAAATTGCAGAGGTTTGGTTGAAATGCTATGAAATCTTCAATTGAATGAAAATCGACCTGAAACTTGATCTGTATATACAAAAAAGAATGGGTGTCACTAAACTATTTCCAAAAATCCGAAAAAACAAAATTGGTGGAAAAAAAACACCTTTTAACTCAATTTCAACTTTTCATTTCGAAAACGATTAGGGATAGCGAAATTTTGCGAACGCCAATCGATTCAGAATGGTAAAATTGGTATGTTCCAAAAATTTCAAGTTTATCGAAGGAGAGAAAAATCACTGGAATCACGAAAAATACAAAATAGCCAGAGCTGTTTGAAATTCGCACAATATACGTAAAATTTCACGCTGATTCTAAAAATATATGATTCGTGTATATTCAGACATGAGATTCAGCCAGAAAAGTGAATAATACGTCAAAAAATCGAAAAAAATCGAAATTGCAGAGGTTTGTTTGAAATGCTATGAAATCTTTAATTGAATTAAAATCGACCTGAAACTTGATTTGCATATACAAAAATAATGGTTATCACTAAAGTATTTCCAAAAATCTAAAAAAATAAAATTGGTGAAAAAAAACTTCTTCCAACTCAATATCAACTTTTCATTTCGAGAACGATTAGAGATAGCGAAATTCTGCGAACGCCAATCGATTCAGAATGGTCAAATTGGTATGTTCCAATAATTTCAAGTTGATCGATGGAGAGAAAAATTACTGGAAAAAAGTTGTAAGGGGTAGACCCCTAAAAATCACGAAAAATACAAAATAGCTAGAGCTGTTTCAAATTCGCACAATATACGTGAAAATTCATGTTGATTCCAAAAATGTATGATTCGTTTATATTCAGGCATGAGATTCAGATGGAAAAGTGAATAAAACTTTGAAAAATCGAAAAAATCGAAATTGCAGAGGTTTGGTTGAAATGCTATGAAATCTTTAAATGAATAAAAATCGACCTGAAACTTGATCTGTATATACAAAATAGAATGGGTGTCACTAAACTATTTCCAAAAATCTGAAAAAACGAAATTGGTGGAAAAAAACTACTTTTAATCAATTTCAACTTTTCATTTCGAGAACGATTAGAAATAGCGAAATTCTGCGAACGCCAATCGATTCAGAATGTTCAAATTGGTACGTTCTAAAATTTTCAAGTTGATCGAAGGAGAGAAAAATACTGGAAAAAAGTTATAAGGGGTAGACCCCTAAAAATCACAAAAAATACAAAATAGCCAGAGCTATTTGACATTCGCACAATATAGTAAAATTTTACGCTGATTCCAAAAATGTATGATTTGTGTATATTCAGGAATAAGATTTAGCCGGAGAAGGGAATAAATATCGAAAAATCGAGATTGCAGAGGTTGGGTTGAAATCCTGTTAAATCTTCAATTGAATAAAAATAGACCTGAAACTTGAAAAGCATATATACAAAAAAGATTGAGCATCACTAAACTATTTCCGAAAATCCGAAAAAACAAAATTGGTGGAAAAAAACTACTTTCAACTTTCTATTTCTAAAACGGTTAGAAATAGAGCAATTTTGCGAGCTCGAATCGATTCAAAATTGTTGAATTGGTTCATCCTGAAAATTTCGAATTGATCTGAGAAGAAAAGAAAATAATCGAAAAAGTTATGAGTTATAAAAATCACGAAAAATACAAAATTGCCAGATGTTTTTGAAATTCACACTATATACGTGAAATTTTACGCTGATTACAGAAATGTATGATTCTGAAACTTGATATGCATATATACAAAAAAGATTGAGTATCACTAAACTATTTCCGAAAATCCGAAAAATCAACATTGGTGAAAAAAAAAAACTCCTTTCAACTGAATTTCAACTTTTTATATCGAAAACGGTTAGAAATAGAGTGATTCTGCGAACTCCAATCGATTCAGAATGGTTGAATTGGTTCATCCTGAAAATTTCGAATTGATCTGAGAAGAAAAAAAATAATGAAAAAAGTTGTAAGGGGTAGACCCTTAAAAATCACGAAAAATACAAAATTGCCAGATGTGTTTGAAATTCACACTATATACGTGGATTTTTATGCTGATTACAAAAATGTATGATTCGTGTATATTCAGGAATAAGATTTAGCCGGAGAATGGAATAAACGTCAAAAAATCGAGATTGCAGAGGTTCGGTTGAAATCCTGTTAAATTTCCAATTGAATAAAAATAGACCTGAAACTTAATGTGCATATATACAAAAAAGATTGAGTATCACTAAACTATATCCGAAAATCCGAAAAACAAAATTGGTGGAAAATTTCAACTTTTTATTTCGGAAACGGTTAGAAATAGAACAATTCCGCGAACTCCAATCGATTCAGAATAGTTGAGTTGGTTTATCCTGAAAATTTCAAGTAAATCTAAGAAAAAAAAAATAATCAAAAAAGTTGTAAGGGGCAGACCCTTAAAAATTACGAAAAATACAAAATTGCCAGATGTGTTTGAAATTCACACTATATACGTGGATTTTTATGCTGGTTACAAAAATGTATGATTCGTGTATATTCAGGAATAAGATTTAGCCGGAGAAGGGAATAAACGTCGATAAATCGAGATTGCAGAGGTTCGGTTGAAATCCTGTTAAATCTTCAATTGAATAGAAATAGACCTGAAACTTCAAGTCGAGAACAGTTGGATATTTCTGTGATCGCCAAACGATTCAGAATGGTCAAATTGGAATATTCTACAAAATTCAAGTTAATCGACGGAAACAAAAGTTACTCGAAAAAAGTTGCAATACAAAAAAAAATACAAAACCGGCAGATCTATTTGAAATTTGCACTACATACGTGAAATTTCATGCTGATTCCGAAAATATATATTTATCCGGAAAATAGAATAAAGTTCCGTGAAAAGCCTTTGAAATATTCAATTGAATCGACTTGAAAAACCTACTTATTTTGGATGAACAGAAAGTCAACCTCACTGGAGGCACTTCTGTCTCAGTGTAGAGCCCTTGCTGACTCAGTCTTGGACAAGGATGTTCAACACGAGACAAAATCATTTTTCAAATAATGATTCTTGTGTTTGAAAACAACTGTTGGGCTCTCTTCCCTACTAGTCCAAGATCCCAGGGCCGTCAGATATTACTTATTTATAAACGAACGGAATGTGTACGATTGAGTAGTGTTAGCATGTACTATGTTCGCATGCCTACCTGCTAGCTTGACCAGATGACCATTCTTCAGATATTAGGGAATCAAGGTACGTAAAAACACTACTCACTTAGTTGAATTGCCAGAGTCTATAGATATATTTCTGTAACCCATGGTGGGTTAGTGGACAGAGTAACTAGCTACCACCCCGGAGCTACGAGTTCAAATTAAACAAACAAACAATTATTGCACGAGTTGCGTACCATATTTTTTCTACGTTTGTGCAAAAGCAAAGAATTTTGGTGGTACTAAAGAGTAAGGAATACATTCTTTGTTCAAATCTAGCTGCTAAAAGTAATATAATAATATTTAAAGAAACAAATTTTATTTTTATTAAATTGCAATTTCCAGTAATGTTGTAGTCCCAGTGTGTAATAAATATGATTGACAATAATTTAAAATATGCAACTGTTTAAAACCTAATACAATCTAGAAAATGGGCTAAATATGGCGTCGATTTGACTTTTATGTTTGTCATGATGACAGAACGCTGAAGCAGACTGACAGATGAGTGCAATGAAGACTTTATTGCACTCAGTACAATAAAGAACCAGTTTTTCCACTAAATTCAGTTCAATAAAGTTTTGTTTTTTGCATGAAAGTAGAAAAATATACTTGAAACCCGCGAACGGTGTGAATAGGTGAACAAGCGATCAATCAATAATCGCCCACCGGGATACTTAGCGGGATAAACTAAAGTTGTCTTCTCGGTACCCCATGCTCCTTGGGGACACATTCAAATTACCTTCAAGATCCCCCCGTGTTGATTGATTTAATATTTAGGCACACTGGGTGTCCGCTGTATCTTGTACATAAACTGTTGTTGGGATAACGCACTAAGTAGGTATTCGGGGAATTACAGTAGCTTTTCAAGAAAGCTCATCGGATTGAAGCAGGGTCGGACTAGGTCAAGGGTGACTGAAATGAATCCAACGCAGTAAATCTTTCGGAACGGTGAACTCATCGATTGTTCCAAATCTCTGGGATACAACTGGGTACAAGGACTCAGAACTGGGCGAAAAAAGTATTTGAATGAAGTTCTGATAGTTGAAGTGAAATGCTCTTGAGTTATCCAATGGAGTTTCGCAAGATTCTATTCTAGGCCCGCTTCTATTCTGCTAGATAGTTCACTGAGGGCGGGTTGTACAAAACAAGTTCAACAAAAGTTTAAGTAAACTCACTTCAGTTGCTATGGATAATCCAATGAAATTTCTAGTTCCTTGGCAACAGAACTCAGTTCAGGGAACTGTTGGTGAACTTGGTTTGTACAACCCGCCCTTGAATTTTACATTTTTGAAATGGAACACCCTACATTGTTTCCCATATTTAGACTCAGCTGATCTGATTCGAAATTGTTGTTTCTATTTGACACGTGGTAGGCAAATAAGCACAACCTGAATTTGACCTTAGTGTATTTTCACATATCTTTTAAATCCGAAACATGCTCAAATGTCTATTTGTCAGAAATCGGAGCTATCTGCTTATTTTTACACATGAAATTGAAAAGCACCTTTCATTAATAAAATAAGTGAGTTTATTCACCATAATATAATTGCGCCAATATTTCACTCTGGCTGCAGTCGAAGGTTCACCCCTAGCGACTGCAGGAAATTTTCTGATGGCCCGAAAAAGTGCTAAGAATCGCACGTAAAAAGGTGTGACCTCATTAATCGTTGGATTGCACAAGTTTCGACTTATACCCTTTACCTTTACCTCAATTTTCACAAGCATTCATTCTAGAGGTAAATTATTTATATTTTATAAGAAGGTTGATTCTTTGTTAAAACGTTTGACTTTGGTGTTTGTAATAGTGGAATATGATTTGATTATGATCTGATAAACGTGTCGAGAAAAAGGAGGCATTTTGTGCGATTTTTGACTGAAAAAATTGTGTTTGGAAATGGTCTATTTTCAAGATTCAAAAGGTCACAACTCGAAGAGTATTAGAGACCCCCACGAAATTCTTTTGGATTCGTATTCAGGAGGTGAAACTACGTAAGTAATACCACTTTTGTTTTAGCAAAATGCCCGATAAACTTACCATTATTATTATTTTAATAAAAAATTGCAGACTGATAGCTTGTTCAAAGACAAAATATGTTCGAGAAAATTGCGCCTCGTGGAATTGAAAATCGCCAAATTGACACAGGAATTGAAAAAAAGGGAACTTGAAACGAATGCTAAAAAGGCCGCTCTCCAGAAAAGACTGATACAAGAAGGTGAGGACCCTGAAACCATTTTATTTGAAGTTTCTGCAATTGACTTGAGTTTGATAATAAATAAACTCGACAAGAGCACCAAATCCTTGGAAGATGAACTGCAAGATAATTCAAGGAGCCTGGAGAAAAAGCTTCAAGTAAACAAGAATATTCTGGAAGAAAAACTTCGAGATAAACTTCAAGAAAACGCAAGGAGTCTGGAAGAAAAGCTCCTGGAAAACACAGAAGGCTTAAAAATAGAACTATATGGTGTGGCGAACCTATACGAAGAAAGAGTAGGAACCACCGAGACTGAGATAGACAAAATTAGGGAGGAACCGTGAACAAAAATGCAATGCTGGACCTGAGTTTAAACTTGGATGAGGTCCAAAAGGGTATACAAGATGTCAGGGCCAGTTCTGAAACAGGAAAGCTTTCCTTGGCGCCTCCTCAGTTTGACGGAAAAATTCCATGGGCATATTGTCGCCGAAAATTTGAAGCAGCTGCCAAAGCAAACTGGTGAAATGCATGAGAAAGAGCTGTAGCACTAACTTCTGACATTAAAGTATATTTTGACTTCGACTTTGACTAATACTGATATTACTGTAGTAAATGAGCGAGAGTGCACAGTTCTTTTTACAATCTTTTTAATGACAATATGAATTATAAAAATAAACTCTTTTGTCTATGTGACATTAACATATATTGTCAAAAACAAAACTAATATACCGGGGCTTCTTCAGAGCAGGAGTGCTCCGAGTATACAAATATTTTACAAACCCTCACAGCCCAAGAACAGGAGGACTTGTGCAAAATTCCAGCTGTATAAGATAATTGAATATTTTTATGAAATGATGAACCTTCTTGAAGAGACCATTCGAATTGCAAGCGGCCTCTCTTGGCCCTTCTCGTATTTTCTGTAGGGTTGCGAATATTCGAGAGAGCATAAACAGTGAGAAACAAAGATCAGCATAGACAGCCTGTTATGAAATAAATAGGTGTGATATTATTTAGACAAATTGTGATTTAAACTAGAAGTTAGATTTTATGTGTACAAATTAATTAGTTAAAAACTGTATTCATTACAGTATAGTATACTTTCTGAGTTACAATTGAAGAAGACGTAGTTTGTGGCTCAGGTTACCAAACTGATTGAAATTGCACTGTTCAAAACTGGTGTTTTTGACAATATAAGGTGCATTTCAGCTTCTGCCACTTGTTTTATTAATCGACATGGCTATTCGTTAACTAGAGAAAACTCTAGTGAGGAACGTCTCGCAAACATTGAACAAGAAACCAGCTCTGGACATTCTTAAATCACCCCACACCCCACTTCTCCCGGTACGATTCGATTGGATTCTTGTTTACATAGCATTAACTCACTTGCGTTGCAGTGTTGCCAGGTGTGGGGATAAGTCCTCACTTGTGGAGAATTTTTGCCTCATGTGGGATTTATGTGGGGAATTTTCAAAAGTGAGGAATTTGTGGGGATTTTTTACGTTTCTCGTCTACTGTCGGATTTTTTATCTGTCAAATGTCATTTGTCTAGCTAAACACGAAAACGGAAGAAGAAGATGATGTGAAAACAGAAAGAAGAAGAAGAACTGAAATTCGAAATTGAAATTATATTTTATTTGAATATTTGTAATATATATTTGGAAAAATACGAGCAAAATCAACGAGTGTTAGGATTAAGATTTACAAAATGAGTGATACAGATGGCGAAAGCAGTAGTAATGAGGCTGGATCTAGTAAATCCAATCCAAAGAAGGCGAAACTGTATGTAGAGCGTCATAAATACAGGGCAGAATGGGAAAATGATCCTCTTTTGAAAAAATGGATACGACCCAGCAAAAAGGGAAAGTAATGAGATAATGATAAGTTGAATTACACCACAATTCAAATTTCCCGCCAAATTGTGTGTTTATTTTTTTTCGCCAATATCATCAACTGGTGATTGTGATACATTACGTACATTAGTACGTGAGTAGTGACGTGAAAAATAGATTACTTGTGTCAATACTAGTGATAAAATAAGAAAAAGAGGCGATATAGAAAAAGTGGGGATTTTTGTTCGAAAGTGGGGATTTTTCATGGTTGATCATGGATATTTTTCAGATTTCAACCTGGCAACACTGTAATGCGTTGTCAACTCCGTGGGAAGTTGTTTACAGGGCGTGTTACTATATAGACTCATGAACCTGAGCCGCTTAATTTAAGTGGTCGCCCTTTGATATAACATCGGCGGTTAGATGGAAACTTGAATTAACTTACGCGGCATAACGATAATCGGGAAATTGTCGTGTTCGACTCGGCATATGATGTAAGGGTTGATGAGGGGGTGGCGGACATGGGGACTAGCAACTTTGAGGTTGGATTGTTGGAATCATGAGACGCAATTTGTGGTATTTATTGAAAAACTTGAGAAACTTCTGAAATATTGCTTGATTTGATTATTACAAATATACAAACAGGACATTATGAACCATTTCTGAACACTTTATAACCAACTGCAAATTCAAAATAGGTAAATTATGTTATTGCTGATACAAAGAAGAAAGTAACTCATAGACTAATTAATAATATAAAAATCGAGTTTCAAAAGAGATCTCGAACAGATGCCTTGGCACAATATACAGGGTGTCAATTTGAAAACTTCCCACCCTTAATATCTTCCTTCCAGTAAACAATATGAGTAATCGAAAAAACAGGTCAATTTTATTGTCAAGGGGGACACTTTCAAGGACTATTTGTAGCCTTCGTGGTTCAACCCCCTAGGAGGGGTAGATGTTACCCTTAGAATTTTAAATGGGAAAGGGAGTCAAGTGGCACATCATTTTGATGGGCGTTCAATTCTTGTTCCAATGGTATCCTGACTTATTATTTTTTGATGAGCATTTTTCGAAAAATTGCGTTCTAAACTAACAGAAGTAATTATTAGAACGCCTATACTGAGATGCATGGTTTGGCCAGAACTGGTTAGAATATTAGGTGGTACCGTTCCAACCCTTTATTAGGGGTAACATTAGCCATTCGCTCCAAACACTTTACATAAAAAAGTAGTCTAATAGAAAAACGTAGATGGTAGTAAAGTTGTGTTTATTAAATGCTGAATTTTTAAGTGTCATCGCAGAAAATGTACAGATAGCCTTCCTTTTTTGCTACTTCTGCTGTAAAAAGTTTCTGTTTTCCGGCAAAAAATTGGTTAGCAAATTTGAACTATGTGGTAGTATTGTGAATGAATACCGTTGTACCTGTTGGGCTGTTTAGGAATTAGTATAAAAGTGTAAAAATGGTTTACATTCTTCAAGACAGAATTGAAATGATTGTAATTTATGGCGAAGTTGGAAAGTGCGCACGAAGGGCGGCATGTCTTTTTAACGAAAGACATCCAAATTGTAATGTAAGTCACCGGTATGTGCTTGATTTGGTGAATAAGTTTTACGAAACTGGTTCAGTGACAAATAAAAAAAGAAATAACCCCAGAGTACTAAATGAAGCAGCTCAAATTGAAGTTTTGGGAACATTTGCTGCAGAGCCCACGAGCTCCTTACGATCAGTATCAGAACAGACGGGAATGTCACGCGAGACTATAAGAAAAGCATTGAAAATGCATAAATTTCATCCATATAAAATGCAGATTCTTCAAGAGCTCCACGAGGATGATTATGATAGAAGAATAGAGTTTTGTGAAATCATGTCTCATCGAGTCAATACCATCCCTAATCTCCTGTTAAACATCTGTTTCAGCGATGAGTGTTCATTTTTTCTGAATGGCAATGTTAATAGACAAAATTGTCGCTATTGGAGTGACGAAAACCCACATATTTTTCGGGAAGGGCATACACAACACCCACAAAAAGTTAATGATTGGGCTGGTATTCTTGGAAATGCCATTCTTGGTCCATTATTTCTGGAAGAAAACTTGACTGGCAATCTGTACCTTGATATGCTTGAAGAGACTATCGATCCTCTTATAACTCACGAGCTAGAAACTCAAATTGATGCAGAAGGTAATGAACTTTTGCAGGAGGATCTGTTACATTTCCAGCAGGACGGTGCTCCACCTCATTATTTTCTTCCCGTCCGACAGTGGTTAAACGAGAGATTTCCGGGTAGATGGATTGGCAGAAGGGGAGCAGTTGAATGGCCTCCGAGATCACCGGATTTAACACCCTTAGATTTCTTTCTTTGGGGGCATCTTAAATCCGTTGTTTATAAAACACAACCTTCTGATATTGACGAACTTAAAAGACGAATTACAGCAGCATGCCGGTCAATTCCTAGTGAAGTTTTCCGTAATGTTAGAGGGGAGTTCGAAAACAGACTGTATTACTGTTTAGAGCAAAATGGACAACATTTCGAACAGCTAATAAGATAAGCCTAAGTAGATTTTATGTTGGAAATGTCTTTCTCGCAAATTAAATTTTATTGTGTAGAAGGAAAATAACCACCAAATAAAAAATCCCATGCGTAATAAATTTTTTCCTGTCATTCAAGGGTTGGAGCTGTGCCACCTACTCTTCTAACCATTTTTATTAAAGGGAGCCAATACAATGATGCATCTCAGTATAGGCGTTCTAATAATTACTTCTGTTAGTTTAGAACGCAATTTTTCGGAAAATACTCATCACAAAATAATAAGTCAGGGTACCATTGGAACAAGAATTGAACGCCCATCAAAATGATGTGCCACTTGACCCCCCTTCCCATTTAAAATTCTAAGGGTAACATCTACCCCTCCTAGGGGGTTGAACCACGAGGGCTACAAATAGTCCGTGAAAGTGTCCCCCTTGACAATAAAATTGACCTGTTTTTTCGATTACTCATATTGTTTACTGGAAGGAAGATATTAAGGGTGGGAAGTTTTCAAATTGACACCCTGTATACTAAACTGAGGATGTACAATCCAAAGTCCTTTTACTCAATGATTATGGGACTAACTTGTTAGACATTCATGTACCTGAGGGATCTTTCTACCCAAAACAGAAACATGGCTATTCACCTTGGATAACTGGTAATGTAAAATGTATACAAAATCTACAAGATAGAGTCTTTCAGAAGGATAAATCCAATCGTCTACAGAAACACCTGAACTATTATAAACAACTAAGTAATTTCACAATCTCTGCAATCACAGCTGAAAAAAGGCTTGCTTACATTTCAAACTACAAAATCGTAACATGAGGGAAGAATGGGTCTGAACTGAAAAAATTCAAGTTACTAGATGTAAGATCAGTACTATTCCTGAACATCTACGCAAAGCAAGTGATTTCAATGACTTCCTAGTTGATGCATTACTCAACAACTCTACACCTAATCGAGAATTGATCAACTTCCATTCCAACATGTCAAAGATGGAATATCTTCTTCAATTACTTTCAATCGTGTGAACAATGAGACTACAAGTGGAATGATTCATAATATACGAGGATGTATTGATATCTAGTTAGCCTAGACCAGTTCCCTGCATAAACAAAATATTGCGTTACCATAGCAACGAACAATAACTTATTAGAAGTGTCAGTGTAAAGTTTGACGTCAAAAAAGTAAACCAGAGTTGCGCAATGAATTAAAAGAAAAATCGAAAAATTGGAGTATCGAGCCATCATCAAGTACCTGTATTTAAAAGGGTTGAGAGGTAAGCAGATTTCCGAAGATATGCTAAATACCCTTGGTGACCAATGTTCTTCGTATGCGACCGTGAAAAATTGGACTGCAAGCTTCAAAAGAGGTAAATTTTCCATTGAAGATGATGACCGATCGGGTAGGCCAGTTTCTGTGAGTTCCCGAAATTATCGATGCAGTTCATTACATGATTTTAACAGACGGTTGAATTGGGCTAAAACGGATATCTGAAGCACTGAATATTTCAATTCAATTCAATTTTCATTGAATAGCTTTCTCGTGGAAACTCATTTTGTTGGTCTTATTAAATATTTTACGTTTTGGAAAATTAATTTCAAAATAATGAGACAAACTCTTCCAAATATAATGATGAGCTTAATTAATTGAAATACACTGAACCAATTTTGCCAATTCTCCTCCTGAATGGCCTTCACAGAGGACGAAATTGCAGTTTCATGGAATGAACCTTTGAATTTGTCATCCACTTTTGATTGAACTTGATCAAGTCCATAATCAAAATAAGGATGTGTCACATGGTATATGACTTGCCATAAATGTAATTTGTATATGAAATTGCCAAATAAATCAGTCTTCTCTTCTATTCTGATAACACAATATATGTTGGTCAAACTCAACGAGCTATGGAAGCCCGTTTTAAAGATCATATTACAACCAATAATAACTCACCTCTGTATCCCACAAACGATGTCATTAGGTTTGAGTACCAAAGCGTAGGTCATTCCGTAGCACATGAGAATCCCGCTGAGCAACACGTAGCTCAGCTCCCTGCCAGATGCTCTCACGACTGGGGTTTCGTTGTACTTGACGAACACTCCGAAGATCAAGACGGTGATGAGTACCCCAGTGGAACTCAGCGCCATGGCCCCGATAGCCCAGCCGCTGTTGAGCTGCAGGTACTCCTCAGGGATGTCGTTGCAGTTGACGTGTTGCGGGTCAGGAATCGTGCCCTGGGGACACTTCATGCACTGGGTGGGGTCTGTCGGGTGACGGATCTGAAAAATAACAGAAATAAATTTGAAAAAAAATGTCTTAGAGCTTTCCATCGATTTTCCTTAGGTAGGTGTTCAACAGTATCGATTGAGATATATCATTGCATGCAGTGGAATCTTAGAGTGAGTGAAATAATAATTATAATAAATTTATTTCTTTATTTAACATACACAGAGTATAAGGACATTACACAATGGAAATGTAACAAAGAAAACGTCATCATAAAGCATAGTTAAAAACAGAAATGCACAATACATTAGTATCCAAAAAAGATAATCCTGAAATGTACACGAAAGAAAATACAAAAATACAATAATATCCAATAAAAATAAAATACATTCAACATATAGAATATTGTATAAAAAACTCATCAAGAGTGTAAAACGTTTTATCAATAAGGTGTTTTTTCAACCGAGACTTGAAAATGTGTATGTTGGAGGCTTCCTTAATATACTTGTCAATCTTATTATACACCTTACAACCCATAAAAAGATGCGACTTCTGATATGATGTTGTACGATGTGCATCTGGTACAAGAATACTCCCATTTCTTGTGTTATAGGTATACTGTGGATTACTCTTAAATTTACCATGATTTTTGTAAACATATATGCACAATTCATATATATACAGTGCGGCTTTTAATAGTCCCTCCCCCCTGTTAACTTTTGAACGGTTCGATGTAGGAACATGAAAAAAAAAACGTTTCGAGGGTTTCACCAATACTCTTTTTTGAAATAAAAAAATAGTGATTGCACGATAGGGGGCGCAGGGGGGCCCATCAACTAAACATTTTTAAATGGCATGTGGGGTCAAGTGTCACATCGTTGAAAAGAGAATTCAATTCTCTTTACAAATATCTAAATATTTTTGAATTTTGTTTATAATTTTTTTCCCAATTTCGATTTTTATACCTTTCGAAATTTTTAAATTAATGTGCCTCCAGCACCATCTGCAGAGTAATTGCAATGTTTCTTCTCTCAAAAAATAGTATCGGTAATACCCTTCAAAAAAATTTTGGTTTCATTGTTCCACATCCAACCGTTCAAATTTATCAAGGTATGAGTAGTATTCAGATCCGCATTTATATTTGATATTTCGATTTTGAATCACAAAAAAATATTACCGAAATTCAAAAATATGTAGATGGTTGTAAAGAGAATTGAATTCTCTTTTCAACGATGTGACACTTGACCCCACATGCCATTTAAAAATTTTGAGTTGATGGCCCCCCCTGCGCCCCCTATCGTGCAATCACTATTTTTTTTATTTCAAAAAGTAGTATTGGTGAAACCCTCGAAACAGTTTTTTTTTCATGTTTCTACGTCGAACCGTTCAAAAGTTAACAGGGGGGGGGGGGCTATTAAAAGCCGCACTGTATACACTTATAAGCATTTCTACATGAATCTTTCACCTCAAGCCAGCAATAGTCCTCACTGCGAATTTTTGAAGAACAAATAGTCTATTGAAACCAGTAGTTAAAACCCAGTTAAGTATGCCATATTTCAGGTGAAAGTGTATATTTGCATATTACAGAGTTAACAGTACTCCAGAGTGACACTGACTCGAAAGAAATTTCAATGCATAGCAATTTTTCTGTAGTTTACTACAAAGTGAAACAATATGGGGCTCCCAAGTGACTTTACAGTCCAAGATTATTCCTAGCAACTTAGCTGTCTCAGATGGATCTACTTTCCTTTCATCTTCACTAAAAATAATGAAATTGTCTGGTTTTCCACGGAGATTAAATTTCATTACAGTTGTCTTTTGCGTATTCAGTTTTAGGCTGTTCTTTTTAGACCACTCACCTACTTTAGTGTATACCATTTCCGTCATTTCTAAAAGTTGTTCACGCGATTCAGGGATCTTTATAATAATATTGGTATCATCTGCATATACTACATGGGCAAAATGTAAGTTATGTAGCATTAAAATCAGTTCATTGGCATAAATGAGGAAAAAAATAGGCCTTAATATTGATCCATGCGGTACTCCTTGTTTTATCATCTCTTGTTGGTGATGCGCGAAGAGAAAAAGGTTTATATCGAAAGTAAAATAGATGATTCTAAGAAGAACACTAAAAGAATGTGTCAAACGAGAGCATTATTATCTGGAAAAAACAGAATACCATCACTGAAATTGAAATTGATAACCAAATCATTCACTAACCAAATTTATTTTGCAATAATCTCAACTTATTAAATATAGGGTCTTTCACAATATCTATCAGATGTAGTTCAATGTCCAGCGTGGCTTTAGCCGGGAAACTAGTTGTTTTCTGTTAGATATCCCAAAAAATTACTTCATTTCATCGTAGGTTTTTTCCACTTCCAGAGGAGTCATGACATTGGTTCAATTTTTCAATTGAGAATGTTTCCCTTTACAAGACAAAACTTTTTATCACTGAAAGGGAATTGTTGGTCAACCGCTATCTCCTACAACATCCGTCAGATCCGCCTGCTTGGCATTGTTTGCTCCTAATATATACTGAAATATATCCCTTATTCCAGACACAAAACAAATTCGCCGGTATAATCATGGCAAAATGGTACGCACATTTCTAGAATTGCCACTTCATGTTGTGATACCCACCAAAGTGGCAAGACAATAGGCTGCTCTGGAGCAGGTAATTTGCATAACATATTTCCATTGTTTGTGAACGGTCGGATTAACATTCAAATTAGAGGCTGCACACAAACAACGAATGAACTAATTGTTTTTAGATATTTGAGGATTTTCCGGAATTGGGTTTACGTGAAACTCAATTTCATGAAAAATTAACGCTTTGTGGAATTTCTGGTTTGAGTGGTTGAATTGTGATGGTCCTAATTGTCTAAGAGCTGGCTACTAAAATTAAAATTTTCGGAGAGGGAAACGTGAGCGGTCAGTCAAGTTAGTTAATTATTAATTGAAATAAAATTACTGAATGCAGCCCTGAAATTTGGCATACTTATAGTTTTAATTGTAGCAATTGCGTGAAATTATTGCCAGAAGACTGGTTCGGAGATTGAACAAGTTGCAAGAAGTTAATAAAACTATGAGAAAAACGTTCAAATTTCAATTTGGCGATTCCGTTATTATATTTTTGATGGCTTGGAAAACCTGTACATAAATTGCACACGCTCATACGGTTTATTTAAAAAAAAATCTAGGGGTATCAGATCAGGCGACCTAGCTGGCCATTTCTATGGACCATCAGTGAAATTTGAAAATCTGCAGCAGTCTACATATAAGTTTTTGTTTTTTTTTTTAAATAAAAAAATCAATAATATTCATTTTCCAGGATATGAAAAAATTTGTGGAGTAAATAATCGGAAATCGGGGAGGGCAGCTGCTCGAAAAATTTGAAGGGTTTTTGGAGTGGGAAAAATGGAGAGTAAGTAATCAAACCCGTAGCAAAGCCCCCCGGTAAAATTTGGAGGTATGTGGAGGTGGGCAATGAGGTGTAAATAATCAAAAATCCTGGCGCAAAGAGCCCGGAAAAATAGGGGGGTTGGAAGGGTGAAAATGGGGAGTTAATAATTAAAACTCCGAGGGCAATGCGCCTGAAAAAATATAGGTGATTAGGTGGAGGGGGAAAATGGGGAGTGAGTTATCAAGAATCTGGGCGTTAAGCGCCAGTAAAATCTTTGGAGTAGTGGATGGGAAAAATGTGGAGTGAATAATCAAAAATCTAGTCACGAAGCACCCGAAAAAAATTGGGGTGGGGGTGAAGGGGTGGAAATGGGGAGTGAATAATAAAAAATCTGGGCACGAAGCGCCCTGAAATATAAAAGACGGTTGAAGGGGGGAAAAGAGGAGCAACTGATCGAACGAAGCGACCGGAAATATTTGGGGCAGGTGGAGTGAGGAAATGGGCAGTAAATAATAAAAAAAACTTATGTGGGATGGAGGGGGGAAATGGGGGAATATAATCAAAAATATGGGTGCGAAGAGCCCGGAATTTGTTTTTGGGGTGTGAAGGAAGGGATGTGGGGTTGTAAAAAGAGAAAAACTAGGGAAGTGATTGGGATGCACTGTCAAATAAGTAGGGGGGTACTGAAAATCCAGGCGCGAAGCTACCGAAACAATTTGGAGGGGGTTTACTATCCATTATATGAAAAAAAAAATCAAATGAATTTTTTGCAATTCTTTTTGAAGACAATGAAACTGTTGATATATTTTATCAATATTCCGTTTCGTTTTCGAGTTGTTTGTATTTTAAGAAACAAATGAAAATATTTCAGGTCAATTATGTTTCGTTTTAAAAAAATTCAGGATCATTTCTGTAGATTTTTAGGTGATAAAAAAAAGGTCTTGTAAAATATGAAAATCTATCGACATATTTGAGTTCTCTAGACCTTTTAAAGGACAATTAACCTGTTCATATACATTTTTTTTGATTTCTTGTTTCGTTTTCGATTTTTTGTGTTGTAAAAAAAATTCAGCTTTTGATTGGATCTTTTCCCTCTCAGCTAATCGACTGCAGTACGTCCACAAACCAGAATTCATTTTTGGAACAGTGACACATATCAGTTCTGAAACCAAACTGATAAACACAGGAGTTTCACAACGGTCTATACTGGGACCAATTTCATTTCTGTTGCACAGCAATTATTTTGATAACAACCTAGAAGAGTCTCAACTAATAAGTGTATTGACACAAAATTTTACGTATTTGCAAAAATACTATTTACTGTAAGGGCGCCTCATTTGTATCCACCCAATCAGTATATTAACACAATTTGACAGACACGTTGCCAACTTCAAGATTGATGTCTTTCCTTGATGATGGAATAAATTAATCTGCTAAAGGAGTCATCCATCTCAGCAGCGACTATAACAGGTGACAGCCTACTTTCTATTCCCTCTACACTTGCTTTCCGCGCACAGAGAATATTAATATATTCACGAAATAATATCCTTCGGAGCAGTTTGGCTTTCATCTCAAAAATCAGGAGTCGGTAATTTTCTCATTCGTATCAGGCAGAGTCTGGCAGAGATTGGGGTGGTTCGAATTAAACGCCAAACTTTGCTCACTTGTTTCGCAGTAAAACTTTACAGAGTTTCTCGCAGCATTGTGAACTTTTTGTATTGTGGTAACGGTAAGATTCGATGTCGTTCCACTTGAAAATTCGTCGAAACTCTTTTGAAAGTCCTTTTTTGTGCGCCTGGAAGTTTTGAGTTTGAGTTGATTCGCGTGGAATCGAATGGAATCATTCCAATGTGAAATTTGCATTGACAAAAACCACACCGGTGGAATTTGAAATGGAATAAAATTTGATTTGTTTCTCATTATATTATACAGTTCAGTCGACCAATGTTCAGAAAGGTGTTGGAATGTGATTATACAGTCCCTAAATATACGGTCTGTAACGAAAAATACTGTAATAGATTTATACTCTAATTAACTGACTAAAATAATTTATTTAACGAAATACAATGATACAATACTCTAATTACGGAACTAGGTATTTATATTCGACTTTCATTTCACTGACTGACTGACTGACTGTCCGCTGCGTAGTTCTTTTTATATCCGACGTTGACTTCTCTGAATGCTCCAGAATTTTCCTTCGAATCGCCCAGACTCACCAAGCCGTCCAGATTCTTCTCGGTGCAAGCGCATCGACAGTCTCCCGCGGTTGGTCGCTAGCTATACGTGAGAGTTCAGGTCCGGCATCGCCCGCAGCTTCGCCACAATACGTATTTTTCATAGTTTTCGAGATCCTGTTTTTGAGAGCTGAATTTTTGACATGTTTAAAAGTCAAGAATAACTTTTGTCTGTTTTTAGTATATCGACCTTTTATTCCTTTTTCTGACTGTATCTCATATCTGAGCATATACACATAATTTAATTTCGGAATCGCATGAAATTTCACGTATGCAGCGCAAATTTCAACTAGATCTGTCGATTTTGCATTTTTAGCGATTCACCCTGTAGATTGACTCGTGAAAATCAGAGTGGAACAATTTCACCAGAGTGAAAAAAAGATCCCTGAAATAGAATTATTTGTATATAATAGATTCGTAATAATTATAACAACGTATATCTCCATTTATATATCAAACTAAGTATGTCCTTCAATGTCATCCTGCTTGTAGAAAACATAGGCATCTCCGCTTACTAGGGATTTAGATGAAATTGGGGACACGTTTGAATCATCATCAGTCTACAGTAGGCTGTATAGTGTCCGCTATCGGAAGTCCCACAATGATTAGACAATGCATATAGATTATAAAGACAAGGGGCTAGGTTGTCTGCGGTATAAATACTCAAGTCCAATCCCGCTAAAGGAAAATCAATGGTGACAAACAATTTTCTTGGGAATCCTTCTGTCGAAGCAAAACGTTTTAAATGGATAACTAAAATTTTCGGAAATGTCTGAATTGATACGGATTTCGTGCACTTTCTTCTCTCTTTGCACTTTACACATGTCGGCTTCTCGTCACCATCCAGAGTCTCTTCGCTTGGCCTATTCTCTGAGGTATAGGTAGGGAAAGGTCCCGTAACGGATCCAAGGTGACTGAACAGTGACCGCAATGAGTACATTTCAATATAGATTTTAAAAAGCCAACGAAGTTATCAACAATTTTGGAATTTTCCATCCTTGAATAATCTGACCATGACTCTTGAGCCTTCTCACTGTCACCTAACTTCTCATCTCTGTATAATAATAATATCTGTTTATTCGAATTAAATACAACAATTCATCATACAAACTATAAAGTGGCGAATAAACAAGAAGAGAAACCGCAAAGCCATGGGCTGTCCGCGGATTAAGTGATTTATAAAATAATACATTCCTAATTAAATATAATATCACTAAAATGTTAACAATAGTAAGTTAAAACTGTGATTATGAGAAATAAAATATATATAAAACCTATGAAGTGTCAAATAAACAGGAGGAGAAACCGCAAAGCCATCCCAGGTAGCACATCATATCGGCTGAATCTTGGTTCCATATTGGGCCAATATAGATATATTGTAAATGAAAAATCAATATTGGTCCAATATGGGTGAATATTCAAAAAACAATATTATAATAATAATATTGGTGGAATATTGGTTGAACTAGTTTTGAATGTAGATTATCACACGAAATATTGGGTCAATATTGGTTGAATAATTTCTACCAATATCGATAATACAATATTGGTTATATATTGTTTTCCACATCTAGAATTAATATTGCAATCCAAATATTCCAGTCATATCGATTATAGGGGAAAAAAACTATATTGTATTTTCAAGTTTGTTAGAATATTGGTTGAATATCATTTCCACTCTATTTGAGAAATTGTAATAACTCATATTGAGTCAATATTGGTTGAACGATATTTACCAATATCAATAAAACAATATTGTCTTCACATCGTTTTTAACATCTAGAATAAATATCGCAATCCCAATATTACCCTAATATCGATTCTGGGAATAAAAACTATATTGTATCTCCAAGTGTGATTACACATTGGTTGAATATCATTTCGCCAATATTCAACAAAACTTATTAATCAATATTGGGTCAATATTGGTTCAATAATATTTATCGATATCGTTAAAACAATATTGTCTTTATATTGTTTCCAACATCTAGATTGAGATGAAATTTGAATATTGGCCGAATATTCAATGAAACATATTGAAATTATATCATGATCAAACTTGGATAAAAATCCGCTAGGTGGCTCTACATATAGAACGTCTTCTAAAGCCTACGAAAGTATATTAAATACTTCCCTTAGCTTGTTTTCAAGACAGCTCACTCAGCGGTTATGGCGATCAAAAGGCAGACTCTGGTGTCACCTTCATCAACTAAAGGACATTTAATAATTTACCAAGGTATATTGACATCCACCGATATATTCAAATGATATTGTAACAATATCGATAAATATTGTACCAGTATCGATAAATATTCTACCAATATCGATAAATATTGTACCGATATCGATAAATATTTTGAGGCCATTATTGCTTCAAGAATATTCCACCAAAACTATTTCTAAAATATTCAAACAATATTCGACCAATATCGCAAAATGTTCACATTTTACTTCTCGACAATATAACTTTTGAATATTGTGCCAATATTGTCAGGATATTGTATCAGCTATATTGTGCCAATATCGCCGAACATTTTGAGGCCAATATTAGTTCAAGAATATTTCGCCAATATTATTCAAGTAATATTGGACCAATATCGCCGAATGTTCACAATTTTTTTCTCGCCAATATTGCATTTCAAATATTTCGCCAATATGTTCACAATATTGTATCAATATTTTACCAATATAGGTGTGCTACTTGGGATTGGCTGTATGTCATGATGGATTCCGACTTCTCCGTTACTCCTTTCACGTTTTCATGTGGACCCTCTAATAGGTATCGTAAGAACTCCTGAGCATCTTGCTGGACATAACCGCTAAAAACTAGGTGCAAAACTTTGAAATTGACTTTTCAATTGGCCAGTATTAACAACTCGATCTGTCGAATCCTCTGACCAAAGTTTCTTAATCACCTCTGCGAATGATTTGATCAAAGCTCCTTTCTTATCGGAAATATTCGTGTTTATATACAGTGGTCGAGGTGTTAGAGCGTTTGGCTTCCACCCAGACGGTCCGGGTTCGATCCCCGGTCGTGTGTCACTGAGCTGAAGTGGTTCGGATTCCACTTTTATTTAAACTGTAAGTCCCGGATCTTCCTTGCTCGCACAAGCTCTGCTTTTGAGGGGTTTTCTCCGAAAACCTGGGAGTTCCGTAAAAACAAAAAATTCCACTTTTATTTAAACTGTAAGTCCCGGATCTTCCTTGCTCGCACAAGCTCTGCTTTTGAGGGGTTTTCTCCGAAAACCTGGGAGTTCCGTAAAAACAAAAAAAAAACAAATATCCATCAAGAAGGCATCATTTTTCACAGACTCCAACAACCATCTCGTGTTGGATAAACACTTGATAACACTGTTCATGAAACGTATTTCCAATATTCATCAAACCATTTAGACCGTGCGTTTTGGCCGTGCTAAGTACAACATCCCTGACGGCGTTTGAGCTGCGTTTGTCAAAACTGTTCGTTTTAGAGAAATCTCCAGAACGGTGGGTGCCTCTATCAAAAGAGATGCAAGAGAACGAACTCGATTTGAAACTGCGGGAAATTGACTTAGAGGAAGATTTGTTCGACCCCGCAAAATTGGTTCTGGATATCGGGGTCATGAAGAGTTCATCAAGAGATTTGAAACAGGAAAAGTACCAAACATGAAGCTGCATTACCTCTTTGAATGCAATTATTGTGTTGTTTTTGATGTTTTACCTTCCAAATCTCAAGAAAGTGTCATCTGCTTTTGATGATGAATATATTTTATTCTGAGAACTTGAAATGAAATAATGAAGAAAAAATAAATTAATATATTTCATTTCAGAAGAAAATATTTGATCACACTACTTGGCAGAAGCCCATTAAACTAATAATAAAATGGATTTAGCAATCCAGACTTCTGCATTTAACCTATACAATAGGTATAATCGTCGGCAAGTCTCCAACAGAAAACAACTACTGCCCCCTACGACCATTGAATTATATCTGTTAGATTCTTGGCAAAGTATTCTACAAGAACTACTTTGCAATGTTCTCCCAATCTCAACGCCAAAACATGTCTCAACCCACACGAGGGAACACCTACGGACCGGTTTCATGGTTCCTTGCCAATCATCAGCGCAGGGTAGCTCACCCAACGCAATCGAAAAATATCTTGACCCCAAGATTCGAAGAGCACTCCGACTATGGTGTCGACTTCGTCTGAAGCCAAATAAATTCAGAAGAAAATATTTGATGACACTACTTGGCAGAAGCCCATTAAACTAATAATAAAATGGATTTAGCAATCCAGACTTCTGCATTTAACCTATACAATAGGTATAATCGTCGGCAAGTCTCCAACAGAAAACAACTACTGCCCCCTACGACCATTGAATTATATCTGTTAGATTCTTGGCAAAGTATTCTACAAGAACTAGGTACTTTGCAATGTTCTCCCAATCTCAACGCCAAAACATGTCTCTCCATTTCAGTTGCACTTATGAAACAAATGAGTTTGATACGCAGTGTGGAATAATTTGTAATCTTTAGCATCATACTCCAATAATCCTTCTATACTCACTAACCTGATACTGGGTGCAGTTGAAACAGTGCCAACAACAACTTTCTCCTTCCACATACTTTTTTGCCTGGCCAAGATTACACGGAAGACTGCATACAGATTCTGGCAGAGTTGGATGACCAGCTTTGAATTGAATAGCTGCAAAAAAGAAAAGATAATAATTGTAATTTTTTCATGAAAACCCACGTTGGAAATGATAGTTCAGTAACTATTTACATTTATTCTTTCATCAAATCCGGCAGTTCTGATTTTTTGAAGGAATAATCCAAAGTTTCGACTTCGAACGCTGATCGCAACATTGTCGAAATCTACGACATTTTCTACCTTTCTTCAGTTTTCAGGAGTTTTTACCCTGAAGGCCTTGTTTTTATCAGCAATATTTCGATGATCTATATTACTGTCATTTCAAATTTTTTATAAGTTTGGTTTTCACTAATAAATACGTGTTTTATTTATTCACTATTTTTATTTAATAAGACTGTATTATTGTGTGATATTTTTTATTTCAGGTAATCGTTTTACTTTGCATCTTTTAAAATGTCGGTATATTGTATTATGCTGTCGTCTCACCTGTTCTGTTTTCACCTTGGTGTTATTCATACAAAACATATGATCGTGGTCAATTATTTATACACATCTTTATATTTTATATGACTCATACACGTGATATTTTTCGTTTTACAGGTGATTGTTTTACTATTTAATATGTATCTTCAATACGATACTTTTTCAACACATAATGCTAAAACATAGGAAGATTTGAATAATAAAGCAGAGGAAAAAATATATTTGACTTTTTAAGACATAAGATATTGACAGTTAATCATAAAAATACATACATTCTTTCCTTCACTAGTTATGAAAATAGTTCACCTATTTTTAAGAAAATAATTGTCAATAACATTGATATCTTCCTGAAAAAAAATATCTTGGGCTAAAAGTAGATTCTCACTTCAGATGGACTTTTCACTTGTTAGACGTTGCTAAGACGTTAAGATTTTTAATATGAATTTAAACAATCAAGAAAATACTGTATTTACCAAATCTTAAAACAGCATACTACTCACTTGTTGAATCTCGCCAAGATACGGAATAACCAGCTAAGGAGGAACTATGCTTAGTCATTTGGAACAGGTTGAAATACTTAAAAAAATACTGCACAGAGCTTCTGTTTGAAGGAGCAAATGTTATGAGTCTGAGGCAACTGTATATCTTTTCGTTTGGTAATTTACCTATTTAGAAATCGGCCTGACTTGCAAATACTTACAAAGCCAGAAATAAGTCCAAAGACTTTATAGAAACAAATGCAGCTATTAAAAAACTATAGAAACCAGGAGTTTTCAATTTATGGCACCACATCTATTTGACTTATATGTTTGATGTAACCCCACAGGTTCTGTTTGTTCAGTTGAGTTAACTCTTCTCACCTACGCTGTCTTATATATATATATATATATATATATATATATATATATATATATATATATATATATATATATATATATATATATATATATATATATATATATATATATATATATATATATATATATATATATATATATATATATATATATATAGAAAGGGTAGTCGTTGCTGACTAGTTAAGAATAAAACCAGTTAATATTGGGGATTGCAACAAAGTCAAAAGTGTACTCTTTTATAGAGTTTATTCCAAGCTTTCGTAAATTTTATTTACATCTTCAGGGAACTACAAAGAATTATTATGTCAATTATACATTTTGATGTTATTAAAATTTTACTTACAACTATAGTGAGGTTAGTTGACATGTTCTTAGTTCTTTGGATAGTGACATTACAGCTTAAAATTGTAAATAATATGGAAAAAAGACGAATATAAATAACAGAAAATTTTGAAATTTCAGTCGAAAAACAAAAGACTTGTTTCCAAGGGACACAAATCAGTTGTCAATAGAAATCTGTAATTTTCAAGTCAATGTTACCAACTGTAATCTTGTACCAACTGTTGAAAATTGAAATATACGACTGTTGTTTTGTAAGTTAGGAAAAAATTACATTTCCAATTGAGTAGTTATGGAGATATTATTATTCATAGGGAGAGTGTGGTCTAACGACAATAAGAAGGAATAAATCTCACTCAAATGATTTATATCAGTTCTTTTATTCATACATTTTTTGTCTTGAGATATGAAGGCCATTTCCAAAAAAGTTCTCTTAGTCATATGTGTCTCTTTAGCTAATATTTTAGTTGAATTATAATTTATTCGATGGTCAAATTTGTTTACATGATCAGCAAGAGCACATCTTTCAGGATGAAGTCTACAATCACTTTTATGTGAGGAAATTCTACTTTTTAGGCATCTAGAAGTCTGGCCAATATAATTTTTATCACAGTCCTGACAAGGAATGCTATATACTACATTTGAAGTGGAATTTTATCTTTTACTTTTGAATAAATTGATCTAATTGGTAAAATAGTTTTATTTGCTATTTTGACATTACACACTGAATGAAAGAGCTTGGACAATCTTGGTGTAATATCTTTTATATATGGAAGTGAAGTGAATGTAGGAATTGTAGGATTTGTAGGATTAGTATTAGCAACATTACAAATATATATATATATATATATATATATATATATATATATATATATATATATGTTCCAGTGACTTCATCCCGAAACCGGTCTGCAGTTAGTTCCTTGTTTGGATCAGGCGGTGTCTTGCTGTCTGTCTCTGAGAGCTCTTGCAAAGTTGTTCCTTCAAAGTAAGGATCTTTGCACATATGTCTGACAGATATAATTCAATATCTGTCGAGGTATTAGCCAGAGAAGTAGTTGTTTTCTGTCGGACATATGCCATACAATCTATACAAAGGTATAGTGAGTTCCTAAAGGATTGTTTTCGACTGTTTCACAGTCACTGGAACATTTATTGCTCCTTGAAACAAGTATTCAGCATATATATATATATATATATATATATATATATATATATATATATATATATATATATATATATATATATATATAATATATTGGTTCAATTTTCAATTGAGAATGTTTCTCTTTACAAAATTAATTGCACTGTTCGAACTACACACAGTATAATCGTGGTTTATTCATACACATTTTTATGAT